>OX459063.1:1537115-2757842 GCA_949775005.1 Orthosia gothica
AAAACACGTTTGTTGTATGAGAGACCCCCTTAAATATTAATTTTATTCTGTTTTTAGTATTTTTTGTTATAGCAACAGAAATACATTATCTGTGAAAATTTCAACTGTCTAGTTATCACGGTTCATGAGATACAGCCTGGTGACAGACAGATAGACAGACAGACAGACGGACCGCGGAGTCTTAGTAATAGGGTCCCGTTTTAACCCTTTGGGTACGGAACCCTAAAAAAACGAAAAACAACCAGCAACACCACCTTCTGAAATTAAAGTAATTTTTCGCTTTGTAGTGGTTTTATTTGGAAGTCGGTTGTATATTTTTGTAAAAAATATTTTTGTATGCTATTTTGAAGTATACTTAGGTCTGTAACTAGACCCTATTTTCGATTGATGATAGAGTTACTATTTATTTAAGGATCACCAACGAGATATACACAATAGTAGTGTATTATTGGGCATTCTATGCCACTGTCGGCAAGTAGCTCGGCCAGTGCGCCTCGCTACGCGACAGTGGCATAGAATACCCAATAATAAACGATCGACTCGACTGTGTAGTATATTAGTGTACTCACCTGAAGATCTTGTAAGAAATACCACTGGCTACCAGTAGCTGGGCGAGTACGCATTACTACATAAAGTAACGCTGAATAATGTAAGTACGATCGCTTCTCAAACGATCACTCTATCGTGAAAAACATGACTGTGTAGTATATTAGTGTACTCACCTGAAGATCTTGTAAGAAATACCACTGGCTGCCAGTAGCTGGGTGAGTACACATTACTACATAAAGTAACGCTGAATAATGTAAGTACGATCGCTTCTCAAACGATCACTCTATCGCGAAAAACACAACTGTGTAGTATATTAGTGTACTTACCTGAATATCTTGTATGAAATACCACTGGCTGCCAGTAGCTGGGCCTAATACTTCATCGCAACAGAATGTTTGAAGTATGTAAGTAAAACAACAGTCTATTCATTAAACTTTAATTGTATCCAATAACGTTACAAGTTTTCTCATGTGTGTAACAACAGTCAGTTATCGTAAAATTTTGGTTGTTCTGGAAACAATGTGTCAGCCGAACGGACGAACTCTTGCAGTTTTCGCCACTGAGACGAATCCGCGTTGCTCTGGAACTTAACACGAACGAGCGCCTTCTTCCATAGCTCTTGAGAGTCGGTGAGGCGCGCGTCGCTAGCCTTGTAGACCTTGCAGTCTATGTAGTATTCACCGACCGTACTTGCTGTTCGACGCTCGCAACCGTTGGCCACACGGCTTACGAAGTACGATGGCAGACCAGATGAACCCGTGCTGTGCTCTGTGTCATTTTCATGGTTGCGACTGATACCAAATATATCAGTGCTGGTATTTGATAATTTGCTGAAAAATAAAACTGATGTTAATATGTTATCCTATTAAACAATTTATATATTTATCATTTATACTAATTAGGGTAATCTCTGGAACTACTGAATTGAAAATAGTTTCTCTACTAGAAAGCTACATTATATTTCCTGAGTGACAAAAACTGTATTTTGTTTAGAATTACACCTGTGCAAATCCAGAGCAGGGCGTTAGATTAGGATAGAATATTAAGAACACATAAAAAATACACAAAAATAACAAACGAATTATTTGTAAAATCTATAAGACATAAGACTTAATTAATAGAAAGCAGCATTAATAGAGTTAATTCAAAATAAAAAATCGTTTACCTTGTGCGAATTGCATGAGTCGATGGTGAATCCGACTTGCGTTTCCCACTGACTTTTGTTGGTTTGCGAGTTGGTTTAGTTTTCTGATCAAGTGTTAGAGCTGGTTGACTATATTCACACTCAGAATCAGACCTGAAACAAAGATATGAAATGTTTTGTTTAAATCATGGCATGCTATAAATATACAAACAGATCACGGGTCTCAGTAAACACTTAAAATATTTTTACCCGACTGCGCTAGAAGGAGGGTTATATTATACTTACATTTTGCCAATCTGCAGTTAGAATTTCACTGAATTGATTTGATGAATATTAATACTGGTATTGACAACAACTCGAGATTTACACTATCTAATTATAACTGATGGTACAGAACTTCTTATAGACGACTTCCACACTTGCAAACTGCAATTAGATTGTTTAATGTACTCCAAAAACACGTAGCTTATAAAATCGATAACGCATTATAATTAATTGTTTCAAAAATTACCTCATTCAATCAAATGTGATACTATAAATCGTCTTTTTTCCTCGGACGTATAATACCAGTTCAAAAATAAAGACTAAGCAGTTATTACTCGTATACCTAGTAGCGGATGACGATTTGGCGATGCAGCGAAATAACGTAGGGTTGACGAAACGAAACAGTACTTTAGTAACAAATCGGACGGTGAGCTATGGGCAGCTCGCTGTCCGACCGTTCAGAATCCGTCTGAATCGAGCCCAAGTCGTCAACGGCGCGCCCCTTTCGTCAATGCATGATTTTTTGTAGAGCATTAAAAAAAGAAAAAAAAAAAAAAAAAAAAAAAAAAAAAAAACTTTTGTAACAAATAAAAAAGTAATCAAGTGACTTAAATATGACCTTTAGTTTATTGTAAAAATGCATAGCAACTAAGTTTATTAGTAAAAAAGAGTTTTTTCATATTTTTCATTCTCTGAAAGTAGGTCTAAAGTTGCCTATGGAGCAGGATGAAAGCTATACTTTTTATCCCTAGGAGTTCTATTTCAACTGAAAACTGTCAAATTATTAAAAAAAACCAAAGGAGCATAGATCGGGCGACTTAGCAATGAGATTCTTAGATATCCTTTGGTTGAACGGAACAATAACAACGTAATTATCTGAATAGGTAACATAATGTTGAATGCGTGTCAACCCTACCTAAAATAGATGATTGATGCAAACGACACAAAACGACTTAGTTGACCCAAAAAAACAAATACTTGCGCAATAAGTATTATAATACAAAATATGATACTTATACATCTTTTAAATTTATTACCTAAAATCAACGACGGAAGCCTGCTCAAAAGACGTTACTTATGGTTAAATATTTTTGTATTAAATTAATTATTTACCTAAGAATTTGGGCAATTGACATCTGGATCATTCTTAGGTATAAACATTTTGCAGGTAATTTTATACACTTTTTTTTGTATTTTTTTTATTCTACTATCTGAGAGACGAATTATTATTATTATTATTGTGCATTTCTCTTTCCAGAAACAATTATTTCAACAAGCTTCTCGAATATTTTATAAAGAAGAGATTATTAAACTAGAGGACTAGCAGCAAACTTTCTAATCTGGATGACTAGACTATCCATTTTATTGAAGGTAATTTTGTATACTATATTTACTATAATTATTTGAACTGGGCGCCTAATTAATAATATGCTTTTCTCTTTTCAGGACTATTTTGTCAAGCGACTCGAATCTCGCTAAATAAATAACTACAGCAAATTATTGACCTCTGGATCATGCCTAGGTATAAATATTTATATTTTGCAGATAATTTTATGCACTTTTTTGTATTTTTTTTTTTAATTCTTAAATCTGAGGGGCAAATTATAATTATTGTGCATTTCTCTTTCCAGAAACAATTAATTTGACAAGCTTCTCGAATATTTTATAAAGAAGAGATTATTAAACTAGAGGACTAACAGCAAACTTTCTAATCTGGATGACTTGACTATCCATTTTATTGAAGGTAATTTTGTATACTATATTTACTATAATTAATAATAATAATAACATTCCAAAACTTTCACACAACGCTTTCTAGTCCTAAACTAGCAGAGCTTGTGTTATGGGTACTAGACAACTAATAAACATACTTATATATTTCTAAATACATACATATTATAGATAAATTACACCTAGACACAGAACAAATGATCGTGCTCATCACACAAACATTTGTCCTGGGTGGGAATCGAACCCACGACCTCCGTCACTAATCACTAGACCAACAGGCCAGCCAATTGAACAATTATTTGAACTGTGCGCCTAATTAATATTATGCTTTTCTCTTTTCAGAACTTATTTTTATTTGGATGTCAATAATTAGGTAATCCTCCTAATACTTTCTTCAGTTACTGTATACTTTTACTTTTTCTCTTTATTTCTGTAGTTTTTTTTTTTTTCTACTTTTTTGTTTGATTACTTTCACAAGATCACTAATTTTAGTTCTTAGTATTATTCTTGTTATACATATTATACTTAGAAACTCTAATCTTTTAGTCAAACGTTAAGTACGTTATAGTAACGATAAGTTATATTAAATTAATCAATAATGCCCCATTGTTCAGTTTGTAATATATTGGTAGATAATAGTCGATGGTCTGGTCATTTACGTAGTAATAATCATAAAACCAATAGTGCGACCACTGTTTTTGACAATGTCGCAATTATTAATTCTGCATTTAAAAAACGAATCGTTAGTTACAAGATCACCGCAACTGGCGAACAAATAAATAATTTTCCTGAAATGTTTCTCATTAATATTAGTAGACAAGTTAAAACTTTAATAAATCAATCATTATTGAAACATACAGCTCTGAAAATAAATTTTGAACTTTTTTCTTTTTTTCTAATGTTTAAAAATGATCAAAAAGAAATAAAATCATTCGCCACAAAAAACATTATTGTTAATTTTAATTACGACTTTGATTCGATTTATAAAGCAGTGATTGATTTATTGTTAAAGAAAATTGAAGAGTTTCAGGAGAGAGATAGCGGTTGGACATTTTTAAGCAATTCCCATGTAGAAATAAATATTAATAAATATCAACCTCTCGGCGGATCTAAATTTATAACTTTACCGAAATGTATAAAAAATAAAAAAGCTTGCTTGAATATTCGTAACAATGATGAGTATTGCTTTTTATGGTGCGTAGTAGCGGCTCTGTACCCTACTAGCCAACATCCCGACAGAGTTTCATCTTATCCTTACTTTCAGGATGTTTTGAACGTTGATGGTTTGACATTTCCGATAACATTTTCAGACATAGCTGTCTTTGAGAAAAATAATCCGTTTTTGAATATTTACGTGTATGGTTTAAAAAATAATAAAACTATCGTTGGACCTTTGTATTCTACATCGAATCATAAATCTAAGAGCATCCATCTATTGTTCTTGGAAAATAATACTAATACTCATTATTGTCTTATCATTGATTTACCTCGTCTAGTCAGAAATCAGATAACCAAACACCATGGTAAACTGTACTTCTGCGAAACGTGCTTATTGTTTTTTCCAACGCGCACCCAAATTGATTCACACCTATGTGGAGGGATTGCCACGGTATTACCAGAAAAAGGAACATTTTTAAAGTTCAAAAATTACGATAGAAAACAAAATGTTCCTTACGTCATATATGCTGATTTCGAAACGATACTTGAACCGATTTCCGGCGAAGATTTCAACACCGCTAACACGTCATATTCTCACCGACACGTGCCGTCTGCGTTCGCCTATAATATAGTGTCATCATTTAACGATACGGTTGGTGACTATAGAAGTTATCGCGGAAAAGATTGCGTTTCAAAATTTATACATTTACTGACTGAAGATGCTAAAGCAATACACAGAATTCTCACTCAAAACGAGCCTATGATATTCACAGATATAGATGCTCTTGATTTCAAACGCGCTGTTAAGTGCTACGTTTGTGAAAATTTACTGTTGAAAGATAGAGTTAGGGATCACTGTCATATGACAGGCCGGTACCGGGGTGCAGCACATCGACACTGCAACCTACAACTCAAAGTACCAAAATTCATCCCAATATTTTTTCATAACTTATCCGGATACGATTGTCATTTATTTATTAAAAAGTTAGGCGAAATACCTGGACAAATTAAAATAATACCCAAGACTAAAGAAAAATATATATCATTTACAAAGTTTATTCCTATTGCTGATAACGAGTTTATACAAATAAGGTTTTTAGATTCCTTCAACTTTCTAGGAACTAGTTTAGACAAACTTGCTAAAACATTGCAAACAGATGATTTTGTTAATCTTAAATCAAATTTTTCTGATGAAACACAATTTAGTTTGCTGATTCGTAAAGGTGTGTACCCGTATGACTATATTAAAGATTGGAAATGTTACGAACAAAAGTCGTTACCTTCTAAATATTATTTCCATAATTCTTTGACTAACGAAGGTATTAGCGATGAAGATTATAGTCATGCACAAAATGTTTGGGCTGAATTCAGTATTACTGATCTGGGCGAATATACAGATCTATACTTAAAAACAGACGTGCTTTTGTTGACAGACATATTTCAAAATTTTCGGAAAACATGTAAACATTATTACAAACTCGATCCCGCCTTTTACATAACTGCACCTAGTTTATCGTTCGATGCAATGTTGCTAAAAACAGGTGTTCAGTTAGAACTGATTTCGGATTTAGCTATCATCAGAATGATTCAAAGCGGTATACGAGGCGGCTTGTGCATGTGTTCCCATCGGTATGCAAAAGCAAATCACAAATACATGCCAGAATATGATGCATCACAGCCTCAGAGTTTCATAGTATATCTAGATTGTAATAATTTGTACGGTTTTAGCATGTGTCAGTATTTACCTTATTCTAATTTTAGATTCCTTGATGAAAGTGAATTAACTAATTTTTGTGTAGAAAATGTCGAGGATAACTCTGAGTGGGGATTTATATTAGAAGTCGATCTTTTTTATCCTGAACATTTACACAAATGCCATAATGATTTACCATTTTGTCCCGAAAAATGTATACCTCCAGGAGGTAAAACAAAGAAACTAGTTGCAAATTTACATAATAAGTACAACTACGTAATACATTATATTCATTTAAAAAAGTGTTTAGAACATGGCTTAACATTACGTAAAGTTCATAAAGCTATTACTTTTAGACAAAGTCCTTATTTAAAACAGTACATAGAATTAAACACTCGGTTAAGACAAAAGGCAAAAAGTTCTTTCGAACAAGACTTTTTTAAATTGTTAAACAACAGTGTTTTTGGCAAGACATTGGAAAATACTGAAAATAGAGTAACCGTACACTTAGTTAATCAATGGTGTGATCAATCTAATCGAACTAAGAAATTTATATCCTCCGAGAGACTTGTAGCCAACCCCTATTTCCATAGCGCTTCAATTCTAACTGAAAATTTAGTTGCTATACAAATGAAACCTGACCAAATTATTTTAGATAAGCCTATTTATATTGGATTCACTGTATTAGAACTTTCTAAGACACATATGTATGACTTTCATTATAACATTGTAAAACCTTTTTATGAAGATCGAGTGCAGCTGTGTTATACAGATACCGATTCGTTTGTCTATAAAATATTCACGTTTGATTTTTATAGTGACTTAAAGTATAATTTTTTACAATATTTCGACACCAGTAACTATGATGACAAAAATAATTTTAAAATACCAATTATTAACAAAAAAGTTCCAGGTTTGTTCAAAGACGAAATGGGAGGAAAATATATATCAGATTTTGTTGGTTTGAGATCGAAACTTTACTCAATAAAAACAGTCGATAAAGTCATTAAAAAAGCAAAAGGAGTAAAATCAAGTGTAATAAAAGACTTAAATATAACAGATTACGAAAATATTTTATTAAATGGGGGAATTATTCGTGGAAAAAATATTATGTTTCAATCTATAAAGCACGAAATATTTACTAAGAGTGTCAACAAAATTGCCTTATCTCGAAATGACGATAAACGCTTAATATCTGTAGATCGAATATCAACGCGAGCCTGGGGTCACTCGCTTATTTTAAAACGCTAAAATTAATTTGAATGTAATTAGTAATAGAGTTAGAATATGATTTATGTAACCTATGTAACATAGTTCTTGATCTTTAATGTATGATAAATATAATTCATAGTTTTAAAAAGCTAAGTTTATGTAAAGATATTAATTTAATAAAATGTGAATGATTATGACTACTTGTTTAATTTATATTTTAAGACATCATCCTCCTTTTTTGTAGTTGGTTAAATAAAATGAAACCCGACCAAGATTTAAGGGTGCCACACACGACTAAGGTACTATAATTATTATTTTATTTGATTTTTTTAATAAACTAGTGCGCCTCATCTTCAACGATTGCATTACTGCTTAACATGAGGTGGAATCGCAGTCAAGCACTGGTTTATAAAAAAATGTCTTAAGATACAATATCACTCGTCATACAATTCAATGCACCATTACACACGACGAAGATATTTATTTAATATTTTCGTTAATAGGTGAATTGTATGGCGAGCAACATTGTATCTTAAGATAAAATATTATAGTATCGTAGCCATGTGTAGCGCTCCTAATTTGCAACATGATATGCATGTTGAAACATGAATCGTTCATTTTACGTAAAATGTATTTTGTACGCTATACAATAAGACTGATTATACAAATTTCAAATAATGAATAGTTGCATCAATTGCATAACGCTGATCATGCAAAATAACTATTACAAAGACATAGCAGTGCATTACCCTCATAAAAGCTTAGTTAGCATTTTAATCTAAATTGGAACATGTTTCGCCATCGCAATATATATAATTTTTAGGGTTCCGTACCCAAAGGATAAAAACGGGAGCCTATTGCTGAGACTCCGCGGTCCGTCTGTCTGTCTGTCTGTCTGTCTGTCTGTCTGTCTGTCTGTCTGTCTGTCTGTCTGTCACCAGGCTGTATCTCATGAACCGTGATAGCTAGACAGTTGAAATTTTCACAGAAGATGTATTTCTGTTGCCGCTATAACAACAAATACTAAAAACAGAATAAAATAAATATTTGAGTGTGGCTCTCATACAACAAACGTGATTTTTTTGCCGTTTTTTATGATAATGGTACGGAACCCTTCGTGCGCGAGTCAGACTCGCACTTGGCCGGTTTTTTCAATTTACGAAATAAAATTCGTCTTGAGTACTTGTATCACGCACACAGTGTCTTGCGATCATGTCATCGGTAAGTTTCTCAATTTTTTTTTATATTATTTATAAACTAGCGATTTATGTAGTGTGAATAGTGTAATCTGCTGACAATTCGTGTATGCATCACTATTTTTAACCGACTTTACAAAAAGGAGGAGGTTCTCAATTCGGATGTTTGTGTTAAATAACGAAGAGAAAAAAAAAAAACTTTAATAGAAACACCGACTGCCGAAATTAAAGTTATTTTGCACTTTTTGGTGAAGTCGGTTGTATTTTTTTTGTAAAAAAAAGTTTTCAAAGTTTTCTTTTTAGTTTAAATTTCATAGGTGTCTATTTTTGTTCCAGATTACGGAATCAGAGGTTATGTTTAGCCAGTACGCTCAAAATCCTTATGAAGGATTCTCCGAAATGCTTCATGACGAACCCGGGCCCAGCAAACAAGTGACGAAAGAAAAAAAATCAAAACAACGAAGCAGGGAAAAGTCGAAGAAGCACAATCCAACTAAATCCTTTGTGATGAGCCGATTACAGCGACGAGGCATCAAATTAATTAAAATATCGGTCCTAGATCTATGCAATAACAATCCGCAAACCAGTGAAAGTGACAGTGACAGTGAAAACGTTATTATAAGTGCTCAATATATCGTTAAAGACGCTATCGACAATGTTATGGACGAAACTGAATCTTTAGTTAAAAAAATATCTAAATCTTTGATAGATAGTGATTTTTAGTACTTGTTTGTCTAAGAAGTTGAGTACTTATTTGTGTTGTTTTGTTTAATTTTAAAGAAGATTGTTTTATTTGTAGAAGTTTAGGTGTTTGAAATAAAAGCAGTTTTACAATACATATAGTTTTTTATTTATGAAACCAATAAACTTTAACCAGGTACACATTTATAACTCTAAATACTTTCTAATACATAACACATTTTTAAGAGCACAATGTTTTAAATGTTTTACACAATTTAAATTAGTTCTTCCTTCACAGTATTTTTTATGTAAAATTAAGAAATTAGGACATCCTTCAGTACCAAGGTCTGATACTTTACAATTCTCACAAAGTTCCTTTATCCACTTTACTTTCTCCAAACCATTAACAACGATTTCCTTATTTTCTAGATAGGGAACAATTATACGACGAAATTCTTTATAGTCGATATACCCTTCATTCCAATAAATACCTCTGTTTCTTTCCAGCCACTTAACTTGCCTCTTTTCTTCACTTGTTAAGTATTTAAACAAGTATGGTGGTTTTATCAAAAATGTTTGCGTATAATCACGGGTAGCAAAAGCCAACTCTTTTATTATAAAATTATTGTACAGGTCTTTAAACCCTTGAACATCTAATATAACAATATTAGGATTCATGATATTTTCCTGACTGTATTACTTAAAGGTTTATATTCAATAATACAATCGTTCAATATAAGACAATACGCAGAAGTTTGATCTGGTATTTCCGTATCACTCTCAATTTCCAGTCTTACGTCTACAACGGGCCCAGTCTTTAAATTGTCAGCTTGCCTAGAGCAATCGATAACAAATAGTGGCGCTAAATCTTTAAATTGTTTTTCGCTTAGTAAGGGCTGCGGTCGACGCCCGTAATAAGACTGCTGAAATCTAACGTATTGCTCATATAATAAAGCGATTCTGTTATTCGCGAAACTCACATTTAGGTTTTCATACGGGAAATAAGTAGAGTTGAGGTACACTTTTACATCACGAACATGACAATGATCGAACTGAGACATATCAGAACTGGCATTGTTTTTTCTATTTGTCTGTAGTCCCATAATAATGTATCTTGGTTTCTCTATTTGCGAGGATGTTTTGATTGACCAGGTATGTTTTGTAGTTTTAGGTAAAGCCGGATATTCGTACAGATCCCAATTTCTGAATACCATCTGCAGTGGTCGATCTTTTTCTAATAGTTTCAATAAACTTATTTTCTCTTTGTCAGACACTTTAACGTGCGGTACGCGCCAAATGATTTTATTTATCTGAACGTCTTCCGCAATTTCACCGGTGTTTAGTTTTACAGCATTCAGGTTAGTGTTACTTCGTAGCAATATCAATTCATGCTTACAATTTATCACGACTTTCTTGAAATCCTCTGCGAAACCAATGATATTACAGAGGGGTATAGAAGCAGAAAAATTACCTCCGTGAATGTTTTTTGTGCCATCGATATTCCAGCCCCATGAATTCGATGTCTTTGATTCGTTCTCATTCATTGATATTAAAGATTTCATGGTGGTAGTAACGCCAGCATTTTTTATTTTATCAATCTCTACTCCATTCAACTCATACCTTATATCTTGGAACAAGTAAAGGAGAGCATTATTCGTAAAATGAACGCTAGAAGCCTTGTCTTTTGAGTCCTTTTTGCTAACAATTACAGTTCCTTCCAAATAAAGAGTGCTAGCTGATGGTAGTACATATAGGTCCTGTTGGTTGATGGGTATGCGAATTTCATCATTTCTATTAAAACTTGTAACGTAGGGCTTGTAGGAATGAAATTCGATTCCTTCAACTGTATTGTCGTAAGTCGGAGCGGATAAAACGTCTAAAATATTCATTTTAACAAACCGATAGCTTTCAGGAATGCCTTATTATTATTGGTTAATTTTATTTTTTTATTAGAGCGCGCTCTTATTTTCTTGGTTGCTAAATTAGCACTGATATTTTTGACCTGGGGCTGCTCATATTTATTATAGTCAATCATTTTTTCGTCTGAGATGTAAATATAGTTGTACTTCTTCACCACGTAAATTTATTAGACGATTGTTAATATCTAACAGTCTGATATGTATACAGCTTATGTTGTTTTGATTGATTGGAAAGTATATTGCGTTCTTCGGGATTTCTATGATCCTATATCCAGGCGGCACATTGAGTGCAAATTCGTGGATAATGTGACTCGGATCTCCGTTTATGTAGGATCCGCTTATAATATCACATTCAATCCTGATCACGGTCGTAGGTAAAATGTTGACGGGAAACTGTGATACATGCCATTTATTACCTTTTAATATCTGCTTATCAAACCCTAGCAGACGTCTAAAGGTGTTTTCTTTTTCAAAATTGATGTCTTTCGTACAGTGTATAGTAGTTTTTAAAGTATTGTTATTGCAACCTAGTTTTATTGATGCTCCTTTTATCTCCGATTTTAAATAATCACTGATATCTTGCAATTCATAGGTTCCATCCGGTATTTCAATGATTTCGGAACCATAGTAAAACTTGTTATTCGTTTCATCAATGTTTGGAATAGAATTAAATGTTGAGAAATGCAATAATGCACACTCATACTGTCCATTTAGTTGTAACGTATTAGGATAGTACGTGGATAAGGTAGACGAGTTTCCGGTTATCGATAAAGTGAGTGACATTTTGCAAATGATTGAAATGAAAGACACACATTAATTTTATACATCTTTATTCCAAAATTGCCACAGATATTCTAAACATAGGTGACCACAATTTACTGTGTTAAACTTTTGATATCTTGTGTAGTTGTAATAAACAGTACAATTCTTAAAATATCGCATTAATTCCATTGGAGGTTTCAAGTCTCCATAACTATCAAAGTATTCACAATAGTCGGCTACTTTAACATAAGCTACCCAATGCGTTCCTTCATTTTTAGATTCGTCCAAGTTAACAATACCACATTCAATCTGTTTTGGCTTTCTTGGCAATAGATCCTTCATGTACACTCCTCGAAAGTGTGGGATGTCTCGTGCATGTTCTTGGATGTCGATATTAGTCAGTGGGCGATTAGGTAGCTTCTTCATCAGTTTTTTGGATGTTCAATAAATAACCCTTTACCATTTTTATGCGGTTTAATGTATAAACCCTTACCCAACGCTAAAGCCTCCATAGTCTTATTATGACGTTCTGTTTCTCGCAAATTTTGTTGAGCTGATTTGTAATCATTAACGGTTTTTGCAATACCCGCTGCACCACCAGCCAAAGTGCCTAAAGCTGATAAGCCAGCAAAAATTGGAATTAAAGGCAAAATACCTCCAGTCTTTGGTATTGGTATGATTCGAGGTACCCGAATTTTCTGAATTTTTGGAAATATCTTTTTTGCTGCTAAGTAAGCAGCATTAATTAAAGCTTTACTATCTTTATGTTTAATTTTCTTAATTTTTGATTTTATCTTTGATACAAAATTTTGAAACGTTTTAATTCCGGCACCAGACTTTAATTTGGCTTTCATAACTTTGCTCACTAGCCATGAGCTAAATTTTTCACCTTTAGCAGCATCTTTTGATTTAAGTCTTTGTTTTGCCATATTCATTAATTGTAAATCAGCTTTGTGACGATGTGATAAGTCTGTGTGGTTAGCGTATGCAATGTCGTGGTGCATACAAGCTTCATCCAACTTATTAATACCTCGGTCACCACGTAATAAACGTTTCTGGAGTTTTGTTCCTGGTCCGCAATAATTATATCCAGGCAAATGAAGCTCGAATGGTAGATTTTCTATTATACTATTAACTAGTCCACCACCTTGCATTGTACAAAGCGCAATGGAAAAATATTTAAAAAAAAAATGACTATATACTTATTAACTCAATCCACTAATGCAGCTTTGTCAATCCAACTATTTTCGTTATTACTAAGACCCAACCATTTCACGTAAATTTTAGTTCCTTTCTTTTTTAAAACTTTCTCTATCAAATAAACACCAGGATAGTTTGATTTTTGAAGTTCTTGTTCATAAAAGGTTCCTAATATAGTTTGTTTTCGTTGATCTTGTACATGGTATGTCACTGGTATTGTATTATTAATCTTCTTTACAGTAAAAATTTCTGTTGACCAATTTGGAGTATAACCTTTCTCAAAATTGTGTTTGTATTTACTGATACGAACATTATCGCCAATTTGAAACTTAGGTTTATATGGAATAGATACAGGTTTATGTACTTTTAAAATACTTTCTTTTATTACTTGCTCATTAGATTTGTTTACATCGATTGGTTTTAATTTAATAGTTCGATGTTTTGTGTTGTTATACGATTCCAGTGTAACTTCTAATGGTTTACCTAGCCACTTATAGTTTCCATTAAGGCTAAAATATTTGTACAATTTATTTTTTATGGTTTTTATTAGTCGTTCAACAATTGATGCTTTTTTGGTAGAAAACGATGAGTAATGGTTAATTTTGTATGTTTTCATAAGCGCTTGAAATGTGTTATTATAAAACTCTGTTCCCATATCCGTTTGTAAATTATCAGGTTTTCGATTACTGTCAAGTAATATTCGTTCAAATGCATGAGTGACATCAAGTTTATTTTTTGATTTTAACGGCTGCGTCCAAGCATATTTTGAGAAGCAATCGATCACTATTAAAATGTAATTGTAGCCTTTGTTATATTTCCTTAGATTTTGCATATCCATCAGATCAGCTTGCCACAAGTCATCGATTCCCTTTAGAATGACATGACGTCTAAGGAAATTTCTTCGTGCTGCACTGTGTATTTCATTAACAATTTGCTGTTTTGCCATTACTGATTTTTTGAATTAATTTATCAACCTCTTCTTTAGTATAAAACTTATCTTGCAAATGACTTACAATTGCAGGCATCTCGGCTTTTAAAGAAACCTGAAATGTTTCCCGTGCGTCTATAATACTTTGTGAACGCAATGTCCCTATAAGTGTATTAAATTCTTTTATCATATTAGCAGTCATTCGATCTACATAATCCTTGTTCACTGCATCGTCAGCTTCTACTGGATTTTTGATTCCTCTCAGTCTTGATGTTTTTAAATCAAAATCTCCGTTTTTTGATTTTAATAATGTATTTTCATTAATCTCAAATAACTCTGATAATCGCATTCTTTTATGAATATGATGTCCGAATTTATCTACGTTCATGTTTAAGGTGTATTGTGTTGTGAGGTTTATAATAAAATGAACACACCTTTTAGAAAACGTAGATGTATTATTTATTTATAATTTTACTTTCACGTAATTCTTCAATGATAGATATAATTTCATTATCTAATCCTGTGTTACCAGCATCTCGAGATGCGATTAATAATTTTAACCTATCCACCAGTTCATTTGGATCATTCCAATATACAAAATCAACCTTTTTCTTCCACATTTTGGTTAAGGGTAGTCCTTTTCCCTTCGATTGAGGAGTCTGAACAGTGTTTTGTATTTTGAAAATAGGCTTGATAACTTGCATATACTTTTGACCTTTATTGCTTTTTATTGGTTTATCCGGCTCATAGTCTCGTCGATGTGCGTTTGTATCAAGTAGCATTGACTTATAATGCTGCATATCACTTTCTGTAACCATGTTTAAATCTACGTTCTTTTTCAGTAACAACTGTTTCAAACCAGACGTATTTCTATAATTGTGTCCAGCTACTGTGATAAATTCATCGCCGATCGTTATACGAGCAGAACCTAACATCAATCTCCCATTTTCTACTCTGACACCGAATGGAACATCTGAAAGAGCTTCTGAGGATACTGACCAGGATGACGTGTCACGAGCGGGGTTGTTTTCAACTAATGATTTATATGAAGAGTCACTTTCGATATCAGATTCATATTCATTTGAATTTTCTTTTCTAACATTGACTTCTTCGTTCTGCAAAGCTTTATCAATAAACGGAAGTTCTTCTTTTTTTGTAGGACACAGGTAAGAAGTCTGCTTACTGGCATTAGCAATCTGGTTGAGTGGTTCTGTTACAGGCTTGAAAACTGATTCCAGTGTTTGCTGATTGTTATTCTCGACATCTCTCATTTTTCTTACTTTTTTCTTAACAGCTTCAGCTGCAACTACTATTTGTCTTTTTAAAGATTTTTCCATTGCGAAAAAAAATGAGCTGATAGTGATTGATGAAACGATGTCTGAAGAATAATAATAATATCACGAAGGTAACGGACTTAAATAACCCTATTCTTAATCAAAGACTACAAAGGTGTCAAATTTGTTTCTGTAACATCCTTTATTTTTTAAACAATCTTTATTAATTACTACATAACTGAAGGGCTCGTTCCATATTTTTGAACACATTTCACGAAATTCATTCCATGTCATATCAGTGTTGACATGTTCTTCATAAATATGACGCAAATTAATGTCATCTTGTTTGAAAAGTATGATTAAGTTCGCGTTGTCTCTTACTAACTGCTTAGGGATTTTACTATAAGTTTGATTTAGATAAAAACAATCGATGAACTTGTGTCTTCCCATTGCAAAATAATCACGCATGCTATCTTGATTTTCGCAAGCCACATCATCAAATATTATCACAGAGTTAGGTTTTGCGTCTTGAACTCTTATCACTTCCTCATTTCCATTATATTTCTGGAGTAAAGTACCTGGCACTCGTTGTAAAACTTTTTCTAAAAACATGTATTTGGGTTGATACAGAGTTTTCGAATAAACATAAACATTTTTAAATCTTAATCCATTTTCGTGTATGAGAAGACCAATCAATAAATTGGTTTTTCCACAGTTAGACGGTCCGCATATGATACATCGAACTGAGTCAGGTAACAATTCTCCGTGACGAAAACTAGTCTTACTAACATCCTCGCAGATTGTTGTAACATGCAGTGATTGTGGCTGCTTTACAAACTTCATGATTATACTTGGAAACAATCTGATTGGTAATGAGTAAAATGTATCTGATACATTAATATTTATAAATTGAAATAGTAGTGCAACCTTTTTCGCGATAGAGTGATCGTTTGAGAAGCGATCGTACTTACATTATTCAGCGTTACTTTATGTAGTAATGCGTACTCGCCTAGCTACTGGTAGCCAGTGGTATTTCTTACAAGATCTTCAGGTGAGTACACTAATATACTACACAGTCGAGTCGATCGTTTATTATTGGGTATTCTATGCCACTGTCGCGTAGCGAGGCGCACTGGCCGAGCTACTTGCCGACAGTGGCATAGAATGCCCAATAATACACTACTCAAGTGTCATGCTATCAATGAATGCGTCGCGACAGCGTTTAGAAAAATATATGTGATTGTCAAGCGCTATCCAAACGTCACGTGATCAATGCTTACATTTTATCATTTGGATCATAGCCATCGCTTACATCGAATGACACTTGTCTAAAGCCAAAGGTTTGTTTAAGGTATCGAAGAATTACGAAAAGAAAAATTGTGACAGTTGAATTTGTTAACTTGGTCAATGCGGTGAGTACGTTACGAAAACGCAATTTATTATTAAACTACATATTTTTTCCCCGGTCTGTACCACTAACCGCGAACCGCGCAAAAGTATGGTAGTTTGTGTCAGAGAAAGGATTTTGAAGTCAAATTTATTTCAAAGCCTCCAAAGACATACAAAAAAACAAAAAGAAAACAATTTTTTTTTAGTTTGGATGTAATATGGATCATTTTGTAATATGAAAGAGTTTTCCAAAGTTAGATTCTGACATATAACTGCAATATGGTTTTTCAGGCCTACTTTTGAATACTCAGCTGTTCAATTAGATAAAGGACTGACACAACTTGACTTTTCATAATGTTATTGCAAATACAACCTTCTCACTAAAGTTGGTTGAAGAAACCTGAGCTAAGCTGGCGATAGTTTTAGCTTAACTCAAATGAATTAGGTACATTTATAGTTTATAGGCATATAAGTGTTTTATATTTTTGAAATTGCCTCTTAAAACGCTTTATTTTGCTACCCCACACGATGGGGTAGGAAGAAAAACAAAATAATTGGGCACCCACAATATGGCGCCCAAGAGCCGCCATTTCTTTATTTTCCAATTTTAATGTAGTTAGTGACACTCGCAAGAAGACAAATCGATTGACGTAAGAATCATCAAAATCGGCCAACGCTTTTGGCCTCTGGAACGCCACATAGGAACAAACATACATACATACATAGACTGATAAACACATTACCCTCCTTCGGCAGTCGGGTAAAAAGAACCCCAGCTATGAAAACTAAACTAAACTTACTTAACTTAGCTTTTCGTCAGCAACCGGGTTAGATTGACTGTCACCTCAAATCAATATTTCCATACGTTTCTAACTTCCCTTTACCACATCCACGATCCCTCTTCCCTCCGTACTCGCGACATAATCCCGCCGCCATGCAATATTCATGCGGATGAGTCACGTAAACACTGCCATGATTATTTTATTGTGACCTTCCCTCTTATTGGAGACAAGACTATTGCGCCGGAGATTGATGAGGACGCGGTGGCCTCTGGGGCTGGCCTGAAAATATTTGAGTGGTTTCAGAGTTACTTTTGTCAGCTGTATTTTCTATTGGTTTCAATTGAAAAAGTAAATAAACGGGATAACTAACTTGATTGAAATTGCGAAAGAAAACAACGCTTGTTGAATAATCAGCATTATTTGGTACATACAAGCAGCAATACGAAATAATGGAGGTTTAATTGTTATCACAAGCAACCAGTAACGCTATTGCATTAGTGTGAACTATAGTTTTTTTTTTTTTGCTTGTTCTTTTAGCAAAGTGGTGGCTCAGCAGAAACGGCCGCGACATACATGTTGTAGATCGTGAGTTCGATCCCAGGCAGGCGCTTTTGTTTGTGTACATTATTTCCTCACCACTGCTCTCAAAACTGTGAAGGAAAACATCTTGAGAAAACCAGCATGACCTAGAACCAAAAATTTGAAGACATAGTGACATTCACCAACACGCACTGAGCCCGCGTGGTTGATTACAGCCCATTCCCTCTCACAGAGAGGAGCCGTGAGTCCCAGCAATGGCAACATTAAAAGGCTGATGATGATGAACTTGACAATAGTGATGATTGTCTTTCCTTCATATATAATCGTAGGATCCCAAACAATAAACTAAGTATCTTTTTAGGGTTCCGTACCTCAAAAGGAAAAAACGGAATCCGTATAGGATCACTTTGTTGTCCGTCCGTTTGTCTGTCAAGATCCTTTTTCTCAGGAACGCGTGGAGGTATCAAGCTGAAAAATGTATCAAATACGCAAGTCTACTGTCCCTTAAAGCTGTGAAAATCAATTTTCTAAGCCAACGCAATCAAAAGATACAGCCGTTTATGCCGCAAATTTTCGATTCTCGTAAGGGAACCAAAACCTACAGGGTACTTCCCATGAACTCAGAATCTCGAAATTTGGTGCGAAAATTGTTAATTTCTAGTTACATCATATAATAAATTATTTTTAATAATTTTAAACTTACTACCCCTTTCCTCATGAACGCGTAGAGGTAATACATTGAAATTCATATCAAATACTCAGGTCTGTCATACGTTTAAGCTGAAGTTTGTACGGAACCCTCGGTGCGCGAGTCTGACTCGCACTTGGCTGGTTTATATATTATTAAAAATAATTGAAAGGCACGATACATACTGCAACCGCTTTTAAAATTTATGTTTTTTAGAAATTCATTAAATGTAGGTTAATAACTACCACCGGTTAATAACCGCTATTGCCATGCTACAACGTATTAGCTGTATTTATACATTTACACTCCTACCAAAGGATAGTGAACCATAATCTGTATAATTAGCCAGTAATTGATCATACGCTCGAAATAATGACGTGTTCCCGGCGAGCGTGGCCATGAGTGCGGTTCGTATCACTATATAATTATCTGCGTCCATTTTAATTGATTGATTTTTAATGACGTAAACGTTATACCGTTTAAACATCCAGCGTGATTACGTTTATTTTCTCTTGAAACATGACTAGTTTCTTAAAGACTTCAATAAAATTACTAAAAAATATTTTATAATAGAAAGTTCTAAATTATTATCGGTTCTGTAAAATAAATTTTCGATCAAAATTCGGCATCATTAGAATACGATTTTATCAATATCGAACAGAAATCGTCATGGAAATTTAACAATTGAAGCAAATTGGGGATTGAAAATATTGTCAATTTCTTTTGGGAACAGAATTTGTATAATAACCCGGTCGGATTGGGCGAGCGATCCCAGCGACCTCTGTGAAATAAATTCGTTACCAAGGAAGATTTTCTGTTCATAATTAATATCGAAGAATATTTTATTCGTAAATGTAACTTGACACAGTAAGCTAGTGATTAAAGAACTGAATTATTCAAGTAACAAAATATTTATTTTGTTGTTACTAAGACCGTTCATTTGCGTTAACTTGTGGACTAAAGCAAGATGGCAACAGACGTGGGCGTCTTAATTTAATGCCCTGCCTAATTGAATTTATACGAGTATGTTACTTATATATAACGTACAAAGAGTCAGACACTGGTCGGCGGCGGTACGTGCCAATGTTCGAAGAATTTCTCAGTCTTCTTCAAAAATTATTTCGTAGGTCACGTGCAAGAGCAGATGAAGTTTGAAGCGAGATTTTATATTTAAACAACCGTTACAAAAACCAAAACAACTTTTCACCGCGAATTATTTTTATAAGCGCTCAAAATTTAAGAGCTACAATAAATCTGGCGCCACATCTATAGCCCAGCGCGTATAACGTACACTATCGTTTTAAACGCGACGGGTATAAATGGCGCGAGCCACAGTCCGACCCGACTTCCATTCAAACGTTATTTTTCTTACATTCACCGACATTTTTTATCCAAACCAAAAATCGTGGCTCATTTATCTTATTCACAAACCCGCGGATTCTATTAAAAAGATTTTCTTATTCAAAAACGCCAAGGAATTGAATCGGAATGGAAAGGAACAGTATCTGGGTGATTAATTAGAGGACAGTCACAAAAGTGAGTGTTTTGTTTCAAGTTATCATTTGTATTCAAAGAGATTATTCAATGAAAAGTTTGGATACTATGAATAGGAGCGCGTTTGAAGGGCGCTAAGAAAAATCGTTCTGAATTTTAATAATTTAAGTGTTGAAAAGAGTCGTTGGTTTAATTACAGGGGTTCTGGGAATGGCTTTCGTTATTATAAAACAGTTTCTTAAATAAATTATGAAAGTGATGAACGAATCTGGCACCAGTTTTTTTCCCAATAGGTATATCTATATTGAATACCCACACAGCTGTATCTCGAATTTCAAATGATTTTTGGTCCGGGATGCAATAGACATTTCCGCAAACAGCCTAGATACCAGATTGAGTTCACATTCAACTGAGCATTTGACGAGTCGAACTGAGCAGTGACTTGGCTTCTACAGAGTGGATGGAAACAGCCCATTTGACGCCATTTTATAACTTTTATATTATTTTTATTTTAAGAAAAAAAGGTTTACGGAAAAATTTGATTAGAGGGAGCTTTGCATTCCTTTCCTAATAATAACCATGTTTCTCTGCTGTCACTGGGTGAAAAAAAACCCAAGCTAAACTAGAGGAAAATTGTTACTACACAGACTTCTTTTTAACCTTAGAAAGTTCCATAATGCACAATCCACAATGTGATAAACTACATCGATCGGCATAAACGGTCTCCGCACCTGCGACCTTTAAAAAACTTTGTAATCTTTCCACTGTAACCGCTAGTAATTTGCCTCCGCTATTTTCATCTTCCCAGGGAAAATACGAGGTGCTAAAATAAGATCTAATATCAAGTTACGATACACCATGGTAATTGAAACTCAATAAACTTTCGCTTAACAGGAAAAATATAAAAATTGATGGTACCCTTTTATGAGTGAAACGTAACTCAGTGACTTAACACGCGAGGTCTGAAGCGATCGCAAGTTATTACCTAAAATAAGGTCTCTCGTAACTCTTGGACCTCAAAAGTCGACGATAGCCGTTAAACCCATGATTGAGGAACCTCCCCCGACCCGCACACGTAACAACCTTTTTTATCACTCGTAAATTTTGTATGCCTGGCTTTAGAACGTTTTTCCAGCTTACTACAAAGGAGTAAATGCTTAAAGGAGCAGTTTTTCGAATTGGTTTTGGGAGGCTCTGTAAGACTTTAATAGATCAAGACCTTTGTCTGCCACACAGACGGCCACTTTTACCTGTAATACGGTGTAATCGCAAGGAATGCCCTTTATTTTTATTCTAACAACATACACATAGTGAAAGTTTTGAACATGTAGCGAAGAAAGTAACTATCCGGTATCCAGCCTATCCGGGCGCTCCAATTACTATCCGGCCGGATACCGGATAACAAGCACTTATCTGGGTGGATACCGGATTTAAAAAACTATCAAATTTAGGTAATAACTTTATCTAAGATTTCACATCAAATGCAATCAATGATCATAAATTTAGTTATTTTAAGCAACTAATTTCATTTTTTTCAATTCAATTATTTATTTCGGACCATGATTCATAATTTCCTAGTAATACACTTATGACTATGTTAGTAAATTTACATGATTTAATAAAGTCAAGTGATTTCAAGTATTTCTTAAAAAAACAAAGCGATCTTAAAATTTTAAGACATAAAAATAAGGCTTACAACCCTAATATCTCAAAATGGTTCAAAAAATTACTTTACATACCGAATTCAACAAGTCAATGAAACAATTACTGACTTCGCTCATGAATGAAATTGCTGGCAATCACCCGACTCCGCCCGATCTTTCTTGCACCACCTACGCAAGCACTGAAACAGCAATTTTCCGGCGGATATCCGGCTATCCAAAGTTAGCCGAACAGCCGGAATCCGGCCGAACAGTTATCCGTTTCAACTCTAGAAGAAAGCATTCCAACTACCCGAACACAAGAGAGGACCTTCGGCCACGTGGTGGACTAGTATGCCCAATCCGACAACCCAGCATCAATAGTCCAGGCGTTATACAAATAGGAGAGCCGAAACCAACTATATTGGGTTAGTTCTAGGAAGAAGAAGAATACATATTAAAGTGCATAATTATCCAAACCTTATAAAAATCATTTTTTTACCAATAAGTTTCTACTTAAATGTATTTCTTCAGCCAATTACTGCAACGGTAAATAAACTCGTAATATTTAGCATCAATGACACAACAAACTAACTTCAGAAGTAACTGTTAGTTAGCATTGTTACCAGAAGACGCGATACTTCAAAGAGAGTAACTTTGTCGGAAATCTTTAAGTTTTTGTAACATCTCGAACATAACTTCTTTTAAAAAAACTTTCTTTCGACTCACAATGGGCGTCGTTTCGTGAAAGAGGACGTCTGTCATTAATAGAATTAAGCCTTTTACTGGAAAATGCAGATTTTTTTTATTTGGATCGTAAAAAGAGGCGTAAAGTTGACGAGGCGTTAGCTGTCAACTTGTTAGTGCTTATCGGTAGAAGTCACGCGAGACTTGGCGGCTTGCATTTAGCTAATGATAATTAGTAAATTAAATGTGGTGTTCAAAATTATGCTAAGTAATTGTGGTATTATGGTTAAGCTGTTGGTCCCGGCGGTTGTCATTTGAAGATCTTTGACAGTCGTTACGGGTAGTCAGAAGCTTGAGATCTGACACCAGTCTAGCCAAGAGGTATCGTGTTACCCATTTGCTGGGTTGTGGAGGTCAGATCCGTAGTCGCTCCATGGTACTGGTACTCAGCTAAATCCGGTTAGACTGGAAGCCGACCCCAATGAAGTTGGGAAAAGGCTAGGCCGATTCATTGTTAAAAAAAAAAAACTTAATTCAAAAAATCAAAAAACCCGACTGCTTCAAAAGCGAACTAAAAAGTCGTAAACAAGGAAAAATCATGCTGTGCAGGCTGAGGATACACCAGATTTTGGTCAGCCAGCCCGCGAATATGTCCTTTTCAATCTGGTTTCCGACCTGGTCACAGTACTGTCACAGTTCTTTTAAAGGTGACTGATGACATCCGCTGGGCTATGGATCACAAATCTCTGACGCTACTTGTGCTTCTTGATTTCAGCAGTGCTTTCAACTCTGTTGACTTCGATATCCTTCTTGGTATCCTTAAATCTTTAAATTTCTCCTCTTCCACTACTGATTGGTTTGACTCCTATCTCAGGGGCCGCTCACAGCGGGTACGCCTTGATGAGTGTTCTTCGGATTGGTGCTCTCTTGCTGCGGGTGTGCCCCAGGGTGGCGTTCTCTCTCCTCTTCTCTTTTCTATTTTTATTAACACTGTTACTAGAATCATCTCCTGTAACTTCCATCTCTACGCTGACGACCTCCAGCTTTACCATCATTTTCTTAGTTCTGATGCGGAAGCTGCCGTGGCTGCCGTAAACAGTGACCTGGAGTTGATTGGGGAGTGGTCGCAGTCCTTTGGGCTGCAAATCAACCCTAGGAAGTCTCAGGCCATGGTTATTGGCGGTAGGCATTTGCGGAACAGGCTTGATGTTGCGTCGCTGTCTCCACTCTG
This sequence comes from Orthosia gothica, assembly GCA_949775005.1. Taxonomy (NCBI): domain Eukaryota; kingdom Metazoa; phylum Arthropoda; class Insecta; order Lepidoptera; family Noctuidae; genus Orthosia; species Orthosia gothica. The sequence goes on from OX459063.1 coordinate 1,561,278, forward strand.
GTTAAATGGAGTACAGATTGGGTACACTAATACGGCTAAAAACCTGGGGGTAATCATGGACTCCTATTTGTCGTGGACTGCCCATGTCGCTGAGGTTAGTCGCAAAGTGCACTACTCGTTCCACTCGCTGAAATGCCTCCAGAGCTTTTTGCCCTTGAAAACCAAAATTTCCCTTGCCCAAACACTCATTCAGCCCATCATCGACTACGCCGACGCCTGTTATTTGGATGCTACCGAGGAGCTTTTAAATAAACTTGAGCGTTTGCAAAATGTATGTATTCGTTTTGTTTTCAACCTTAAAAAGTATGATCACGTTTCAGATTTTCGCAAGTTACTCAAGTGGCTCCCTATTCGACTTCGCAGGAACTCTCGCATATTGTGTCTATTATTTAACATCCTTCATAATCCTAAAACACCTTCCTACCTCCGTGAACGCTTTTCCTACTCCCGTCCTTCCGATGCACTTTGCAGGTCGCACCTTAAAAATCATCTTAATATCCCTTCCCACACTACCGACTTCTACTCCTACTCTTTTACTGTGTACGCCGTGCGATTGTGGAACGCTCTGCCGCCTGACATCAGGGACTGCCAAACTCTTACAGTTTTTAAGAAAAGAGTGAAAGACCACTACCTTTCCATTCCGTCATAGTTGCTTAAATATGTATTTTTTATATATATATATATATAGATAGGTATTAGTATTTATTGTTTTAATATTTATTTTATAAATATGTTTGTTTATATTATTATAACATAAGTATATTTAATTTGTTATCGGTATTCTTTATCAGTTATTACTTAGTTTTAAATCGTTTTGTGTTTATTATTTTTCAACCCTACACACTATGTCTACATCTCTTTTTTCTTCATCTTTCCTTTCGCAGGTATGCTGGAAGAGATTTCTATAGAAATAAGCATCACCTGTGTACCTATTTTTCTGTTTCTTCTTCTTGTTTGTATATTTTGTGTGTGTGCATAAATGGTTAAATAAATAAATAAATATGTATCCTCCGACTGCACAGCATGATTTTTTCCTTGTTTACGACTTTTTAGTTCGCTTTTGAAGCAGTCGGGTTTTTTGATTTTTTGAATTATGTTTTTTTCATTTATAAATATTTAGTTAGTTTTTTTCGAATTAGATACATGTAAACATATAAGTGGTTTATATATTTTTTAAATCACCTCTTAAAACCCTTTATTTTGATATCCCACACGATGGGTTTGGAAGAAAAAAAAAAATTGGGCCCCCACAATATGGCACCCAAAATCCGCCATTTATCTATTATCCAATTTGAGTGTAGCCTATGACTTTCGCAGGGTTAAGACGCATCGATTGACGTATGAGTCATCAAAATCGGCCAACGCGTTTGGTCTCTGGAACGCCATATAGGAACAAACATACATACATACATAGACTGATAAACACATTACCCTCCTTCGGCAGTCGGGTAATTATGGTAACTACAGTTAACTCAGGTTTTGTTTTTAAAGTTTCTGCTGAAAAGTATCTTGTTATACAACAAAAATACGTTATTTATCGAAAATTCTATGACTTCCTACGTGAAACGCAAACATACCGGAAAATTTGTGTAATAGCAAACAACTGTAGCAGAGAAAACGTCTGAACCATTCGCTTAGCGTCGCACAACTTTTATATTAAGTTAAAGTAAAGTTACTCCTGCAACAGGTGACCCTGTTTCAAAGAAATGTAGCTTTGACTAATCGTCAAGAACACGCCAATGCAGCAATGGTTTAACCGTTCCTTTTCATTTTAATTGACACCTGTGAATAGCAATTAACGTCTCATATTTTTATAATGTTTACGTGGGCACTTGAGTAATGAAATTAAGAAGGGCGTCTAGTTTATACAGGTATTTTATATACTGCACGGTCGGCCGGCCGGTCGTGTGGCCCTGTTTCAGCAATATGCATAGCTATGGCCATTTTCGCTGATGTAACGCATATTTGTCACCATTTTTGTTTACTCTTTACCCGACTGCTGAAGAAGGTGAAATGTGTTTATCAGTCTATAGCAGTGGGACATACAATGTTACTTTTATATTGTTTTCTTTTCCTTTTGTTTATTTTGTGTGCTCTGGCGTGTGTCAAATAAATGTGTTTTCTTTCATTCGTTCTATGTATGTATGTTTGTTCCTATGTGGCGTTTTAGAGACCAAACGCGTTGGCCGATTTTCATGATTCTTACCGATTCGTTCTACTCCACCATTCTACGTAATCGATTCGTCTTAACCTTGTGAGTGTCATTGGCTACAATAAAATTGGAAAATAGAAACAAGGCCGATTTTTTTTCTTCTTCCAAACCAATCGAGTGGGGTATCAAAATAAAGGAAATTTTAAATATACATACTACTTATATGCTTAATGTGTACATAATTCGAAAAAAAGATAAGCCAAAAAGTTATAAATAAAAAAAATATTCAAAAAATCAAAAATCCCGGCTGCTTAAGAAGCGAACTAACAAGACGTAAACAAGAACAAAAGCAGTTGGAGAATACATCTGGTTTTGGTCAGCCAGCTCGCGAATACGTCTTTTGAGTTAGCTTCTTAAGCAGTCGGGTTTTTCGATTTTTTTAATTAACTTTTTTTGTGTTTATTTTCACTTCAATGCACACACAACATAACAAATTATTATTTTCATTCTTTTTTTGAAAAAAATATTAGGGATTAATAATTATTAATATTATATGCCTGTTCTCTGGATCGATTGCTATCCAAATATTTTTGAAAATAGTATGCATTATTTATTTATTTAAACTTCATGTACAATGGAGATACATAGGCGGACTTAATGCTGCAAGATCTCTACCAGTCAACCTTTGGGTTACAAAGGACACAATAGTGATAGGTGAACAAAATAAAAAATATGAACAATTATAAAAGTCGGATATTAATAAACCACCTAACTAATAAAATATACAAATAATATCTCAAACAATAGACTAATAATTATTCTTATAAATACCAAATTCTAAATGAAACTAAAATTTAAATATAGTTTCAAGAGGACAAATAATAGTTTTGGATTCTACGCTTAAATGAAAATTTACTCTCAGCTTTTTTGATGTCAAGGGCAATTAATCATAATTCTGAATATTAAAAAAAAATATTCAGTCATTTTTAGTTATAGCTAATCCTTCTGTGTAATATTCTTCTGATCAAAATATATGTATAACACCTAGTCGACCTCCTGCAAACTTTCTTCTAGTAAACTACGACACTTTCTAAAGGCCCGTCCACATTGTCCTCAGGAGCGCGCTCCCGAATGGCACGCTGTGGCTGGGCGCTTTCTCCGCGGCGCAGTACCGCAGCGACGTGCACGCGGCGGTTTACCGCTGCCGCGCCGCGAGCACTGCGGGCACCATATTGTCACGCGACATGCGGCTAGAAGCGGGTGAGTGTAGAAATAGTGTAGCCACAGTACATAGATTGCGGCGTTGTGCAGCGCCGTGCACGCGGTGGTGTACCGCTGGCGCGCCGCGAGCAATTGTTTACGTTACTAAAAACCAGAGTTCTATCACTAAATATGATGATAAACAAACACGTTTCAGTGCAATATTCAGGCACGTTTTGCATATCCTAAGAACGGTACAATACCTACGTAATAATTTTACACTTTAATTGCAAATTTCCTACTGACTATCACACAAGCAGCGTGTTTAGACGTCTCGCGACGACCACAGACGTGCGACATTCTGGAAGCGTGACATTTGCGGTCACTGCGCAGACGTGTTGCTATCTCCTTGAGTTATACAATGCATGAAGGTACGCATGAGCGAGACACAGGTAAAGGCGGCAACATACTTACGTGTCGTGCCGTGGCGTGGCGCCTCATGACGCATTTGATTAGCTAGGCTTGAATAGGTTCACGCCAAGCCACGACACGTAAGTGTGTGAGCTGTATAACACCGGTTATTTGCCTTCTTACACTTGAATCGTTTCATTATAATATTGTTTGTATTACGGTGAGATTAATAGGAATTATTGATGGGCAATAATTCCTTTCAAGTTTACACCGTACAAATTTACATCGACGATATATAAACCAGTATTGATATACAGTCATTTCCAACAACGATAAAACACAAGCCCCATATATTACGCACATTCTCATACACATGTGTGAGTATACAGTACAAATATAAAATATGTTGACACGGTAAATCATAAATCCTGTTATGGTACGTTACGCTGCGGTGTCCACAGCTGCATTGCGACATGGCTTATCTAGATTTAGTCGATCCTTTAATTATTTATTTTCATTGTAGCAATCAGCACAATAATATAAAGAAATGGGGGCATAGTAGAAATAGTCCCCAACTTCCGATCTGTAGTTTGGGGGTCTCTCACTATCATTGAAGCGGGAACAATATAGCTCCGGATGGTTACCGAAAAAACTTGAGATAAACCAATCTGTAACGCATAGAATAAGTACTACAAGCAGAAAATTTAAAAGTTACTAACCGTCTAGAATTGATAGCAGCAAAAAAATAACCCTTTCCTTGCAGTCGGGTAAAATACAAATGAATAAAATGCAAGGCTCAGTCATTTTACATGAATAAGAGCTAAATAAAATCCCTTTGAACAACCTTTGATATAATTCGATGAAACAAGCCTTTGACTGAAAGTACTTTGATGAATAATTGATAAATAATAAAGCCGCCAACGAGTCGCGCTTTCACATAATTGTTTCGTGCAAAATGTTCATCAAGAAAGAAAGGTTTAATCCAAACGACGCGGTGGTGAACAAACTTGAGCTTTGATGAGAAGAAATCCTAGTATTTTTTGAGTGCATTGCTCTGAAAAGGCCCGTTCAACAAAAATAAACGAGCCAATCTGATGTTTTAGTAATTGACCATGACCATTCAAAATCAAAAAAAAACTTTTTTGCAAAAAAATACTACCGACTTCCAAATGAAAAACTACAAAGTGAAAAATAACTTAACTTTTGGAAGTCGGTGTCTTTCGTAGGTACCATTTTTTGCGATATGGACACCGACTTCCAAAAGTTAAGTTATTTTTCACTTTGTAGTTTTTCATTTGGAAGTCGGTAGTATTTTTTTGCAAAAAAGTTTTTTTATTTTTCCCTTTTTAGTTTTACCTACCTAATAGCAAGTTGTTTATTAAGGTCCCTATAAATCCAGAATAGATTAACCGAACAATATGAAACTTGAACATAACCGGTGAAATGAGAGATCTGTGTACCCCTTTAGAGCGTACTGGCGTGATGTTATGTTATGAAATGGTATAAATAACAAACAGACAAGCGATTGCAGCAATCCCGAGTGTTTTGCCGTTATTTATTGAAGAGTTCTGTTGTGTATCTCCGAAGTTCTTCATCAGACCTTAACCAAATTAAAATGGGACCAATTTTGAAACATACTCTTTCAAACAAAAAAAGATTTTTTAAAATCGGTCCACAATTGACAGAGATATAGGTGAACACACACAAAAAAAAAAAAAAAAAAAAAAAAACAAACATAAAGTCGAACATAGAACCTCCTCCTTTTTTTGTAAGTCGGTTAAAAAATATTTTAGTACTTTTTACACATCTAAGTTAAATCAGCCACGTAAAGTTCTTGGTCGCTTTGCTGAGAAGAAGTGTCATTTCCCGTAACACAGCATCATCTTTCATCTTTCGATGTTTCTCCTCTTCCTGGTTTGCCATAGCATACTAACAATGTCCCTGTCCAGAACATACTGGAGTGCTCCAAGTACCATTCATGATTGAAGGTGTAATAAATGCTACTGACGCTGCACATAGCGTGGCCACCTCATCATTACCATCTTCATCCCAACTTCACCCACTGCTGAGGGTGCTCTCTTTTCTCGTGGTAATACCCTCATTTTTGTGCCCAGCCTCATCCAGTTTCAACCCGCAATGGCAACAATGTCTTCTGCCAATCTCGCCGCCGGAGGACCAATACTTTTTCTTCCAGTCCTTGGACGAAACTCGGCCTCCACCTTACTCCATCTACTGGGCCCAAATAAAAAATTAACGTTTACTCGAAAAGAAGAAAGGAAGTTGAAGCAACTACCTGGCTAGGCCTGCATAGTAGGCCATTCATGGCCCACATTCGGTATGTGGGCCATGAAACCGAGGGTAGGCAGTGCCTATACTCAGCCACATGGCCCACATTCGGTCCGTTTACAACAAATCATTCGGCACGTTTAGAGGCATGTAGGTCGCGCTGCGGCTGCGGTACGCCGCCTGCACCATGCGATTAATTATGTTTTATTCAATGGTCAACTAGCTCTTTGTTTGTTTTGGGTCTCTCACGGTTTCGCGAAAATACACATGCCTGTAACTTGTATAAAAGTATGCAAGTAGCTTGCATGTCATTTTGGCATGATAAGTTATGATTGGTGAATGTCACAATGGTATGCAAGTTACTTGCATACTTGAATGCAAGTTACAGGCATGTGTATTTTCGCCATTTGAGCCAGTTAGATACAATAAATAGGTCGGCTTTAGCTGTGTTAGGGTGAGGGTCTAAATAGAAAAGTTACGAAAGCATATAGTGTGGATTATACTTTTACTAAATACTTGTTCACTTAAATTGTGGGTTTTGTCTGATAGCTGTTAGACATTAAGGCTATATAAAAGTAATAATATAGACATAATTATCTTGGACTACTCCAAATAAAATTCTATAAAATACGGCACGCTATTTAAACCAAACCGTTTAAATTCACGAACGTCTCAATCTTCCGCTGACCTCTTTCCAATATTGGAAAATATCACACAACCCCTGAAATATGTGGGGTCCAGTTAATGGGAATACTTGAGACGATTCTGCGGACTTAATCTGGCATACGCGTCACCCGTCACGCCTCGCGCTTCACGCCTACTTCCCGCGCTCCCCACGCCTTCCGTCCGCTTGTCACGCCAAACGCGCGTAATCCGACGCCGACCGCTCACCGAATACTCGGCAAAATCTCATGGAGCACAGATTATTTGGTAGACGTGACTAATACATTTTGAAAGTATTAGTAGGTCGACAAATCTGACACCATTCTAGCCAAGGGGTACCGTGTTACCCAGTTACTTGGTTGTGACGGTCAGATAGGCAGTCGCTCCATGTAAAACACTGGTACACAGCTGTATCTGGTTAGACTGGAAGCTGACACCAACATAGTTGGGAAAAGGCTAGGCAGATTGATTGAGTCAATATTCCCAGAGAGTTTTGAGAGTGAAATTTTATCAGCGAAGTCGACTATTGAATGTAATATGTCTAGGCATAAACAGAAAGTAAACCACAAATAATGGACTATCTATCTTCTACCTGTTTTAATCTATGGCCCCATGCCATCATGACGTCACTCTCTATTCCATTAGCGACGTTTTTCTCCCAATAAGCACTTTAGCAAGTTTAAGAGGCACATCGTCGCTAAATTGTGTTTCCCTGAAAAACTTTTCTGTTTAATTTTCATCAATTAAGTTAAGGTTGGAAAGTAAAATATTTTTGAGAGTGGAGAGGAATAGGACATCTTATGGAAAATGTTGATAAGGATTTCCGATACATAGAAAAGCCTTTTATGAGTTTTTAGTCAAGTTTAAAATATTAAAATATTATTTCAATCAGTTCTCAATCGCAATTCTACCTAGGTCCTAACGGACCTAGGTAGAATTGGCCTCTACCAAGCATGGTATCCTGGTCTCCGCCTTCTGCAACCAGTCTATCCCAGCTACATTTTCAAGGTCGTGGGTTCATCTAGCTGGTGGGCAACCTGCGCTATACCTACTTGTCGGTATCCACTTTTAGTATTATTTCCTTAACCCTAACTTAAGAGATGCTAAAGCTGTTTCTCTCAGGTTTATCATTATAAGGAATTTGAAAATGGCCAATTCTTTTATATTTTAACATTCTCAAATTGAATCGAAAAGCTCATCTTGGTAGCAGAAACTGCGTGAAACTCAACTTATAAAATAATACTTAGTATTTCCGATAGCAAGGCCGAATACTACAAGAAATCCTAATGTATTCAGGTCGTGTTGCGCAGAGTACTCTAGAAGTTCTTTGTTTAACGTTACATTGCCGATTACCCAGTTCAACGATTATAGCAGCCGATAGAAAAACGCCGATGGACTGCAAAATGGTATTTAATATTTAGCACAAGTTTGCTTACAAGTTCTGAGTAAATCTTTTCACGTAAGCGGTGTAAAAATGCTTTGAATACACAGAATGTCTGAAATATTTTTTTTGGTAGCAGTACCTGGATTAACATAACTAGAAACTTATGTATAACGGTTTGGTATTTGTTGATTTCCACATGTAGTTTTGTGACTAGCATTTTGTTGGTAAAATTATGTTGGCTTTTCTTTAAATAATAAAATACAACTGCAAAATAAACTATTTATATTCCTAACACAAGAAAATACAAAACACGGAAAATAGACACGAAAATCTAGCAGCCATTACAGCATTTCTCTAGCTATTACGAACGCCCATGACGCCTTTAACAGTCCCATGAGATTCCCCATAAAACGCGACACAATTCCCAAGTATTATCGAATCAGCACCCTTCAATTTATATATTTGATTACGTGCACTAAACGGTTAGGACCTTCCTTTGTCGTGCAGAAAAACACGTTCGAACGTGACTTGTATGTTTATATTCAATCTAACGTCTGAAGGGAGCGAGTGTGACACGAATGTGAACGTAGTACGAAGAGATGAGGACTGGCTTGTGGACGGCGCGGTCTCGGGTGAGCTGCGGAACGATTCCTGCAGTCATTGAAACTTTGTCGAAGTAAAGTTGTGTGGTCTGTGTCGTTTGTGGAGTGCAAGTTTCTTTAGAAGAAGAAGACCGTGTTGGTTTTCTTTGGAGTTTAGCTGAAGATGTCGAGTGGGATTTTAGTTTTGAGTATTTCATAATAATGTGTTGTTGCCCGAAAACTATAACGCCGTTACATGCTTTGTATATGTCGCACGGGCGCACGGTTGGCGCAGTGGTTGAGCGATTGACTGCTGCGCACCGTGTCGCGTGTTCGATGCCCGCACGGAACAAATATTTGTATGACCTACAGATAGTTGTTCCGGCTCTGGGTGTTGTGTATGTGAGTTTATATGTTTGTAAGCACACCCACGATACAAGAAGAAATTCTTAGTGTGGGGCAATGTTTTTATTTAAAATAAAAAAATAAATAAAAATATTTTTAATCATGATATTTATAAACTGGTCAATATTCCAAAGTGTGTTGCGCAAAAAATTCACTCGAGCCCATCGTTTTATTTACCTACAATTACTGTGAAGTTCCTAACATCGAACCTTTGACCTAAGCACCACTGCTTACATACGAATCTCAAACACTTGTCTACATCGCCTTCCACTCAAATCCAGGCCTTATCCACAGCTGATATGGTTTTAATTCCCCTGTAAATTGCGGCTCTTGACCTCCAGTATTGACATGCTAAAGTCGGGATCAATCTCTCAGCCTTCGGAATGCAAATACGATTCTTTATGGAGGAGGTCTGGAGGGCCGCAGTAAACCTCCGAGATTGAGGTCTGTGCCCCTCAATATCCCCGCTTTGTGCAAGGCGCGAAAAAGGTCCGTTAATGGAATAAGGCTCGCGAAATACGGTGGGTTCTTGAACGTCCAATTTTCGCCGGGATTTTTTTGATGTTAAGGTACAGGAATTAGGCGGCTTCGAGATTCGGGTTCGAAGAGTTTTTGTTGATGGGATGGAGGTAATGGCTTATGATGTTGGATGAGATCATAACCTTACCTACGCGCAGGTAACTTTATAAATATTTTGTCTGTTGAAATATTTCACCTTTTACGCATTTGCTTGCTTACAAACTACCTATTAGGTGTACAAGTTTTATATTCGATTCAAAAAGAATCCTGTTTGATAAAAATAGAATACGACAAAACTATGCTTTGTAAAGCTCAAAAATCTTTTAAAAGGCAATCACTGAAGTGGTACAGCGTTTTGTAAGGATAGTACAAGGGAACCACTTCACTTATTGACTTGATTTTCAGTTTCTTTTCGTTTACACAATAACTACCGTCAACTCTTTTCTTCATTTTAAAATATGCGTCTTGGGAATACTTATTTATAGAATAGTCGATATTATAACAATTATATCAGCTCGTGCTTTTCCCACTGCTGTGACTCGGGCCTCTACTCTGGAAAGGGGAGTTGACTGTAAGCCACCACGCAACCTACAATATAGCTTCATAAAGACAAAAGATTAGCGACAAAGTATGCCAGATCATACTTCCAACGTACTAGATCGCTAATCCGTGCTCAAAATCCTCCATAGCAAGGTGGACCCCATAAAAGCATCTACAAAAACCCGGTGGCACAATCTCCAACGTCAGCTTTCTCGCAACACTTATCGGTGGCTCGTGGCTCTTGTATCAGCCGATTTGCCACTCGCGGTATCTCGACGACCACTTGACGGCTCTTTTAGCGCGCGAACAATGGCGGCCCACAATGGGCGACAATGGGCCACGATGGCGATACGCTGTAAGCTTCGCTTTACAGCCCGCATCGGGGATTGAACGCTGTTTTGTCGTGTGTGGCTACTTAAGGTTGAACTAGTCCACGGCACGAACTATTTTGTGCGCGAGGTTAAAATGCATGCTATCTTATCCGATAACACGTGCGAAAGAAATAGATGCTTTGATGAGCAGTAAGAAGCTAGTTCGCGTACGAATTAGCACTTTTGCAAATTTGTATCGAAATGGATGATGATTTAGGAAGAAAACGAGCGCGCGAAATTTTATAAACAGACCTTTGGGAGTCTAGAGGCCTAGAGAGAGTCTTGTATGGAGGCCGTTTTGCAATTTTCCTTCTTCTTATGGTATTTATTTCCGCCCAAAGATGCGTTAAAATTAGTGTTGAAATATGGAAATTTCGACGCTCATAACTTTCAAATATATATTTTTTTACATTTTTATTTCCATACAGGACTAGATAATGATGAGACAAATCGATATCATTTTTTATTTTGAACGTATATCGTCAAACAGTAGAGTAATCTCTAGACTACGTTTGTATGGAAGAATTTTCGACTAGTGTAACCTTAACTACATAAGTGAGGGATTTCTTTTTAGATCTAGATAGTGAGTGTGCTGAGTACAACCCAGCACACTCACTATCTAGATGTTGAAGAAACTTAAATGAATATAGTTAATTAAGTCTGAAAATTCACGCAGCAATCTAAAACCTAATTACAGATCTACAAACGTGCCAAAGAAAATAATAAGCAAACGAAAACCCAGCAAATAAAATACTATAAATAGACTTTAATTAACATCAGAGCTGAACGAACGTAATGAAGAATCCTGAATCATATTCTGAACAATTTTATTGACACGACCGAAATTATATCCGAGAATATACAGTAGTAAATCAAGGCGCTTTAACTTGGAAGTTTATTGAAATAACACAAAACATAATCCCGCTTTATAACGGGGACTAAACAAATGAAGTTGAGCGTTTTCCGAAAGTCCTTCTGCCGGGAGTGGAATTAATGGTCCTCGAGCTGTTGAGTAAAAAGGGCTTTTGTTCGTCACTGGGCCGGAGGGGGGTGCCACTGCCTCACGAGTACTGAGCTACTGTCACGTGAGTGCTCAGGGATGGCGTCTCTAATGTATAGGTGGAAGCTGCGGGATGAAAAGTCATTTCGTGATTGTTGAGAAGGATTTAATGAGACTGGCCTAGTTTTGCAAGGGGATGTGTAGATGTAGAGTAGTGCAAGCTATCCTTTTAATGCAAACACTCTTAGTTTCCATAATACCTATGATATAGATGCAAAGATTTTTCTAATAATTCCTTATTAAGTTAAAGACTTTTCGTGAACAAACTAAACAATTGATTGATTGCACAATTGAATTGACAAAAAATTAACAATTTGATTCCGCCTAGCCCTTTCCATCATCGGACTACAAGACGTACGGCCATGCGCCATCGGTACATGGTGGACATCCCACCCATACGCACAAAGCGTTTTGCTAATACTTTCATTGTGCGCACAGCTAAGAAGTGGAATTCCCTTCCGAAGTCTTTGTTCCCTGATAGCTACAACCTTGGGGTCTTTAAGTCAAGAGTGAATAGGTTACTTCTAGGCAAGCGTGCTTCACCGTGGGCCACACCATCGCTTACCATCAGGCGAGGTAGTGGTCAAACGCGAGCCTATCGATAATAAAAAAAAAGAAAACAGCTGTGTCTTCCTATTGTATACAATAACAAATTTCCACCCCCAATTTGTCTGTAAATCTGATAATTTTGGTATTTTAATGTCAAAACACCCACAGGAAACATGATCAAATTCTGAAAGGTTTCAAAATAGACCAAAGTTAATATAAGTTTTAAACAAATTTTCTTAGTAAAGAAGAAGTTGATTGAACAAGTTAAGTAAGTTAGGTCGGTGTTGTCAGAAACATTGTTTCCTATACTTTATGCAAGATTACAGTAAATAAACACAACACTTTACTGCTTAAATTGTTCAGCTTGGAAAGAATCCAAACAATATTCCCATGTGCCAGAAGCAGATTTAAACATTAAATGATAGTTTAAAGCTTTCTTATGTCATATCAACCCATAATGTGAGTTGTTACTACGATGTTTATGCTTATAGTGTCTTGTGACGAGGGATGCCAAGCATAGTGATGCTGTTTACTTGGACCCTATACTGTATAGTTGTAGACAGAGGCATTATGATTCACTAGCTTCTGCCAGTGGATAAACTACTACTAGTGTGTACGCGGGAAAGTCGAAAGTTATCCCGAGGGAACATATGAAATGTACCGGATAAACAAGTAAAATTTCAAAATTTAAAAAACCCCCGACACATTTATCTTGCGGAAACACCCCGATTCAAACAGTAAAACGCCCATAACTTTTGAACGGCTGAACCGATTTTATTCAAACATAGCTAAGAACACTCTCGACAAAATCACCTTTCAAACAAAAGAAACTAAATCAAAATCGGTTCCTCCGTTTAGGCGCTATGATGCCACAGACAGACACAGAGATACACAGCAACACACGTGAAACTTATAACACCCCTCTTTTTCCGGCAGGGGTTAAAAAGGGCCCTATGTGCTATTCACGACTATTATCAATCTCTGCCAAATTTCATCCAGATCCATTGAGCCGTTATGGCGTGAATAAGTAATAAACATACACACTCACAAACCTTCCACCTTTATAATATTAGTGAAATTATAAACTGACCTGTTAGGTCATGAGTTCACTAAAATGAATGTCGCAGCAAGTTTTATTAGTACATTGAATGAGAATGTAGCTGTTCATAACCCGATCTCTGTCTGCTCTTAGCCCTATTATTTGGGGCGAGAGCAACATGTTTTCTTCTTCAGTACATCCCTATTTTTCGTATCACCTCATTTTAAGCCATAGGTAATAAACTTTCACACTATCTATTCATCTTTTCTTGTATTTTCCTCTACACTTAAGACTTCTCAAAACTTTCTAGCTACATGCTCCTCTACTGTTGATCATTTTTTTTAACCTATTATCTCTCTGCAGGGCAAAGGTATTCACTATAGCCTTCAAATCTGCTCGGTGAGTCGCCTTTTCCGAAAAATCAGTCGTAAACACCTCTAAGGGCCGATTTCACCAATGAGCTACGTATACTGACTTATTGCGATTAGTTCAACTAAACTCAGTTTATGCAAATACAGCGGTTTGATTTATTAAGACTGCTGAGAAATTACCAATCAGAACGCTGTGCTTGCATAAACTGAGTTTAGTTGAACTTACCGCGATTAGTTTCATTGGTGAAATCGGCTCTAAGTCGTTAGCGTTAAACACTAGCGTTTCCTACGGCTACTCATATCTTTGAAATATTATTATGTCAGCCTCAGTTTTAATTATTTTTTCTCTGAAAACCCATCTAATTGGCAAGCCTAATAAACATTTCCAGAACTGCCATTACGAAGCCATTGTTACAAAAAAAAATCTTCTGTAAAACACTCTTATTTCACTGACCGCACATTTCAAGTTCCTATTGAACTTTTACAAAATTTATTCCTGAGTGAAAAAAAATGTGATTAGAATGTTAAGTGGAGTTTTTGTAACATTTCTCGAGGAAAGTTAATTAGTCGGAAAGTCGGCGTCCGACGTAATGCCTGCCAGATGTTCCTTATTGCGCCGCTTTACATACATAACGATGTTTGCTGACCAAGTTTTTGAGGTAGAATGTTGTATTGTGTGTATAGCACCTTATTTTGGCCTTTGTATTCTTGATTAAAGTATTTGTATGCAACCTCTGTGGCGGCCGTAAAAATAATATTGGGTAATCTTTTCGGGTTTTCAGTAGAGCTTGAATATATTTTATATAGGTCGCTTTTTGATTTTCTTTTTAGGTAAATAATGTTTTAAATCTAAGGAAGATTCTCAGATTCTGTGTTTGAATTTCATTACATTGAAATGGTATTTGTATAAATAATTCATAGATTAAACCTTTTAGAAGAACAAGACTCTTAAACGAGTTTTAAAACTCGACAAACATTGTTAGAGAGTTCTGTTCACTTATCTCCACTTATTTGTTTGCGCATTATCTCAAATAGCTAAGCGTTTTCTAATAGAACTTTTATCGTTACAAACCTTAATGCCTTCGTGTCGTAATGGAGTACCTGCACTTAAAGAGGGGGGGAGCATGCTATAAACGTTCAAACTCATAAGATTATAGGAGCGGGGCCAGGAGATGCGCCTAGCTTTGAACTGGGTAAAAGAAATAGGGAAAAAGTGTTCACTTAGGATTTTTATTACAAGCATTTTTGTAACAATACACACTCTCGCTAATAGCTGTAATATGTCCCAGGCCTTATAATTCTCAGCGAACATTACATCTTGAAATAAAACACGTTCCAAGAACTCCATCTAAACCCCTGTAACAAACATTTCACGCCCACAACAAATTTCAATTTCCTTCCGCCCAATTGTTTTCCCGAAAGCGAGCCCAATAAATATTATGAATAATTAAAAAAACCGCTGTTCCTTTGCGAGAAAACTGCTCTTACAAAATCTATTTATTTCTTATACAAAAATTAATCGAATCTGTTTATGGAGGAAATCTTCGGAGTACGGCAGAAAACACGTTTTTAATTTACAAACAACTAGGCGGCTTTGATGTCGCACAAAAAGAAATTAATTAAACAA
The DNA here is from genome assembly GCA_949775005.1 of Orthosia gothica. Taxonomy (NCBI): domain Eukaryota; kingdom Metazoa; phylum Arthropoda; class Insecta; order Lepidoptera; family Noctuidae; genus Orthosia; species Orthosia gothica. The sequence goes on from OX459063.1 coordinate 1,576,436, forward strand.
ACCGATTTCCAAGCTTCCTGTAGGAAATGAAGTATATTGAATTTTATCCGTTAAGAATAAATCTCGAAGAGCCGATTAGAGAAAATTCCAATTTCAAATCTGTTCGATTCATTTTCTTCTGGCGGCAGTTGGATGTTTTTTCAAACTTGGTTGGCGAAAGATTAACACTCCGTTCCCACAATTTGTAATCCAATCAATTGATTACTGGTTCTTATGAAAAAGATTTCTTGCTCTGTTGCTCTTTTTTATACGATGAGTTTCTTGTAAGACTGTTACAACGTTGTGAATATTTTACTGCCGTGTTTTTTTTTTTAGTGCACTGTTTAAGTTCTTTGCAAGCACACAGAATTTGTAAAATTTGATTACCAAGCGAAAGACTTATAGCTCTACGCCTGTCCGAGAAATTAAATGCCTCTATCTACTTAAACGTGAAATGATGCTCACGTGAGCTTTAATCCTTAATGAACATTATTAATCGTCTCATGTCACGGACTTTTAAGAGTCTTAAATGAAAAGCTGCGACAGAACCCTACCTACATATTACTTGTAATTTTAGTCCAGTTCTTACACTAGTTTCAGCCCGCAACTTTGTATTCTTATTTCCACGTATTTAATTTCTGCGCCATTCACCTTTAGTGAAAACTATCAAATAATTAAAATCTGATCAATATCTACAGAGTTCACCTTTTACAAACATCAACAAACAATTTGCCTCCTTCTAATGTTTTTTTTTATACATATTTTTTTAAAGATGGGCTCGCGTTTGATCACTATCTCACACACCTAGGAGTTAAGATAGTCACGCACTATTCCAGTATCCTACACCTGTAATAAAACGACGAGTGATGTTATATTTTCGTCTATAGAAGAAGGATGTGTATCAGGTGCTCCCGCGACAAAGCCATACGTCTCGCAGTCGTAAACGTCGACCGCGCGACAACTTCTTATTGCTTTAACGTATAGCAAACATGATCTATGTATATCCGTATTTGACATTCGGTAAATCTTAAAAAAGACTGAATTGTTCGTATCTAAAATTTTTGTCTTAAAGTTCTGCAGTGACTTCTGTATCCCCATGAGTGTCTATGTCAATTAAAATAATCAATGGATGAGAAATAGTTATTTGTGCAACAAGAGAGCAAAGTTGGTTTTTGCCGCGAGTGTTGATTTTGAATCCCGAGTAAGCGAAGGATTCTATATTTGAATCACGAGCGTAGCGAGTGATTCTAGGTTAGAATCCTGAGTGCAGCGAGGGATTCAAAGACACGAGATGCAAATAACTTTGGTCTCGTGTAGCACATACAACTTTTCACTTCAGCAGCAAGAACAAATAATGTAAAGGTAAAAAATACAACTTGGTAATATTTAAACCACATGTATATTTGTAAAAATTAAAAGTTAAAAGTAAAATTATTGCAGTTTTGCAAATTAAAAGTACCTACCAGTTTTGTTTGGAACCAATGGAACCGATATTGTTGTTTTAGCGACTTCAGTTTGAGTATTCACTGATTCGCTTTTTACATACTGCTTCAATTCTTCCAGTGTTAAATTGCAGACATCATCACTGGATTCACTCATATTTATTTATTATTATTTTAATAATATCCAACGTGTATCGCACTTTGTAGCTAGCGAACAGAAGAAGAAAACAATAAAAATTTAAAGCCCGCTATTTTTTAAAGATGCGTTCGGAAATTGCACTATTACTAAATTATTCTGTCACAATAAAGATTGTTAAAACTTTAAATAATTATGTAGATACATGATAAACTTCGTATTTTTTACTTCAACATCTCTTTATTTGATTATAAAAAAATATAATTCGATTATTAAGAGAAAAGTATAATAATTACATTTAAACCTTGATTTGAAATTTTATAGATGACGTGTTTCCGAACGTTTTATTGTTGGTTTCTTTTTTGAGCCTATTATATATGGAATTTGAAAATCGAACTTCGAATCGACTTGTTTCTATCTCTCGCTCTTTTCGTATCGAAGTGAAAGTGACAGAAAAAAGTGAAGTTCAAATCTTTCGAATGTTGTGAGTAGACCCAGCACTGACTCGGCATTTAAAAATTTTTATTAAAAAGTTACTTTGTCTCACGCTCGCAGCAAAATCGAATTTTGCTCACTGTCTTTAAGCAGCAAAACCTGCTTGTTTGAGGTGCTGAGGTGAAAATGGATTTGACATAATTTTCCGTTCCGTTCATTACGATTGCACTTGAAATAGTTTATGAGTAACACGTCTGTGTTCCTTGAACGGGTAAGCAGAGGTGTAGTAGATACCTATGGTATACCCACATTTCATTCTGTAATTTTAAATCCCACATGACATAAAATGATCCTATTATGACGGTGTAAGATTTCTTCAACAACATCAAGTATGTGGCTTTGCTAAAGTTAATAAAGAACAGACAGTTTGATAAAACGATCTCTTCCAACCGCCAACCGCTATACGTAGGTACACCTCTCAACGACCGCCCAGAGATACACCTCGTAAAGCGAAACAGCTGAAAGTTCCACCGCAGCGATAATTGGCTACGATACAGTATCATGCTCATTTGCTTGACAGACTAATGCTTCAGTTAACCAACATTTTGTTTGAAACCATCGGCGGCGGGGGAAATCAGAGTCCAGCGGATGTTTATTATTCAAGGCGGACTCGCCGCGGATTTCATTATGGCGGATCTGCCGCGGGTGGGAGGGGGTGACATCTTATTATTTTTGACTGACTGCTTTGTTTATGTGGGTATAATTGGACAGGGATAGTGCAGCTGTTGCTGAAATGGTGCAAAATGTTTCTTTTGGGTTTAGGTGGATGTTTCGTTCGTAGGTAGTGATTTATTGTCTTATGATTGGACTTTTCGACTTTAGTCTTAGAGTAGAAGGCTAATCCTCGTACTTAAAATCGTTCACATTCCGGTCGCGATATCATCAGAGCGGCGTAATAGGATTTACAAGGTGTGTTTGATTGCTGAGATGCAAATGCGAAAGATTCATAAAAATACGGGAATTGTCTGTCTTAGTTTTGCGCTCTGGGTAACAACGGGAAAAATACACAAACGTCCCTGAACTTGCGTTTCAATGCCAGGGACATTTTCCCCTTCATTTTGTTTCAACATGAACCAGTAGGTCCTTCAAGCATCGAATTCTCTCTTATTGACTGTTTTTCCAAATTCCTACAACAGTTTCTTAACAAAATATTGATTCCCCACATTTCCTCTCGCAGAGATAAACAAACGCTTCTAACAACATCTCGCGACACATTTCAACGTATAATTCGCTGTCACTCCTCATGCGTCCTCCTGGCTGAGGAGGGGTAATTCCTGTTAAACCCGCCCACTAATGTGCTACCTGATTGCTGTCACTTTGTCTACACACTTGTGTTTCAGGGAGTTTTAATTAATTTTATGGTTTTCGCTCCGTTTGGAACTGAATTGGGGTAAGCTGATTATGGTTTGTGGGGAAGATAAGACAATGAGGTCCAATGTCACATTGTTGTGTTGGAACAAACAGATGCAGGGCAAAAATGAATCTTGGTATTGTATATGTGCACGTTAAAGCGTTTTCTTAATTGATTCAAGCCATCACTAACACAAGAAGACATTGAATAAGTATTTTTATTTGAAACTAACTTTTTCGTGTTCATGCAATTTCCAGAACTAAAAGGTGTAAGGCCCATTGGTTTTAGGCTTGCTTTTTGTCAGTAAAAGTGTCTTCCGAATCATTACTTCTCGTGATTCATTTAATAAACAAAAAAGCAATTTTATCTCCTTATAATACGTAATAGTTAAGATTGAGGTAAGCATATAACAAGTAACATATTGCATACGTTTCAGCTATTATTCGATTGATTACCTCTTTCATAACTTGAGTTTTTATCTGATAACAACAGAACATCTTCAAGTGAAAATCATTTTCACTTGAAGATGTTCTGTTGTTATCAGATAAAACCCAACATCTAAAATGACGGATGAACAAAACAGAATCCAAGTCAAAGCCCGAAGGCCCCAACTTAATAATTGGATTAAAATTGAACCAGTGGAAAAAATCGGATTACCCCGAGTTACAGATTTTTGTAACTCGCTTTCAAATAAAATGTTTGAACCTTTCTTTGAATGCCTATTACGACGATGAATTTCCAGTCAGTGAATTGTATATTTTTATTTATTTTTCAATTATAGTAGCCTGTTATCATTTTACTGCAGGGTAAAGGACTTTTGAAGATAAATAACAACAAGTATAAGTATCCATAACGTACCCCTGTTTTGGAGTCAAGTATTTGTCAAACGCCGCCCGAAAACTTGTCAAACTTGGGCATGAGGTATTAAAGTATTTGACATGTTCTTAGGTTCAAATTCTCAATTCAGAAACCGGCCCCTTCACTACGGTTTAGTGATAAAATAATGATGACATCTTAATATACGGTTATGATCTAGCCCTACATTTAGTACCAACAACAGTATTCAATATTTGAACCATTTATCTCCGGCACAACAAAGGTCTGCGTATCAGGTAAAGGCGATCAGTCTTGTTTATACCCCAAACAACTGAAAAACTTTGCAGCCTTTGATACGTGACTAATATTCCTGTTCTACCAACGGAGAAATGTATTTTCGGGGTCAGAACCGTTTTATCTTGTGTCCTTTTACTGCAAGCTAGCAGGTTTTTATTCTTGTTAACATTTATTTTTATTATCCATAGATAAACTGTTTTTTTTTACTTTGTTTCACTTAAGGTGCGTTTCTATAAAAAGATCAGTAAAAAATTGTGTTATCGACTGTCCAGCCTTACCCCAAACTGTGTTTTTTTTTCGCCGATGTTCAAGGCTTTGGAGCCTAGATTCGATCAGTATCTCATTGCCAATGGCCCATTGTCACCCGATGTGGGCTTTCAGTCTAGCTGAATGCAGCAGCTGAATCACTTTAAAAACTGGATTGGTTCTCGTATTTTTAAATATATGCAGGAGATTGGCGCACGGTTGGCGCAGTTGGCGCACGTTTTTTTTTTAAATAAAATAAAATAAAATAATAATAGTGGTTGAGCGATTGACTGCTGCGCTGCGTGTCGCGGGTTCGATTCCCGCACGGAACAAATATTTGTATGACCTACAGATAGTTGTTCCGGCTCTGGGTGTTGTGTATGTGAGTTTATAATGTTTATAAACGCACCCACGATACAGGAAGAAATTTCTAGTGTGGGGCAAAGTTTAAAAAAAAAAAAAAACCAAGACCAACGGCTTTACGTGTTTAAGAGGTACAGAAAAATATTGCAAAGTATGTAATGGATGGTATATCTACGGGCCGACTTTGACAAGCGCTGCTTAACCTTAAAGATTGACCACCGTGGCTGGATATATATTTTTTAGGTTAAATTTTCTATTGATTCCCTACAAATTCAAACACCCTTTACATCTTTAAACCCCAGCAACCGCTATTAAACAATAACCTCACCGAACGCCCAACTGTTCCAACCGGCTCTCCTGCCTTTGCAGTACAATAGGCGTCCAAACTACACATAATTGATGCATGCAGTAACCGCTAACCCAATTCCGCTGGACGTGGGCCCGTTTAATTAATGACGTCACTCGATGTCATGTCATCATTACAGGGGGGTGAGGAGGGTGTTGGACAGGGAGGCAGGGTCAGATAATGAGTGACACACTGATCTATGAGGGGTATTTAGCGATGGATTATACAGATAGAGCTTGTGTATGATTGTGACGTAATGCCGTCAGCTGGGGCTTAGTGGGAGGTTTGCTGGGATTATGATAATGTAACTAATAAGATTCTTTCTAAACATATAAAAGAAGAAAGTGACTGACTGACTGACTCACTCACTGACCATCAACGCATAGCCCAAACGGCTGAAGCTTCAATCATGAAACTTGGCATGTAGGTTCCTTTGGTAGTGTAGGTGAGCACTAAGAAAGGATTTTTGAAAATTCCACCCCTAAGGGCGTGAAATAGGGGATGAAAGTTTGTATAAAAATCCGTCAGTTTTAAAGTCAGGACCTTCATATTTTGGATAGTCAGCATGACAGTATTACTGGCTGCTGATTTTCGTCAAACATTTCCAATAGTTCCGCGAGGAACAGGTGCGGATGAAATTAAGGCGCGTCTTAAGAAGTCCTCTTTGTGGTCTTCAGTAAAAATACATAAACTATCCAAAAATATGAGAGTACACTTAAAGGGTGAAGTCGCTGCTGGTCATTTTTCGGCACTATTACTAAAACTCGGAAATGGTATTTATGCTGAAAATTATGGTATGTTTACCACCTGACCTTTGCACTGTTGTAACAACAGTTCCAGAGTTGATAGATAAAATTTATCCGGATGTTGCTTGCATATAAAACAAATCTTTGGAATGGTTGTGCGAAAGGGCAAAATTAATAACATGTTGTTAAAATCATTTGAAGGCGAAGAAATGCTCTACAGCTCGATTGACACTGTAGTAAACCCAGACGAGGCCGTCCATTATCCTGTAGAGTTCTTGAACACTCAAAACCCATCAGGTTTCTCTTACCATAAGCTTTTTCTGCGTGTTGGTACACCAGTAAGGTTGCTGAGAAATTTAAAACCCCTTAAACTTTTTACTGGAACTAGGATACAAGTCAAAGCTTTGTCGCGTAATGTGGTAGTGGCAACTATTTTGACCGGACCTTCTCAGGGCGAAATTGTGTTCATACCACGAATTACATTGATTCCTAATGATCTTCCCTTTGAATTCAAGAGACTGCAGTTTCCTTTGAAAGTCTGCTTCGCCATGACAATTAATAAGGCTCAAGGACAAACCCTGAAGTATGCTGGTGTAGATTTGAGGGAGAATTGCTTTTCCTATGGACAGTTCTATGTAGCGTGTTCACGTGTTAGCTCATCAAATAGTCTGGTGATATTGGCGCCTACCTCCAAAATGGTTAAAAATGTTGTTTACAAGGCAATACTATAATTTAATTACTTAGTCATGGATAAACACAGAAATAATGAAGGGATAGAGACAGGACAAGGATAGAGCGTATTGATTTAAAGAAGGTAAGTATAAGTCTGTCCTAAGAAAAACACTTTCATATTACATTATTTTTATCATAATAATTTTGTTACTTTTTCTCTACATACTGTTAAAATATGGTAAGGAGAAGCATGTAGTCTACGCGTGCGAAGCCGCGGGCAAAAGCTAGTAGTATAATATTCATTGAAGGGGTAGACAGAAACGATGTGTCAGTAAACCCACCATTCGTCAGTTAGTTTGAGCCTTTAGGCAGCAACTGAATACAAAATTCAAACTCCGTGTTAAGTTACATATCGTCCTTGGAAAAACCCAGGAACTCAACAACCAAACTTGCTAACAAATCTAGAACCCGACTCTGAGCAATAGCGTCAGCTTGATTAACGAGCATGGATTATGAAGTGACTAGCTTCTTTCTGCCATCGGCTTCGCATAAAAGTCTGAATTTATCTCAAGAGAACACACTCCCGGGTTTTCTTTGCTCTTCTCCAAAGTTCAGTCTAAGTCTTTACCAACATTCATAAAAATTGGTTTAGCGGTTTGGGTGTGAAACCGTAACGCCGCGAGTTACCTTCGCATTTAGTATCGATTTAGCTCGGCATTTCTTACATAATCATCTGATCTGGCATCGGTTTGCGGTCGTCACGTAAGAACATAGACATGTATCGCTAATGAACTGATTGCTTGTTCCCAGAAATTAATTACTGATTCTGTTTGATTTATAATTACGAATGATTTTAACGTGAGTTTCACAAATGAGCCAATCAAAATGTTTGACAGCGCCAGCCATTTTGCGATTTAATAAAATTAATAACTGTCGTACTTGTATGTTTTTAACCCCCGCCGGAAAAACGGGTTGTTATAAGTTTCACGTGTGTTGCTGTGTATCTGTCTGTGGCATCATAGCGCCTTAACGGATGAACCGATTTGGATATTTCTTTTTTGTTTGAAAGGTGATTTTTTCGAGATTGAAGTGAATTCAAAAGTTATGGGCGTTTTACTGTTAGAATCAGGGTTTTTTCGCAGGATAAATGTGTAGGGGGTCTTTGAAATTTTACGTGAGTTTGATCGCGATGTTGACAGTGTGATCGACGGTGAAGCATGCTTACTTAAAAGTATCCTATTCACTTTTGAGTTGAAGACCCCCAGGTTGAAATACAGTCTCCAGGAGGGAATTTTACTCCTTAGCCGTACCAATTCGTACCCGTACCGAACAGCCCAAAACGAAGTATGCCTACGAAACAATTATACAGTTCAACATACATTGCTGGCTCTATACGCAAAGCTTGCTAACCCATCTCCTTGTATTGCAGTAATGGACGTGCCGTGGGACGTACGAGTACAGTCTTCGCATGGAGTGGCCGGCGGGGCTGCCCTGTTGACCTGCACCGTACCTTCCATCGTCAGGAACCATGTCTCTGTCGCCAGGTGGTTCAAAGATGGCAATGTGCTGGCTCCATTGGCTGCTGAGGCTGGTAAGTGTGGTTAATTTTGCAGACTTGATCTGTTCATGAGATTAGAATGTTTTTTTAATTGATTTTTAAGGTAAGTATTTACCTAGTTTTCATATGCTTCATTAAGATATAGAGAAAAGAAGGAGTGATACAAACGGGAACAAAAGATGCCTTTATACGAAAATCTAGAAAGCGTGTTGTATCGCTAAATATTCTGTAGTCAACAACACTGACAAAACAAATTGAAAATTTATATCTACATTCTAGTGGAAACTGATGATCTACACTGTGCCTTTTGAGAAAACCCTTGTAAATAAGAGGCTTTAGACAAGAGAGGTATCGGTTCAATAATAATAATTTATTTATTAACAGACAGCAAAAGGCCAACACTGACAAATGAAAAATTCTTAAAAGTTGTTAGTAACAACATAAAATCTTATAACCTAAGTTAGTGCTTTCATACTAGGATGTTAGTGACAATTTATCTTATTTTTGAAGAGATGTCAATGATTGACTTGTTTTTTTCAGTCCTAAGATTCGTTAAGTACTTAATATTTAACTCTAGTCATTATCCGATTGCTTCTCTATTTATACCACCAACTTATTTATCCACGTGATACAAATATAAGATTATCTCATTGACCTAACGTTTCAATGTCAAAAAAAACTTGCTAGTAAACAAAAAATAGATTCTGAACTCCAATCCTTACTAAAAGTATTTGAATAACCCAATTGATCTAAAAAAACTTCAGTGACCCATCAAATATGATTCCGAACGCAATAGAACTTTTTATTTTCATCGGTAAATTATAAGAGTCGAGTAATCAGCTTCGAAAAAGTTTTTATGTATATTTACAGTCTCAGAATCTTTTTATTGATCCCAACAATGAATTCCCTTCTGTCAAACATGTTTTGCCGAACGAAACCTTTCTCCAGTCCCAGTAGATACGTCTGGAAAGTTTCCAACAATACTCTGGACCTTATAAAATCGAAATTAATTTTTCGCGAACGAGCCAAACGGCCGATTATTGCTTTCGAAAGGAGAAAATTAAGACTTTTTCGTAAATCCAGTGTAGGAAGCGGCTGTCGTCGACAGGAACAACGAGCTGAACTTGCTTTATGAGTTCCGAGTTCTCGATTAGAACCAGAAAATTCGATTAATGTTTTCATTTACGGAGGCTTCCGCTTCTCTTTTTCGATTACTCCTCGAGGTAATGACTCATTCAACTTCTTGGAATTTTTCCGGAAGATTGTTTTTAAGCTCAAGTTTATATTTGTTTGAGAAGTTGTTTAATGTTCTGCGGTTTTGGCATTTTCTGTTTGTCTTACTTTGTTTTGTCCATTATGTTGTTTATACATGAAACCTTTTCGTTGAAGGACCAGTATTCTGAGTTCATCTATCATACTTTCTGTTGAAAAGGGTAAAAGCAATTTACATTGTTTTCTTGCTTATCTCTTGAGTGCACTGTTATGAATATAAACAATTCCTTCTGTTTGCTGTTACAACTGCCGCGATCCTGATAATAAAGCGGAAGCAATCTTTAAATCTAAACAGACACGAACTGAAGTTTATCTTGAACAAGCAGCTTCACAAAAGGCCGCTAAAATGCCCATTGGGTCGAAACTCTGAGATAACCGCGGAATGAGTGGTGCGTAACACAATTATCGGCGGGATCCTCCGGCGGCGCTTCAAACCTCTTAATTAATACAAAACCTCTTGTCTGTAATGTAGGTACAACGCTAAAATGGTAGTTATTTGCTTCATTATTAAGTGAACCAATTTAAACTCTTGTCTAAATTTTAGTTATATCCCTTGATGTTTGTCTTCTAATAACATATTCATAGGAATATTAAATAGTATATGTACCTTAGTGATTTGAGAAAAAATAAGTTTGTTTAGCTTAGTTCGCATAGCTGGAGTAATTTTTCATACCTACTATGCAGTTAACTACCTGTGCTATGCAGGTTAAGCTTAAACTTAATTAGATTAGGTATAAAAAAAAAAAAATTGGTCTGCAACCAACATAAAAGCCTTTGCTGTAAAAACTGCACCTGCTGGACTAGCCACTATTTCATGTATTTTCATAATATTGACAATGACAGTATCAAGTATTCAATCCCAGTCAGCGTCATCTTACCCACCCAGAATCCCGTAACCAGCTAGAATTATAGGACAATGGGGCAATTGTGTGGATTGCCGAATTAATAATCGGGAGATAACGTTACCGCACGGCAGAAGTGTGTTATCAGTAGCTACCTGTAACAGCTCGTTGTATTTAATGGGTTTGTTCCTGAAGGACTAGGTAATCTTGCATGAGAGAACTATTGCATAGGTCAGACAAATAGTGCCAACAATCGATGAATTTAGTCATAACTTGACTCACCATCTCAAGAATATGAGGAGTCAGTTCTTATCACATGATACTTGAGGTTACGTCGGTGCAACACGTTTCCTTCTTTCATTCTCCATTGTCTTCCGCACGCTATGATTCACTGCCTTTTCATCCATATAATTTCGTACAAAATTCGTCTATTTCACTTTAGCCTCTCCTTATCCATACATCAACATTAATAATCATAAAATTTCTAGTAACTCGCCATTTAGTTATAATTTGACTGAATGTTAAAAACGATACGCAGTTTTAATTTCTCCATTAAATGTTGCTTTGTCACTAATCTTATCACATAAAATAAGTTTCATCTAATTTGATATCGAAACAAAGATCCCAGTGATGATTAACTCAGCCCCTTCGGCAAATACTGACGCGTCGCTAATCCGCCTCACGGGACGCGAATAACTTCGCTTTTTCTTTCGACAACTTGAACGCACAACATTCGCCTACTTCCCGTAATGGGGGCTGAGTGTTTTATTAACCGTTATTTACTTATTTCTGCTTTTAACCTGAAGAAACATTAAACCCAATTTTGTAGACAGAGAGCTAAGCTTAGACAGTTTAGTTTAGCTCGCATATAACTGAGATAATATTTCAAACTTACAAAGCTTAGCATAATTGGCTACTAAAATACCCACTGCTGGGACATAGGCTTGTTCTCTGAGAAAAGGCCTGGGCCATAATCTACCACGCGGGCCCTGAACTTGTTGGCGAGTGTCACATGTTTTCGAATTTTTGGTGGTGGGATGTTTTTCTTCACTATTCTTATTTCAATATTCTTCTGTGAGAACTTAATATGTACGTTAATGTAGAACATCTGGGCTTAAGAATAGAATAGTATTAAATCGGCTAAGCTAAATTAGTATATGCTTAATTGTCACAGCTGAGGAAATCCTATACTAGGAGTATGTAAACCAAGCTGTGTCTTGGTTTACATACTCCTAGTATAGGATTTCCTCAGCTGTGACAATTAAGCATATACTAATTTAGCTTAGCCGATTTAATACTATTCTATTCTTAAGCCCAGATGTTCTACATTAACGTACATATTAAGTTCTCACAGCTGAACCAAAGTAATCCACTGTCTAAGACTCCAGTTACTGCAACATTAGCATTCAACGTTTCTATATGAATTCTTTGCACAGTCGTTTAATAAAGAAGAAGAGTACAAATTGAATAGCGAACTTTTCTCAATTGTCGGTGCGCGGGCGGCGATAAGATTCCAACTTTACGTTAAGTTAAGCGGCGCTAATGCAAGTTTAATGTTCGTCTTTGATGCAGTTGCGACGAATTACCACTCTTTGCTTAAATAGATAACTTGCGCTGTTTGTACTGGAAGAGACTTGGTTAATGAAAGAAAGAATTAATAAAAATGAATGAATAGAAAGAAAAACTAATGAATTAGTTATGGCGCCTCTGGCTTGGCTGGGAATGTATATTGTGTTAGTGTGTTGCTGATTAATAGATGTTAAAGGTTTATGTAGTTCAAAATTATATTTTATTTTTAACCGACTCCGCAAAAAGGAGGAGGTTATCAATTTGACTGATTTTTAGGGTTCCGTAGTCAAAGGGTAAAAACGGAACCCTATTACTAAGACTCCGCGGTCCGTCTGTCTGTCTGTCTGTCTGTCTGTCTGTCTGTCTGTCTGTCTGTCACCAGGCTGTATCTAGTGAACCGTGATAGCTAGACAGTTGAAATTTTCACAGATGATGTATTTCTGTTGCCGCTATAACAACAAATACTAAAAACCGAATAAAATAAATATTTAAGGGGGCTCGCATACAAAAAACGTGTTTTTTTGCCGTTTTTTGCGATAATGGTACGGAACCCTTCGTGCGCGAGTCCGACTCGCACTTGGCCGGTTTTTTTTTTCATGTGTTTTACCTCAGAACTTTTTATTGGGTGAACTGATTTTGATGATTCTTTTTTTGTTTGATTGCTGGTGCTTGTCATGTGGTTCCATTTAAAAAGTAAAAAAGAAAAAAAACTTTTTTACAAAAATTACATCCGACTTCCAAGCAAAAAACACTACAAAGTGTCAAAAAACGAAGAAACAAAAACAGGAACACCGACTTCCGAAATTGAAATTATTTCTCACTTTGTAATGTTTTTTGCTTGGAAGTCGGTTGTAATTTTTGTCAACTTTTAGTTTTGGTCCAGTTCTACTAGTACAAAACTTACGATAAGTAACTTTCATTTTTAATCAAGAATTAATGACACTGTTCCTCCCACTTAATTATAATTTTTCTCTAAAACTGTCTTCTTCAGACAAACTTTAACAAACTCCCCATCATTCTTCTTTAAAAACTAACGCAAACTTTAGAATTTCAATAAAAAAGGACTAATTTGCACCATCTAGTGATCCATAGCAGATGCAGAAGCGACGGCGGTAGTTGGCAGTTTTGTCGTCGTTTATGCAGATTACTGTGCTTGATTTAATATCCGCGGCCAGTTTTATACTCGCTGTACAGCTGAAACATGCCATTCTTTACATTTATTTACTGTTTGTAAGATTGTGGTAATAAATATTTGTTTTGTTTTGGCATTGTTTGAAGTGCAGTGGTGATCTTTGTTGAAAAAGAAAGGGGAATAACTTCGATCGTCTAGTTGATCACACACATATTTTTTTTAACTACTCGTAGCTAATAATAACTCAATTCAATTCAATTCAATTTTATTCATTTACAATATACATTGTGTTCGAAATTTTAACATCATAAAACATAACAATAAAATTAAAAGTAAACACTAAGCTTAAATCAAATTCATTAGATAACATGCAGACATAAGTAATAATACGATTACAATTAATTAATTGGTAATTGACAACACAAAAATAACACAAACCTATAATTCATCTACAGAGTATAGACATTTTTCCAAAAGAAATACCTTGAGCTTTGCTTTGAAGGAGCCTGTATACAAAATGCTTTTCAAGTCAAGAGGTAATCTATTAAACACTTTAACGGCCTGATATTGTGGACTATGTTTAGCAATTCCAAATTGAGGCACTAATTTATTTCCAAAGTCTTTCCTTCGTGTATTTTCCCTAACCTGCCTATTTTCACCTGTTTCGAAGTTATAAATGTATTTTTTAAAGGTGCTTAATAGAACTAATATGTATAGGCTAGGGACTGTCAGAATGCCAAGTTCTTTAAAAAATGGTCTACAGCTCTCCCATTGAGGAATGCGGACAATAGTATGAATCGCCCTTTTTTGTAAAACAAATGCTCTCTGACAGTTATAGAGATAGCTGTTGCCCCAAAACTGTATGCTATACCTCAACTTGGACTCGATCAGGGCATAATACACCATTTTAAGATGTTTAATGCTAACCTCGTCCCTAAGGATTCTTAAAGCATAGCAAGCAGATGACAATGATGAATCCAGTGCCGCTAGTTCTCTTTTCCAGTTTAAAAGTTCATCTATATAAATGCCAAGAAACTTAACGTCCTTAACAAGGTCAATTTTAACGCGATCCAGTTCTATATTCATTTTATCATTGTTACGCGCAGTTGTTTTAAATAGCATTACGTTTGTTTTAGTGATATTAATTTTGAGCATATTTGCACTAAACCAAGAATGAAAGGCAGCCAGAACTGTATTCACCTTTACAGTAAGCTCTTGGATGTCGTTAGCTGCTACTACAGCATTGGTGTCATCCGCAAAGACTACCAGTTGAATGTCAGGTGAAAGATTTTGAAGGAAATTGATGAGGTCATTAACAAACAAGATAAATAATAATGGGCCCAAAACTGATCCTTGGGGCACACCAGTTGCAATATTCAACATAAATGACCTGTAGTTCTTTTTTAGACCATTCATGTGGGTGGAATCAACTTCAACAAACATTTTTCTATTTTTTAAGTATGATGAGAAGAGTTGTAAGGCTTTACCTCTAACACCATAATGTTCCAATTTTATGATAAGTAGGTTATGGTCAATCGTGTCGAAAGCTGAGCTTAGGTCCATGTAAATACCAGCCACTCTCATTTTACTATTCAATTTATTAACCACATCATTTAGCAAGGTATAAATAGCATCTCCTGTACCGACGTTCTTCTGATATCCAAATTGTCTTAGATGTATTACTTTATTTAAACCAAGATGTCTACCTAAGCGATCTTTTAAAACTTTTTCCAAAATTTTTGCGAGGGTGGGTAATAAAGAAATGGGCCGATAGTATTTTGGATCTGTTTTCGTGCCCTTTTTATATATTGGGGCAATCTTCGCAATTTTTAATTGGTCCGGGAAAATGCCTTCTGCAATGCATTTATTACAAAAACTCGAGAGGGGTCCAGATAATACTGATAGATTATCCTTAATTACTGATATTGGTATTTCGTCAAAGCCACAAGATTTCTTATTTTGCATATTATTTACAATTTTAAAAATTTCTTCTGGGGTAGTAAGCGAGATGACCATTTCGTTTTCCACTCTTCCCGTACTTTGTTGAAGAAAGTCAACAGCTTGTTGGGTATTGTTACTAGGCATAATAGACTTGTGATGGAACTGGTTTACCAGAATGTCAGCAACTTCCTGAGGATTATCTATTAATTGGTTATTTATTTTTAATCTAATATCCCCCCGCATTGCTTTGATCCTATTTGTACTCCTATTGATTACCTTCCATATTTCTCTACTTGAATTATTAGATTGATTAATCTTATCACTGATCGTAATTTTTTTGGCACTTGAAATTACCCGTCTATAAATTTTAACATACTTATTTTTGTAGTTAAGAACACTAGCATCAAGTTTATTACCACTTGAGCATAGGAATCGTTTCATTTTGCTTGATGTTTTCACACCTTTAGTTACCCACTTTAATTGAAATTTACCTCCTAATTTAATTTTTTGTTCCCGTTTCCTAAAACTATACTGAAATGCCTTACCAAAAGTCTTAAGAAATGTATTAATACCCATAGCGCTCCAGTTATATTTAAGTATTCGTTGCCTAAAGATAACACCGTTCTTTAAATTAAAAACTCTCTTATATATCACGATATGATTGTTATTGTAAAAGTTATCAGTAACATTTTCCATTGCGAATTCACCCAATAGTGCCCCGTGCCCGTCTGCCAAACCGTTATGATCTACTTCACATCGCTCAACATAGTCCTCAGGCAAGTTAGTTATAATGTTATCAATGCAAGAAATAGAGCCATTGCGTATGAAAGTATGACTATTTATAAGAAATCTAAAGTTATAGCATGTCAAAAGGCTTAAGAATTCAGTTCGTTTTTTACTCTCAGTAAGCAGATCAACATTGAAGTCTCCACAAATTACACTCTTTCTGTTATATAATTGCTCCAAGAGATTTTCCATGCTTTTCATGAACTTGTCAAAGTTCTTTACATCAGGATTTCTATAGCAGCAACACAGATAGAGACCGGTATTAACATCTTTTATACAGCAAATTTCAAAGGCCTCTATTCTGTATAATCTATTTATTGCATCTACATCTTGAACTTTTCTGTCAGTGCATCCCATGATCAAAGTCCCACCCCTTAACTTTGTATTCCTTACATTGTAAGACACAAGATTGTAATTGTCTATATTGAATAATTTTACAGACTTATCATTTAAGAAATGTTCACTAATACACACATAATCCGCTCTCTTTTCAAGCGTTTCCAAATAAATTTGCAATTCATTTTTCTTATTGCTGATTCCACACACATTCTGATGACAGATACATATTTTATATTGAGGATTGAATGATACCAGATTTATGCTTTTTTGCAATGCTGCAGTGTCCAAGTCACTCACGAAAAAAATCTAACTGTTGTGGCTGTTGTATAACATCATCAGTCTGTGCCGTGGAGTTTACAAACTTTGCTTGATCAGGGATGATGCTATCAATAGTGAAATCGTTACAATATGTCTGTGTGGAAGCGTTTTTAAAATACTTCATTTTACCTTGTACATTATGATCATTTAGTTTTTTCATGTACATTTGGTAATTTATTTTGTAATTTAAATGCAAAATTTCTCTGTGTATTAGTCTACACGCTTGTAATTTGTTAAGTTTTTTAGGTTGCCTATCATAAAAGTTTGTATCTAATAAAACAAACGCTGAACTTTCACAGTTATTACATACAAGCCTCACTGAGTTATTTAGTGCTATAGTACTTACATAGTCATTTCTATAAATCTCAGCCACCAACACATTAGTGGTCTTTAATTGACACAGGGTGTAGTGTAGGTACGTCTGAACCATCATCGGATTTTTATCATTAGTGCCTGCCAAAATCAGTACAAAATCAGATTTAGTATAATCAAAACACATAGATACACACGACTTTAGCACTTCGTCAATTGTGGCATACGGTTTTATAACTGAAGTAACGGAAAAAGAGTCACCTAGATAATACTGCAATATTTGTCTTACACCACATCCAGCTTGATCTGCGAAAATCATAACACGGTATTGCTTTTTGCTGTTGTCAGCTGAGTCTTCTTTTGACTGCCACACAGGCGAGTTTTATGGTTAAGCAACGCTTGCCGAGGTCGGTGTGTGGATGTGGGAGACAATCTGAACATATCGAGGGTCCTTCGTGCCTTGGGAAGCACGTTAAGCAGTTGTCATATCTTTGACAGTCGTAATCTGACAGCAGTTAGACATCAAGCCAACCCCAACATAGTTGAAGAAAAGGCGATGTTTTTTTTAATATTTCGATATATTAAGTTTTAATTCAGACCTGAATTTTTCATAAAAAATGTTTCCCAAATGTAACATTTAGCCTAATTAACACAGGCAAATTAAGGTCATGTTAATTTGGCCGCTGTAAGACGAGTGGTGTAAACTTGGCAATACGTCATGAGCGTGCACATTTAGTACAAGCGTCATTTAGCTCCGCTCGCTCTGTTCGCTCCGTCCGCTCAGACGAGTTTTACTGCTTTCCGGAAAATAAACAGCTAATGTATTCTACATGTATTGCTACTCAGACGCTCGGCGTTAGAATAATACGGATTGTCTTGTAAATATGTTGCCATTAAGGAAGCCAGACTTAAACTAACAATGCGGGTATTATTCAAAAAACTTCACTTGTGTTTAAAAATTGATGTGTTTTATGTTAACCAAGATTTTCTCTGTGTCTTCTCTTGGTATAATCTGTGTGTATTTTACCGAACTTTTCTCTCTCTCTCCGCCTGCCTTGTTGGTCTAGTGATCGCAAGTGATACTGCTGAACATGAGGTCATAGGTTCGATTCCCAGGCCGGGCAAAATTTTATTTCGTTTTTTCAGCTTGTTCCTGTTGATGGCAATAGGCGTTCAAAGAATACAAGCTTGATGTTATGTAACTCTCTCTCTCTTTACTCTCAGAAAACCTAACCTTTCGACAACTTTAATACCAACGAAACTATCCGTCTTATATCCACAAAATATTCAAGCAACCCAATTTCCCTTTCACCCGCCATAAACTCGATTTACATAACTCAAATTAAAAAGGGCACATCTCGCTTTAAGAGTGGCTTTTTACTGACTCTTATCGACTCGCGACAGACGTTGCTCCAGCTTATCTCGCGACACCCATCGGTTTGAAGCGCCCGCGATGCCTCTGCCAACTATTAAAGCCAGGGGTACCCAAACCGTTGGCGCGAGAGCCTTCGAGCCGATCTCGGTGATTCCCGAAAAGTATACAATCAAAACTCGTTGGTTTGTCTACTTATATAACTGCGGTTTTAAATATCACTGCTATCAGCTCGTTGCTAAATAATGGCAGCCAAACGGGTCGATTTTCAAGGTTAAACAACGCTTGCCGAAGACCGTGGTTAAGTGACTATATTTACTTAGCGAGATTCCTCCGTCAAAGCACATTAAGCCGTTGGCTGTCATTTGTAGACCTGTGACAGTCATAACGGATATTGTCAGAACCTGAGAATCTGACACCAGTCTTGCTAATTACTGGGTTGTGGAGGTCAGATAGGCAGTCGCTGCATGTAAAGTACAAGTAGTCAGCTGCATCCAGATAGATTACAAGCTGACTCGCATATACCAGGCCCCTCAGAAAGTATTGCGAAAAAAAGTTTTTATATATGGGAGACTGGCCAGTTATAATGTTTTTCGAAAATATGATTATTTATAAGTAAAAATAAGTAAGTTCCAATTTCAAAATTTCCCTCCACATTTTTTGCGAGTTAATTCAAAGTATTGTGTCTCACTGAAATATGGATCTGCGCCGGGAACATTTTAGAGCTATGATTTTATACGATTTCAAGTGTCGCCTGAAACCGGATGAATCGTACGATAGACTTCAAATGGCATTCATGGATGAAGGCCCTTCCAAGGCAACCGTGTATCGTTGGTATAACGAATTCAAGCGCGGTCGACCAACTTTGGGGGATGACGAAAGAAGCGGTCGCCCTTTGACGGCTGTTACCGAAGAAAACGTGCTAGCAGTGAAAAATTTAATCCAAGACAATAGGCGAATTACATATCAGGAGATTCAACACATATTGAAGATTGGATCGGGAAGCGTTCACGAGATTCTACACAGCCATCTTCGCGTGAGGAGGATAGTATCACGCTGGGTGCCGCACAACCTCACCGATGCTCAGAAGCAGGCCCGGGTGGAATGGTGCCGTGATATGCTTAACAAATTTGAAGCAGGCTCGTCTCGGCGTGTTTACGACATCGTTACAGGTGATGAGTCCTGGATTTATCAATACGACCCAGAAACCAAGCGCCAGTCGACTGTTTGGGTGTTTCAAAATGAGCCAACGCCTACCAAAGTGAAGCGATCTAGAAGCGGGGGTAAGATTTTGATCGCTAGCTTTTTTAATTTGACTGGCCACTTGGTATCAATTCCCTTACGGGATCAAAGAAGCATTAATGCCGAATGGTATACTACCAAATGTTTGCCAGAAGTTTTCTCTGTTATAAGCAACAAGCGACCAAACACAGGGCTCCGCGGGCTACTGCTCCACCACGACAATGCACCTGCGCACACCGCACTCAAAACGAGGGACTTCCTGGACAGCACGCCAGTCAAACTCCTGGGTCACCCTCCTTACAGCCCTGATCTAGCACCGTGTGACTTCTTTTTATTCCCAAAAATAAAAAATCTGCTCAAAGGGATACAATTTTCGTCGCCGGAAGATGCGCTGGCTGCGTTCGAGCAGGCTGTAAACGAGGTGTCTGCGGCGGACTGGAAAAAGTGTTTTGAAAACTGGTTTAGGCGCATGAATCTTTGTATAGAGGCTGGTGGAAAGTACTTTGAAAAGATTTAATAAAAATATATGTACGTATAGAACAATTTTTTTTAGTTTCGCAAAACTTTCTGAGTGTCCCACGTATTTGGGCAAAAGGCGAGGCGGATTGATCTATTTCACTGGGGTTATGAGATTTTGAGTCGTCGGTTTACTTCTTCCGTAGAAGATTGGCTGTCGATCGCTTTATGGTTGTTCTTGTAATGTAATGTTTTGTATGTCGTATTGTGGCAATTCAATACTTTTTCTTTCTTTCTTTTCTTTCTAATATTCTGAAATACCATAGGGTTGGGTACCTCTGATAGAGGTACATTCATTTAACAGCCCGACATTCAGTTTTATGGTTATTTGAATGACGTACCGTTCATAAAGTCGCCGTAAAACAAGTTAAGGCCACGATAAAGGATCAGTTAATTTCTGGACGAGGATCTCGTCCTTAAGAGGCAGGCGGTATTTTTTTCGGGTGTTTACGGAAAATGTTTTTCATAGGCCGATTTACATCGATAGTGATTTGTTGTTTGCTGATTTTCTGTGATGTAGTGAATAGAGTTCAAGCTTTGGTAAATTTGTTATTATGTACCTATTGACAAAATCTTTTTCTAGTAAACAAAGCAGTTTAGTTCTAGTAATATGTGAGACATATACATCCTAAAATCATGTATTTATGCTTATATCTTTTCATTGGGTTTTAGAATTGCTAAAATAAACCGAAATAATTAAAGTTTCAACTCAACAACGGTCGTGGAAGATAAACAACAGATAAATTTTAATCCTTACATTGCTGACATTGTCTTCAGAGACAGATACTTTACAAATTTTACCATAAATAACTCTCAAAAGTAATTTAACAAGTTTCGAAACGAAATTAAAAGTAAATCAGAATCTTTCTTCTTATTTTATTCAAGAGTGAGTTCTCTTGTTGTTCATGGCCCACTTCTGTCGGCTAAATTAAATTTCTTCAGAAGAAACTAATTTAAATAATAAATTGATATTCATGATCCCTTTTATTATTTAAGAAAGTAATTTTAACAGGTGTCAGATACCGTGAATATAATATTCCCACCCGACTTGCTTTCTCTGAGTTTTATTTTACATACATACATAAACTCAAGCCTTTTTCCCATGGGGGTAGGCAGAAACTACAGAACGCCACCTGCTACGATCCTTACATACTTCTTTTGCTTCACACACATTCATACATCTAGTCATACACACACGCCGGTTATGGGTACTGCGCACTTGGCTTTTCTGAAGAACATCACCTATAAGGTCTATGTATGTCTTTCTAGGGCGTCCCCTCCCGGCGTTTCCATTCACGTCTGCCTTGTAAATACCTTTCGTTAGTGGCCTTTCACTCATCCTCTCAGCATGGTCAAACCATTTTAACATACTCTTTTCAATTTTAGTCACTACATCTTCCTTTAAACCACAACGTTGTCTTATTACATCATTCCTCAATCTATCATTTAAAGTTACACCACACATACTCCGCAAGGAGCGCATTTCTACTGCATTAATCCTACTTTCATGTCTTTTTTGCCATACATAAGTGAGAGTTTTATTTTAATGTAAATTATTTCTAATTTCAAGCGTTTCTTGTCAATTTTAATCGTTTTTTTTTATACTAGAATAAATAAGTTATTAATGTTGATCTAACCTAATTATAAGCAAGTCTTATAATTATAAATATTTTTAATTATTTTACAATGCATGTCCTCGAAAAGAGCGGTTTTCCAAGCAGCCAAACTGTGCGGAAAGTGTCACTTTTTTTCACTAGTGCTTTTTACTGGAAGGGGCTTGGCATCAACGTTAATGGCGAGTACATCACTCACCTTCGGTTTGCCGACGACATAGTGATCATGGCTGAGACCATGGAGAGCCTCAGTAAAATGCTCGATGACCTTAGTAGAGCTTCCGAAAGAGTGGGTCTTAAAATGAACATGGATAAAACCAAGGTCATGGTGAACGCCCATGTAACACCCACTCCTATCAAGATCGGAGACTCTACACTTGAAGTTGTAGACGATTATGTTTACCTGGGACAAACGGTCCAGTTGGGTAGGTCCAACTTCGAGAAAGAGGTCAACCGTCGAATCCGACTCGGCTGGGCGGCGTTCGGGAAGTTGCGTGGTATCTTCTCGTCCAATTTACCGCAGTGTCTCAAGACAAAAGTCTATGACCAGTGTGTGTTGCCAGTGATCACCTATGGGACCGAGACGTGGTCGCTCACAATGGGCCTTATCAGAAAGCTTAAAGTCACCCAAAGGGCAATGGAGAGGGCTATGCTCGGAATTTCCTTGCGTGATCACGTCAGAAATGATGATATCCGCAGGAGAACCAAAGTTACCGACATAGCCCGAAGAATTGCCAAACTTAAGTGGCAGTGGGCAGGGCACATTGCTCGCAGAACGGATGGCCGATGGGGCCGAAAAGTTCTGGAGTGGCGACCGCGAACTGGAAGACGATACGTTGGAAGGCCTCCCACTAGGTGGACCGATGACCTGGTTAAGGTTGCGGGAAGGCGCTGGATGCGAGACGCACGGGATCGGTCAATGTGGCGACGCCTGGGGGAGGCCTATGTCCAGCAGTGGACGTCTTTCGGCTGAAATGATGATGATGAATTTTTCCTAAATTTTTTTTCCCAAATGTAACATTTAGCCTAATTAACACAGCAAAATTAAGGTCATGTTAATTTCGCCGTTGTAAGACGAGTGGTGTAAACTTGGCAATACGTCATGAGCGTGCACATTTAGTACAAGCGTCATTTAGCTCCGCTCGCTCTGTTCGCTCCGTCCGCTCAGACGAGTTTTACTGCTTTCCGGAAAATAAACAGCTAATGTATTCTACATGTATTGCTACTCAGACGCTCGGCGTTAGAATAATACGGATTGTCTTGTAAATATGTTGCCATTAAGGAAGCCAGACTTAAACTAACAATGCGGGAATTATTGAAAAAACTTCACTTGTGTTTAAAAATTGAAGTGTTTTATGTTAACCAAGATTTTCTCTGTGTCTTCTCTTGGTATAATCTGTGTGTATTTTACCGAGCTCTCTCTCTCTCTCCGCCTGCCTTGTTGGTCTACTCGAAGTGATCGCAAGTGATACTGCTGAACTTGAGGTCCTAGGTTCGATTCCCAGGTCGGGCAAAATTTTATTGCGTTTTTTCAGCATGTTCCTGTTGATGGCAATAGGCGTGCCCCCTATTATGTGGCGATATTATGGAAACTCTCTCTCTCTCTTTACTCTGAGAAAACCTAACCTTTCAACAATTTTAATACCAACGAAACTATCCGTCTTATATCCACAAAATATTCAAGCAACCCAATTTCCCTTTCACCCGCCATAAACTCGATTTACATAACTAAAATTAAAAAGGGCACATCTCGCTTTAAGAGTGGCTTTTTACTGACTCTTATCGACTCGCGACAGACGTTGCTCCAGCTTATCTCGCGACACCCATCGGTTTGAAGCGCCCGCGATGCCTCCGCCAACTATTAAAGCCAGGGGTACCCAAACCGTTGGCGCGAGAGCCTTCGAGCCGATCTCGGTGATTCCCGAAAAGTATACAATCAAAACTCGTTGGTTTGTCTACTTTTTACTTTTATATAACTGCGGTTTTAAATATCACTGCTAACAGTTCGTTGCTAAATAATGGCAGCCAAACGGGTCGATTTTCAAGGTTAAACAACGCTTGCCGAAGACCGTGGTTAAGTGACTATATTTACTTAGCGAGATTCCTCCGTCAAAGCACATTAAGCCGTTGGCTGTCATTTGAGACCTGTGACAGTCATAACGGATATTGTCAGAACCTGAGAATCTGACACCAGGTTTGCTAATTACTGGGTTGTGGAGGTCAGATAGGCAGTCGCTGCATGTAAAATACTGGTAATCAGCTACATCCGGTCAGATTACAAGCTGGCCCGCATTTATTTGGGCAAAGGGCGAGGCAGATTGATCTATTTCACTGGGGTTATGAGATTTTGAGTCGTTGGTTTACTTCTTCCGTAGAAGATTGGCTGTCGATCGCTTGATGCTTGTTCTTGTAATGTAATGTTTTGTATGTCGTATTGTGGCAATTCAATACTTTTTCTTTCTTTCTTTTCTTTCTAATATTTTGAAATACCATAAGGTTGGGTACCCCTGATAGAGGTACATTCATTTAACAGCACAGACATTCAGTTTTATGGTTATTTGAATGACGTACCGTTCATAAAGTCGCCGTAAAACAAGTTAAGGTCACGATAAAGGATCAGTTAATTTCTGGACGAGGATCTCGTCCTTAAGAGGCAGGCGGTATTTTTTTCGGGTGCTTACGGAAAATGTTTTTCATAGGCCGATTTACATCGATAGCGATTTGTTGTTTGCTGATTTTCTGTTATGTAGTGAATAGAGTTCAAGCTTTGGTAAATTTGTTATTATGTACCTATTGACAAAATCTTTTTCTAGTAAACAAAGCAGTTTAGTTCTAGTAATATGTGATACATATACATCCTAAAATCATGTATTTATGCTTATATCTTTTCATTGGGTTTTAGAATTGCTAAAATAAACCGAAATAATTAAAGTTTCAACTCAACAACGGTCGTGGAAGATAAACGACAGATAAATTTTAATCCTTACATTGCTGACATTGTCTTCAGAGACAGATACTTTACAAATTTTACCATAAATTACTCTCAAAAGTAATTTAACAAGTTTCGAAACGAAATTAAAAGTAAATCAGAATCTTTCTTCTTATTTTATTCAAGAGTGAGTTCTCTTGTTGTTCATGGCCCACTTCTGTCGGCTAAATTAAATTTCTTCAGAAGAAACTAATTTAAATAATAAATTGATATTCATGATCCCTTTTATTATTTAAGAAAGTAATTTTAACAGGTGTCAGATACCGTGAATATAATATTCCCACCCGACTTGCTTTCTCTGAGTTTTATTTTACATACATACATAAACTCAAGCCTTTTTCCCATGGGGGTAGGCAGAAACTACAGAACGCCACCTGCTACGATCCTTACATACTTCTTTTGCTTCACACACATTCATACATCTAGTCATACACACACGCCGGTTATGGGTACTGCGCACTTGGCTTTTCTGAAGAACATCACCTATAA
Organism: Orthosia gothica; assembly: GCA_949775005.1. Lineage (NCBI taxonomy): Eukaryota > Metazoa > Arthropoda > Insecta > Lepidoptera > Noctuidae > Orthosia > Orthosia gothica. The sequence goes on from OX459063.1 coordinate 1,601,615, forward strand.
GGTCTATGTATGTCTTTCTAGGGCGTCCCCTCCCGGCGTTTCCATTCACGTCTGCCTTGTAAATACCTTTCGTTAGTGGCCTTTCACTCATCCTCTCAGCATGGTCAAACCATTTTAACATACTCTTTTCAATTTTAGTCACTACATCTTCCTTTAAACCACAACGTTGTCTTATTACATCATTCCTCAATCTATCATTTAAAGTTACACCACACATACTCCGCAAGGAGCGCATTTCTACTGCATTAATCCTACTTTCATGTCTTTTTTGCCATACATAAGTGAGAGTTTTATTTTAATGTAAATTATTTCTAATTTCAAGCGTTTCTTGTCAATTTTAATCGTTTTTTTTTATACTAGAATAAATAAGTTATTAATGTTGATCTAACCTAATTATAAGCAAGTCTTATAATTATAAATATTTTTAATTATTTTACAATGCATGTCCTCGAAAAGAGCGGTTTTCCAAGCAGCCAAACTGTGCGGAAAGTGTCACTTTTTTTCACTAGTGCTTTTTACTGGAAGGGGCTTGGCATCAACGTTAATGGCGAGTACATCACTCACCTTCGGTTTGCCGACGACATAGTGATCATGGCTGAGACCATGGAGAGCCTCAGTAAAATGCTCGATGACCTTAGTAGAGCTTCCGAAAGAGTGGGTCTTAAAATGAACATGGATAAAACCAAGGTCATGGTGAACGCCCATGTAACACCCACTCCTATCAAGATCGGAGACTCTACACTTGAAGTTGTAGACGATTATGTTTACCTGGGACAAACGGTCCAGTTGGGTAGGTCCAACTTCGAGAAAGAGGTCAACCGTCGAATCCGACTCGGCTGGGCGGCGTTCGGGAAGTTGCGTGGTATCTTCTCGTCCAATTTACCGCAGTGTCTCAAGACAAAAGTCTATGACCAGTGTGTGTTGCCAGTGATCACCTATGGGACCGAGACGTGGTCGCTCACAATGGGCCTTATCAGAAAGCTTAAAGTCACCCAAAGGGCAATGGAGAGGGCTATGCTCGGAATTTCCTTGCGTGATCACGTCAGAAATGATGATATCCGCAGGAGAACCAAAGTTACCGACATAGCCCGAAGAATTGCCAAACTTAAGTGGCAGTGGGCAGGGCACATTGCTCGCAGAACGGATGGCCGATGGGGCCGAAAAGTTCTGGAGTGGCGACCGCGAACTGGAAGACGATACGTTGGAAGGCCTCCCACTAGGTGGACCGATGACCTGGTTAAGGTTGCGGGAAGGCGCTGGATGCGAGACGCACGGGATCGGTCAATGTGGCGACGCCTGGGGGAGGCCTATGTCCAGCAGTGGACGTCTTTCGGCTGAAATGATGATGATGAATTTTTCCTAAATTTTTTTTCCCAAATGTAACATTTAGCCTAATTAACACAGCAAAATTAAGGTCATGTTAATTTCGCCGTTGTAAGACGAGTGGTGTAAACTTGGCAATACGTCATGAGCGTGCACATTTAGTACAAGCGTCATTTAGCTCCGCTCGCTCTGTTCGCTCCGTCCGCTCAGACGAGTTTTACTGCTTTCCGGAAAATAAACAGCTAATGTATTCTACATGTATTGCTACTCAGACGCTCGGCGTTAGAATAATACGGATTGTCTTGTAAATAATGTAATGTAAATTATTTCTAATTTCAAGCGTTTCTTGTCAATTTTAATCGTTTTTTTTTATACTAGAATAAATAAGTTATTAATGTTGATCTAACCTAATTATAAGCAAGTCTTATAATTATAAATATTTTTAATTATTTTACAATGCATGTCCTCGAAAAGAGCGGTTTTCCAAGCAGCCAAACTGTGCGGAAAGTGTCACTTTTTTTCACTAGTGCTTTTTACTGGAAGGGGCTTGGCATCAACGTTAATGGCGAGTACATCACTCACCTTCGGTTTGCCGACGACATAGTGATCATGGCTGAGACCATGGAGAGCCTCAGTAAAATGCTCGATGACCTTAGTAGAGCTTCCGAAAGAGTGGGTCTTAAAATGAACATGGATAAAACCAAGGTCATGGTGAACGCCCATGTAACACCCACTCCTATCAAGATCGGAGACTCTACACTTGAAGTTGTAGACGATTATGTTTACCTGGGACAAACGGTCCAGTTGGGTAGGTCCAACTTCGAGAAAGAGGTCAACCGTCGAATCCGACTCGGCTGGGCGGCGTTCGGGAAGTTGCGTGGTATCTTCTCGTCCAATTTACCGCAGTGTCTCAAGACAAAAGTCTATGACCAGTGTGTGTTGCCAGTGATCACCTATGGGACCGAGACGTGGTCGCTCACAATGGGCCTTATCAGAAAGCTTAAAGTCACCCAAAGGGCAATGGAGAGGGCTATGCTCGGAATTTCCTTGCGTGATCACGTCAGAAATGATGATATCCGCAGGAGAACCAAAGTTACCGACATAGCCCGAAGAATTGCCAAACTTAAGTGGCAGTGGGCAGGGCACATTGCTCGCAGAACGGATGGCCGATGGGGCCGAAAAGTTCTGGAGTGGCGACCGCGAACTGGAAGACGATACGTTGGAAGGCCTCCCACTAGGTGGACCGATGACCTGGTTAAGGTTGCGGGAAGGCGCTGGATGCGAGACGCACGGGATCGGTCAATGTGGCGACGCCTGGGGGAGGCCTATGTCCAGCAGTGGACGTCTTTCGGCTGAAATGATGATGATGAATTTTTCCTAATTTTTTTTTCCCAAATGTAACATTTAGCCTAATTAACACAGCAAAATTAAGGTCATGTTAATTTCGCCGTTGTAAGACGAGTGGTGTAAACTTGGCAATACGTCATGAGCGTGCACATTTAGTACAAGCGTCATTTAGCTCCGCTCGCTCTGTTCGCTCCGTCCGCTCAGACGAGTTTTACTGCTTTCCGGAAAATAAACAGCTAATGTATTCTACATGTATTGCTACTCAGACGCTCGGCGTTAGAATAATACGGATTGTCTTGTAAATATGTTGCCATTAAGGAAGCCAGACTTAAACTAACAATGCGGGAATTATTGAAAAAACTTCACTTGTGTTTAAAAATTGAAGTGTTTTATGTTAACCAAGATTTTCTCTGTGTCTTCTCTTGGTATAATCTGTGTGTATTTTACCGAGCTCTCTCTCTCTCTCCGCCTGCCTTGTTGGTCTACTCGAAGTGATCGCAAGTGATACTGCTGAACTTGAGGTCCTAGGTTCGATTCCCAGGTCGGGCAAAATTTTATTGCGTTTTTTCAGCATGTTCCTGTTGATGGCAATAGGCGTGCCCCCTATTATGTGGCGATATTATGGAAACTCTCTCTCTCTCTTTACTCTGAGAAAACCTAACCTTTCAACAATTTTAATACCAACGAAACTATCCGTCTTATATCCACAAAATATTCAAGCAACCCAATTTCCCTTTCACCCGCCATAAACTCGATTTACATAACTAAAATTAAAAAGGGCACATCTCGCTTTAAGAGTGGCTTTTTACTGACTCTTATCGACTCGCGACAGACGTTGCTCCAGCTTATCTCGCGACACCCATCGGTTTGAAGCGCCCGCGATGCCTCTGCCAACTATTAAAGCCAGGGGTACCCAAACCGTTGGCGCGAGAGCCTTCGAGCCGATCTCGGTGATTCCCGAAAAGTATACAATCAAAACTCGTTGGTTTGTCTACTTTTTACTTTTATATAACTGCGGTTTTAAATATCACTGCTAACAGTTCGTTGCTAAATAATGGCAGCCAAACGGGTCGATTTTCAAGGTTAAACAACGCTTGCCGAAGACCGTGGTTAAGTGACTATATTTACTTAGCGAGATTCCTCCGTCAAAGCACATTAAGCCGTTGGCTGTCATTTGAGACCTGTGACAGTCATAACGGATATTGTCAGAACCTGAGAATCTGACACCAGGTTTGCTAATTACTGGGTTGTGGAGGTCAGATAGGCAGTCGCTGCATGTAAAATACTGGTAATCAGCTACATCCGGTCAGATTACAAGCTGGCCCGCATTTATTTGGGCAAAGGGCGAGGCAGATTGATCTATTTCACTGGGGTTATGAGATTTTGAGTCGTTGGTTTACTTCTTCCGTAGAAGATTGGCTGTCGATCGCTTGATGCTTGTTCTTGTAATGTAATGTTTTGTATGTCGTATTGTGGCAATTCAATACTTTTTCTTTCTTTCTTTTCTTTCTAATATTTTGAAATACCATAAGGTTGGGTACCCCTGATAGAGGTACATTCATTTAACAGCACAGACATTCAGTTTTATGGTTATTTGAATGACGTACCGTTCATAAAGTCGCCGTAAAACAAGTTAAGGTCACGATAAAGGATCAGTTAATTTCTGGACGAGGATCTCGTCCTTAAGAGGCAGGCGGTATTTTTTTCGGGTGCTTACGGAAAATGTTTTTCATAGGCCGATTTACATCGATAGCGATTTGTTGTTTGCTGATTTTCTGTTATGTAGTGAATAGAGTTCAAGCTTTGGTAAATTTGTTATTATGTACCTATTGACAAAATCTTTTTCTAGTAAACAAAGCAGTTTAGTTCTAGTAATATTTGATACATATACATCCTAAAATCATGTATTTATGCTTATATCTTTTCATTGGGTTTTAGAATTGCTAAAATAAACCGAAATAATTAAAGTTTCAACTCAACAACGGTCGTGGAAGATAAACGACAGATAAATTTTAATCCTTACATTGCTGACATTGTCTTCAGAGACAGATACTTTACAAATTTTACCATAAATTACTCTCAAAAGTAATTTAACAAGTTTCGAAACGAAATTAAAAGTAAATCAGAATCTTTCTTCTTATTTTATTCAAGAGTGAGTTCTCTTGTTGTTCATGGCCCACTTCTGTCGGCTAAATTAAATTTCTTCAGAAGAAACTAATTTAAATAATAAATTGATATTCATGATCCCTTTTATTATTTAAGAAAGTAATTTTAACAGGTGTCAGATACCGTGAATATAATATTCCCACCCGACTTGCTTTCTCTGAGTTTTATTTTACATACATACATAAACTCAAGCCTTTTTCCCATGGGGGTAGGCAGAAACTACAGAACGCCACCTGCTACGATCCTTACATACTTCTTTTGCTTCACACACATTCATACATCTAGTCATACACACACGCCGGTTATGGGTACTGCGCACTTGGCCTTTCTGAAGAACATCACCTATAAGGTCTATGTATGTCTTTCTAGGGCGTCCCCTCCCGGCGTTTCCATTCACGTCTGCCTTGTAAATACCTTTCGTTAGTGGCCTTTCACTCATCCTCTCAGCATGGCCAAACCATTTTAACATACTCTTTTCAATTTTAGTCACTACATCTTCCTTTAAACCACAACGTTGTCTTATTACATCATTCCTCAATCTATCATTTAAAGTTACACCACACATACTCCGCAAGGAGCGCATTTCTACTGCATTAATCCTACTTTCATGTCTTTTTTGCCATACATAAGTGAGAGTTTTATTTTAAAGTAAATTATTTCTAATTTCAAGCGTTTCTTGTCAATTTTAATCGTTTTTTTTATACTAGAATAAATAAGTTATTAATGTTGATCTAACCTAATTATAAGCAAGTCTTATAATTATAAATATTTTTAATTATTTTACAATGCATGTCCTCGAAAAGAGCGGTTTTCCAAGCAGCCAAACTGTGCGGAAAGTGTCACTTTTTTTCACTAGTGCTTTTTACTTTCCTGTACTTTTTTAATTTTTAACTCCAACGTCAGCCCGACGCATAGAGTTTTTATTATTTGAGAAAAGTTTTAAAAATTAGTTATGTACAGATTATCATTCATATAAAAGGTAAAATAAAACTAATACTTTATTTTAGGCGTTTTTAATTACTCTAGATTTAGATTTTGATCAATAAAATAATTTTAAATATTCATTAAATATGTCTGGCAGAACGTATATTTTGCTCGTGCCTTATTGCGTTACGATGTGACAGCTATTCGCACATGCGCAGTAGATATGCCCGAGGAACTATTAGTTAATCTGTGGATATGTTGAACGCGCTTGAATAAGCCCGCCATTTTATTAATTTCATTTTATTAATTTTGTTTATTTCCTCGCACAATGCATAGTAAAATATTGTATGATACACGTACGTAAGATGATTTCCGACTTGTGAAAAATGCCACTCATCGGAAATCACCTACCTTCCGCACTTGTAGCATAAATAACTATTAATGATACTATTATTTTCTTTTTAGTATTTTGTACTTTTATCTACATCACATGTATTTATATTTTTTATATCCTCTGGAAAGCACGTTAAATCGTTGGTCCCGGCTGACATTTCAGATTTTTGAAGATCTTTTTCAGTCGATACGAATAGTCCGAAGCCTTAAATCTGACACCATTCAGAATCAGAATCAGAATATTTATTTGTGAGACATAGGTATTTACATAAAGATCTTAGGTTAATTATCATGTCCGCTATGTTTCATGTCTTGCCAAGTCTTGCCAAGGGGTATCGTGTTACCCAGTTACTGGGTTGTGGAGGACAAACAGTCGTTCCATGTATAGCAAAAACTTTTTACAAAAAAATACAAAAAAAACTACAAAGTGAAAAATAACATTATTTTTGGAAGTCGGTGTCTTTCGTAGGTACCAATTTATTGCGTTATGGACACCGACTTCCAAATATTTAATAATTTTTCTCTTTGTGGTGTTTTTATTTGGAAGTCGGTAGTACTTTTTTGTAAAAAGTATTTTTATTTTTTTAGTTGTACTTACCTAATAGGCAAGTTATTTAGTAAGACCGGTACCGGTACCTATAACGCCAGAAAAGTTTACCCGAATATCATAAAACATGAACATATCCGGTGAAATGAGAGATCTGCGTTCCCCTTCTTCTTCTTCTTAAATTAAAATGGGACCAATTTCGAAAAATACTCTTTCACACAAAAAAAGAATTTTCAGAATCGGTCCACAATTGCCGGAAATATCGGGAAACATACATAAAAAAAACAAAGAAAAAAAAAACCTACTTAATGTCGAACATAGAACCTTCAACTTTTTGGGAAGTCGGTTAAAAATACTGGTACGCAGCTGTATACTGTTAGACTGGCAATCGACCAGGCAGACCAGTATTTGTGTTTTATTATGGTCGAAGTCACTCGTCCACATTCAAAACTTGAGTGTAGAAGTCTCAGAGTCAACCTTCGGGGAACAGAATTAAAATAATTAAAATATTCTGACTCTTAAATCTATTATAATAGTCAGTTGAAAAGTTGATTTTATTCTGCCGACAATCGTCAATATTTTGGCACAAAGGGCTCAAAAGAGTGTTAATTAAAACTTCGTTATTCTGTTCCGCTCCGGCAGACACGGCAACATGTACTGTGACGTCACAAGGCAGGCGCTCTCAATTGTGTGTTATGCTCATGAAAGCAAACGATGCACTTAGTTATTCAGTGTTGTAGTGATTGTAAGTTTTGTTGCTAATTGTGAACTATTGTTATTTTTTCGGCTATAATTGTATAAGTCAAATGTGTTTGTTTGTACCTTACTCGAAAATTCGAAAATTCTATGTATAACAATAAAAATCTTTATGAAAATTCACTCCACTCCCTAATATTTACACAAAAAAGCGCTTAAAAGCCAAACAAAGTAACAATAGTATCGACTGGATCAGTTAACAGTCGACGATCGTGAAACAAAGCGCTCAAGCGCGAAGGGGATCGTCGACGCCGAGGTAGTCGCGCATTTAGAATTCATTGAAAAACTCCGCTTGAAAGTTATCTGATCGTAAACGGTGACGACCGGCGAGACGCCGTGCGCCGTGCGCCGTGTCGGTACCCTTACACACACAAGCGCTTAGAAACGGGAGGAAAGGTTGTGTGAAATGAGTTGAAGAGTTTACTGCTAATTGTTTCTTGAGTGGATGAAGAAATGGTATTGGTGATTCCGCCATAATTAAAGAAGAAGAAAGAAAACACATTTATTTGACGCAAGCCAGAGCACACCACACAAACATAAACTTGTGAGGTGTCAAGGGACACCCGGATGGAACGAAGTGCCTCTCGCAACACGCCACATTAGCAGGTCGGTGACGCGAACCCATAAGTTTTGCCTCTACCAATAATCGCCAAACGAGCTAAACAAGTTTTTACTTCGAAAAGTGTTAAATTAAAGAGAAATTTTATTATACATCCTACCGTATTGGAGTAGATACACAATTATGATTATGTAAAAACAAAACGGTAAACTTTGACCCAAAAAGAGATCAGCCAAAGATCTGAATTTCATCAACAGCGAAAAATAAAAGCGTTTCAACTTTTCAGCTTCCAAATAGCTTTTCCAATTCTTTTGTCTGTGTGGCTCACAGAGCTTTATACAATTTCTATGATGTCACTTTTCGCTGTGACTGCTCGACACGAAGAGTACGTCGTGTCGGTCAAATGGTGTCACCCGCGCAACCCCGCGCTATAAATGGGTAAGTGCACTCGATCGAAGTTGTCTCCTAATTTCAAAGTCATGAGCGTTTCACTACCTCCACACGTAAAATGGATTCAGAAGCACCAACCTATAAAAATCGTCTCCAAATTCACTCATAAATAAATACTAACCAGCCGAACATCGTGCAGAAATCTGGAGTTATATAAGTCAGGAATCGCTAACAAAATTTGAACAAGCGTGGTCAAGAATACTCGAAGGAGATAACCTTTGCACGAGAAGAGGCCTTTTCCCTGCAGTGGGACATTAACATGCTGTTATTAATATTAACCAAACGAAAATTTGGAAACAGATTAAGATTAATTCAGATAACATTTGGATGGACACATTTTGTATAAAAAGACTTTAGTTTTGAACAGCTGCAATTAAAAGCAATGTTCTTTTTTTAAAACATTCGATTCTAATTATTGTTTTCGTCCGAAGTATCCCTTCTGTCTCAGTCTTCTTATTAGCACGTCCCCCAACCCACCCCCCAGTCTATGTCACTTTAACTTCCTAGTAGGATGTTGATGGATGTACCGAAAGCGACTCTGGAGTTCAATCAAATAGAAAGCCTGTTTGTGTGCTCAGCCGTGCTTTGACCTGCACGTTATATGGACATTGTTACTGGCGAAAAGAACTACGATAGTCCCAATGTATGTGGACTAGTAGTCGCTGGTCTTTTGTTTAAATTGTTCGGACATAAATAGGGATATTTCCTGGGTAGAAAAATAAAAATTCTATTTAGTCCGGCAGTGAGATTATCAAATAATATTTGACCCGTATTTTTTTTTTTAACCTATAAATAAAACAAAGATAAAGCGCATCAAAGTTTAGGAGTGGCGGCTTGTGACGTCACTTTGTCAGTATAAAGTATCTCACACCGTGACGTCACACGATATTCCAACGCGCTGTATCGTCGTATTTTTTTGTTTACGTGGCAAAAGAAGAAATACGTATCTAATATTTTTAAGTTATCTTACTGACGGACTAAATAGATATTTTGATCAACTACCCTATTCAAAAGATTTTGGATGACCGAGACTACTAAGGTATTGAATAAGGATATAAAATTGAAACTTAGTCATGCAGCCTTTCACATTAATTACTCGAGTAAGCAGTAATACACGGGTAGTCGCCACCCTTGCCATAGGCGTGGCTGAATGTAGCTGTTTTGTTGAGCATATGATAGGCTGTATGTTTTGTGACCTTTGCCCGTTTAAAAACGCTCTAGCATTCCCGCCAATTCTATAATTATTTGTTTTGCGTGAACTTAGTAGTGCCTTGAGTTTTCTTTAAAGAAAATATAAACCTTTTTTACCGAGTGGCTGTGTACCAAAGTATGTTGCCTTGTATACCAGTATACCAGAATCTCATGGCATTTTTTATTTTTTTTAAATTGTGATTTTTATATGGCAATGTCAATTGTCACCTGTCAAATCAAAGTACTTGATGTGTCAACCGCTGCTGAAATTTTTTGATATTATCTTGAAAATTTGTTATTTTTGTGAAAATGTCGAAAAACCCACTTCGATCTCAAGCGAGACATATTGTTTTCAATGTGTATCATAAAATAAGGGAAGAAGAAGGCGTAAATTAAACTCAATCTTTGATTTTAAAGTGCGTCGTAGAGTGGACCGGTAAGTTGGACTGACTTGTTTTGATACTTTTAGTTTATTTTATATTTTTCTTACTTAATTTTTATTTCTTTCCATTACTATTATAAGGTAAATCGTAAGTCAGGGCACATCGAATGATGGCCGGACGGAAATGGCAACAGCAATGAAACTGTTACTAATTCTTCGACAAGATATTGATTTTAACGGAGATTGAGAATCTTTGACGTAAGAAAAATATTAAGTAATAATCTGTAATCGCCCTGCAGTGGGACGTGTATGTAGACGGGAGTTTTTGGCGGGATTTTGTCGAGTGATGTTCAGTGGCTGTTAATATTATTTGCAAATTGATTCCTGGTGGATATTGTGATATATTATTGGTGTAGTTTTGTGTCTCAACTGTCTACGCAACTGGACAATTTGTAAAATCATTGACAGAAGCGATCTCGGGATAGTGGACCGGAGTATTTTATTGTAGTATTGACTGCCTCTGCAAAGATTACTGGGAAGACTGATACAATTTGCTGCCAAATACTACAAAAAACATTAGAATCTGTTACATCCGCATTCTAATGCATACTAAAGAATAAATATAAGATCCAAAACACTTTCCAAAGACGTGGCTAAAAGGTCCTAGCAACCAGGCCATAAAACTTACATAAAAAAAGTATATATAGACTGATGATGATGAATGAATTTAAGTAACATGATACATTTTATTATTTTTTAAAGACTTTATACATAAAGAGATTGCTTTTGAATATGTTAAATGCCAATGAAAAAGAACCATTTTTATGGAGAGAGATGACATAAAACTACAAAGATACAAGTTTTTGAAATGTCAGTGGAGTTCATAGAATCGTATTCTAGTTTTCTAGTTCTGAATGAGGTTTTAAGTTATTAGTATGATTTAAATGATATATAATAAATTAGTACATAAATTAATATTCAATTGATTTATTTTTCCTATGTTCAAAACCCGATGTATAACAACATTATTCATACACATACCTATAATACTCACAGTGGATCTTTGTGTCTCTGAATTGGTTGCAAGACCCCGCGCAGTAGCTATTTTTGTGTCAATGTTGAAGGTGAAGATAGCATTGTATAACTGTCTCTTTCACTCGCTTATGTATGTCACATCATCCTATCTCGCTTTCTCTATGCAGTATACTCGATGACAAACTGTTTCTTACGCAATGGTTGGCAGGACCAAGTTCAAAGACACAAAGATCCGCTGTGACTACTATAATATAGGTACCTCATGTTCATTAATATTAAAGACATAAATAAAAATTAAACAGTATCAAGATCGTTTAATTCAATTTCCCCAGTATTGCACACAACAATTTTTTATTTCCACATTTGCCATGAGATTCCGGTAGACCTATACCACAAAGTATGTAAGCGGCGGCGCGTTGTTTTATGCTTGAATTAAGAGTATTCAACCTTTCTAAATACGATTTCCTTGTTCCAGGTGGTCGCTACATAGTAGGAGGCAGTCGCAGCGACATCTTGGTAGTGAGAGACGCTCGACCTGATGACGGTAGCTCGTACTCCTGCGAGGCACAGCATTCGCTGACTGGAGAGAAGAGACGGAGTCCTCCTGCCATGGTCACTGTTTCACGTGAGTACCATTGCAAAGGCATCCACGACGGTCAACTGGCAATCTTCTCGTGTATGTCACGCACTGCTGGGGCGAAGCCATCGAGAGACACGGCGAAGCTCTTGCTGTATCGCTTGATATCTCGAAGGCCTTCGACAGGGTTTGGCACGCAAGTCTACTCTGTAAGCTTCCTGCCTATGCCTATGGCATCCCCGCTGGTTTTTGTAGCTGGATATCAGACTACCTTAATGAACGGTCGATCCGAGTAGTCATTGACGGCTGCTCCTCTGACCTTATGGTTATCGATGTCAGCGTTCCTCAGGGGTCTGTTCTCTCTGCAACTCTTTTCCTGATGCACATCAATGACCTACTTCAGCCTGGTATTGTTGGGTACGCAGATGACAGTACTGTTTCAGAGAGATACTTGTCGAGCGCAAACACCAGCGTGGATGAAGTTCGTTCCTTGAGAGAGGCTATGGTGAGGCGAACAGGTTTGACCTTAAGCCTTGTCTCCCAGTGGGGTGATGAAAATCTGGTCTCCTTTAACGCCACCAAAACACAAGCGTGCCTTTTAACCGCTAAAAGGAGACTTTTCGATCTTACTCCTACTTTCCGGGGTGCGTCTGTTCCTGTGACTGATCGGCTCGAGCTCCTAGGCATGGAGTTGACATCCAGTCTCAACTCAGGCGCATCCAAAAAACAAAGCCCAAATTGCGGCCAAAAAACTGGGCATCCTAAATAGAGTGAAGCGATACTTCACGCCTGGACAGCTTTTAACCCTATACTAAGCGCAAGTGCGATCCTGCATGGAGTATTGCAGCCACCTTTGGGATGGCTCAGCAAAGTATCAGCTTGCCGCGCTTGACTCGGTGGAACGCAGAGCCAAGAGGCTCATCGGCGACGTTGAACTGGTGGATGCCAAGCTTAATAGCTTGGCTCATCGCCGCAAGGTTGCCTGCTTGTCGGTCTTCTACAGACTGTACTTCGGTGAGTGTGCTCAAGAGCTCCACGACCTCATCCCACCAGCCCCCTTCTACCATCGGTCATCTAGACGCACTGCAAGTTACCATCCTTACCTTGTTGCCATCCCACCAATTCTCACCAAGCGCTTCCAAACATCCTTCATAATGCGCACAGCGAATGAATGGAACTCACTACCTGCGTCTGTGTTTCCGAACGCATTCAACCCGAATCTCTTCAAAGTTAGAGTGAACAGGCTTCTTCTGGGTAAGCTCACTCCATCGTAGACTCTGTCTCTGTCACCTCTGACCTAGACTAGAGTCAAGAGCAAACCCATCATAAAAAAAAAAAAGGCATCAATATTGCGTAAACGCTTTTAGTCCTGAAGCTAGTATATCAAAGGCAATCAAGCGGTCCATAAACAACCAGTGGTTATCACCGGCCTTCCAAGAGAAACTTAAAATTAAATTCTAACAGAAAAAGCACATAATCAGCTCCATTACTAATTGTAGTCTGTTATCACTCTTACCCTTGGTGGATGGAAACGGTTCAACCAATCTTTATAGAGTTCCTTTTGTTTCAGATGCATCATCAAGCATGGCACCACGAATGCTGTCCGTATCAGAAGATGAGATGGTCCCACAAGGAGGTGACATCCGACTGGTTTGCTGCGCGATTGGCAGTCCACCACCTACTTACAGGTAAATTAGACAGATTACACCAAATGTTTTATCTTGCATCGACTTATATGCTCAGTATGAGCATGTGTCCTTTGCAAGTTTACGTATTGGTGCCGCAGACGCCAACAATTTCGGTTCTGAAACACGTCCTTTTATTGCAATAAAAAATAATTCACTGACTTCTGTTATACAGGTTTTTACCTAGTTCTGAAATGGGCTTCAAATAAACTGTATCTTTGTATTTCTTTGTGAATAAAATACTTGATTTGATTTGAACTAAATGTGAAATCTGTACATCATTACTCGTTAACTCAGAAACACGTTACACATTATAGAGGATGAAAGTGCATTATACAAAAACTTAAGTGATGGATAGTAGCAAGGGGAAGCCCACTTGGCTTTGTTCCCGTTGTGGCAGCCAGCTGCTTAAGCGACCATCCAAACGGCCAGAATAAATATATTCCTAAATTACGAACAATTCGACGAAGCTGGAATAACCATACGTCGGATATCGTCATAAGAACGGCTACATGTCGTGGTGACCCAGTGGCTAAGACCTCGTCTCTCGTGTATGAGGTCGTGCGTTGAAATCCGGGCAAGTACCAATGTGACTTTTTTAAGTTTATCTTGGACATCACAGGCACCGGTGAAGGAGAACATCGTGAGGAAACCTATTCTTATATAAGTTAATGTAAGTCTGAAATAGCCAAGTCAGAGCCTGTGTGTTTTCCAGATGCAACTTAATTCACTCTGACACCAGAGGTGGCCATAACAAAACGAAAAAAAATATGAAAGGCTGGAATTTCCTGAGATCGTGATAGACAGTTTTTTTTTGGTCTATGGTAATTACTTCGTGGTCAATGGCCGATTAGAATATTTTCTTTTATGACGATTTTACATGATCGATTTTGTATGTAATGTAACTAACTACTACATAAATGGAAGTGAAAGGTGAAGGTGAGACGGTACTTCACGCCTGAACAGCTGCTCAACTTGTATAAAGCGCAAGTTCGGTCATGCATGGAGTACTGCTCTCATCTCTGGGATGGATCTGCCAGGTACCAACTTGATGCACTTGAGTCGATTGACAGACGGGCCAAGAGACTTATCGGCAACGATGCGCTGGTTGACTCAAAGCTCCAGAGCCTTGAACACCGACGACGAGTTGCCAGCCTGCAGTCGGTTTTCTATCGGTTACATTTCGGGGAGTGTGCGATGGAACTGCACAATTGGATTCTGCCTAGCCCTTTCCATCATCGGACTTCAAGACGTACGGCAATGCGCCATCGGTACATGGTGGATATTCCATCCATACGCACAAAGCGTTTTGAAAATACTTTCATTGTGCGTACAGCTAAGGAGTGGAATTCCCTGCCGGTATCTTTGTTTCCTTATAGCTACAACCTAGGGGTCTTCAAGGCAAGGGTGAATAGGTTACTTCTAGGTAAGCGTGCTTCACCTTCGACCACATCATCACTTAACATCAGGCGAGATAGTGGTCAAACGCGAGCATATAACAAATAAAAAAATAAAAACTAAAAAGTGATGTTTTTCCTGGAAGTAAAATCAATTAGTATCGTTTATTTAAACCCCAATTAACGCAAAAATTGTTAATTAATAGTTTGTTTTGGTTTTGTTTGAAATGTTGTAAAAACTCTCATATTGTAGTAATTATCATGTTTGTAAACTAATTGAAAAATTCCTTCTTATTTTATCAAGTCTTCGCCTTCATATCTAATCAGTCCCATCCAATGACAAAACATAACTCATAGATTTCGAGAAGTCCAGATCTTAAACTATCTCTATTTCCAGCTGGTTCCGCCACTCCAACGGGCGCCTGAGCCCCGTCTCCAACAGCATCAGGATCTCGGTGTCAGAGCAGGTGCTCATCATCCGGCGCGCGCAGCTGTCTGACGCCGGTGTGTGGACCTGCAGGGCACATAACCAGTTCGGGGAACAGAGGAGGGATGCCCGGCTCAGGGTGCGGTCCAGGCTGGTGGTCAGTGTGCATCCACAGTTGCAGGTGAGGATAAACTTAATCCTTAGTCTCCAGTTTTGTCAGACGTAACATAAACGTCAACTATAAGACATCGGTGGCAGCAATTTGATAAATAAATAAATTATCCATTGTCCAAAAAGGTACAGAGAGAAAAACAAAACTTTTACTAGTTACAAGCAAGATATACAAGGTTATGAAAGTACTGTATAATATATGGTAGAACATGTTGATGTAAGTACATGGTACATCTGTTGATAATTTATGTTACCCTGTCTCTTAAACTAGGGTATTAGGTACCTGTATCTTTGCGGATCTGGAAGGCCTTAAGGACGATGATATTGCTAGGGTCAGTGTTCAGGGTTAAAGCGTTACAGAGACCGTAGTGCGAGGTTTTTTAACGTACTTTATTGCTTAAACGTAAAAAATCTCAATGTCTATTTGTATACAAAAAATCGGCCAAGTGCGAGTCGGTCTCGCGCACCAAGGGTTCTGTATAAACCTCAGCTTAAAGGTATTATAGACTTGAGTATTTGATATGAATTTCAATTTAATACCTCTACGCGTTCATGACGAAAGGGGTAGTCAGTTTTAAATTATTAAAAATATTTTTATTATATCATGTAACTAAAAATTTACGGTTTTCGCAATTATTTATATTATTTTCGGCTTTAATTATTCCTGTATGTTTTATTGGTGTACAATAAAGTATATAATAATAAGACGTTGCTTCGTACCAAATTTCAAGATTCTGAGTTAACGGGAAGTACCCCGTAGGTTTTGATTCCCTTGCGAGTATCGAAAATTTGCGGCATAAACGGCTGTATCTTTTGATTGCGTTGGCTTAGAAGTTTGATTTTTCACAGCTTTAAAAGACAGTAGACCTGAGTATTTGATATAAATTTGTGATTGATACCTGCACGCGTTACTGAGAATAAGGGTCTTGACAGACAGACGGACGGACAGACAACAAAGTGATCCTATAAGTGTTCCGTATTTTTCCTTTTGAGGTACAGAACCCTAAAAAGAGCAAAAAAGAGTGATCGAGCACGAGTAAAAATTTGGCTTTTGTCTACTGATATCGTGGGTGGCTTGGATCTAGTATCAGTTGGCAGGAAGAGGGGGTAAAAGTGGTTAAAGCTAGTAGGGGTTGGGTCCTTGATTATAACGCTACCACTCTTAATAAAAGGTAATGCATATTTATTGAGAATATAACGAAAATCGTTTCTAACCTAAATCAGATAACATCCCACCCATACGTACAAAGCGTTTTGCGAATACTTTCATTGTACGCACAGCTAAGGAGTGAAATTCTCTGCCGGAGTCTTTGTTTCCTGATAGCTACAACCTTGGGGTCTTTAAGTCAAGAGTGAATAGGTTACTTCTAGGCAAGCGTGCTTCACCGTCGACCACATCATCACTTACCATCAGGCGAGATAGTGGTCAAACGCGAGCCTACAGATAAATAAAAAAAATAAAAAAAAAGATAAAAAGTGAAAACGAAACGTTAAAATAAACTTAATTCAAAAACTCAAAAAACCCGACTGCTTCAAAAGCGAACTAAAAAGTCGTAAACAAGGAAAAAATCATGCTGTGCAGTCGGAGGATACATATTCGTGGGCTAACTGACCAAAACCAGAAGTATCTTCCAACTGCACAGATTGTTTTTTTCCTTGTTTACGACTTTTTAGTTCGCTTTTGAAGCAGTCGGGTTTTTTGAATTTTTGAATTAAGTTTATTTATTTATAACTTTATTAGTTAGTTCTTTTTAGAATTATATACATTTAAACATATAAGTGTTATATATTTTTGAAATCACCTCTTAAAACCCTTTATTTTGATACCCCACACGAAGAGATTGGAAGAAAAAAAAAATTGGGCCCCCACAATATGGCACCCAAAAGCCGCCATTTTGCTTCTGTCCAATTTTAATATAGCCTATGACACTCGCAAGGTTAAGATGAATCGATTGACGTATAAATCATCAAAATCGGCCAATGCGTTTGTTCTCTGGAACGCCATATAGGAACAAACATACATACATACTTACATACATACACACATACATACATACATAGACTGATAAACACATTACCCTCCTTCAGCAGTCGGGTAAAAATCGGTGATTGACAATGTAGTGTATCTGTCTCACTCACACGTTCACTTTGCCATCCCCACTTTCCCCCACACAGACATACACAATCTCGTGCGCACCACGTTATTATTGCGAGAGCTGTGAGCGGGAGTAGACGTGTTGAAGTGTGGTCATTTAGTGCGTGTACGAGCCTGTGAATTGCCTTATAGAACCGGTCACTACAGACAACCAGTATATTACGTTACATAGACAATACGAGTATATTGTCTGTGGTGTAATATTACAAGCCAAATCGTTGAAAAGTAAAGTAAAAAATAAAATACGCGATTTGCGTCATGTGTGACATGTGTCAGTGTCATTTGTTTTCGTTCTTTCCGTTTTGGATGCACCATCCCTTCCCCTTCTCCTCCTGCCAGCCGATACTAGATTTTACCACGCGGGTTTAATTGAGCACTTCTAATAAAACTAATTTTGGCACAACATTGAAGCGTTTGCGGGTTAGCTATCTAAAAGAGAGATAAATAATACGCAGCACTATCAACATAAAATTTAATAAAAAGGTCACAGGTACGAAAATCCGTTTCCCATATATTTTCTTTCTTTTAAAATGGAGGTAGGCGCTAAGTACTATCCTGGCCTGGCAGCAGAAGCGGTCACGGTGATGTGGAACGCCGAGGACTAGGCGCCAGCCGCCAGCAAGAGGACGACCTGCAGAGTTGATGAAGGTTAAGGGTTGTCGGCAGGTTCTTCCGATGAAGGTCCCAGGTGGTTAAACCGGGACTTTGGACCCTGGAATTTTCCAATCGTCGTATAAAATACTTTGTCTTCCGGTTTATCCTTGTCCGATTGTGACCGCAACAGCGTAAGCGTAGGGCAGAAGGATGTACCACGGCGCTTAAGGCGAATGTGTGCTTGTCACAATCAGAACCGGAGCTCTAGAGGTTTTTTTAAAAAAAGTGTAATGAAAAGTAAACATTTAAAGCAGGTAAGCGCTATAGAAATAACAAAATAATAGGTACCTAAATAAAACACCAACAGAAATTATAGAAGGGGTGATGAGATTTTATCATGTAATGGCCGTAATCAGCATGATTAAGCAAAAAGTAATTGTCAACACTTACCCAATACGGGGTTAACACTGAAGCAAGATTTGTTTCTAATGAACACACTCGTAGTAGTTATGATTCAAACTATTTTTTAACCCCCGCCAGAAAAAGAGGGGTGTTATAAGTTTCACGTGTGTTGCTGTGTATCTGTGTATCTGTGTATATGTGTGTCTGTCTGTGGCATCATAGCGCCTAAACGGATGAACCGATTTTGATTTAGTTTTTTTTTTATTGAAAGGTAATTTTGTCGAAAGTGTTCTTAGCTATGTTTGAATAAAATCGGTTACGCCGTTCAAAAGTTATGGGCATTTTACTGTTTGAATCGGGGAGTTTTTAACCCCCGCCGGAAAAAAAAGGGGTGTTATAAGTTTCACGTGTGTTGCTGTGTATCTGTGTATCTGTGTGTCTGTCTGTGGCATCATAGCGCCTAAACGGATGAACCGATTTCGATTTAGTTTTTTTTGTTTGAAAGGTAATTTCGTCGAGAGTGTTCTTAGCTATGTTTTAATAAAATCGGTTCAGCCGTTCAAAAGTTATGGGCATTTTACTGTTTGAATCGGGGTGTTTTCGCAAGATAAATGTGTCGGGGGTTTTTAAATTGTGAAATTTTACTTTTTTTTAAAGTACACGTAAAATGACACGCTGAGTATGTAGGAATGATACTATGGAGCGAGTGTACGTGTAATCAGCTGAGATGTCCGATCGTCAATGCCGTCAGGTGCGTTGACAAAAGCCCGAGTGGTGTTGGATCTTAATAATTCTTTTTATTTATTTTTTTAATGTGTGACTACGGTCACACGGAAAGTTATCGAGTTGAAACGTAGTGCAGTGACTAGTCGATTTTTAGGGTTCCGTAGCCAAATGGCAAAAAACAGAACCCTTATAGATTCGTCATGTCTGTCTGTCTGTCCGTCCGTATGTCATAGCCACTTTATTCCGAAACTATAAGAAATATGCTGTTGAAACTTGGTAAGTAGATGTATTCTGTGAACCGCATTAAGATTTTCACACAAAAATAAAAATAAAACAATAAATTTTGGGGGTTCCCATACTTGAAACTAAAACTCAAAATATTTTTTTTCATCAGACCCATACGTGTGGGGTATCTATGGATAGGTCTTCAAAAATTATATTGAGGTTTCTCATATCATTTTTTTCTAAACTGAATAGTTTGCGCGAGAGACTCTGCCAAAGTGGTAAAATATGTGTGTGTCCCCCTGTAACTTCTAAAATAAGAGAATGATAAAACTAAAAAAAATATATGATGTCCATTACTATGTAAACTACCAGCGAAAATTGGTTTGAACGAGATCTAGCAAGTAGTTTTTTTTTAATACGCTAAAATCGTAAACCGCAATTTATCTAGTACGGAACCCTTCGTGCGCGAGTCCGACTCGCACTTGGCCGGTTTTTTTCAATATCTTTACGTTATTAATGTTTATATATAGTGACATATTAGGCATAATTTATCCTATTAATATTATCACCTACAAAGTGTTTGTTACTTAATTTAAATTATTAGGTTGTAAGATTCTTGTTATTATTTTTGTTGATATGTGCGTGTTTTTACCGCAGTTTGCGGCTTTTACAATTTTAAAAAGAAACTTAAAAATAATACAAATAACTACCGGAGATTTATTGTGAATGATGGCATGGTTGACATCTGTCGGGCATGCCACCGTCCGGGTGAATCGTTCCGCCACATTATCTCTGGTTGTTCTAGTCTAGCTAACGAAGAGAACTTGCATAGGCACAACCTTGTAGCCAGGATTATCCATCAGCAACTTGCTCTGAAATACACTCTTGTGGCATCGGAGGTGCCGTACTACAGGTATGTGCCCGACCCAGTTCTCGAGAATGGCAATATCACATTGTACTGGAATCGGTCCATCATCACTGACAGGACTATTCTCGCTAATAAGCCTGATATAGTGGTGGTGGACCGAATCAAGAGGCTTGCAATGATTGTTGACATTACCGTCCCGCATGACGGGAACCTCGTGAAAGCCGAGAAAGATAAGCAAATCAAGTATCTTGACTTGGCTCGCGAGGTTGTCGACATGTGGGATGTGGACACAGCGATCATTGTACCGATAGTCGTGTCAGCCAATGGCTTCATAGCCACGAGCCTCGACCAACATCTTAGGAGGCTCTCGTTAGGGGGCTGGGTCAAGGGCCTGATCCAGAAACCAGTATCGCTGGACACGGCTCGTATTGTTAGGAGGTTTCTCTCTCTGGAGCCCTGACCGCCGGTAGCTTGGAAGGGTCCGCTACAAGTCAAGCTACCGGCGGTCAGGGCTCCAGAGAGACCGGTTCCCGATACCGGTGGGCCTCTATTCATATTTTTAAATGTTTTTTGTTTGTATGTTTTATAAAAATATTTAAAATTGTAGATAATAAGAAACAATTTGAATAAAGGACATACAAATACAATGGGTGGCCCTATCGAATGCCGCGATCTCTTCCAGAGAACCTGCTTTATACTATTCCAAAAGTCTTTCTTTACCCAATTTACTTGCTCTAGAGAATTTTCACACTAAATTCAAACATTCTCTTTCGGCGAACGTGACCAATACGCACAACTCGATCGCATTATTCCGAACTTGTCAGAGGATAAACATCGTACGTTTCAGACCAAGAATAACCTTTCTTTCATTCGTTTTATTACATAAGGAGGGCTAACAGAAAACACAATTGTCCCGAACGCCCGACGTCTGTGTTTGGATGAGCAGCTAAATTCGCGTCAGCGCCGGGTGACGTTGCAAAAATTGAAAAATAAGTATTCAGATCACAGAGACACGGGACACATCGTGCGATGTGATCCTGGTGGAGCGCTCATCGAATATAGACAAGTTGCGGCGAGGGCGTGGTAGGTTAGGTTAGGTTAGGTTAAAACGGGCTGGTTTCCGCAACTCCACGACCAAGCGCGTATTTCAGCGGGACTGTGTGTTTGTTTGAATTTTGAATTTTCAAACAGCTTGTCTTTATTTACCCGACTGCCGCAGGACGGTAATGTGTTAATCAGTCAATGTATGTATGTTAGTTCCTTTGTGGCGTTCTAGAGACCAAACGCGTTTGCCGATTTTGATGATTCTTACGTCAATCGATTCGTCTTAACCTTGTGAGTGTCACTGGCTACAATAAAATTGGAAAATAGAAAAATGGCGGCTTTTGGGTGCCATATTGTGGAGGCCCATTCTTTTTTTTCTTCTTTCAAACCCATCGTGTGGGGTATCAAAATAAAGGGTTTTAATAGGCAGGTTTTTCAAAAAAAAAATGTTAACTAAAAAGTTATAAATAAAAGAAGTTAATTATAAGAAACCCGATTGCGAACATATTTGCGAGCTAGCTGACCAAAACCAGATGTATCCTCCGACTACATAGCATGATTTTCTTCTTGTTTACGTCTTTTTAGTTTGCTTCTTAAGCAGTCAGGTTTTTTTATTAACGATAGGCTTGCGTTTGACCATATTTTTTTTTTTTTTTTTTAAATAAAAACGTTGCCCTACACTAGGAATTTCTTCCTGTATCGTGGGTGCGTTTACAAACATATAAACTCACATACACAACACCCAGAGCCGGAACAACTATCTGTAGGTCATCACAAATATTTGTTCCGTGCGGGAATCGAACCCGCGACACGCAGCGCAGCAGTCAATCGCTCAACCACTGCGCCAATCGTGCGCCCTAAAAAAATTTCACCGGATGGTAAGTGATGACTTGGTCTAAAACCAGCCAATTCAATTTTGATAAAACTTGCAAACTTGTTGTTGTGTTTTTTTTTATTTCACAAAATAAACTTGGCTATTTAATTATTTCGCTTTTCTTCAGTAGGCCGCATATTGGTTTTAATTAAATCATAATTTGGATTTTTATTCTATTGAAACTTCGTAGATACTGCCTTAAGGCCACTTCAAGGTCGAATAGTTACCTCCAACGCTGGGTCAACTGTACCTACCACATTCTCAAATTTTTTGATGACAATAAAAAACCGATGTTTTATTATATTCAGCTCTAAAAAGTCTGAGCCCCAACTTCCGGAGAAAAACTAATTACTTAAATTGAACAAGCTGGTTGAAAAACTGAATTCGTTTAATCGTTAGCCGGAGTTTAAAAATTATTCTCGTAAATCATATCGCTCGCAACCGCACCATACATAATATGTAAGCTTATTTGAAATGTTTATTTAGTAGGTGCGATATAATAAAATAAGATTTCCACCCTTAATATTAAGGATCCATACTGATATTATAAATACGACAGTAACAAATTTTTTTGTATGTTTGATTGTAACCTTTTGACTACAAAACGGCTGTATCAATATATAGTTTCAGATCCTGGCAAGGACATAGTATAGTTTTTATCCCGGTAGTGTGTTCTCTTTGGATGATAAATCACTTTTCACGAATGGCAAGCTGCGAGGAGAAGCTAGTATTCAATATATTCAAAAATGATTTTGCCTGAATTTGTGTGGTTTGAAGTTATTAACAAACAGAGACTCAAGACAAAGTGTCACTCTATCAGCGATGACCACACTCATAAATAAAAAAAGTTAAATCAAAAAATCAAAAAACCCGACTGCTTCAAAAGTGAACTAAAAAGTCATAAATAAGGAAAAAATCATGCTGTGCAGTCGGAAGGTACATACGCGCGAGCTGGCTGACCAAAACCAGATGACCTTTTTAGTTGGGTTTTTTTTAATGAGATACATTTAAACATAAGTGTTATATATTTTTTAAATCACCTTTTAAAACTCTTTATTTTGTTACAGTAAAACGAAATTTAAAAAACAGTAAAACAGGTCAACAACAGACTTCTTTCTATGATCTGTGGCAACGACGAAAGTCGAAATGCCAAAATAGATCTCGTGAACATTTGGCATTTGAACATTTTTTACTGTTTTTCCATCGCTTTTGAGAGACTTTCGTTGATTGAATTTTACTTGTCTAGAAACGCTATATATAGTTTTCCGACTATTTTTCCTTTGATGAAATTATAAATTTGTGTTACCAAAGACAATAGAATAACCAGTGAGTGAGCTTTCAAAAAAGGTCGACCTCTGACAAGCACTGTTATTAAAACAAACTCTATGAATAAATTAATCGTTTTACGTGGAATATTCGTTCACTGAAATGCAAACTTGGAGACAATAGTAGCGAAAAGTTCTCTGTCATGTAAAAATACGGAATATTTTAACTGTTTCAATGTTTCGAGCTGGATGGCTGCATTGAAAAAAAGATTTGGGACCTAGCGAACTTTTTCTTAGGAGCAACAAAACAGAGCGTTGCTATTTGCAATTTAAGTTCAATTAAGTTTAATTTTTTTTTATTTTTTTTTTATTTATGTTTCGTTTCTAATATCTAAATTTGCTTATATTTAAAGTTACAAAACTTGTACGGTTTTAACTAAAGGATTTTGTGAAAACTTAAGCATTTAGTTGTGAAAAGCTTATGTGTATATTTTTTTTTAAACAAGCTTTTATATTAAAATATTGCATTTTCTTAAGAATGTATGTGCCACAGCTTAATCAGACACTGAAAAGAGGGTCAAATTCAACTTGTATGATTGACAGGAGAAAATAAATAAAAGCTTGTAATAAGTTCGCAAGTCCCAACTATTTTTTTTATTGTGAGTTGGTTGCATGGCGCTGCGATTCAATGACACGCTCTGCTCCTCTATTTCACATTTTCTAGGAAATGTTTTGAATGAAAAACTAGTAACCGGTAGCTTGAACATTCAGCGAATGACAGACACTGAAACTTTACAAATAGCATCCAACGTTTTCTGTTTACAACATTTTTCTAATTTTCCATTTTCGTTAAATGGCTGTTCAATACGCTTAAACAAAAATACCGGCCAAGTGCGAGTCGGACTCGCGCACGAAGGGTTCCGTATCATTATCGCAAAAAACGGCAAAAGAATCACGTTTGTTGTATGGGAGCCCCATTTAAATATTTATTTTTCTGGTTTTAGTAATTTTTGTTATAGCGGCAACAGAAATGCATCATCTGTGAAAATTACAACTGTCTAGCTATCACGGTTCATGAGCCTTCCAGGTTCAGCCTGGTGACAGACAGACAGATAGACGGACAGTGGAGCCTTAGTAATAGGGTACCGTTTTTTCCCTTTGGGTACGGAACCCTAAAAATTTAATAAATGTACTGTTGAACTTTTATTTTAATTTGATTTGTTTTATCGTCATTAGATATTCTACCGATCAGGACCCATCAGGTCTGCGGAGTTCCTCTAGATTATTTGTAATTCCGAATGAGTCCGATCTTAACCTCGAGTTAATTTAATTTGTCCCTGTATAAAACGAACTTCTTATTTTCATTGTTTTCTTTAAACATTGCTAATCTAAAATAACTAACATTGAATACCGTCCGACAGAGAAAGTTTTCCATGCGTAATTGTATTGATCACTTCTACAAACTAATTAGCTTTATACGATAAACAAATCAGTTTATCTGGAAATGGCCTTCCCGACAGACGTCTATTGTTTCAGGCATAAAACATTTATTCTGCTTTTTAATTAATTCTGGGACTCAGCCCATCAAATTTAATAAAGCAAGCTTGATTCGCTGTAATTTAATTCACAAGTAAATATTGCTTGTACATAATTTGATTAAGAACTGAACAAAACTGTTTTCATTAGAATATCCTAAGATCAGAAGTTTGCTAATAGCTCTTGGCACGCGAAATTGATAAATTTAAAACAAGAACTTTTGATTTCGTACGTTAGTAATTAAAAATTCTTTATAATCATAATAAAATAGAGAATATTTTAGTTAACCTTGGTATAAAAAATCTATTAGTATTATAAAATTACAATGAAGTGAAGCTTTAACTCGAAGCATTCAATTAAACCATGAAATGTCAAGTTTGATCAGACAAAAACATGGAGCTAGTGGCAAATTCGCAGGTGTAGCTAGATCTCTATGGAGAAGAACGTGCAAGAAACTACACGGACACTCTTTTAAATCAAATAACTGTTACAGAGTAATTACTGTCATCATACCTGTTGAAATTATAATGTGAGAAGTGGTACTCTATAAAAGACCCACTAGTATAGATAGTTCAACTCATCTTTGCTCGCGGCGCTATGTGTGGGCAAGCATCTGTGGGTGGTTGTTTGCTCGGACGACAACTGATACGTCACTGCCACACAAATACATACTGTATAAATACAAGCGCACGCTCAGCGCACGCACACATGGAACCCACCTAAACTTGATTTTTACCAAAACCAGACTTTAATTAGTTAGTAGTAGTCACTACAGCCACATATCTATAAGTATTCCCCTAGAGTATGTAATACCAAAGTAACATGTATATCGTTGACCATAACAATAAATTATTCACGTACTATGTTGAGTAGCGCGTCTGTGCCTGGCCATCCCTTGTCATAGGGTTGTCACTGCGCCGGACATGTCATCGATATAAGCCGCTTGTGAGCATTCTCGACTATCAATGGAACGCCCTATCACTTCCTTATTGCGGTGTAGCTTCCGACGGGGAGTAGATCAACCTCTCTCTTAGGATGAAGATGTTGTAACAGGAAGCGGGTTATGTTAACTATCAAAAGCATCAAATCAAAAGGTTATTCTGAGAATGTGAACTGATACTAAGATTCTTAAACAATAGTCCACAGGACTGTTCATGACTGCCATTATTTTTTTTGTTTTTAGGGTTCCATTCCTCAAAAGGGAACAAATTATAGGTTCACTTCATTATCTGTATGTCTGTCTGAAACGCCTGGAGGTATCAATTTGAAATTAATATCATATACTCAGGTCTGCAACCGCTTGGAGCTGTAAAATAATCAAACTTCTTAAATAACACAATTAAAAGTTACACCCATTAATGACGCATATTTGACTCTCGCAAAGGGATCATAACCTACAGGATACTTCTCTTTGACTTAGAATCATGAAATTCGGTAATAAGTAATGTCTTATACCATAAGTAAAGGAAAAATTCGAAAACCGTAAATTTGTACCTAAATAAAAACATTAAAAATTATTGCAGTTGGTAAACTGACCGCGACTTATGTCGATGTACTTATGTGAACAGTTTGTCAACGGCAAAGTTAAATTTGTCCCACTATCAAGTAATTTTTTTTTTTTTTTTATTTGTGGTGCTTTCATTGTTTATCTAACTTCAGTAATGTTACCTAATTATTGAATGTAGATCTTTTCACGGAACCCTCGGTGCGCAAGGCCGTTCGCACTTGTTTTTTTTTACAAGCTTTCATTTAACTTGCAATGTATGTATGAATGTATATGTAAGTGTGTTCGCGTCTGAATTTTAAAGCAGTAATCCTTCGACGGTTAAGATGAAATTTTACATACACGTTTAGTTTGGATGACAATGCGTGATTAGTTAAGTGTCGTCATTCTAAATCCAATGTGGCGGACGGTCCAAGATGGCGGACTAGTTTTATTTTGTGCACTGCCATGATATGGGTATCAAATGAAAGGGTTTGCTGAGAGTAGTTTGAAAAAAGCTTGTTTAAAAAGGATTTTTAAGGTTTTTTTAATTTTTTTATCCTATTGATCAGCTCACGTTTGACAATTATCTCACCATTGTAAGCGATGGTGTGGTCGATGGTGAAGCACGCTTACCTAATACAAACAATATATACAGTACCTACTTTTCGATAAATTAATAATGCTATGTACATTTACGTGATCCGTAAACGCTTCGTTACTAACCGAATTTCATTACATTTCGAGCAAATAAATGCCGCGCCAATACTAAGCGTAATTGAAAACCCAACACACCGGATCAAAGACTGGTAGGTATAGGTTCCCCTACCATTTGCAGGCAGCCCTAGTAATCCAGTTTGATCCGCGTGACGTAGTCACTAGGTGATGTCCTCGTGAATAATTCATGAGGCAAACTCGAAGCCTCGTCTTGAGTCTGTCGTATTTGTCGCTTGTTTATCGAGTTCTAACAGTTGCGACAATTGGGTTAATTCGTCTCTTTTCTGTCACCTGTCACCAAGGGGGACTATTGGTTTGACCTGAATAACAATAGAATGCAAGCTGGATTTTAAATGTTTTGGTTCCAAACGAAATACACAATAGGCTTTGGATGTTGGTTTAGAGTTTGTGAAAGCATTTTGTAATCAGATTGTAACACGTATCCACTAACAAAATATCATAAAGGACGGAACAGAAACTAGGCAGATGGACTTCTTGTGCCGTAAATGTGACAAGAAAGCTCCTACTCAGCATGTCCTGTCCGTGGGGAACCCTCAGCACGCCGTTGATTTTCAGTGGTCACCCAGGTCTAATTGTTAAAAAAAGAGATCTAATACAAAAATCTTACAACAATAACAATATTACTTTTTAAGCTAAGCTTTTGATATGTATTATCGAGCCTCCTTCTTCTACAGGTAGCCAACTCAGGAAGCTCCGTGACCTTCAACTGCTCGGTGGAAGGTGGAGACGCGCGTGTCAGATGGCTGCACGACGGCGTCCCAGTGGGGGGCGGCGAGAGGGTGCTGAGGGTCCACGGGGTCGTGAGGGCGCACAGAGGAATGTACCAGTGCTTCGCCGAGAGGGACCTGGACAGTGCGCAGGCAGCTGCTGAACTGAGGCTGGGAGGTAAGAAGAACTAAGCTAAGCCAATCAGTACTTAGAGTTTTGTTTATTATTATATCACCTGATGGTAAGCAATGATATGTGAGTTATGAATAGAAATGCGGATGGCTGGACCCTCTCCAGCGTGAAACTAAAGCAAAATATAAAAGAAAAGGCAGCCACTTTTACCATGATGATTGACGGGGCGAAACGGAGGAAAAATAATAGTAAACCACTTATAGTCCACGAAAATTAGTCAAATTAGGGCAAGGATCCCGGAATGAGAGATAGTTAGCTATAAAGTTGTATAAACCTTTATTTTAACACCCTAAAACTTGTCTCAAAACCTAATCGTAGGGTGTCCGCGACTACAGATATGCCAAGGTCGGTCAAAACCTCGATTTTTTACACATGTTTTTCAAATATCTAATTTCCTATGGGTTTTACGCTACATGTATTTATTATTAATATTGTAGAAGATTAAATGTTCTACAACTTTTGCATAAACATTATTTTAATATCTTGAATCTTTTTTGAGATAGAGGGCAGAGCACGAGCAGTGTTTAACTATTTAGAGTATCATTCGAGGTCAACCTGTAGTCCCGATTAAATATATAATTATAAATAATTCGCATTTTTATTAAACATTACGTTATATTTTTTTTTATCAATAATTCAGTATGTATTCATTTAACTACTATTTATTAAGGAATTATGGAAAAAGGGCTGGAAGATGATGAACCCGAAAATCGTAAGAGATCATTTATAGATCTTAGATTGGGCAAGTATAAAGCACTTATAGAAATGTGGGCATTCCAAGAGCACTCCATAAAAATAGAGCATGTGTATACACGTGCTTCGGTCAGTGTGTACACACTCCTAAATCAATATATTAGTAGGACTTCAATGTTTTCCGATGTGTATGTGGACAAAAAAAGGAAAAATTTCGTTAGGCAATTCTGCAAAATGGACCTTATGAGATTTACTTTATACATAAATAAAAAAACTTTTTTGCAAAAAAATACTACCGACTTCCAAATGAAAAACTACAAAGTGAAAAATAACTTAACTTTTGGAAGTCGGTGTCTTACGTAGGTACCATTTTTTGCGATATGGACACCGACTTCCAAAAGTTAAGTTATTTTTCACTTTGTAGTTTTTCATTTGGAAGTCGGTAGTATTTTTTTGCAAAAAAGTTTTTTTATTTCTCCCTTTTTAGTTTTACCTACTTAATAGCAAGTTGTTTATTAAGGTCCCTATAACTCCAGAATAGATTAACCGAATAATATGAAACTTGAACATAACCGGTGAAATGAGAGATCTGCGTACCCCTTTAGAGCGTACTGGCGTGATGTAATGTTATGAAATGGTATAAACAACAAACAGACATGCGATTGCAGCAATCCCGAGAGTTTTGCCGTTATTTATTGAAGAGTTCTGTTGTGTATCTCCGAAGTTCTTCATCAGACCTTCACCAAATTAAAATGGGACCAATTTCGAATCATAATCTTTCAAACAAAAAAAGAATTTTAAAAATCGGTCCACAATTGACAGAAATATCGATGAACATACACAAAAAAAAAAAAAAAAAAAAAAAAAAAAAAAAAAAAAAAAAAAAAAAAAAAAAACAAACATAAAGTCGAACATAGAACCTCCTCCTTTTTTTGTAAGTCGGTTAAGAAATGGTTACAGGGGTATTAATCATAGTTTTAAATGGAAATCGGTATTTAAGTTATGTTACATTTTTTTTTCCAGAAAATCGTTATAATAGGAAGCCAAAAGATAAAACTGTGCAAATTTACATTTTACCTGGCTATTGTGCTGCCTGAATATTCATCATATTTCTGAATTCCTCAATTTCAGTAACATTTTGAGCGTTCATACCGTCTGGTTATGGTGACCCGTCACTCATGCATTACAAATCCATACTTTTTATTGAATTTCGCGACAAAAATACTGAAGCCAGCACGACATTTGGGTGACACCTGAACCCCGAACCCTAATCAGTTTTCGGCCCAGTTCCATCATTCATTGTTAGGCCAACTCGCTAAGTGTTAATTCTACTTGAAATGTTTTTGTTCAGAGGAACCTTCACAAGTACTCTTGAACTGTCGTATTTATTTTAATTTCTGAGTTAGTTCCTTAGAATTCTCCTTTGGAACTCGACTGAAAACTTGACTATGAATATGTGTAAAAAGGATCGGCAAAACTTGTCTTGCGAAAATGTAAATTATTTATGTAGTTGCGTCATGTAACTGAATAAGTAAAAACCGGCCAAGTGCGAGTTGGATTTGCGCACCAAGGGTTCCGGACAAACCTGTAGGTATATAAGTAAAAGTGGCCGACCGGCCGGTGGTTTGCCGGTTTTTAGATCTTTTTTTTATATGATGTAACTAAAAAATTACGGTTTTCGCCATTTTTTCTTTATCTGTCCTAAAAGACGTTGTTTCGTACAAAATTTCATGATTCTGAGTTCACGGGAAGTACCCTGTAGGTTTTGATTCCCTTGCGAGTGTCGAAAATTTGCGGCAATTTGCGGCATAAACGGCTGTATCTTTTGATTGCGTTGGCTTAGAAGTTTGAATTTTCACAGCTTTAAGGGACAGTAGATTTGAGTATTAGATATAAATTTCAGCTTGATACCTCCACGCGTTCCTGAGAAAAAGGATCTTGACAGATAGACGGACGAACAACAAAGTGATCCTATAAGGGTTCCGTTTTTTCTTTTCGAGGTACGGAACCCTAAAAAATGGATTTAAAATTTTGTGGAGATAGTCCAGAAACATTTTTCTGTTAAAAGCCCAATTTCATGCATAATTTTATAATTATATTCTGCCTTTTTAAGCGTTAAAAAGTATCATCTCTTTTGCCTCATACCAACCATGTGACGCTATCCGTAACTGCTTTATTTATTTTATCTTGGACCAGGAAAACTCGATAGTCCTTACGGAATTAATTCCCTTCAACAAACGTTGAGTCCATGCCGAGGGTCCATTTAGAATTAATGGACGGTTCAAGGCCATTTCCACGTATTTGTTTAGGACTTGCCAGTTTCCCCATTGTGTTTTTGGGATTACCAGATCACATTTATTCCTACGTTTTGTTTTTATTGTGTTCTAATGATGTTGAAGGTATAATTTTTGTCTTAAGTGTGTTCTTATTGGCACATCAAAAAAATAGAAACCACGTACCACGAAAAGTAAAACTTTTTACGAATAAAAAACTTTTATAGAAAAAAATACTACTGACTTCCAAATAAGAAAATTTTTAGGTGTAAAATAACTTTATTTTTGGAAGTATGTGTCTTTGGTAGGTACCAATTTTTTGCGTTATGGACACCGACTACCAAAAATAAAGTTATTTTTCACTTTGTAGTTTCGTTATTTGGGAGTCAGTAGTATTTTTTTGTAAAAAAGTTTTTTATTTTTCACTTTTTAGTTGTACCTACCTAATAGGCAAGTAGTTACGTAAGGTACCTATAATGCCAGAATAGATTACCCGAATATCATGCAACTGAACATAATCGGTGAAATTAAAGTGTACCAAGGTGAACTGTACACACATCTGCGTACCCCTTTAGAGCGTACTGCGTAAACAACAAACAGACATGCGATTGCAGCAATCCCGAGACATTTGCCGTTATTTATTGAAAAGTTCTGTTATATATCTCCGAAGTTCTTCAACAGATCTTCACCAAGTTAAAATAGGACCAATTTCGGAACATACTCTCTCAAACAAAAAAATAATTTAAAAAATCGGTCCCCAATCGACGGAGATATCGGTGAACACACATAAAAAAAAACATACATAAAGTCGAACATATAACCTCCTCCTTTTCAGTAAGTCCGTTAAAAAAAGGAACACCAATTTCCGAAATTTAAGTTATTTTTCACTTTGTTTTGTTTTTATTTGGATTTCGGTGTTGTAAGTTTTTTTATTAATAAAGTCAAAGTCAAATATATTTATTCAATTAGGCCAATAAACGGCACTTTTGAACGTCACATAAATTAAAATTAAAATTTACAAGTAATAAAAAATAAAATAAAAAAAAGATGCTACCGTGCATTCGGAAAGTAGATTGTTATGGAGATGAACGCACATGAAACTCCACACTTACTCTTTTTTAAAAAAAAAATAGGTGTTTTACAATATTTACATACGTACATACATTAATATATGTGAGGACGATGCACCCAGAATACCTCTACACACTATACTACGTACAGTTATAAAGTATTAAAAAGCATTAACAGGAAAATTAATTAATTTGATAATTAGGAACATGATCACATACTTACAAATATTACAAACATAGGTAAAATACTATTATTATATTATATTATTATTATTATATATATTTGTTATAGAATTTAACACAGTACCCCATGAAAGATGATTGTACTTTAGCTAGTCTGTAAGAAGGCTAACTTATATATGGCTCTGACAGCTCTTTTTTGCAATATAAATATGGATTCAATGTCAGCCGCTCGACCCCACAGTAAAATACCGAATGACATTATGCTGTGAAAGTAACTAAAATAGACCAAACGCGCGGTCTCTACATCCGTTAACTGTCTTATCTTTCTAACAGCATAAGCGGCTGAGCTTAGCCGACCCGTAAGAGATGTTATGTGAGGACCCCATTGCAATTTGTCGTCTAGAGTGATTCCCAGGAAAACTGTTTGTTTTACAAAGTCCAGCTTTTCGCCATTCAATATGATATCGCATTCGGTACTTCTAACATTCGGCAATGTGAATCTAATACATTTGGTTTTTTTTTTCATTTAGTACTAAATTGTTTGCCGTGAACCAATTTTGGACCTGATAAATGGAGTTATTCACGTCATCAATATTTCGTGACCGCCGATCTATTTTAAATATCAAAGATGTGTCATCAGCAAACAACACCATCTTCAGTTGATTTTGTAGTAATTGGGCTAAATCGTTAATATAAACTAAAAAGAGGAAAGGACCCAATATCGAGCCTTGAGGAACACCCATTGTCATTTTAGACCCTAGTGAGTTTACGCCGTTTACCTGAACTTTAACTTGTCTGGCTTTTAAATATGATCTAAGTAACTGAAGGGCTGTATGTCTAATCCACTAAAGCACTATGTGCTCGAGCTTCAACAATAGTGTCTCATGGTTAACGCAATCGAACGCCTTCGAGAGGTCGCAAAAGATTCCAATGGCGTCCTGTGCTTCCTCCCAGGCCTTAAATATGTTCTTTATTAGGGTGACACCCGCGTCAGTTGTGCAACGCCCTTTGGTAAAACCGTATTGTTGATCATAAAAGATGGAATGTTTGTTAAAATGACGCAACAATTGGTTGAGCATTAACTTTTCGAAGACCTTACTGAGAACCGGCAGAATTGACACTGGCCTATAATTATTGGCTTCTTTGCTATCCCCGGATTTAAACAATGGAACTGCCTTAATGTGTTTCATGAGGTCCGGAAAAACTCCTTGCTCGACTGAAAATATTAATACGACTTAAAATATTTGGTTACTCAACTTTTTATTTTTGACTAGCTGTTGCCCGCGACTTCGTCTGCGAAGCATTAGTAATTCGAATAGCTTATTTTTTATATTGCAGCATAATATTGTGGGTTTTTCATACAAACTTCTACCTCTCTTTCCACCCCCTTAAGTAAGATTTCCGGGATAAAAACTATGCTATGTCCTGCCCAGCGTCTCAAAATATCTCCCAACCAAATTGCATCTAAATCGGTTCAACGGTTTAAACGTGAAAAGGTGGACAGAGAGACAGACAGAGTCACTTTCACATTTATAATATTAACTCCGCCCGCGACTTCGTTCGTGTGATGGCAACCAAAAATAAGCTGCTATTAAACCTGAGACAAACGGTCCATTTCGGTAGTTCCAAATCGATGTAGAGGTTTCCATCCTAGTGCCATTTGATTCTTCAAAGAAACTTTGACACCCCTAAATCGTCTTCTGGTGGTAAAGCCGAAAAACTAATGATGCCATCCTTTATTATTTTGCCAAAGGGATAAGATTTTTATACAAATAAATGTCTCCCTTTTAACCCTTTAAAAAGTTGAATTTCCAAAAACCCCTCCTAAGTGCTCCCCAACGTCATAAAAAGAAGCTATGTGCAGTAAAAGTAATCAAAAATCTTTACCACCCCGAAGTCGTCTTTTAGGGGTAGTTGCAAAAAACTAATGATGACAAACTTTATTGTTTATGTAGGATGGTATTTATGTCAAGTTTCATGTTTATTCACCCAAGAAATCAGATTCTTCAAAAAAATTAACATACCCTAAATCGTCTTTTGGGGGTAGTTTCAAAAAATAATAACAACAACCTTTTTTATTCATTTAGGTTAGTATTTGTGGCAAGTTTATTGACCCAAGAAACCAGATTTTTCAAAAACACTGTAATACCTCCTAAATCGTCTTTTGGGGGTAGTTGCAAAAAAATAATAATGACAACCTTTATTGTTTATTTAGGATGGTATTTATGCCAAGTTTCAAGTTTATTCACCCAAGAAATCAGATTCTTCAAAAAAACTAACATCCCCTAAATCTTTATTCGGGGGTAGTTTAAAAAAATAATAATAGCGACCTTTATTATTACATTTAGGTTAGTATTTGTGGCAAGTTTCAAGTTTATTGATCCAAGAAATCAGATTTTTCAAAAACACTGTAATACCTCCTAAATCGTCTTTTGGGGGTAGTTGCAAAAAACTAATAATCACAAACTTTATTGTATATTTAAGATGGTATTTATGTCAAGGTTCATGTTTATTCACCCAAGAAATCAGATTATTCAAAAAAACTAACATCCCCTAAATCTACTTTTGGGGGTAGTTTCGAAAAACTAATAATGTCAATCTTTATCATTTACTTAGAATACTATTTGTGCTAAGTTTCAAGAATTTTGGTCGAAGGAATTAGATTTTTCATACAAACTTTCAACCCTCTTTTTACCCCCTTAGGGGTGACATTTCCAAAAATCCTTTCTTAGTGCACACTTACGTCACTTGAGGAACTTTTCTGCCAAATTTCATGCTTCTAGGCTTAGCTGATAGTAAGCTATGATGTGGTCGTCGATGTAGCACGCTTGCCTAGAAGAAACCTATTCACTGTTGACTTAAATTCGCCCAGGTTTTATGTAGCTCATTACGATCACTTTCTTGGAGAACGTGACTTATACATCCGGGCTAGATTTATTTCACCATTGTGTCTTTTTCTTGTTTTCATTTTGTTACATACATGAAAAATGTAAGCCAGAAAATAGACAGTAGATTTGAAAACCTGAAAGCAAATTGAAAAATCAGACACAAAATTAAGGGACCAAAAAATTTCGTTTCTCGAATCGAAAATTGCTTTCTGCTTGGCCGATTACCGTCCTTTGAGAGTCGATTGGCCAATCGGAGGCCACTCCGTCGTGTAATTACCAATGGTGTAATTTTGCGGAGTGCAGTGCGGTGCGATTTCGTATGTCGTCGGGTTATTGATTAACGGGACAGTAATGACTGGACCGGCCATGCGTCACCGCTGCGGCCGCAGGTGCAAGTTGAGATCAGGAGCGAATTGTAGGCTTATTTTGGAAGGTTTTGATGTGAAATTAAAAATAGGTACTAAAATGAAGAACTATCTTATGTGAAGGCCTTTGTGGAAACGTAAAATGTTGGTTTCCTTTTAGCCCCAAAGCAGAATCGTAGTTATGGACTCAAATCATTGTCGCTCACAATAACTTTTTACTACACCAAAAGAAATTGTTCTTATTACATCATTTTAAGTCTTTTAACTTATTTGCACTTTGAAACTAAAACGTAACAATATTCTACGATATTACTGAAAATAGAATATACCTATCTAACATTTATCAACTGCAGCTTAAAACTTAACCCCGTCCATTGTCACTCGGGAGATCCATTGCAGGCATCAACTACTGGAGCCGACCCACAAAGACATAGTCCACTATGACACACTAAAACCTGCTACTATATGTATAGTGGGTACTAGTATAGATATATACATCCTGTAGTGAACTAGGTCACCTAGAACAATGTGCAGGAAACATAACAATTGAGTGACGGAGTTTCAAGATTGGTTACTGAAAACAAATTGCCAATCTGTTTTTTGAAACTTTGAATGTAGCTTGCGCAACAAAAGGGCCCGCTTTTTTATAACTAAATTATGATTTACTTGCCCTTTTTTTGTCGAAATCATACAGCTGCAAATAGAGTCATGAATTCTACAAGTAGCCGCAGTTTAAGGAACTCATAATAACGAGCTCCTTTTGAGTCCAAGACTATCCAACAGAACAAGATAAAAATGGCGTTCTATTGTAATATAATAAGCTTGCGACATTAATCAAATTATCTCCAGCCACAGAATTATGATAGTAATCAGCTAAGTATTTGGCGAAGACTTCAGTGTGTATATAACTACTATTCATAGTTATGGCATGTCCCATGTTCATATAATACTTGGTAGTATTATTATGTTAATCGTTAGTACGTTCAGCAGCAGGAAAAAATAGGCGATATCATAAATACGCAGTCTGACAGCGCTAATACCACAAAGTAAGAAATATACGCCCGGCCCGAGCTTGTAATCCCATTCAAGCCTTGCTTCAAAAACTTTTCGACTTCGCTGTTTATGAATATTACCGACGGAAGCAGAATACATGAGCAATGGAAAATAAAAAGCTTGTGTTATTATGAAGTATACAAATATTCGTCAATTTACAAAACATATTTCATGAAAATGTATTATTTAGTGGGAATGCTGCAGTGTATAGACACCGGAAATTTCAGAGTATGGTCGATGCGTTTCCAGCTTTAATTGAAATCTCTCATGTTCCTGAAATTTCGCCGGCACGCCTTTCAAACCGATACTCAGAAATGCGGCTTCGTGAAGTGGTCACCATTTCACGAAGCCGCATTTAAAAAAATAGCAAATAGCTTTAGTAAATAGTAGGTACTTCTCCGTAAGCCGTTTCACATGGAATTCTTAAGTTTTAAAATGTATTGCAATTAGCAACATTACTAAAACACCATTCCAATTATAAAACCTTTTACTTGGTTACAAAAGTCAAAGTCAAAGTCAAATATATTTATTCAACTAGGCCCATAAACGCCACTTTTGAACGTCACATAAATTAAAATTAAAATTTACAAGTAATAAAAAATGATTATACCATTCGGAAAGTAGATTGTTACAGAGAAGAACGCACAAGAAACTGCTTACGTACTCTTTTTTTTTTTTAAATAGGTGTTTTACAATATTTACATTAGTACATACATTAATATATGTGAGGACGATGCACCCAGAATAGCTCTACACACTATACTAAGTACAGGTATAAAGTATTAAAAAGCATTAACAGGAAAATTAATTAATTTGATAAGTAGGAACATGGTTCTCACATACTTACAAATATTACAAACGTAGGTAAAATACCTAATACAACAACAACGGTGTGTGAAAAACAATGAATACAATAACTATGAATAGGAATATAAATTAACAAATTTGATTTTGTCTATACCAAAGATTGCCCTATGGAGCAGGACCAGCATGTTTCCACGCATTCTTATCTTGAATATAATCATCTAATTTGTAATATGCTTGTATTTGTAATATGTTTAAAAAGAGTGCTTTTAACTAAAGTTTTAAATTTACTTTCATTTAGTTTTAATATATCACAAGGTATTTTGTTATAGAATTTAACACACAAAAGCTTCGTAACATAAGCTTCATACCTCTAAAGAGCATCTTTAACAGGTACTCCAGACTTTGCTCATATAAAGGTAAAGAGTGCAGGACACTAAGACGGTCTAAGTCTTTAGTTAAGTGAAACCTGCTCTCTGTACGCTACCTGGAAAATGCAGCCACTCTGTAGTCTAATGAAATGTACGGAAAAATACACAGTGAGCAAACATTCTTATTTAGTTGGAATTTTGTCATTCGTTTGCAAAGGAACGCAGTATGCTTGGAACGTAAAACCAGTGGGAGCTGGAGGGAATATTTTGAAAATAAACGTGTGGGAACTGTCTAAGAATGTTACAAACGAATGTTATATTCGAACTGAGTAGCTTGCCTTTTTATCAAAAATGTAATTGTGATAAATCTCAGTTTGTTTCTTTTATTTTTATAAGAGAGAATGCACTGATGACCTCAAAACAAATTAGGATAAAGGCAAGAGTATGATGATTATGGACCTTCAAAATTTGCTTATCAGAAACCACAATAATTCCTAAAAAGGGGTCATTGTACCTACTCATCATTATAAACCACTTTTACTATAAGACCACCCCGGATATTATGAGAAAAATCAGCTATTAAGTACATGTAGTCGAGTTATTTAAACAAATGTATCGGACTGATTATTTTTTCGCTGTTTCAGGGTGTATAGTAAAAGCTTCATGATGATGAGTACAAGAACCCCTTTTCAATAATTGCTTTGTTTCTGTTACACCCGGTATACCTATTAGCACATCAAGTTTTAGAAAGGAGCAAACACATAATGTAAATCAAAGTGATCTAGCGTCGTCGTACATGCCATTTTTATCGTGAAAAGATTGAATACGTCCTAAAAAAACTTCTACTGTAATAATACACGACACATTATTACCATTACAACTTTTTCTCCCAAACTTACCTTTTCTACATACTTCACCATGAACCATGACTAATACCTTACCTATAAGTCCTATAAGTTCACCTCCTGCGAGCATGGTGGCCATAACTCCAGCAATAATGTCGCGGACAGCGCATAAGTCAGCGCCGGGATAATCCGGCCCGTTCTAATGGAATAATGGAGACGATCTATGACGTCATATATTTGGCGAACTAGCGGGATTAGTACAAAGAGAGATGGCCTTTAATATTATTTTGTTGCATCGTTTGTGGTCAACTGGAACTGGAAAATGGAAATATTTTTTATTGGGATGCGTGCCGGTTATTGCAGCATAGAGAGGGAAAGTTATCTCGTGACGTAATTTTATAATTATCTTATCTCGTTTACCGGTTTAAGTGCGACCCTATTGCGATTTTTACAATACATTTTATGCTGCTGTGTTGTTCTTTAGTTGTGATAGCTCATTGGTATAGGCATGGCTAGGCTAGGCTGACGTCATGCTGCTTAAAGTTGTCTGTTTTAATCCGGGCAAGTATCAACGGCTACGGCTGGACCGATTTTATTCAAACATAGTTAAGAACACTCTCGACAAAATCATCTTTCAAACAAAAAAACTAAATCAAGATCGGTTCATCCGTTTAGGCGCTATAATGCCACAGACAGACACACATATACACAGACATACAGATACACAGCAACACACGTGAAACTTATAACGCCCCTCTTTTCCGGCGGGGGTTAAAAATAGAACCAAATTCGCACTGAATATGCCTGGTAACATAAACATACAAGTGAAATTCCCGTTACAATAAACCCAGCACTAACATTTTAAATGGTGTTTATAGATTCAGTATGCATTCTCCTGGATTAGCAAATGCATACCACTGTCATAATCATGTTTAGTAAATACCATCGAATAGGTGTAGGTACCAGTTATACCAATTCATAGTTATACCAAATTGTTCGCGTGTTGAACATCGGATTACGCCTTTATAATGCAACAATTCCATCAGAAACCGGTTTTGATACTAACTAATGTACAATATCTGGGGGCCATTTGCATAACGCTATAAATCCGCTCAGTGCTGCGTTTTGGGGAAGCCATGTGAGGCCAAGTCCAACTGATTTGTAGCGGTATGCGATTAGTGCAATAGCATGGCAAGGAGTTATTTATTTAACAGTGTTGATATAATTATTTTACTTTAACATAAACACGGTCAAATGCCAATTACATAATATCAAATAGCGATCTGTTAATGTTAATATATAAGATCAATGTTTCTTCTTTTTAAGAAAATGCGGTTTAAAAAAAAATATATCTAGCTAATTTCCATGTATCCGCTATAGCAAGCGTTTCTTAAGTTTAATTCAAGACTGGCATCTAATTCCCACCAAGCGGTCTGGCAATGACCCAAGATATGATTGCATTAAGACAATATTTCTTGAAATAATTAAATCCGAAAAGTAGCGCACAGCTAAGTCTCCGTTAATTCTTCAGACTAAGACCATCAGGCGAGCAGTTTCCATCGCCTGCAAACTTCCAGGGCTTGTTTTAAATATTTGCAATCGCGGATTCAGCTTCAGTTTGGCAGCAGTTTTAATACTTGTTAAAACTACTTTGTATTAAAATAGTTTCAAAGGAGATTATCGCTCATTTCTGTGTATAAGAGATCTCTGTAAACTTTGAGCTTGAACTCATTTTCGGGGCAGCTTTAATCAAGGAACAAGGAACGCCATCTAGCAGCTATTGTTAAAACAAACGCTGTCAACATTTTTCAAGGCGAGGTCAAGCAAAACTTGAATTTCGCTTGACCTCGCAATTTTACAAGCAAATGCATGTTGTAATAAAATATACTCTTACACAACATGATGTATCATTTTCAATCTGCGAAGAGCGAGCAGACCAGAATCTGCGCATTTCTAAGGCTTCTGGTCTAGAATCTTAAAGGGTTTCTTGGAGATAGCCTTTGCCGTTGCCACACTGTAGTTAATATTACAGGCACCGTATGTTGGATATTGTGTATGTGTTGTACGTTTATTTCTTGTTAAGTAGGCGCCTACGTTGTTGAATCCTCTTCACCATTCGCTCCGTTGACTTTTCCAAGGCGTTTGACTCGGTGAAATGGCCAGTGCTGTGGGGATCGCTTCTTGCTATGGGCACACCCAAACACCTTGCACATCTTTTGAGGCGTTTTTATGACGATAGAACAGCGTCAGTAAAGACGGATGACATACTATCGAATGACTTTCACCCCAGTGCAGGCGTTCGTCAAGGATGTATAATCTCGCCACTCTTGTTCAATATTTACACCGAACTGATCATGCGGATTACCCTTGAAGGCTAGACGGACGGTTTATCGATAGGTGGTATGAGAGTGTCGATCCTGCGATATACGGATGACACTACGCTGTTCGCGCCTAGTATTGACCATATGGACAAGCTGCTTTTCAGGATGGAACACATCAGCTCGACGTTTGGATTGAGAATCAACAGGAGCAAGAAGAAGATGATCATTGTCGATCGCGTCATCGAAAACTCGCCCGAGGTCACCCAAATTGCAAATTGCGTCGTCGTACAGTCATACATCTTCCTATGCGCTGTAGTATCGAACCACGGCGGTTGCAGAGATTACATCAAAAGTCGCACAGCAATGAAAAGGTCTGTCATGGAAAGGCTAAAAAAAATATGGTGGAACCGCAACATCAACAAAACCACGAAAACCCGGCTCAAACAACTCGACATCAAGCAGCTTCTATCGGCTATAGTCCAGTTCTTTGGTTACGTGTCCCGACGAGGCGAAGAATCCATTGAGTGACTCGTGGTCCAGGTTAGAGTAGAAGGACCGAAAGTGCGCGGCAGGTTGCCCATTCGATGGACCGACCAGATTAAGTCTGCAGTAGGCGGCCCATTGCATGTGTGCACACGAGTGACAGCCGACAGAGAGGAATGGCGTCGCATCGTGAGGCGAATTATGGCAGCCCGATGTCTCACTGCGCGGTCGTGGTCTGATGACCACGACTGCTCTACCTACAGCGTACCAATGAAGAAGAACTCATGCTAGGTAGTGCTATGTGTTTAAAATACAAAGTTTCGAGTTAGTGAGACTTAGCTAAAAGTTCAAGCAAGAAATCAGAAATCATTTAATTTCCAATGAATGTCTCTAGCTAAGCTTAAGCTTTCAAGAGTAATTTCAGTAAATTACGACCTCCGCACATTTACATTATCAAAGAAGTTTTTCATTTCATTACTACAATTCCCTTTCAGTAAAGCCTAATCTAAAAACAGTATATCAAGTAATAAATTAATGCTTATGGCGTTTCAAATAACCCACAAGGCACGCGTTGTCCAGCGGACGGGGGGCGGCAGATAAGCGCGTCCCACAATAAGCGCATCGCACACAATTATACAATTAGCCGACTATCAGCGCTATCTGATATAAATTCGCGCAAAACGATGCAACGTTTACAAGCGCTAGCTTGTGAGCGGGCACCGTGCCAACTGGGGTGAGGGTTGAGTGATACGTGACAGCGGGTGTTCAATAGATTTTGATTCTGGGGAAAGTTTTTATATTTTTGTGTGAAGATGTGGCTCAAACTGGTGTCAAAGTTAATTAAGCAGCTTCTGGGAACCCTACAGGGGACTGAGTTGGCTATTTCAGACTTACATTAGTCTATATAATTCCAGGTTTTCTCACAATGTTTTCCTTCACACTTGTCTGTAATGTCCAAGATAAAATTAGAAAGTACATATGAATTTGAAAAAGTCACTTTGGTACTTGCCTGGATTTGAATCCACCACCTCAAGCACAAGAGGTGAGGTCTTAGCCACTTGGCTACCACGACATAACGACGATTTAACTGGGTTCTAATTTTACAGCAAGAACTGACTCTTCGTTTGTTTAATTAATATGGACTTATCTGCACTGTTCTTTTTAGTCGTTGTTATAAAAGAGCAAATTATATACCTACATAGATATTTAAAATTCAAGATTAAATTTCAATGGCTAACTTCTTAAAATTAACATTCAAAAGTAAAATTATATGAAAAAAAAGAAAACGATCAGAAATGAAAAAACATGTCCCAATTCGTGTGCCAAGTAGCCTGAAAAGATGTGAGGGAGGCCTTTGCCCAGCAGTGGGCTGAAAAAAAAATATCGTTTGCCAATCGTGACTTTTGGCTTTGATTCTTGTGCGGTTCAACGGAGTCACAATATTTAGCAAACAATGGATATCAACTACACCTCCAAGTCAGCATAGCTTGGTCTAGGAGGTTAATAAAAGTCTGCTATCTTAACACATACATACCAGGTGACTGACAAACAATACATTTTCTTTTGTGTTTCATTGTCTTTTCATTCGATTCCTGGCCTCATCAACTCCCACCACCACCTCGTCACTTGTGCCACACGCTGACATATTGTCCGTCACGGCAGCGTCCGGCGTCCGGTACGGCCTATAATAAAGCTCTCAGAAACGCTCCCCGCTCACAATTTAGACCCTCATAATTCCGCCGGCCATTGTATTCATTCGTTATTATGTTAGTGTAGCGGCTAATTGAATTTATTTGCGAAGATTTATGACTGGATGCCGACTGGGC
This sequence comes from Orthosia gothica, assembly GCA_949775005.1. Lineage (NCBI taxonomy): Eukaryota > Metazoa > Arthropoda > Insecta > Lepidoptera > Noctuidae > Orthosia > Orthosia gothica. The sequence continues at coordinate 1,644,930 of OX459063.1, forward strand.
CGCAGACTGGGCTTAGTGGATGTTTTAGATGCAGCATACAAACAGATTAAGGGGATGTAATTAGTTCAGTTGTGTTTCTGTGGTAAATGTAAGTTAAAGATGGAAGTAAAATTATACTGTAAAATATTGCTGCTGTGCTGTAATACAGCTGGCGATCGTTTGACATTGAATACCAGTTGAAGATAGAATTTGTAAGAATAACATTATAAAGGATAAACATTGTCGAGAGGGTTTGTCTGAGCTTTGAGTTTGTGTGGGATTGTATTGTTTTAATATATTCATTGCTTCATGCTCACATTCTTCTTATCGAGCCGATAGCAAATACAGTTTTTAAATATTAAGTTAGGCACTGTATTCAGCTACGAAAACACAATTCGCTGAGGCAGCCACAAGGAATCTCATCATCATTACAAAATCAAATATCACCTCATTACAATACTTAGATACTGGACTATTTTATTAACTGTTTAAACAAACACTAGAACCTCTTCGTGGCAAACAAGAATATTACCGTGACTAACAATGCACGTGTAGTGCACTGCATTAACTTCACAAGTACACACTTAACTCTTGGTTTAACGACTTCAGTAAACTGTATGAAATTATAAGCAAGAAACACTATAAAATGTGCTGAGTGGACTAAGCAACTGCTCGCAGAAGCTGTACTGTACTGTAATGTGCTGTGTTGTACTGTAGTTTTCACCTGGGACCTAATGTAGTTAAGAAAACATTGTAAGAACCTACTAGTATGTTTTGCTCAATAATCTTCTCTCTCTTCTTTTCTTATTGATTGTCTTCATTACTGAAGGTCGTGCCTGTCTTGGAAAGCTTTAACGGAGGCATTGACGAGATGCTTCCAAGCCATTCTGTCTTCTGCTCTTCTCAGGATAGTGTTCACCGTGAGTCCTGTAATAGTCCTGATCAGTGCATCTGTTTATTCTAAGTTTTTTTATTGTACTCGTAAGTTTGTATAAAAAAGACGTTATTCCTTACTGTCACCAGACGGCGCTTAACCAGCTTCAATACAAATTGACGTTTGAATTAGCGCGAGTAAAAACTCACACTGATGATATGCCTATCATGTGGGTGAGCGTCCACGTGGCCTTTTCTCATCACTTTTCCTACTATAACAGTCTCTCCATCTTCCAGGTCTTAATAGTAGCTAGCACATTTTCTAAAGATCATTTATATTGGCTATATATTAAATTGCTATAACTTCATATACAAACAAAGGATTATCTCCTACACCCCATTGCTCACCGCCATCACTCAGTATCTAACATATAACATAAACAATGATGTGTCGGCGTCACGAGTGCGATAAATTCGCCGCTAATGGCAGATACCCCGTTATGATCTGTGATAAACGGCGGCCATACATTCGGCTGTACACTGATTGGATTCTGTTGTGATGTAAGACTGTTGTTCGGCGAATATTTGAGGATTACTTATTACTAACCGTGGTGCTATTTGTAATCACTATGTGGAGTTATTAGGATAAGAGCTAAGCAATAATTGCGTGTTAATATTGAATGCGGTTATCTTGTGACCCATGGGAATCTCACCCTGAAACCTTATCAACAAAATCGAATTTGGTTACTTACTGAAATGATAAACCAGTCTATCAAAAGTCCAAAAGTATTAGCAATGGATTATATTTCAGCCCTGAACGAAGAAGATTAATCAGTAGCAATGAAAGCGTTTTCTCAGCCATCAATCTTATCCATTTATTTCTTTCCAGATACGGCCCCGGAATTGCACTACACATTCATAGAACAGGCATTACACCCTGGACCTTCGCTAGCGCTTCACTGCGCAGCGTCCGGAAGCCCTCCACCAAGATTCACCTGGTTACTGGATGGTCAAGCTGTTGAAGAACATAATACTCCACAACGGTAAACGTTCTTAACATTTACTTCTTAGGCCAGTGTAGTATGACAAACTGTAAATTTAACCTCGTATAAGCAACTAATTCTTAGTTAAGATTTACGTGCAATGGGCCTGGGATACCTAAATAAGTTATTTTCCAATGAGTCGGCAAAAAGCAAAGTACCTAACCTATTACTTTTGCTTCGTTTACGTTCATTCATCTGGGTAAACGCACATGCCGCTTGTAAGTACTACACACCTGAGGTATCTGAAGGTCTGTCTTTTTATGTCTATCTAGGTGGTCTTCTCAAGGCTTTAAATTATTTTTCATAATATAAGTAGTGATTTCTTGCATAATCTTACGTGGCATAGGTTCCTACCTCACTCGGGTATAATCTTTAACATGAGTCATCATCATATCAGCCGAAAACCTCCACTGCTGGACATAGGCCTCACCCAAGCGCCTCTACATTGACCGGTCCCGTGCGCGTATCTTGTATCCAGCGCATCCCCGCAACCTTCACCAGGTCATCGGTCCACCTAGTACACACACACACACTGCACATTAAGTTTGCCAATTCTTCGGGCTATGTCGGTAAGCCTGGTTCTCTTTGGATCTCTACATTTCTGATTCGATCACGCAAAGAAACGCCGAGCATAGCCTTCTCCATTGCCATTTGGGTGACTAAGCTTTCCGATGAGGCCCACTGTGAGCTACCACGTCTCAGAGCCATATATCATCACTGGCAATACACACTGGTAATAGACTTTCATCTTGAGACACTGTGGTAAGTTGGACGAGAAGATACCGTGCAACTTCCCGAACGCTGCCCAGCCGAGTCGGTTTCGACGGTTAACCTCTTTCTCGAAGTTGGCCCTACCCAATTGGATCGTTTGTCCGTTGTGTTTGAGGTAGACATAGTCGCCTACAACTTCGTGTGTCGAGTCTCTGACCTTGATAGGAGTGGGTGTAACATTGGTTTTGTCCATGTTCATCCTAAGGTCCACTCTTTCGGCAGCTCTACTGAGATCTTCGAGCATTGTACTGAGGTCCTCCATGGTCTCAGCCATAACCACTATATCGTCGGCCAACCGAAGGTGAGTGATGTACTCGCCATTGACGTTGATGCCTAGCCCTCTCCAGTCCAGAACCTTGAAGACATCCTCCAGTGCAGCGGAAAACAGCTTCGGAGATATGACGTCTCCCTGTCTCACACCTCCTGATGTTAAACTGACATGGTGGCGTATTTGTTTAAACAGTTCAACACTTCGATGTACCAGTAGTCAATTTGGCACCGTTGGAGGGACTGCAGTACAGCCCAAGTCTCGATCGAATCGAAGGCTTTCTCGTAGTCCACAAACGCTAAGCAGAGAGGCAGGTTGTACTCTTCGTTCTTCGGTATAACCTGCCACAGCATATGTTTGTGATCTATGGTGCTGAAACCTTTACGGAAGCCGGCTTGTTCAGGAGGCTGGATATCGTCAAACCTGCGCGCGAGACGATTCGTTATGACTCTTGAAAACAGCTTGTAGACATGGCATAGAAGTGAGATGGGCCTATAGTTCTTCAGTAAGGCATTGTCTCCCTTCTTAAAGACGTGTACTACCACACCCCTGCACCATGTTGGAAATCTGTCCCATCAGGAGTGCCCCAAGGCTCAATTCTGGGACCATTGTTGTTTACAATATTTATTTTGGACATAAAAGACTGCTTTAGAAACTCACATATCCTACTATACGCTGATGACATGAAGGTCCTAAAGTCCATACGCACATTATCTGATACTGAGCTACTTCAGGCAGACCTTGACAGATTATTTTATTTATTTTATTTTTTTTAAAAACGTTGCCCCACACTAGGAATTTCTTCCTGTATCGTGGGTGCGTTTACAAACATATAAACTCACATACACAACACCCAGAGCCGAAACAACTATCTGTAGGTCATACAAATATTTGTTCCGTGCGGGAATCGAACCCGCGACACGCAGCGCAGCAGTCAATCGCTCAACCACTGCACAATATTGCAAAAACAACAAACTACAACTAAACGTATCCAAATTTTTTCACGTTATATTCACTCGCCTGAAGTCTATCATTGGCCCAGGGTATACTCTGGATGGTGCTTACATAAGTAAAGAAACCAGTATTAGGGATCTTGGCGTGGTACACGACAGCAAGCTGCTTTTTGATGATCATGTAGAAATGGTTGTCAACAAGGCGTTCAAAACCTTGGGCTTCATTATTAGAGCTTGTTGTTCTAGCTTTCGCTCCCTAAAACCACTAAAAGTTCTTTACTGTTCTTTAGTGCGTAGCCACCTTGAGTACGTTTCTCAAGTATGGAACCCACAATATGAGATCTACAAGTCTCGTATTGAGTCTGTTCAAAGGAAATTCTTGCGGTACTTGGACTTCAAGGCTAGGCAATTATCGGTCGACTATGAACACCGTTGTAAGCGGTATCATTTCTTACCGTTGGAAGTGAGACGTAATATCAATGATATCTGTTTTTTGGTTAGCATCGCAAACGGCTACGTCGATTGTCCCGAACTACTCAGCAAAATACTACTTCGCACTAATACAAACAACTTAAGAAAACGGCCGCTACTCCATGTACCATCCACATCGACTAAGTACAGGCGCAACGCCTTCTGCATACGAAGTGTTATAGCTTTCAATAGTTTACCATCACACCTGGATATCGATTTATTTGGCACCAGCGCACATAAAATTAGAAAGATTTTAAACAAGGAGTATTTTGGTGACAACCATAAATAGCTTTTCTGATTCTGATTTTGAGGTTGCACGACTTGACTTACCTAAATAATAATAACATAATAATAAAATGTTGCATACTATGTTGTCTCGACACGCCTAATATGTTTACATATTTACCTTACCTTACTGTTTGTTTAGTCAAATCGCTGTAACTGGTCAATGCAAATAACGCGTAATTATGTAGATATTTACATGTGGAAGCTTGTAATTAGCAAATGTCCTTACTTACGCATGATATTCAAGATTGTAATTAGTCTGTAAGCTTTCTTAAAATTAAATAAATAATAAATAAATAAATAAATAAAATGTCTGTGGCGTTTTCCACTACAATATGACGGAATCAAACAGCTTCTTCTGACATGAGTGCCACCTAAAAATTATGTTTATCGAAGGCATTATTGGACCAAAAGCAAAATGTGTGCGACATAGGATGCTCCCATAAAGATTGAAGAAACAATTTGGGCAAGGGATCGTATATTGCGCCGTTCCAATTTTCGGGTTACGATTCCCAAGGGTTTTTAACTTTAGCTATTTTGGATATGTAATTATACATTCTGTTATATCGGCTTATGGATGTTATCATGGACGCGAAATGCTTTCTTATCATTTTAAGATCTTGAATTTTTGAAATTTGGTCAACCAAAACAGTTCTTTCACACAAAATAGCTTCCAAAAGTAGAGTAATTACTTTTCTTTGAATGTTCAAAATTTTGTCAACCAAAACAATTCTTTCACAGAATAGTTTCCGAAAAATAATTTCACCGTTTGTGTTCTGTTGCCAGGAGTATAACCCAGTTCATGAATTCGAACGGTGACGTGGTGAGCTACATGAACCTGACATCCGTCAGACCTGAGGACGGAGGTCGGTATACCTGCAGGGCGCACAACTCCAGAGGGGCTGTCGAGCATTCTACCAGGCTCAATGTTTATGGTAAGTTCACTCACGACAAATTATCCAAAGTTAAAAGATACAAATATATTTATTGCATAACAGTTAACGTTGTAATTCAAAAATATAACTTTATATGTAACCTCCTTTTTCGTAGGTCGGTTTGATAAGTATAGTTTATTATGGATAATATCGCCATCAAGAACCGGTCGATGGGTAGTCTTTTGAGGGTTGGATCAAGTTATTACCTCAAATCATGTATTAAAAATTCAACGAACGTGAGGGACATTTCCACAAAGTGTCGTTTGTTCATACTTCCGGTATCGTTAGGGGCAGTTCCCTTACTAAAATAATAATAAGCCCGCGTCACGAATTTAGAAAATGTAGTGCGTTTTAGAATATAGTCTTTCTATTTCTTATTCAATGATAAATGATAATGATAAATGATTTTATTTCTGTAAGTTGGTTTGTACAAACACTTTTACACGTCGATTCGTCACAAAACCGTTTTAATCAGGAGGGTTTTGTCCCCTTTTCCAGGACCGCCATCGATAAGGAACATCGGCCCCATCCGCGTGGTAGCGGGGGTCAACACCACCATCTACTGTCCATTCTCCGGATTTCCAATCAGGTTGATGGAGGTGCATTTGCTTAGTAAAATTATAAGTTTCATTTTTGTTTTGTTTTCGTAGTTCAATGTTAGATGGAGATCCTTAAAAGTAGAATGTAAATGTTTCGTCTTTGTAGTATTTTTCTGACCTACTTCTCCTAAAAGATCTTTCTTTTCTTCTTAAAACCCAAACTAGACTTAGTTGTAGATAGGTGTATCAATAGAGTAACACAGTTTTCAAATAAATTAACCCTTACTTGCCTTTCTCCCAGTGAGATCCGATGGCAGCGAGGAGGTCTAGACGTCAGTTCAACTGGAGGCCGTGCATTGTCAGGAGTTGGAGGAGAACTGCTCCTGTGGCCAGCGGAACCTGCTGATGCTGGAGTATACTCCTGCAGAGTGACGTCACCATCGGGGCAGTATGCGCAGAAGGATGTACAGATATTTGTGAGGAGTAAGTGGGTCCCCTACTTTAATTGGTAAAACGACCTTGATACCTTCTGTTTGTGTTATTAAATACACCTAAAGGTCCTAAGGTAACAAAATACCATGGAAAACTATGATAGTGGTCAAGCGCGAGCCTATCAATAACAAAAAAAAAAACTAAACACAGTATTTGATTGCAGACCCGCCGAAAATAGCAGGATTTTCATTTCCACTTGACTTAGTCGAGGGCAGTTCCATACAAGTCTTATGTGGCATCACTTCTGGAGACAAACCAGTATACTTTTCCTGGCTTAAAGATGGGCAGCACATACCTTCCGGCTTACAAGTAAGTGATTTCCTACCATCAGTATTGACACTATTATATTATTATTATATATTCAATACCTATATTATATTTGACTGTTCCCTGCCAGAAGCAATTTTTTCTATAATGGTACTGTTTTTATGCATATGATGTGATGCAGCATCAGATCAAATTGACGATACTAGAGTGAACACCTTTATATATTTTTTCCAGGTTCAAGAGAAATCACTGGATGAGTTTAGTTTTCTAATATTTTCTCACGTGACGTCAAAACATAGCGGTGACTACACGTGTGTTGCAAGCAACTCTGCGGCAGAAGTCAACCATACTGCTAGATTGGCTGTGAAAGGTAAGGTGAAAGATTCTTTATCCATCATACAAAAAACACTGTCATCGAAAAAATCCGACACCATGTTTTCTGGCTGTCAACACATAATGCCATTTTTTATTCCATTTCAGTTGCTCCTTCATGGGTATATGAGCCTCAAGACGTTTCCGCTCTCTTAGGGACTCAGATCTTGGTTCACTGTTCCACCAAGGGTTACCCTGAACCAAGGGTCTCATGGCTCAAAGGCCACGGTAAGTATTTGTTCAGAGCAATTTCGAGATATTTACTTACCATAAACAGTTAAATATTTTTTGGAACACCTCTATTCAGTTTCTTTTTTTCTAGGTTCAGGAGTAAGCGATTTCAGACCGGTATCGAACCTAGACCTTCAGTTCTCCATGCTTCCTAATGGCTCTCTGACCATAGCCCCGGCAGCCCATCATCACGAGGGACAGTACATGTGTCGTGCAGAGAACGGGATTGGACGGGGACTGTCCAAGATTATTGCTGTATCTGTCAATGGTAGGAAATAAGAGTGTTAACCAATTGCTTACAAGTTCTATATCCATGCATGTTCTACAATCTGCCACACCATCACACATGGATGTTTTATTGCACTTAACGAAGTTTTTGAAGAACAATTTTATTTTTTAGAGCCCGCTCATTTCGAGTTCTCATCGCGCAACATGACAGTGAAAAGAACTGCGCAGGCGACGCTCCAGTGTGACGCACGAGGAGACCCGCCCATACAGCTGCAGTGGACGCATAATATGAAGAGAGTAGATCTTACTACTTACAGGTGAATAACAAACTGATGTTTAGGTGATTGCCAGGGCAATAAAAGTTACATCATGGAATATAGATAGACTTCACTATAAGGTCTTTCAGTAAAAAATATGTATGCCAACTATTCGGCAGTCCTGTTATCCAGGGGGATTTAGTTTCTTCAAGAGACTAGAGACAATCTGGCCACTGTTATGATATCTTTATTATCTTTTTTTTAGAGTATCAGTGTCAGAGAAACGGTCAGAAAGTGGTGTGAGTTCTCAACTGAGCATAGCGCACACTGAACGTCACGACTCGGGAGTGTATCGATGTCGAGCAGAAAACGCTTATGGAAGAGATGAGCTGCTCATATACCTCGCTGTTCAAGGTAACGAACAATCTGTATTATTATTTAAATAAATATTCTTTTAGACTATCGCAGCCCGGAACACAAATCTTTCTAGCTAGGATAGTAACATATATAGGACGGGCTAGAAAGTTAGAAGTCAGTCTTTCTGACCTCTTCAGTATAAAACTATCGTCATTTTTATGTGTACTAAGTCACTACATGAAGTCATTGCTTGCTTGTTTACCTATCCTCGTGTATTGTACCCACTATACAAAGAGAACTTATTAATTTGTACAGACGTCCAGTTTTGCATTCATACCGCATAGAAATGAACTTGTGTTTGATCCAAAATTACCAAACGTTTCTCAATGTTCCTCAATTGAAAGACTTGTCAAGTTAATCAACCGTTCAAGGTACCTGTCAACAATAGACTGAACGCTTAACTGAGACCATTCTGAAGTAGCTGTGCGATACGGTAGGAGTGTACTTATTTATTAAAACTTCATGCTACAAAAAAGTAGTGTCGCCACGGGTGTAGTGACGTCATTCCATAGTTCGCTGATGGGTGTCAACATCTCTCTTGCTATTTTAGGAACGGTCACAGTTAACGGTACCTATAGGTACTCATTTTTCCTTTTCCCTGTTATTCCTTAACCTATTGAACCACCAACCATAACACCCCTCAGAGTTCCCGGAAGCCCCGCTAGGACTACACGTGGCGCGCCGCTCGGGTCGCGGCGCGAGCATCTCGTGGCGGCGCGGGTACGACGGCAACGCGCGCGTGCTGCTGTACCGCCTGCAGTACCGGGTCGTTGGGGATGCCAGGAGGCCTGATGCCGGGGACTGGGCCGAGGCGCCCACCAGGGATGTGCCCGCAGATAGAGTGCTGGAGAGGTAATAAAAATAAATACTAGACTGACTAATACAAAGTTATTTGAAGTAACTAGAAATTCGTCAATAGCCAGAAATCTCCAGTACTTCATCTTGCCTCGTATTTGATAATGGCTACATCAAATTGTTTCATATTTGATTTAGATAGACAGCGGTATCATTATTATTATTAAGAATTTGTCAAATTATAAATGTTTCATAATTTTAAAACTAGTAAACTTGCAAATTTAGTGTTTATGCCATTCACCCTTTTGCAGACATGATCGATCATGGTTTAAATTTACTTCTTTATTTTATTACTATTTCAGACAAGACCCAGACGCCACTACCACTACAGAAGTGCACCTGGAATACCGCGTGGAAGGTCTTCGGCCGGCCACTGCTTATGCGCTGCGGCTTGCAGCGGTCAACGCTATCGGCGACAGCGACTACTCGGATCCTGTCATAGTGCAGACTTTGGAAGAAGGTAAGAATTAAACACTTATTGCGAAACTTTCGTGTGTGATGAAGATGTTTACTTGGTTTATTGCTGTAGTATCCAGAATTAACTTGAAATATATTTTTGCAGCTCCATCAGAACCTCCTCACAATGTACAAGTCCAAGCAACTGCTCCAGGAGAATTACTCGTCAAATGGCAGGTGAAAATAGTATTAAATTTGTTCCAAATATTAGCAGTCACTGAGATCAGGATTGTAATGAGGTCTATCTTATTACAAAAAACGTAAAAGGAACGAGAGAAAATGATATTTATGAAGAATGTTTTGGGTATGAATATGGATGAGCTATAAAAGCTGGGGAAAACGATGCGATGGATGGACTGCCACAAAAATGATCGTCATTGTTAATTCTGTCTTTCGGGCGTTGCAAATGCCTCGCAATAATGTGGCAGACTTGTCCCATGAGGAGGTAAAATAAAGAAATATGGAAGAATGAAACAAATGCCGTACCGACCCAAAATAAAGCATGTTCTGAGCCCTTCACATCACATCACATCATCAGCCTATTAATGTTCCCACTGCTGGGACACAGGCCTCCTCTCTGTGAGAGGGAATGGGCCGTAATCCACCCCGCGGGCCCAGTGCGGGTTGGTAAGCTGAGCCCTTCAATCAATTCTAATTTCAAATTATTGCGACAGGCCCCACCGCAAGAGTCCTGGAACGGCGAGCTGCTAGGCTACGTAGTGACCTGGCACGAGGTGTCATCAACAGACAACAAGACCGCTGCCCTCACCGCGGCGGGCTGGGGCGCGGCGCACGCCGTGCTGGTGGCGCTGCGCACGCACGCGCAGTACGAGGTCAAGGTCATGGCCTTCAACGCGGTGGGGGCCGGCCCAGCGTGCACGCCACTCACTGCCACGACGTTAGAAGGAGGTGAAATATTTCACAATTATACATTTTGAACACGTGGCATAGATAACATATATGATCTTATATTTAGTGGTGTCCAATAAAGTCAAAATTGACTTTGACCTTGACTTTGCACTCTGTAGTTATACCCTGCACGTTGCTATTGTGATTTTTGTAATGAGTAATAGTTCAACGTAAATCGCTCAACAATACTCTTCTCTGTAGCCCCTGAAGCCCCGCCGGAGCGAGTCCGCTGCGAGCCTCTCTCGGCGCAGTCAGTGCGCGTGTGGTGGGAGCCGCCGCCGCCCGTGCTGAGGGGAGGAGTGCTGCTCGGATATGAAGTGCTATATGAGGTGTGTAGACCATGTACCACACATTGGCCATAATTTGAAAAGTTCTACTTAAAAGTAGCATCCTGAATCTGCAATGTTAAAGTCCAGTAATGTCGCTTTTGAACGTGCAATTAGCTTAACCTTTCTAAATGACCGACTCCTAAATTATTCACAAGTGCTTTGATTTTTAACCCCCGCCGGAAAAAGAAGGGGTGTTATAAGTTTCACGTGTGTTGCTGTTTAACCCCCGCCGGAAAAAGAAGGGGTGTTATAAGTTTCACGTGTGTTGCTGTGTATCTGTGTATCTGTGTATCTGTGTGTCTGTCTGTGGCATCATAGCGCCTAAACGGATGAACCGATTTTGATTTAGTTTTTTTTGTTTGAAAGGTAATTTTGTCGAGAGTGTTCTTAGCTATGTTTGAATAAAATCGGTTCGGCCGTTCAAAAGTTATGGGCATTTTACTGTTTGAATTGGGGTGTTTTCGCAAGATAAATGCGTCGGGGGTTTTTTAAATTGTGAAATTTTACTTGTATTTAAGGAGATGATAATGTTTTCTTTAAATCACACATTGTCTGCCCGAAAGCTAACATTCCGCCAGTTATGTATAAGTCACATGTAATGGGAGGTGATCTCATTGCCATCAACCGGACATACTCCAGACTCTGGTAGCTATTGATAAATTACAGATGAAAAAACCCAATAACACTTTCCCCGACCAGGGAACCGAACCCAGGCCCTCATGCTCAATACTAGCGCTTGCTAACACTACACAATGCGGCAGATAATTTTCTTTATCATATCTTCATTATAATTGAAATATCCAAATTAAGTATTAACAAATTTATAACAAGCATTTGCAATTTATCATGTCCACAGACAGTTGACGAGCTGGAAAGTCAAGTGGAAACCCGTCGTTCAGGAGGCATGGAGACTGTGCTGCAAGCTTTACAGAGAGCTGCCAACTACAGCATAGCGGTGCGCGCCAGAACTGCGGCCGGGACGGGACCTACTTCTGAACCGATCTATTGCGTCACACATGAAGACAGTGAGTATGCTGAAGACAAGTCGAGTATACCGTTATATATTAGGCATGATGTAAAGGTTCTGATTTGTCTTCATGTCAGCGGCAGGAGCCGATGCAGATTTACAATTCAGATTAGTTTGACCTAAAACTTTGCCACTTCCACACGGTATCGGCTTCCAGGTTCGGCTAATAAAAATCGTTTGATTGGCTGACGTCTATCAAAAATATATCTATTTCTTTCGGATTCCTTTAGATTAGTCTGGTCTGCTCAAATCCTTAAACGAGTAAAGTTGCTGTAAAGTTAAAGTTTAATACTATCGATTGATTCAAAAATTAATGGATCTATCCAATCGCACCTAATTCTTCTACAGGTTTATCTCTATAGAAGGTAACCTTTAATAGTGTCACTAAGTAAATACTTGTTTCAAACATTTCAGTACCGGGAGCTCCGATGGACATCAAAGCGGTTGCGAGCTCTGAAGACACGGTGATCGTGAGCTGGCTGGCTCCGCTGCAGAAGAACGGCAAGATCAAGCACTACACCGTTTATAATAGGCCACAGAGGTTCTTTTTTAATTATAGTGTCATCTGTAGCATTACTATGAAGTGTTTAAACCCTCATTGTTCCAATCTAGATATCTAGGTTACCATCGGGTCGTAAGCACTTCACGATCGCGGTGTAAGTACTTATTACCATCTGGTCGTAAATACTTACCATCGGGGAGTAAGGACTCACCATAGGCGAGGAAGGTCTCACCATCGGGGATAAATACTCACCATTAGGCCATAAGTACTTACCATCGGGTTGTAAGTACTTGACACACACTTCACGTTTCCATCTGCTTGGATGTTACTATCAATTTCTTAAACATTTTAGAACCTGCTTTATTGAACAGAACAGGCCAGCACTCGCAGCTGACGGTCCATCACAAGGAGGAGGAGGAAGAGTACCAGGTGGAAGTGAGGGGGCTGCAGGAGCATCAGGTGTACGAGTTCTGGGTCACGGCAGCCACTGCTTCTGGGGAGGGGGAGATGAGTGCCATTGTGGCGAGGAAGCCCAATGGTAGAGGTGAGATTTGTTCTTCATGATTATTATTTATCATTAAATCTGAATTAATAAGGACCAAAAATTACAAGGTAGCGTTTCGTAGATCATGGGTAAATAATAAAAGCTGCATGGGTCGATCTTCAATGTTAAGCAACTATTGGCAAGGTTGATCTGTGCATGGTTGACCATCCATTACATACTGAGACCCGTACTCTGAGCTTCTAAAAGGGCATTTAGATTTCATTCGTAGATCTTAGACTGTTGTTACATGTAGTCACAAGCCAGCATCGTGCTACCTAGTCTTTAATTTTGTTTTGGACACCAGATGAGCAGTCATGTCACGTAAAATACTGGTATTTAACTGCAGCCGATTTGCTGCTGAAATCTGATCCCTTACATACTCGGGAAAAGGCAGGTGATTGTCTTTTTCGTGCTAGTTAAATCACTTATTATTCTCTAAAATGGTCCTTATAATAAATTTATATGTATACTCTTTCCAGCACCAGCAAAAATCACGTCGTTCGGTCGCCGCCTGGAGGCTCGCGCCGGCAGCCGCACGCACGTGCGCTGCGGGGCCGCGGGCGCGCCGCCGCCGCACCGCGCGTGGGCACGGCGCAGGCCCGCGCCGCCGCTGGCGCACGACAACAACTACCTCATCGACGGCGCTTACCTCATCATACTAAGTGGGTATTTACTTGGTCTGATGGACTAGACCAAAACAATGTTACCAGCAATAAGGACTGCCAATCAATTGTTTGTCAAGTCAAATAAATACGTTTACTCAAAAATGCATGTAATGTGATCATTATTTTGACAACCTAGTTTGAGCAAAGTGACCTTGCCGTTCTGTTTCAAGGAGCGGCCGGCAAAGTTTTGCTGGCCGCTCTAACAGGCCGGCAATGTTTTGCCGGCCGCTATTTTGACGTTTCAACGTTTTAAAAAATCTAATCCAAAAAGCTTTTATTTAAAACACAGCTGTTTGTATCTATAGAGAAAGGTACAAAAAGATTTTATTCCATATTAGGCTGTATAGTTCCAACTACCATTGCTCAAAAAAAAAATAACAAAGTAGTAACAAAAGCGCGGCGCAGCGAAAATTTTGTTTTTATTTAGTGACTTTTTTGCTAAAAATGAGTCCTCAAAGCGGAAATTCTTCCGATTCAATGTGTTTAACACCGCCAGACATTAAAGATGAAGCTAAATTAGTGGTTGAAAATTTGATAACGCAAAACTCAAAGGAAAAATATAAGCTTGCATATGAAAAATTTGTGCAGTGGAAAATCAGTAGGAAATCTAAATCTTTATCCGAAAATGTTTTTCTTTTCAATAATACAGCAGTCAAACACCGCATTAGAATTATCGCAAACTATTAGTATTATCAAACCGGGAAAGTCGGTGTACAATTTTAGTAACTGTACTTTTCAAAATTGTAATTTTAATTAAAACTCTAGTTAATTAATAAAATTTTTATTTAAATTACTTGCTGGTTTTATTTAGATTAGGTGCTTGCATTTTTAAGTAAAGCACTATACAAACCTTGGCCCAAAATAACTGCTTCGCTGGTCACGCTATGATTGCCTCGAGCTAGCCTAGCTACGCTCTAGGCCTTTCAGCTTGGCCATCATTGCAGCCCTTGCTGTCCTCGCTGTAAAGGCCCCGATCTACGGTCTCGGCCTTTATCTCAGCTCGTCCATCAAGTGCTGCACGCTGACCGCGCTGTGTCGGCCTGGAGCTGCGCTACGCTGCGCTGTCGGCCATAGTCAGTGCGACCAGCAAAGTAGTCATTATAGACCGCGGCAGTAATGTACTATTAGTCCAGTGCACAGGTAGTGTTACAATATTATTACAAAATTTATCTGTTCTATTACAGTCAGTGGCATAAAAATATAACTTACATTAAATATTACATATATTATATGTAACAAGTAGGTAGTAACTTATCTGAAATAAACTTTATGACTGTCAGTATTTATTTATTTATTTATCTACACACAAAACACTTAAAAGAGAAAATACATTATAAAGATAGAAGAGCGCCAAAGGTGCTGCGTATTTCTAGAGAAATTTCTGCCAATAGACCTGCGCATTGTCACTATAAAAAGTCAATTCAATGTATTTTAGAGTCTTCACTAATTGTAATCGCTGATAGAATATCTTTGTAAGGCCTTCTTTTGAAACCTTTGTTCAGTACGATTTAAAAGAAATAATTAGATTTTCACTATTATATGACTTTCAGCTTTAAATATAGTATCTGTTACAGTTAAAGCCAGTTTTTAGATAGAACGCGTTTTCCCTAGTTAGAACAACTTTTTACTAAATGCCTTTGTTAAAACTAGAATTAACTAATGTTCTAAATTTAATATTAGTTAAATGCCCAATATGAATAGACAATGTGATACAAACTATTCTATTGTTATATTTTACTGTTGACATTGGTTTTTAATTTTTTATATAGAATAGGTAAGTACGATTACCATAATTATCAAATTGCCCAACCGTTACGTAGCAATATGCATAATGACCCGTCAATTTGACTTGACTAGATTCAAAATGCCCGAGCATTATACATAGTGCTCTGATTTATCACTTGGTCCATGTTTCTCTAGTAGGTACTATTTTAGCTAAAGGTCGGAGTGACAACTAGTTTTATCTGAAAATCAAATATATCAGTGGTAAATTCTAATATTGGCTAGGTTATTCTTGTTTTAACAAAGGCAGAATTTAGTAAAAACTAGTTTTACTAGGGACAAGTAAAATTTCACAATTTAAAAAACCCCCGACACATTTATCTTGCGAAAACACCCCGATTCAAACAGTAAAATGCCCATAACTTTGGAACGGCTGAACCGATTTTATTCAAACATAGCTAAGAACACTATCGACAAAATTACCTTTCAAACAAAAAAAAACTAAATTGAAATCGGTTCACCCGTTTAGGCGCTATGATGCCACAGGCGGACACACAGATACACAGATACACAGCAACACACGTGAAACTTATAACACCCCTCTTTTACCGGCGGGGGTTAAAAACGAGTTCTAACGAAAAACGGGTTTTAACTGTGACATATCTCTTCCCAATCACTATTTGCGATTTTTTATTATTTATCTTTTAGTATCGATTACTACTACGTTACTATGGTTACTAATAAATCTATAAATCTTAATAAGATTACACAATATTTTATTTGGAGATTCAAAAAGAATTTCATATTATAACATTTTATTCACGAATCTAAAATTATTTTCCAGAGGTGGACCGCGGTTCAGCGGACAACTACACGTGCACGGTGCGGAACCCCTGGGGCGAAGACATAACCAGCTGGGAACTGAGGGTGCTGGGGGTGCCGGCGAGGCCACAGCTCCGGCTGGCGGCGGCAGCGCCGGCCAGGCTGCACCTGGTGTGGGAGAAGCCGCATACTGGAGGGTCAAGTTTACACGGTAAGATCCATGACGGCCATATAACCATCAATTATTTTTTTTATATCGAACTCGATTCTGAAGACATGAAAATTTTAAATACAAAAAATATAACTAACACAATTGTTATTTTTGAATATATAACTTAAGTAAAGGTGAATTAGGGCTCGAAAAACAACAAAAAAATTGAAGGCTTGAGCGAAAAATACTCATGTGTTGCCTTCAACTTGCATAAAAGTGTGCAAGTAGCTTGTATACCACCATTGTGGCATTCAACAATCAGAAGTTATCATGCAAGTTATAAGAATGTGTATGATCGTCCATTGTTTGAAAGAAACCTGCTTAGACCAGAACTAGATTTCGTTTTATTGAAGAGGCAGTCTATTTATACCTCAGAATTATTAAGGTTTTGACCACCTAAGTCACGTCACAGTCGTGTAGAAGTAGTAACTATTGTTTTATTTTTCGTACAAGACCGACTCTCAAGTCTCAGCCCTTATAACTTGGCCGTTACCATTTATCTCTCTCTCCTTCTCTTCTCCTTGCTACTTTCATAAGATTGTTTTTCTTCGCCTCCAGGCTACCTAGTGGAGTACTCCCGCTCGGACGCCGCGTCGTGGCAGTCGTCGCGCCTGGCCGGCGACGCGCGCGCGCACACGCTGGAGCGCCTCGCGTGCGGCGCGCTGTACAGGGTGCGGCTGACGGCGTACAATTCGGTGGGCTCGTCGCCGCCCAGTGAAGAGCTCGTTGTTTCTACTAAAGGAGGACGTGAGTAGAATATATTGATTTCTACTTTCAATTTTAAAACTGGATGATCTAGTACTTTTAAAAATTGCTAATTTGATATAATGGTCGCTACTACTGAGTATAAGGTCATGGTCCTGTTGATAGCAATAGGATCTCCCGTTATTACTTCATGTTGAAGTCCTATGTAATTACTGGCGAAATTTAGGTGTACTCAGGGTGATGATATATTTTACATAATGTTTATATAATATTAAATCTTGCCTTACAAATTGTTTTTTCCATTTTTCAGCATCAAAAGCTTCACCAGAAAAAGACCTGATAACAACCAACAGTTCATGCGTCCGTCTGAACCTGCTGACCTGGGACAGCAATGGTTGTCCTCTCACACAGTTCTCAGTATCTGTGAGAAGCTTCGAGGAGTCCTCGTGGATCACCCAGACGGTGTCACCAGCTGCCCAGCCGACTGTCCTGTGTGGGTTAACGCTGGCCACGTGGTACCATCTGAAGGTGGTCGCCACCAGTGCTGCGGGAACAACACTGGGGAACTATTACTTCTCGACGTTGACTGAGGGTGGAGGTACGTTGATTTTTGACCAATATTTATTGATTTTGCACACACAGAGGGACACTTCAATTGCTGCCCCATCGTCAACAATATTCAGCCAAAACACGTCGACTAATTCAACTAGATTCACAGACAATATTTTTGTCTTCGAGTACTTTACTAAGAGAAGTAGAGTCTGGCAAACGAAAGTAGAGACTGAGAAAGCCCGGCAAATTTAAAAAATCTCGGCATAGCAACCCCAAAACTAGTATGATATACTTGGAATAACCTAATTTGATACTTTAGAATTATTAATTTTACTTCGTCTGAATAAAAATACTATAGGTACTTTAGGCAGGCAATACTTTATATATAATGTGATATATCAATCCGAATAAAATAAAAACAACAGTATTCTATAATAATTTTGGTTTATTCACGATCATAATCAAAATCTGAATCTAAGACTTCCATGTGCATAGATTAATTAGAGTCACTGGAATCACTGTTTCGTACATTAATCATGGAACTTTTTAAATTATTTTCTGTTAATCTATTCCTTTCATTATTTATTAATCTATTCCTTTTTTTATTTTCAATATTGTATGGCATGATCAGTCATTTTCTTCCACTCTTCTGCTAGCTATTTCACCCAAGTACTGGTTCAGGGTTCTTATCCTATCTTTCTGCTCTAAATCCGTAAGTTTTCACTATCTCATTAACCCCTGCTACATCCTCCAGATCTTCTGTAAAAGAAAAAAAAAACTTAATTCAAAAAATCAAAAAACCCGACTGTTTTACTTTTATTTATAACTTTTTAGTAATTTTTTTCCGAATTAGATACATTTAAACATATAAGTGTTTTATATTTTTGAAATCACCTCTTAAAACCCTTTATTTTGATACCCCACACGATGGGTTTGGAAGAAAAAAAAATTTGGGCCCCCACAATATGGCACCCAAAATCCGCCATTTTTCTATTATCCAATTTTAATGTAGCCTATGACACTCACAGGGTTAAGACGCATCGATTGACGTATGAATCATCAAAATCGGCCAACACGTTTGGTCTCTGGAATGCCATATAGGAACAAACATACATACATACATAGACTGATAAACACATTACCCTCCTTCGGCAGTCTGGTAAAAAGTGTTAAAATTACAATGCAACTTTTATTATGTTACGATAAATAGCCCTATTGCATTATTATGAAGGTGTTTAACTTATTATAAAAATGAATGTGAATAATAATAGACAAATAGTTTTTGCATCAATAGTAATTACGAATTAAAACAAAGTAACAAATTATTAGCGTCATAGTAACTAAAGAAATCTAACACCACATGTAAACAACCTTATTTTTGTTTGAATGCGGCGTCTTTCTCTTGTTGTTTTTCTTTAAATTCAGTCATCATGCGAAACAACATGCCCGTAATCCACTTTTAATTGTTTTATTCATTTTTCACTGAATAAATGCTATTATCAAGACCACAACAAACCAAAACAACACGCCATCTTGTTTTGGAAAACTGAGGTTGACATTAGTATAGCATTGCCATATAATATGTTTGCAAATAATTCGAGTGTCTACTTTCGTTTGCCAGACTCTAAGAGTTTTATTGGAATCGTCATATCTAATGGTATAAGGATCGGATTCATATATAAAGTTGTTCACATTTGCTTATACATGTATTGTTTTGCTTTTGATTATGAATATTATTCACTTCAAATCAGGTTCATATTCATTATTCGAAGGCAAACTAAATATGGTGTTATTTGCTGATGACACATCTTTAGTTTTTAACCGACTTACAAAAAAAGGAGGAGGTTCTATGTTCGACTTTATGTTTGTTTTTTTTTTTTTTTTTTGTTTATGTTCACCGATATCTCCGTCGATTGTGGACCGATTTTGAAAATTCTTTTTTTGTTTGAAAGAGTATGTTTCGAAATTGGTCCCATTTTAATTTGGTGAAGGTCTGATGAAGAACTTCGGAGATACACAACAGAACTCTTAAATAAATAACGGCAAAACTCTCGGAATTGCTGCAATCGCATGTCGGTTTGTTGTTTATACCATTTCATAACATAACATCACGCCAGTACGCTCTAAAGGGGTACACAGATCTCTCATTTCACCGGTTATGTTCAAATTTCATGTTATTCCGTTAATCTATTCTGGCGTTATAGGAACCTTAATAAACAACTTGCTATTAGGTAGGTTAAACTAAAAAGGGAAAAATAAAAAAACTTTTTTGCAAAAAAATACTACCGACTTCCAAATGAAAAACTACAAAGTGAAAAATAACTTAACTTTTGGAAGTCGGTGTCCATATCGCAAAAAAATGGTACCTACGAAAGACACCGACTTCCAAAAGTTAAGTTATTTTTCACTTTGTAGTTTTTCATTTGGAAGTCGGTAGTATTTTTTTGCAAAAAAGTTTTTTTATTAAAGTAAATAGACGTACTTGTCAGGTTGACGACGTAAATAACGCGCTACGGCAGGTTCAGGATTGGTTCACTGCCAATAATTTAGTATTAAATGGTAAAAAAACCAAATGCGTAAAATTTTCGTTGCCAAATGTCAAAAGTACTGATTGTGACATTATATTAAACAAGGAGAAGCTCGAATTCGTCGATAAAACGGTTTTCCTGGGGATCACGCTAGACTCAAGGTTACAATGGGGTCCTCATTTAGTATCACTTGCGGGGCGGCTGAGTTCGGCAGCTTATGCTGTCAGAAAGATTCGTCAATTTACTGATGTGGATACCGCTAGGCTAGTCTATTTTAGTTACTTTCATAGTATAATGTCTTACGGTATCCTACTATGGGGAAGGGCTGCAGACATTGAGTCTATTTTTATTCTGCAAAAACGAGCCATCAGAGCGATTTACAATCTTCGCCGCCGTGATTCTCTAAGGGAACTGTTTAAGGACATTAACATCATGACGGTTCCTTGTCAATATATTTATGAAAACATCATGTACGTGAGAAAGAATTTACGTCTTTTTAGTAAAAACGGAGACAGACATAATTACATTACTAGAAATAGGGACCAATTAGTTCAACCAGGTTTCAGACTGGCAAAAGTGGCCTCATCTTTCATGGGGTACTGTACAAAATGTTACAATAAAATTCCTCCCCATATTCTGGAACTGAATGAGACGAAATTTAAAAATTGTATAAAACGCACACTATGCAGGCAGGCATATTATAAGTTGGGGGATTATATCACTGATAAAAATGCTTGGCTCAATGCTAGTCCTGCTCCACAACCACTAGGGCGCAAAAACAAATGATATGTTTATGTTTGTGTTGTATAGACTCGATTTCTTTTAGTATTGTATAGCTGCACAGCACGTGTGTGGGTACTATGTACCCAACTGTAAATCTACCATTTGCTATACCTATGTGTCGTTCGTTGACTTGTGTGTGCCCTGGCAGTTGAGTGTGTCATGCTCTCTCAAATGTCTCTCTGATGGTGGCGCGTGTGTTGGATCATTCGGTTCCCTTCATGATGGTTGAGCTGGGTGGTGCCGATTCATGCGTCATGTTCGTGAACGGGCACCGTCAGTTGGGATTGGTCAAAACTCTGCTTCGGATGTTGATGTTTTTCTAGTACCTATTGTATAACTGCACAGTACATATGTGAG
Organism: Orthosia gothica; assembly: GCA_949775005.1. NCBI lineage: Eukaryota > Metazoa > Arthropoda > Insecta > Lepidoptera > Noctuidae > Orthosia > Orthosia gothica. The sequence goes on from OX459063.1 coordinate 1,666,278, forward strand.
TACTTTTAATACTTTATACCTTTACATAGTATAGTGTGTAGTGCTATTCTGGGTGCATTGTCCTCACATATGTAAATTTATTAATGTATGTACTCATGTACCTAAATATTGTAAAAATCTTTTTTTTTTTTTTAAAGTGTAAGTATGGAGTTTCTTGTGCATTCTTCTCCATAACAAGCTACTTTCCGAATACACGGTAGAATCTTTTTTTTTTTTAAAGAGTAAGTATGGAGTTTCTTGTGCATTCTTCTCCATAACAAGCTACTTTCCGAATGCACGGTAGAATCAACTTTTATTCCATGTAAATTTAAAAAGTATGGAGTTTCTTGTGCATTCTTCTCCATAACTACCTACTTTCCGAAAGCACGGTAGATTCAACTTGTATTCCATTTAAATTTAAATTGTGACATTCAAAAGTGCCGCTTGGTGGCCCAGTTGAAATAAATATCTTTTGTCTTGTCTTTTGTCTTTGTCTTATACCGGAAGCTAACAGCTACATAGCACAGTGAAGTCAAAGTACCGATGTATTTTGACGTTCGACTGTGAATCTCCCTTAGACTTAGAGTTTTTGCTAGCATCCCTTCTCACCCGAGATCAATCCCACCGCACTATTCCCAAACCAATGCAACTCCTGAAAGCCAGAATCAACAGTGGCGACCACCAGAAAAGCGCCGAGGCAATTAAGCTCGATGAAGTCCCGGAGAATGAATTTAACTGTCTTGAATCGTGCAACAAAATTAATCAGAAAATAATAAAAGTGGAGTAGGTAAAGCACCCGATGTCAATTAATTGTCAATTTCTGGTTACCATAGCTCAAAGACCACTCCATCTATTTCAGAACGTATACCAGCCCCGGCGCACTTCCCCCCGGGCGGCGAGGAGGGCGGCGAGCGCGCCACCGCGCTGCTGGCGGCCGCCGCGTGCGCCGTGCTCGCCGCCTTCCTGCTGATAGGAGCTATAGCGTATAAGAAGAGGTGAGACTACATTTCTACACATTTGGCAAGATATTGTTTATTGAATTGAAAACTTCTTTAGATCTTGATCAAATTTAAATGGGACCATATGAGCTTTCAAATAACAATAATCATCAAAATCGGTTCACCTATTAAAAAGTTCTGAATAACAAACTTTAAAAAAATAACAAATTGAGAACCTCCTCCTTATTTTGAAGTCGGTTAAAAAGAAACAAACACATCCATCTATAGGATTTCACGTGCGAGAGTATGAGATAGAATAATTTGGAGGATGTCATTCTACCGCGTGTGAACTGCATACTAACATGTTTTTAACCGACTTTAAAAAAGAGGAGGTTCTTAATTTGATTTATTTTTATGTTTATTACCTCAGAACTTTTTACTAGATGAACTGGTTGTGATGATTCTTTTTTTTATTTCGGTCATGTGGTCCTTGATCAAGATCTGATGAAGCACATCAGAGATAACTAACTTCTCTCGGGATTGCAAAAATCGCATGTCTGCTTATTGTTTACATGGTGTAAACAATAAGCAGACATGCGATGCATAACATAACATCACGCCGTAACGTACGCACTAAAGTGGTATAGTGCCCGGCACGTAAGTTGGCAAGGTTTTGGCGTAGTAGGGGTAAATTCACGCATATTCCGCGATTGACCAATCACCATATAGAACAACCGGAACATGGACGCGACACGATTGGTCGGTCCATCCTTATGTCAAATGACCAACCAATCATTTGACACAAGGATGGACCGACCAATCGACCAAGCGGGGTGCGGAATATTCCTAAACGTTCCCCGCGCGCAAAGATACCTAAAAAAAACCAACGACCATTTTCGAAACAAACATTAAAAAACAAAAAAAAACAATATTGGTCCAAAATTGTCGAAGATATGCGTTAACATATACATACACTAGTGACATTATACTGGATGAAGTTGAAATCCCAAGGGTTTTCTAAAAAAAAAATGTAATAACTTGACATTGGAATTTTTGCTTGTGACATTTTTGGAATAATTTGTTTTATTTTTATGTTACCTGTAATTTTATTAACTGATATTATAATTATTATTTGTGTTAAAGAATACTGGATACATTTTGAATTGAATTTTATTGAGACTATTGTTTTAACTTTGCAAAGTAATTCATGTTTGATAGGTATTTTTTTTAAATTAATGTTGTTCAATATGTGTTTTTGGAATTTTAATTATGTAATGTTCGACACAATGTAAATTGTTTGAGAATAAATAAATGAAATGAAATGAAATACAAAAAGAAAACATAATGTTGAACATAGAACCTCCTCCTTTTTGGTAAGTCGGTTAAAAAGTAAAAAAAAAACAAATCATCCTCTGCCAGGCTTTCTCCCAATTATGCCTGGGGTTGGTTCCTAGTCTTACTGGATTAAGCTGAATACTAGTAGCCATTTCCCGTGCCCAATAGTGCCTGTCAGACCCCATAACCCAGTTACTGTTGCAGTACTTGCAAGTAGATTTATCGAAATGGCAAAACGTAGTTTTAGCAAAAGAAAAACATTTTATTTAGGTCTTATTCATTTCTGTTTTCAGTCCATCGACAACATGCTTCAGGAAAGGTTACGAGCAGGGAGACATCTCGGAAGAGGAGGATAAGTCAGTAGAGAAGAGGGACAACCGGCGGAATTGTCAGCAGGTGTACACGTCATCACCCATCAAGCATCCTATTGGATCGAAGAAAGACCAACAAGGTATAGTTTCTAATATTTTTTAAACCGACTTCAAAAAGGAGATGGTTCTCAATTCATTTTATGTGTGTTACCTCAGAACTTTTTACTAGGTGAACCGATTTTGATGACTCTTTTTTATTTACCCAAATAAAAGTAAAAAAAAGTGTTTAATTTTGAGATTTAGTCTTAACTGGGAAGGGCTCGTGGCAAAATAAAAACAGCCACACAGGTAACTTTTCAAGGTAAAGCAACGCTTGCTGAGGCCAGGTAGCGGATGGCTGACCCAGACCATCTATTACATACCGAGATCCCTCCGTGTCTTCGAAAGCGCTTAAATAATTAGAAACCATGTTAAGCGTTTGGTCTTGGCTGACATTGTATGTAGATCATTGACAGTCGTTACAGATTGTCAGAAGTCCGGTAATCTCACAACAAGTATATCACACCCGAGGGATATCGGGTTACCTAGTTACTAGGTTATGAAGGTTAGACAGACCGTCGCTCCATGTAAAGTACTGTGTTCTGCTGTATGTTGGAGTCGGCTTCCAATTTAGCTGACGCCTTTTTTTAAAAGGGTTACCATCCAATGACTTCGCCCGCTCTGAGTGAAGTGGAAGGGCGTTTCAGACTTTTACTGACTAAAACCCACCCGTATTTCTTCAGTTGCTTGATCCAGAGCTACAGTTACTCTTTTTCAAATTTATCCGCGTTCAAGACAGGGCGACTCGTGCCTGGTGCTTATCCGACGGCGAGCTACACATTACTAGTCATCCGCAAGCCCGCCTACGGTGGCCGGGAATCGGCCTGTGACTCGCGGAGCCCAAGGTTTTCTAACTCTTCTCCTGCAGTGGTTAGGAGCGTGTCTCCGTTGCGTCTCCCTCACTCTTTTCGCCTTCTCCTTCGTGAGCCCTGCTGTTGCGAAAAAGTTAGGCAGATTGATTTATTATGCCCCGACGGAAATAGAGACCTGTTTCCTTAATCAGCTTAACAACATCACATTATTTCTGAACATTTAAAAAACAAAATAGAATTACTTGTTCACGAGAACTGCGTCATGTCATTTATGGACAGACGTTAACGCCTTTTCTGCACAATACAGCTACCTCAGACACCATCGTAGCAAATGAAACTTCTTAATTGGTAGTTTTGGTTTCCAGAAATGTACGAGATCAGTCCATACGCGACGTTCAGCATGTCGGGTGGCGCGACCGGGCCCGGCGCGGAGGAGAGCGCGGGCGCGGGGGGCGCGGTGGGGGGCACGCTGCGCACGTTCGGGCGCGCCGAGCCCGCGCCGCTGCAGGCCGCGCCGCCGCGTTCGCACGCGCATCACCATCTGCATCATGAGAACGCAGGTATGTGAAAAAAACCGGTCAAGTGCTAGTCGAACTCGTGCGCCGAGGGTTCCGTACCTACCCATTATACCGCCAAAATAAAATTGGTACCATTTTTATTGGTGGCTAAGTTTTAAACATATGGGCAAATAAAGAGTTTCGCGAAAACATGTAAGTACCAAAATTTACCTTAATTTTCAACTTTTCTTATTGTTTGGAATTTTTCCTTTATTTGTACTGTAAGACCTTACTTTTTGCCAAATTTCGTGATTCTAGGTCAACGGGAACTACCATATGGGTTTTTCGACCGAAAACCTATAAGGTACTTCCGGTTGACCTAGAATTGTCAACTTTGGTTAAAAGAAACCCTAAAAAATCAGATATAAACGATTATGGAAATATGAAGATAGTAGGTGTATGTTTAGCTATATATTTACACATGATTCATTCTATAAGGATCGGATAAGCGGTGTAAAATCAAAATCAATAATTTTTATTTCACATAGGCCTACATGGGCACTTATAAAACGTCGACAATGTGCACGGTTCGGGTTGGTTGATTCCTATGGAGAAGAACCGGCAAGAAACTCCATGGTTACTCTTTTAAAAAATTGTTTGGTTTTACAATATTTCCATGTTACAGCAGTACTTAGATGGGGGGACAACGCAGGCCCGATAATAAGTCGTAAGAAACTTAAACAAGAAGTGATTATATAATAAATAAACAAAAGATTAAAAAAAGTAAAACGAGATAAAATGTTAACAATCTAGAAGGCCTACAATGTTCACACATTTACAAACCAATCGGTAAAATAATCTATACAAAGTATAACAAGACTAAATTAGACTGACTAAATAGAATAGTTACAGTGCTGTAACTATTCTTAGCAAAGGGCTTTAAAGATAATTGAAAACCATTGTAAAAAGTCTTATTAAATGAAGAAAAATTAGATTGAGAATAATTAGAGACATCCACATATTTGTGCCGTTTATGAGTTACCAGGGAAGCCGCATGTGCAGAAGGAGCTAAAACCAAATATTTTTATCTTCAACGTAGTCCTTGATTTTATAATATGCTTTTTTTAATAAGGACACGTTTGATGTGATTTTTGAACTTTCCATCGGTCAGTTCTATAACTGACTTTGGCAACTTGTTATAAAAGCGTATACTGTTTATAAGAAAAGACTTGCTAGTTTTCGTTAATCTGAATTTGGGTAATACAATTTCGTGTTTACTGCGTGTATTTAAATTATGGAAGTCGCTTCTAGTTTTGAAAAGCCCTCGATTTTTGCGGACATACAAAATACATTCTAAAATGTATTTGGTATATCTGTACAGTCCTTGGTTCGACGCACTAATGGATCAATTTAAATTGCGTCGTCGAAATGCGATTTCCGATCAAAATGCATTGCATTTGCATCTATTTATGAGTGTACTTCCAATTTCGCTTAGTAATTAAAAAAGTAAAATTGCTTATCGGTGTGAAAACCGGCCATGTGCGAGTCGGACTCGCGCACGAAGGGTTCCGTACTATTATCGCTAAAAACGGCAAAAAAATCACGTTTGTTGTATGGGAGCCCCACTTAAATATTGATTTTATACTTTTTTTCAGAAATACATAATCTGTGAAAATTTCAACTGTCTAGCTATCACGGGTCATGAGATACAGCCTGGTGACAGACAGACAGACAGAAAGACGGACCGCGGAGTCTTAGTAATAGGGTCCTGTTTTTACCCTTTTGGTACGGAACCCTAAAAAGGAAGCAAAAGTTTTTTCAGAACCTGATATTTATGCCTATAAATTATGCAATAACTCAACCCTTAGCAACAGTACTAAAATTACGAGTAAGTTAGTAAAGACAAAATTACGATACTTTATAACAAATTCATTAATTGAAATTGTCCTAGTTATTACCATATTCTATAAGTGTAATGGTTCTTGCTTTCTACAGATGAATACACGCTGTCCCGCGCTATGACGCTGATGGTGCGTCGCTCGGAGTCGGACTCGGACTCCAGCGGCTCGCCGTGCGCCGAGTGCAACTCCAGCGTGTCCTACAGGATGCCCGTCACGCCGGGGAAAGGTACATAAACTATCTTCTTTCTTTCATCATGCTGCTGCATGCAGCTGTCTACTCTTATTATACAAGTAAAATTTCACAATTTAAAAAAACCCCCGACGCATTTATCTTGCGAAAACACCCCGATTTAAACAGTAAAATGCCCATAACTTTTGAACGGCTGAACCAATTTTATTCAAACATAGCTAAAAACACTCTCGACAAAATTACCTTTCAAACAAAAAAAACTAAATCGAAATCGGTTCATCCGTTTAGGCGCTATGATGCCACAGACAGACACACAGATACACAGATACACAGCAACACACGTGAAACTTCTTATAACACCCCTTCTTTTTCCGGCGGGGGTTAACAATCCCACTCTAACAACAATCCACTTCTAACAATCCCATGCAACTTCTTTCAAGGACATTTATTTCTCACCTGTGCCTTGAGCCCTTTGGCAGATTTCTATGCAACTCGGCTCCAGTGATAGGCAACTGAGCTGTTTTCAGCTGTTTCCCCAAACTTTGTTCGTAAAAATTTAACTCATTAGGAATAAACATTAAAAGATCTACTTCATGTCTAAAAATATATTCATGTTAATTACAGCGTAGAGACATTTTATTTCAACAAACCAGCGTTCCATATATTTGATTACACCCGAACATAATTCTTCTTAAATGTAATACACATACTTATCCACGGGGACCCAACGGTAAGAAAGAAAATTTGGTTCAAATAAATTTTACTTGAATAAGGAGCAATACACATCGATTTGATATTGAATTTTGTGTTAAATTAAGATTTTAAAAATAATTAATCATAAAAAAAATATGTTTTAATTTATGGAATGTGGGGCTCTTAGTTCACTCAATTATTTTAACGGGTCATTTAATATAGTTGCGTGTGTAAATTTTGATACAATGAATTTGTAAAACCTGCAAAAAAAATGTATGTAAAGAAAAAAATATCCACGAACCGAGTAAACCCTTTTACTTGCAAGTACCACAGCTAATATAATACTAGCATACAGATGCCTTATCCCATACAAAGAAACCTTGCCGACGTAACTAGCGTTTCTCACTGCAAGTATTAACACCAACTGTCGGTTGGGACGAAACCGACCGCGTTCGACGGAATCTTAATAAAATTGTATTTTAGTCCGTTTTGCCAGGCAGAAACTACGGTCGTAACATTATACCACTTTGGTTTCTTTTACTTTCATATATATGTAAATTAATATTTTTATTTGTAGTAATTTAACAACAGTCCTTCCAGACGAGGTGTTCCGCGCGGTGACGGACTCGAGCGCGGAGTCGGCGGCGGACGCGCGCTCCGTGTCGCATGTCGCACAGCGCGCACACGACAAGTCGCGCCGGCGACCGCGGAGACACCACACGCCCACTTCGTCTAGGTAAACTCTATCTTAGGTAAACCGATTTCTGAGTAGGTATAGGATTTTCTTATCTATTTCTTTTGCCCTCGTGTCCACTACCTATGGCATTCAATGTCCACCATACTGAAGTATTTTCCAACTAAGCGAGACTTCTCTGATCGGTGTGAGTCATGTTTCTTTGGACCAAAATATTATTTGAAGACCACAAGTAACGCCATCTATCCATTCATACACACACCATCTTAAGCGAATATGGTGTATCTCGCATTGCTCTTTTAACTATCACTAGATGGCGTTGAATGATGTTACTTCTTAGCTGGTGGTGAATGGATGGGTTACAAGATGGCGCTGTTTTATTTTTCCAGGTACCAGCAGAGGCAGGAGCAAGAGAGAAGAGATTTTACGATACATGTATAAATACGACGACAATAAAGACTGCTACAAGCGAAATACTATTAAATTGTTACCTAGCTAATTTACTGGTTTAGCTTTAAGAGATTTTAACACGAAAAATTGAAATGTAAATATTTTAGGATGTTTTGTACTATGTTGGATTTGAAAAAAATTACGCGGCCTATTTGGTATAACTAAAACGATCTTTTTGAATACAATTTGAAACGAAACGTTTCTTCTAAACTCCCACTTTTGTAGTAAATCCATAGTCGATTTTTAATCGTACACTTTAACAATAGTTATTGAATATTAAACAAACCCTGAATCATATCTGACGAATTGTAAAAAGTAGAACATAGATTTATGATAAGACGTCAATAATAATAAGTACAAGAAGATTTTATTGTTAGTGTTAAATAATGTGAAAATGCGATTTTCCCGTTGACTACCGGGCTCGACAGATGGCGTTGTGTTTAATTATCTGATGGTTTCATGTGTTCAACGTGTTTATTATGTTTAAGATGCTCAAAATTTATATGGTTAAGTTTACATTGTATACTTGTAATAGAATTTTATATACCTTTTGCTCAGTGATGGTTTTGCGAATCATATTTTCGATTGACACAATTTGCGAGTGATTTTAGAACCTATCCTATGAGTTTTACGGTTATTTAAAGTACACAAGTAAATATAGTGATGTGCCAATTAAAATAATATCATTTAAGAAACCAAATAAAAAGCTGCAATTAAAATGTTTTTTTTTGCTGTGTCAAGGAAAAATAAAATAAATATATTTAGTCAAATACGGATGATCTTAAAAATCATTTTCTGAAGTTTCGTATTGAGCACATTTTTACCCCATAACTAAATTAAATCGAGCCATATACTCAGATGTGTATAGTTAATATGTTCTTAATTTGTACTCTTGTAATAATTCATTTGTAGGCTAACAATAGTCATAGCAATAAACCCATCTTACTCAAGTCTTATGTTAACTGTCACTGCCTACGTGGTTGCTAATGTAAATATTTTAAAGGAAACGAAAAATAAAATCGATTGATTTGTGTTTATGTTGTTTATTTTTCACCTTAATATAAATAAATCAACCCTCTGTTGATTTTTGCTGTCCCTGTCAATATCCTTTACTCTATCTGATTGCTGAATTAGGCAAATAAAAATCAGACCAAAGAAAAACATTTTCAAGAAATATGTCGCTATGTTTAAGGATTCTGGATGAAGGGGGATATTATAATAGCTATATAGCATAACTACTAAACGGATGAAGCGATTCCGGTTTAGGTTCTTTTTTTTAATTTTGTCTTTATCGAAAGTGTTCATAGTTATGTTTGATGACAATCGGTTCAGTCGTTCAAAGTTATGGGCATTTTATACTGTTTTATCTGGGTATTTTTGCAAGATATCATGTCATAACAACGTGTTCAATAGTTTGTTAATCGAAGCGTAAAATAAAAAACAATTGTCGGAAATTTTTCTTGGCTCTAGAAGTACTGATCCGACTACATTTTTATTTCTAAAAGAAAGCTACAACATGATTTAGTATCAAAAGTTAAATTTTATTCCACAAAACACGCGGTAGCGAAGCCGCAGGAAGCAGATAATTCAGAATAAAAATAGCCTAATTTATTCTGTGCCGAATTTCCTCATCCTCCTATGTAAGAGTAGATGACACAATAAATTGTAACGCAAAAGATAAATAGCGCGATAAATGTTTTAGTCCAAAGATTTACTAAGACCACAACACAGTAATCTCATTCCATAACAACACTTAGCGACCTTCTTTATAGCTCAAGATGATTCGATTTATATCACACTGGTAAGCAATTTTTTGTAACCGAAATAGCAAAATACTTTCATATGGACGCAATACGATGAAATGCAATTCAGCCGACTTGCACTTGAAATTTTCTTAGATACATGCACGATATCTTGAGTGGAGACCGCGAACTGGTAAACGTAAGTTAGGGCCTTCAGGCTAGGTGGAGCGACGATCTTCGCAGGGTGGCTGGTAGCAGCTGGATGAGAGTTGACGAAAATCAATGTACACGGCGCGCACACAATTAAAATTTCAATTAGAGAAGCCTATGTCCAGCATTGGACGGCTGTAGGCTGTTGATGTGCGCGATGTAGAAAGAAGTAAGAAAGAAAAATGTGTTTATTCGTCACAAAACGTCATACATATATGTATATAAATACTCACTAAATCGTTAACAATAGTAGTAGTAGTAGTACTTAAATTATGTTAGTAAAGCCAAAAAAATAATACATATATATGCTACTAGTTTTGGTTATTATCTTTATCTCTATACTAATATTATAAAGAGGAAAGATTTGTGTTTTTGTAACGAATACACATAAAAACTACTGGACCGATTTCAAAAATTCTTTCACCGTTGGGAAGCTACACTATCCCCGGCTGATATAAGCTACTTTTTATCCCTGTATACCTACGGGAATGGGAACTACGCGGGTGAAACCGCGAGGCGTGCGCTTGTGTTATATGATTATTGATGTTATTGATTTGTTTGTTTATTAAGATTATTGAGACTGTAATGTTGTCCTAGAACCAAAAATTCAAAGACGTGTGACATTCGCCAACCCGCACTGGGCCCGCGTGGTGGATAAAGTCCTATTTCCTCACTCACAGAGAGGATGTCTGTGAACATTATAAGGCTGATGATGATGAAGTTTACTGGAGTCTAATCTAACTGGAGTCTAGTCAGTTTTTACTTAAGAGATTGTAATTGGAGTCGAGAAATAAATATAGGTGATGATGTTCTTCAGAAAGGCCAAGTGCGCAGTACCCATAACCGGCGTGTGTATATGACTAGATGTATGAATGTGTGTGAAGCAAAAGAAGTATGTAAGGATCGTAGCAGGTGGCGTTCTGTAGTTTCTGCCTACCCCCATGGGAAAAAGGCGTGAGTTTATGTATGTATGTATGTATGTATGTAAATAAATATTGCTATTGTATACTGGAGTGAATTGCTTGATTACACGTAATAAATGTGATTTACAAACAGAAAAAAGAAATAGGGTAAAGCAGAAAATTGGCAGATGTATTGCATGTTGTAACTGAAACAAGAAATGCTCCCACTCAGCATGATGCCGTATCTATTGATGCAATTTAAATGGCGTCGCCCTATCAGGCTAGTTCCTTACTTGTTCCATAAAAATACTAAGTGGTTCACAAAATGTCTCCTTCATCAATAGTTTTCTTGGCATTGCCATGTTTGCTGGCAACTCGGCGTTTAAGTGGGTCTCCAAGATGTTTCAATTCGCCGGCTGGCACGCCGCCATTGCATTATTATCTACACTATCGTTGGCGATGACTTTGTAAGGAATTGGAAACATTGTGGTAATAATATTTGTTTGTTTAAAATTATATGTTGAGTTTGTCTTTATTATATTTTGTTTTAAAGTTTTGAAAATGTAGGGTAGTGCACTATTTTTATGGATTAATAACATTTAATCCAGTTAGAATCGTACACCAGTAGGCTTCCCATTGATTACCGCATTGTAGAGAGAAAATATTTTTTTTGTGCTAAAAACCTACTAGCAGTTGTAGTTTTATTTTCGGATTTACTTTGCAAAAATTAATAAAACCTGTTGATGTCGGTTCTCAAAGCTACAAAAACATTTAAAAAAAAAAACAACTGACTTCCAAATAAAAACATTATAAAGTGAAAAATACCTTCAGTTTCGGATGTCGGTGTCCCTGTTTTATTTCTTCTTGTTTATGTTTTTTTAGTTTGCTTCTTAAGCAGTCTGTTTTTTTTTTACGTACCTTTTTATTTCGCTTCTTAAGCAGACAGGTTTTTTGATTTTGTAACTAATTGTAAAAAGTTTTTATTTTTCACTTTTTAGTTGTGATACATAAAAAGCATGTTCAATAGTAAGGTACATATAATGGCCAAAGTTATGCCTAAAACATAAATACCCGAATAACATAAACCTTAACCATAACCTGTGAAATGAGAGTGTACCAGGGGTACGCAGATGGGTACCTGCGTACCACTTTAGACCGTACCGGCGTGATGTTATATTATGAAATGACGTAAACAATAAACAGACATGCGATTGCAACAATCCCGAGAAATTTGCCGTTGTTTACTTGTTAAATCCTTAATTAAATATTGATCAAATTTAAATGGCAGCACATGAAAAGCACCAGCTTTCAAATAAAAAAAGAATCATCAAAATCGCTTCACCTAGTAAGAAGTGCTGAGGCAACCTACATAAAACAAATCAATTAAATTGAGAACCTCCTCCTTTTTGAAGTCAGTTAAAAATACTTACACGAAATATGGGATACTTTCCAAGTAATGCTACTTACCACTGATCCAATTACGATTGAAAAAGATTCTCTAAGAAGAAACATACGAAAAGGAGTTTTCTTCTTAAAGTTTTGTGTAATTTATTCTTTACTAAAACCAAGACTTTGATAGTTAAATCCGCAAAATCATAATCTAAAATTTTAATATAATGATATTGGAACCGTGCCCGATGTAATAATTGGCGACTAACGTGTCTTTTATGACGTCACAATTCTAAAGCAAAGCGCAGTGTCAAGTATGTCTGAAAAAATTATGAGCCTGATTTTATCTAGGCGAATATTTTTTATCTACATCAATTAAATGACAGAGTCCAAGTAGCTCCTTTAATTCCGCTTAGTAGCTGATAGTAATCGATTGGTTACGAGTGCTACGGCGTAGCGCTACGCCGTAGCCAGGCGTAGACTTCGTAGTACTACCGACGCTCCGAGGCTAGGAGATTCTATTAATAGAGTAGATTACTACATTACGAGATGGTAAACATCGTTCATTTTGTTAAGTTCAGTAAACTGAACCTGATATCCTGCGACTGTATTGAATTACAAGGTGAAAGTATACAAGTTTGTTTTGTTTTCTAAATAAACTTTTGGGTAAGCAGTACCTAAATGATGCTTGGAGTTTGCTTTGTGCTGCTTTATGTTCGGAGTTGTAGGATCGTGATTGATTGTTGAGTAGGGAGAAAATGGAAGTGGGCGGGGGTTTGAACACCACTTCTGATGACAAAAGTAGTCTAAAATATCAGCCACGCATATCCAACTATTAGATCGGGATATCTAACTTGCAAAACAATGAGAACTTATCCCAAGGTCATCATCAGCCTTATTATGTTCCCACTGCTGGGACACAGGTATCATCTCTGTATTAGAGGTAGGTAATAGGCCCTAATCCACCACGCGAGCCCAGTGCGGGTTGGTGAATCTCACACTTCATCGAAGTTTTGGGTCTAGGACATGCCCGGTTTCCTCATGATGTTTTCTTTAACCATTTTAAGGGCAGAGGAGAGGAAATAATTTACACAAACTAAAGCGCCTGCCAGGATTCGAACTCACGACTCGTAAGTCAGGGCCGTTATCACTGGGTCACCACTGCTCTCAAGTTAGTTAACATAAACATTACTTAGATATTTATGAATTAACTAGCTGACCCGGCAAACTTTGTTTTGCCATAAAAATACCAAACATTTATCTACCTTACCTTACACTACCTACCCTACACTACCCTACACTACCCTACCCTACCCTACCCTACCCTATACTACCCTACCCTACCATACACTACCCTACCCTACACTGCCTTCCCTACCCTACGCTACACTACCCTACCCTACACTACCCTATCCTACACTACCCTACCCTCCACTACCCTACACTACCCTAAACTACCCTACACTACCCTACACTACTCTACACTACCCTACACTACCCTACACTACCCTACACTACCCTACACTACCCTGCACTACCCTACACTACCCTGCACTACCCTACACTACCCTACAATACCCTACACTACCCTACACTACCCCACACTACCCTACACTACCCTACACTACCCTACACTATCCTACACTACCCTACACTACCCTACACTACCCTACACTACCCTACACTACCCTACACTACCCTACACTACCCTTCACTACCTTACACTACCCTACACTACAATACCCTACACTACACTACCCTACCCTACGCTACACTACCCTACCCTACACTACACTACCCTACCCTGCCCTACCCGACACTACCCTACCACACACAAAGCAAAAATAGCTTATACAATAGCAATAAAGCTCAAATTGACTCTACGTTTTAGTTAGAAAACTTTTGTATGGGAAAAAGAAAAGGGCTATTTTTTTTTTTCCTGCAATTATTAGAATTTTTCTCCCCGTAAAAACCATCTTTGAACTTCAACGACCATTTAAAAAAAAGAATTGGCCAAATTGGTCCATGCGTTGTTGAGTTATGCGCTTACCAACACATTTTGCGATTCATTTTTATATTATAGATATAATTACAGGTTGCTATCACGGTAGACGAAAAAGAGAGTTGAACATAAAAAAAAAAAATATCACCATCCTTTCTGGAGTAGACATCCAACTTCTTCTTCATCTCTCATGGTTAACGTTTAACGATTAAAATAATTAGGGCCCACTAGGTGGCCACGTTAGTTGCAGCCTCATTGGTGTTCAGTAGGTCCACTCTGGAGTGCAAGTACTCCAGCCAATCTTAACTATGTATGTCGGGGCTTCCAGTCTAACTGGTTGTATGGTGTTACCAGTATGTTGTGGCACGACTGCCTATCTGACGTCCACATCCCAGGTAACTGTGTAACACGATAACTCCTGGCCCAGTCAGGTATCCTAGCTCCTGACTAGCCGTTACGTCTATCAAAGATCTACAGCCGGGATCAACGGCTTAACGTGCTTTCCGATTCACGGAAGGGCCTCGGTGTAATATTTGGTCACCCATCTACAGACCAACATTGACAAGCGTTGCTTAACTTTGAAGAAATACCCATGCAGCTGTATTTATTTAGCTGCGAGATCCCGATATTCAAACATTGAAATTGATCACCCAGCAGACAACCCTCAGTGCGGTTGACTGGTAGAGGATGCCTCAGGCATTAAGTCTGCCTATGGACCTGTATGTTGCATGAAGTTTTAATAAATAAATATACAAAACGCCTACAGCCGACGATCCATTGTCCTCCCCCCTCCCACTACTTGTTCACGTGTGTATGCACTAATTGATGAACCGCAAAGCGTCTGCCTGATAAATTGCCGTTGCCATACGCGACCGCAACCTAGCTCGATATACCACAGATAGATTAGTAGCAGTACGACTAGTCTTTGGAAAAATGGATGTGGAAGGCTGAAGGCTATTTATCAGCTGCAGCTTCTAAATGGTAAAGGTTTTTTAACAGTTAAAAACAATACAATACTGAAGGCTTCCCAAGACAGGCACGACGCGACAACGATTTTACAAAGAAATTATTCTTTTTCGTAGAAAATCGGCTTGTAGTTTCGTTAAAACTGGTAAAAATTTCATTGATACCGCTAGACGTAATACATGGGTCTTGCTTTGATTTTGTTGTAATTTATTTATAATCAACCCGTATTGTGAGTCGCCCGTGCATTTATTTGTGTACGTATTTCACACGCAGCGAAGTATTTTTGTCGGGAACATGTCCAGCTGGACCACATCGGTTATCAAAAATTTATAATATATATTTTCCCCCTATAACCCCCGACCGGACACGAGACCAGGAGACCACCACGGGAACAAATGTGAGTAGTAGTTGTAATTTGTGCATGTTTGTATCACTTTCCACCTATATGGGAATCGGTATACCCAAAAAACAGACCCCTAGTTACCGCTGCCGCGTATCGCGGTTTCGCCTGTATATACCTTGTAGGATCCAAGAGTCGCATCATTGCTCATGGGACCCAGTGTTGCCTCTTGGCTTGTGATCCGCAGGCCTGTATTCTACATTTTGGTTCCGCGTGCAGATTTCAGTTTCAGCGTCCAGATTTAAGCGCCCGTTTGCGGATCCTGTAGAAGTTTTGTATAATAGTATATTGTGATCTTTTAATAGGTGATTTTAAATTGTTATCAAGATATTTCTTTTTATTGACTACTGTTTCATATGATGGCAAGCTATGATATGTTCGATAATAAATATTATATGACTTTAAAGTGCATCTACCAAATACATTCCCACATGATCAGGCAGAGTACCTGTTGTATGTGTATGTTCTCGTTTTGTAGTTATGGTGCACCCTCATTAGGTTCACCAATCAAGTTTCATTTCCATATTTACTAAGAGGCATGTCCATTACCATCAACAAGGCCCAAATACAGACGCCACCGCACCGAGTTGCTACTGAAACCTTACTTGTAAATTTGGGGGTAAGTGGAACAGGGTGTAAAGTCCCACAATCCTCCATAGAAAAGGGAGGATCCTCCGACCAGACGGGTGTTGTGTCTGGTCCGGGCAACTGCCCAACGGTTGTTGTCGGACTGTTGTATGTGTTCTAATCGCGCCGAAAACTTTGCTTGCGCGATGCAGGATTTGTGTGACGTCATGTCATTCGTTCGTAAGTGGCGGCGTCGGTGCCGCTACATAAAAACCCGATAACATTTTGCTCGATCCGAGCATCGAACTCAGTATCTAATTCTCAGCAACAGCGCTTGCGAACACTAGACCAATGAGGCGAACAACAACATTTTGTGTAGCAATTACAATACGAAAACTCTCCCGTATATTCTTTATGAACACGGGATGTTCACTATGCCTACCACAATATTGTGGTTAAGTGTAATTTTGATACATTTTACATGAGTAAGACGTTGCGCCTAATTTTTAACCGACTTTCCAAAAAGGAGGAGGTTCTATGTTCGACTTTATGTTTGTTTTTTTTTTTTTTTTTGTGTATGTTCATATATATCTCCGTCAATTGTGGACCGATTATGAAAATTCTTTTTTTGTTTGGAAGAGTATGTTTTGAAATTGGTCCCATTTTAATTTAGTGAAGGTCTGATCAAGAACTTCGGAGATATACAACAGAACTCTTCAATAAATAACGGCAACACTCTCGGGATTGCTGCAATCGCATGTCTGTTTCATTTCATAACATAACATCACGCCAGTACGCTCTAAAGGGGTTGTAAGGTCGAAGGTATTTGTGGAGCGAAATGATAGACACGACTGCTCAAATAATACTCTCCTTTATTTTAGGATACACATGATTATATAAGGTTGGTTACATACACATAGGTACACTGCATACACACTACACCTCCCATGGCGAGGTAAAATAAAATAAAATTACAATTTTGTTTTATTTTTATAATACATTTACAATTACACAAGAACAAGATAATTACTGTTTAGGATAATACAATTTTGTTTTGTTTTTGTGAATGGTGTCTACATTACCATTCTTTATTATTTTAACATTTGGTGACTCATCTGATATAACTCTATATGGTCCCGAATAAACACTATCTAATTTATTACACATATTATTTTTAACTAAAACTAAATCATCAGGATGGTAAGTAACTGGATTTATATTTCTGTCATATCGTTCTTTTTGTTTTAATTTACTTTTGAGTAAGTTGTCTCGTGCATCTTTCTGTGACTTTTGTAATCTAAATTTTAATTCTAATGGATAATAATCAATGTTATATAGTGGATCAACAATCCTATTGGTCAAATTGCTTGGTAACGAGCATTTTTTTCCGAAAACTAACTCGTAAGGGGTATATTTTGTTGCTGAATGTACTGTAGTATTGTAGCAAAATGACCAAAATGGGAGCCATGTACTCCATGTCTCTGGATGGTTGTCGGTTTGAATACGGAGAAATGAATTCAAATGCTTGTGCGTGTTTTCCAAAGCACCTATACTTTGGTGATGATATGCTGTTGAGTTTAGTTGTTTAATATTTAATAGATTACATACCTCCTTGAATGTTGATGACAGGAACTCGGTACCCCGATCCGTCGCTATCTCCTTCGGTACTCCATACCTTAATATAAAATTATGAACTAACGCTTTCGCTACTTCTTCCGTTCTGCGTGTAACTAAGGGATATGCCTCAATGTATTTGGTGAGTTCACACTGCAACGTGAGGATATAACTATAATTATAATTATCCCTTTCCAGAGGACCTACTAAGTCAATATATATTTTTTCAAAGGCACTATGTGCTGTTGTTGTTATTTCCATAGGTTGTTTGGTATTCTGCGGTGAATACTTTTGTTTCTGACATTTGTCGCACCTCTTTATAAACTCTTTTATATCATCTTCTAATCCCGTCCAAAAGTAGTATTTTTTTATATTGTTGAACATTCGTCTCGTACCCGCGTGGCCACTGGTAGGTAAGAGATGAAAATCGTTCAAAATTACTCGTTTATCTTCTTTATTCTCTATTCGTTGTACATCTTTTACTATATGTAAGTGTGGTCCGGTCCACTTTTCCATTATATCTATTTCATTTAATAACTTTTTTATAAAAATGTTATTTTTATTACTTTTTATTAAATAGATTTCCGTAATATTTAAGCTTCTACAAAAATCTTGTAACTCTCTCACAAATTCGGCTCGCGATATTTGCGATGGAGAAGATACATGTTTAATATAGATAGTTTTTTCCTTAGGAATGTACATAAATGTATTACTTTCTTTACATGTTTCACCACTTTTTCTAATTGTTTCTAACTTGCATGCATCAATAAAACGTAATTCCACTGACTCGTTTAAAGTACTAGTATTAGGAGTGCTTACAACGTTTGGTTGATCAGACCGAACTGTAGTTGTGCCACTCGTTCCTATCTTAGAATTATTGTCAATCAGGTTTCTTTTCTGAGCTCTTGTCATAACTGAAACACACGACTCGTGCATTTGTTTTAAGTCATTACATGTTATGGAAATTCGTGACAATGCGTCTGCTGCCGCATTTTCCGTACCCCTGACATGTTCTATCGTAAAATCATATTCTTCTAGTAATAACCTAAATTTAAATAACCTACTTGACGGGTCTTTCATGTTAAATAATGAAATTAAAGGTCTGTGGTCTGTGTATATTTTAAAAGGTTTTCCGTACAAATATGGACGAAAATGTTTGATCGCCCACACTATAGCTAGCAATTCCTTATCGATTGTTGGATAATTTATTTCCGCTTTGTTTAGTGTTCTACTTGCAAATGATACTGGTCTTCCATTATTGTTAGACAAAATTGCTCCGATTGCATAATTAGAAGCGTCTGTCTGGAGATTAAACTCATTTTGTTCTGTGAAATCCGGATATTGTAAAATCGGTGGAGATATGATTTTTTCTTTTAAACTATCAAATGCCGACTGACACTTTTCATCCCATATAAAAGAAGCATTTTTACAACATAATTTGTTAAGTGGATAAGCTAACTCAGCAAAGTTTGGAATGAATTTTCTATAAAAATTAACAAACGCAACAAACCTCCTCGTCTCGTCTACATTTGTTGGACACGGATATTTTTTTACTACATTTATTTTATCCGGGTCAGGTAATACACCGTTACCTGATACCACATGGCCTAAATATAGTAATTCCTTCTTTAAAAAATTACATTTCTGCGGGTTTAATTTTAAATTTACTTTCCGCAGTCGTTCGAAAACGTCTTGTAGATTCTTGTTATGACTATCTAAGTTTCTACCAAAGACCACTAAATCGTCTAAATAAATAAGGCATTTTTCATACGTTAAGCCAGACATAGCCATGGTCATCATTCTGGAAAATGATCCTGGACTCGTTTTTAAACCCATTGGCATACGAGTCATTTGGTATTGTCCTGAACAGAATGCTGTGTACTTTCTGCTTTCCTGTTCTAGTGCAATATTATAGTAACCTTGATACATATCTAAATGTGAAAAATATACCGAACCCGATAGCGAATCAAGTATTTCGGAAATATTTTTAGGAACTAGTAATACTGGACTACATTCGCTACGACATGGTTCTATGATCCTTTCTCTTAACATTTTATCAATTTGTTGCTTAATTTCTCCCTTCTGTGAATGTGGTAAACGATATGGCTTTGTAAATTCAGAAGTTACATTTGGTTTTAAACTAATGGTATGTTTATAAATACTTGTTGTAGTTAATCTATCCCCTGGCAAATAAAATATATCCGAGTACTTCGCGCATAATTTTTCTATGGATATTTGCTCTTCCTTATTAAGATGTTTGAGGTTTAGTACCGAAAACAATTGTTTTACTCTACTTGCATCACGTTCTGATTTGTCAAATTGGCAAACATTGTAGTTACTTAATTTTTCTATACATGGATTAATGTCCGTTAAGGTACACAACTTATCCGTTGTATTTAATATCTTAACCGGTATTAGCCCATTAACTGGTGTTGCTATGCAACTGGCCAATAATATTCCGTCACTAATTTCCTTAGAATGTACTACACACTCTTCTGTGAATTCGGTCTTAAAATAATGTATGGATTCACATCTTGGGTAAACTTCCATTGTGTTATTATAACTCAGTAAAGGTAAAACTATTTTAATTGAACTTTGTGTCAACAATGTTAAGTTATTATTACTGAAGTCTAATATGGACTTATGTTTATTAATAAAATCTTGTCCGATGATGCCATTAGCCCTACATGGTAGAGTATCGAAAACATAAAACTTATTACAAATAAGGTGATGATCACCCGATGACAACGTTAAACAAACATATCCCATTGCATGGACTTTGCCACCAATTCCATTTATGACTATGTCCTCTTTTTGGACTGGAATGTTTTGTTCTAGAACATATTTATATTTTATAGCCGAAATTGTAGCACCGGTATCGACTAACCATGAATAAGTTTTGCTATTAGAACTTAAGTTAATATAATAGTTAGTATCAGTTGCGAGAATAACTCTGTTATTCACGAAAAAACTCATTTGCATACTCTTCATTTTCCTGTCCCGTTAGAACATTAACCGCGTGTTTATTTGTATCTTTAGGGGTTTGGCTTATCCCTTGGTTACAGCGATTCCTATAATAACTCCTACCTCTACCACGCCATGGTGATCCTCGGCCTCGCTGTGGTGCACCGCGGCTCTGCTGATGCGCCTGCTGGCCCCCCCGAGGGTAGCCTCGACGAGCACTGGAATCATTGTTACGACCCCTGTTATAATATGTCCTGTTGTAATTATTATTTTGATAACCACTACGATAATTCTGTTGTCTTCCTCTAGGAGAATACATACCTAGGATCTCGCCAGAACTCGAACTCGGTCCCGCTATGGATGTTTCTTCATCCTTCGCACCTTGTATTGCGTCCTTCAACGACTCGTAGTTCCTAGCTGCAATGATAGTTGAAAGACGGCGGTTTCGCAACCCATCGGCAAACCTTTTGATAACTTGCTTTTCATTCAAGGGTTTAATTATTTTGTATGTCTCTAAGTTACCGTCGGCTTGCGATACCGTCAGATCCACGAAAAGTTCCGAAAGTTTGGTTCCGTAGTCCTGAATTGACAGTTCTGTTTGCTTTAATTGATTAATATTATTTTGTATCGCAAACGGTGATTTTTTAGGCAGTAACACTCTACGCATTTCCTTTACCAAATCATCAACATTAGAATAATCTAACTGTAACTGCAATTTAGCGTTCTGAGACAACCTACTCTTCACAACAAACTGTACTAGTTTCTTCTTACACTCATCACTAGCCAATAACGAGCTATAGTATTCTACATTATCAATAAATTGTTTAAGCGAACATTCATTGTCAGTTGGTATCATAGGTAATAAACTAAGAGCTACTTTCAAATCAAATGACTCCATTTTTGTATCCTCGCTACTACTCGTACTTGACGTAGAGGATAAATCTAAAATTTGTTTATACAATGACTCAAAATCAATACAAAATGTATTTATTAATATCTGTTCGTTTTGTCCTACTTTACCTTTCTTTACATCGTCTGATATCTTCTCTATTATATCAGTATATTTGTCATAAATTTCCTTTGAATCACACAACTTTTTCTCTAATACATTTCCTTGCCTTCGTTTAGGGCCAATTTTAATTAAATATGTTTTTATACATTTCAAATTTTTATATAATTGTTCTAAGACATCTGCCATTTCCTACCATCATTAGTTGTTTAATTAATCGCTTCGTTTATTATAGTTACTAGTACAATGTAACATATCATTTACTACGTTTATTATTATTACGATTATGTACTTATCTAATAAAGTTCTGAGTCCATTTTACGATGCCTGTTGTTTTTCCTCGAACTTTCACACACTCAGCACTTTTTTTCACTTTCACTTTCACTTAAACCCATGATGTGTGAACCGATGTGTGATGGTATCCGCTATCTTTGTTTTCACACTATGTCGCCCTTCGACCGTCCTTTCTCCAGTGATGGTCCAGATTGCCTCGCTCCTGACCTTCTAGATATTGTACTCATGTACATCTCCTGATTTATCCAGCGTACATGACAACGCCGATACATTCGCAGCAGAAAATACAGCACGCCGAGTCCCAGAACCAGCACCACTATAGTCATCAGTATGGTGATGGTGGAAATATGAAATTTCACCTCTTCCAGCTGCGTGTTATTAGTTCCTCCGGCTGCGTTTTGCACTACCACGGTTTCGTCTTTAGTTTGCGTAGTTCCCATTTTTAATGAACTCGTATTTTTCGTAAGCTACGAACCAAATACCACTTGTCACAAACGCGAACGTTATTAACGCTAGTGAATAATTATTATAATTCATCTTAGCTTGGCTCTACTTAGTCCAATTGTTTACACTGTACAACCCTTATATGGCACGGCGGTGTCGGTAAGGCGATCGCGCGGCGATGCCCGCTGGCAGGGTCGCCATGTAAGGTCGAAGGTATTTGTGGAGCGAAATGATAGACACGACTGCTCAAATAATACTCTCCTTTATTTTAGGATACACATGATTATATAAGGTTGGTTACATACACATAGGTACACTGCATACACACTACAGGGTACGCAGATCTCTCACTTCACTGGTTATGTTCAAGTTTCATGTTATTCGGGTAATCTATTCGGCGTTATAGGGACCTTAGGAAACAACTTACGTATCTATTACGTAGGCAAAACTAAAAAGGGAAAAATAAAAAACATTTTTGCAAAAAAATACTACCGACTTCCAAATGAAAAACTACAAAGTGAAAAATAACTTAACTCTTGGAAGTCGGTGTCCATATCGAAAAAAAATGGTACCTACGTAAGACACCGACTTCCAAGAGTTAAGTTATTTTTCACTTTGTAGTTTTTCATTTGGAAGTCGGTAGGATTTTTTTGCAAAAAAGTTTTTTTAATTAATACTAACAGAAAACCGATTTCATCATGGCAGGATAAAGTTTCATCAACCAATTTTCTTGTGAGCTACGCAGCTTGGATATGAACTTTACTCAAGCACTTATATCTACAAATAACATTCTACTATATACAAGTACACAATAACATGTGCAAGCTAAAATAAATTCCAATCTCTAGCTTTAAATCGACAGCTCACAACTCACTATCACAAGCTAAACTACATACTAGTACAATTCCCCCAGCAAAGTCCAACTGAACTACCCATCTAATGTCATCATCGCCCATCCCCGATGGGTCCATTCGCACGTACCAAGAGTGCAGTATCCGCCATGAATGCCAAGATTCTGAGCGTTGCAATTCCGCAGAACGCATCGAGTGATGAGCGACCCGTCGGGGCTAGTGGTCATCTCAATTTGTGAGAGTTACTACGAGATTGTAAAGAGAAGTGATTTAGTTTCTAGTTTGATTTGATGACGTAATAAGTCAAGTGAATGGTATATATTTAACACTGTACGATCTAAGAAAGAGATATAATGTTCCCACAGCTGGAAGATAAACCTGCTATCTCAGAGAGGTAGTGAATGCCACATGCGTCACGCGTACCCGTTGTGAGTTGGTGAATGTCACATGTAATTTTTGGTCCTAAGAAATGCCGGATTTTGTACCGTTCACTGTTTTAAGAGCAGTGGTGATGAAAGACAAAAAAGCAGATAAATTCAAACGTACGTCCTGCAACTTAAGTTGTAACCGTGCTCTCTGCTCCAACTCAGCGTATTGCAATCTATTTCGGGTTGTCGGCATCACCTCTTCCATATTGCACAGTAAACCCCGTTTAGCTTCAGTAGCTAGCCTTAGTACTCGTAGTTTTTACCAAACCGAGTTAATTTGTCGAAGTCAGTACTTTTAAATACAGTTTCCGTAGTAGTGTCCGTCAAACGATTTCTTCTCAACTCGCTGAAGCGGATCAAACGTAAAATTTTACAATCTCCGCTCAGATCCTTTTGATGTCCGCTTCATATGGCTCACATCCACTTACATTTGTTTCTGCGATTTTTTCACTAATTAAATGAGTCGAATTTGAAGAGAAATTGTATTTTATTCAGGTGCTTGAGCAATATACTTTATTTATAAAGTTTTCGACTTTCGGACGCGTAACTTTATTGGTATTACGTTAACAACTGCACCACCTGCTGCTCTATAGTTAATAATTCCCCTTGTACAGTGACGTAATTAACGTTTTTGCGTTGGAAACAACGATAAATCAGGCTTAACATCAGGCGAGATAGTGGTCAAACGCGAACCTATAACAAATAAAAAAAAAAATTGAAGCAAAAGGAGTGTGTAAGGAAAAAAACTTTTTTGCAAAAAAATACTACCGACTTCCAAATGAAAAACTACAAAGTGAAAAATAACTTAACTTTTGGAAGTCGGTGTCTTAAGTAGGTACCATTATTATGCGATATGGACACCGACTTCCAAAAGTTAAGTTATTTTTCACTTTTTAGTTTTTCATTTGGAAGTCGGTAGTATTTTTTTGCAAAAAAGTTTTATTATTTTTCCCTTTTTAGTTTTACCTACCTAATAGCAAGTTGTTTATTAAGGTCCCTAAAACTCCAGAATAGATTTACCGAATAATATGAAACTTGAACATAACCGGTGAAATGAGAGATCTGTGTACCCCTTTAGAGCGTACTGGCGTGATGTTATGTTATGAAATGGTATAAACAACAAACAGACATGCGATTGCAGCAATCCCGAGAGTTTTGCCGTTATTTATTGAAGAATTCTGTTGTGTATCTCCGAAGTTCTTCATCAGACCTTCACCAAATTAAAATGGGACCAATTTCGAAACATACTCTTTCAAACAAAAAAAGAATTTTCAAAATCGGTCCACAATTGACAGAGATATCGATGAACATAACAAAAAAAAAAAAAACAAACATAAAGTCGAACATAGAACCTCCTCCTTTTTTTGTAAGTCGGTTAAAAAGCATGAGACATTCTGTAGTTTCTGGCTTCCTCCATGCTAAAAAGGCGTGAGTTTTTGTAATTATGAGTTAAGCTCGCTTTTGTACATAAGCTGTCCTATTATAAGGGTAATTATGAGTTAAGCTCGCCTTTGTACATAAGCTGTCCTATTATAAGGGTAATTATGAGTTAAGCTCGCCTTTGTACATAAGCTGTCCTATTGTATTTGTGTCTTAATATTTTTGTGTACAATGAAGAATAAGAATGATTGTTTTTTTATTGTTATTGATTTAACGTTAAGAATAGTGGGTAATTCCTTTGTAAAAAACATTAACTGGATCTATAACTCTAAACCAAAAAACTTTCTAGCCCGTGTAGCGATAGCAAGAATAGTTTAAAATATCTATTACTTTGTTGTAGATATATGTATTTTTTTATATCTATTAGTCCAGAAGTAACGCTTAATTTGAATTAATACTGACAGAAAACTGACTTCAACAGGTCTGGATAAAGTATCATCAGCTAATTTTATTGTGAACTAACTACGCAGCTTGGAAATGAACTTCCATAGCACGTATCATACAGCGCTTCTATCGCTAACCGCGCTTTAAGTTCGTCGCTGTGCGAGCACTCATTTTAATTCTCTGTATGCCACCAACGTCAAGAAGTGTCCTTTACCTTACTCAAGTCCGAACTTCAAAAACCCGCCGTGTTTACTACCAACTTACTAAATATGCCCCAAAAAGTAAACCACAACCTTAATTTTGAACACAATAAAGTCCAAATTCAAACATCATAAGAAATTTAAACCACATTGTATATTTGTTTTCGGACGCATGCGCGCTTTCTACGGCGGCCATTTTCAGGAAAACCAACACAGTGCCATCTCCTGTACATACACAAATACTTCGTATGCACACACACAAGAATGTATCAAATTTTTTGAAAGATTGTCTCGCTGTGTGCGTGTGATTGGTGCGCTTGTGTGCGCGGGATGCTGGCTAAAGCTGCGTCCATACGGACGGCTGATTGAGTTCCAACGATTGTTTGCTTGAGTCGTCTGCGGATTATGTGGAGTTTACAATCGCTGAGTGCTTACACAAGATTTGGAATACTTTCAATGATTCGTGACACGTCGCCTCGGTGAATTAATGTAACATAAATAATTATATTGTTGTTAAGTAGGTTATTTTGAGCATGACTGCTTCAAATAAATTATTGTGTTTTGCTGTTCAATGTTTGGGTTTCATTTTGAAATATATTTTGATAGAGCTTTTTTGTTTGGGCATTAGGCATTTTACTTCTTTAAAATCTATCTTAAGTAAAAGACGTATTGTTTCCAACAATTTGACTAACCACTTCTGAAGTTCAGATTTCCTGAAAATTACTTAAAAATTTACGCTAACAATCACTGTACCATCATAATTCCCCGAGAGCCATTTTCCCGCAAATCGTTTGACGGGCCAGCGACCGCTGTTTACTTTTTAATCCCAAATCTTTTAAAAATGTAATCTAAACGGTTAATCCTCTAAATTGAAACATCAAACGAAATTAGACGAACGCGCTTGATCCCTACGTGTTTACACATGCGGCCAAATAAATCGGGCACAATAAAATTCGTACCGACAGCTTCGAATTTGTTAGAACGAACCGCGGCCGTCAAATTGCCGCTGAAAACACGAGCCCATGTTAAAATATTTACACAATTTATTCAGGAAATGTTCGCCCTCTGGACGCGGCTCTACCCTGACCTGACCTGGCTTGAGAGGGACACAGATTTAGTCAGCCTCGCGCCGCCACCGCCGGCGGGTGTTCGGCAACGCGCTCTGTTACCATCCACTGTGTCCATCCCTCTCCTGCAAACCGATACCACCGTTTGTGCGAAAGAAAGGCACGAAAAATCGCGTTAAAATAGGTACGTAGTAATTAAGTGTGACCGGCGGAATGCAGGGTTAAAGTCTTTATGAGTGCACCCGTAATTAAATTTTGATGTTCAGTTTATGTACGAGAAAATGTATTCGGGCGTCGATTGTACGTGGAAATGTGAGGTTACTTTTAATGTTTTGTACATTTCTTTACTTTTAACGTCAGCTGACAGTAATTGTTTTCTATTCCTCTCGAATGTAGGCCATTAATTTGGCACTTTTGTGTAATTCTGAGAAGTAATGTTTCGGAAATTCTTTATTTTCTTTTCTTGTCATACTTATGAACAAAGATTTATTACCCGAATACATCTTAAACCCCTGTACCCAGGTGCAGGGGAAGTATGTCAAACGCACAGCATCACTAGAGCTATACATATGTGTCGTCATTAATGACTAGGAACAGCCCAGCTGGCTAATGGTATGTAATTTGTAACCCCTGTTTATACAGAGCGCAGGGTTTGACTAACTTTCTAAACATTGCACGTTCCGGACAAACATTTACAAATACAAGATGTGTTTGGGAGCTTTTGGCTGCATTGGGTTCAAAATTGAACGAGTGGTTTTATTTTTTAAAGAGAGCGGTAAAACATTCAGCTATTTCTTAATGCTTATGTGCAATTTATACACTTTTAGCTCTTCATGTTTATGCAGAAGTAACGTGGGTGTAAGTTATTCTCGGACGTTAATTACTACACGACTCAGCTCATTAGGAATCGCAAGTATAATTTTATTCAGTCTAAAGACTTTGCAAAATTGTAAAGCATATTTGAAGAATTACAACAAGTGCAATTTAATACTAAAACAAGATTAGAACTCGTACTTTGGAACATAAATAAAAAATACTATGATTCTATAGTTTATGTCTATAAACTATATTAGGAGAACAATATAGAAGGGCTTTTATTTTCTACTAGAACCCGCGGCTTCACACACGTGAATTTTGTATTCTCCAAATACTACAAAAAAAAGAGCATGAAAGAGTATTATTTTCCTATAAAAACAAAACACATGAGACCCCAACCCTTGTCAATACAATATAATGCCATACTCAAATAACTTGCACTTCTTAGTGCCATAGATTCTTATCACGCGGGGATAGCCATGCTTTCACACCATTACGAAACAGTCCCTCGGCCGAACTATTACTATTATGTTACTACATATAAGTAGCTGATACGTTTCTTGTTTATATTTGTTTCTCCGACCGGTAACAAAGTTTAACATGCGACGTTATGATTGTGTTAGAACTTTGGTAATGAATGCGATATCAAATTTTGATGGCATTCCTAAATTATGATTAATGATTGAATTTTAATGGAGCTATGTAATTAATTGTTAAATATCATTATTCATGGTAGCACAAGGTGACTTGGAACTAGCATGTGTGCTTAGATATTCCATTTTTAGGATATTTGTAAATATGTCCCATATTTTGTAAAATATAGGCCTGCTCTTCACTACGATATACAGACTTTCCTACCTTTTACTCTTATCTTGGTTTTGACATCAATAAGAATATGTTAAAATCCACTCATAAAAAGATTACCTAATAAATTCGCTCAGCCGAATAAATGCTCGGTCTTGGTTAGTTGATTTACGGCTCCCTCGAGACTGCATTATGATAGCTAGCGGCCAGCAGCCAGCTATTCATAGCTACGATCTAATGGCTCACAATATTGGCGCTCTCCACTCGAGAATCTGCTCACATCTTAAAACAACAATCTCTGGAGCAATCACAACATTTCTCTGGATATAAAATGTTTGCAGGAATGCTACAACAAATATTATCGTTCACATTTACTACAGAACCCTTAACTATTGCTTCCGTTTCTATACTGACATTCGTGTTTTCCTCCGCACTTAATACGAGTTTGGAATAACTTTCGACTTTATTCTTACTTCGTTCACATAATATTTATGCGAGCTAAGTGTTTCATGTAATTTAACTTATATGTAATTTGAATAATGTGTCGGGGTAAGAAAAACAGCAGATGTTAACCTTCCCACGCCTGCGATAGTCGCCGAAGTGAAATGGGTATATAATAGGTTGGGAGGCTTACGAGTAATACTTGTATCTGTAGATATCGTTAATATCATTTGATATTAGAGGGTTATTGGAATACAAAACAGATTAATTAATAAATCAACATTTGTAAGCGATGCTAATGAATTGAATACTGTTCAATGCTATTATTGTATTTGTTTCACTTAAAGGTTCTGGATTGAGAGATATTTCTCAGAATAAGCGAGATAAGATAAGATATTTATGTTTTGTAAAACATAAGTATGCGAGCTACTTATTATTGTACAAAGTGTTCATCTTCTTCTCCGATCAACAATCTTCAGTGTTTTCTGAGAATACTGTTTTCGTGTTTATTTGTTGCAACAAGCAACAATTATGTGCTACGGCTTTCGACGGTTTGAATGTAAGCACGTACATCCTACGTCGTAGGTTAGCGTGTGATGGAAAAGAGTGTCCTCGCAGTTTCTTGCACGTTCTCTTCCATAGAGACCTACTGACGCTTGCGAATGTGCATTCATTTTGTTTTGTTTGCAATTCAAAAGTAGCTTTATATCATCATCATCACTATCATCATATCAGCCGAAAGACGTCCACTGCTGGACATAGGCCTCACCCAAGCGTCGCCACATTGACCGGTCTCGTGCGGCTCGCAACCAGCTTTATATGGTTTAGTTAAAATAAATTAATTTGATTATGCTTTAGCAAAATCTTGAAAATGTTTTCGGCGATACATGTGGTCTAAGGAGGTAGCGTGGACGAATTGGATGTCTTTCTTAAGAATCAAAAAGAATGCAAAATCCTAACAGATGGAAGGACAATTCGATAAATTAATTAAAATTATTTGCCCTCAAGTCAGCCGTAACCAGGTAACCTTTAAAATAAACTCGGTCACGAAGAATTTCTCAATCCGCAAGCCTATTTTGAAGTCAGTCACTCTTCCCATCAGTCGAGCCGTCACCAACCCGTCGCAAGGAATACCATCGAGGATGCTACGTGATGCGACTGACAACCATTCCTGGAGGTAATCAGGTCAACGGACGAACCAAACTGACAATTTGGATGTCACGGCGGAAATAGAAGTTTTAAGCTTTCGTGAATTTCCGTAATAGTGCTGAAGTGGGTCTTAATCGGGCAAGGGCTTAAGTGGGTTAACGTTGTTTAGCAATTGTGAACATAATTCTGACTATGGGTTGTTTTCTAGTTAGCTTATATAATGCAAATTAGTATATTGATTTCAGTATAGTAAAAAACATAAATGTACCTTCTAGCGTGTTTGTTTTGGAATTGCTCGATTACTTTAGACTTAAAAAAAGGTTTAAATAACTTATGAAATCAGTAAATGAAAGCTACGAAAGAAAGGCTACAAAAACCAAAAAAGATGGAATGGAGTCGGGCTTGTTGCTGGATCAACATGAGATAGAGCGGTCAAAGTATTGACAGGAATGCAGAAGATTGGAGAAGGCCTACTGGGAAAGGGACACAACAAAATATAAACAAACACTAAATACGAGACTGAAGACTTCACTTTATAATTATTCGTTTAACAGATGACTGCTATTTGTTTTGTAAATTGGATAAAAATACCACTTAAACAAGTAATTCTTTTTTTTCAATTTTAATTAGATTAAGAATCGTACAACCCGAATTAAAATCTACGATCACAAAGTGCCATATCTCGTTATATACAAGCTTGGCTCAGTCATTGAGTCACAATCAGGAATATGACATAGTTACTGACGCTCCTCATGAATCCAACGTTACGCGACTCGGAAGCGAACCCACGATATCCAGGTCAACAGACTAGTTCTTTAATGGCGAGTTTATTTTGCATTGTCTTTTTGTATTTTTTTTAATAAATTTTATAAATAGTGCTTTTTTTAAGAGCATATTATTATAATATCTATTGATGTCAAGCGGTGTTTAGAATATTTAAGGGAGATAGAAAATAAGTCCTGTCTTGTCAAAGGGTACCGTGTTACCCAGTTACTGGGTTGTGGAGGTCAGATAGGCAGTCGCTCCATGTAAAACACTGGTACTCAGCTGAATCCGGTAAGACGGGAAGCCGACCCCAATGTACTTGGGAATAGACTAGGCAGATTGATTGAAGGGAGATAGAAAATAAAAACTCTGAGTAAACCTAAAGGCTTCTCGAATGTTGTGCTTACATTATCACTTCAATATTTCATTTTATACACACCTGTACTTACGTAAGTAAAAAAACACCTTAAGATATAAAATATTACATCACGCATATAATCTATTCGCCGAAGATAAAGGTGTACCTATAATACACCAACATACAAAATAATTTAGTATAAAATTATAATTTCAGTATCCATATTATAGCATTATATTTAAAAATTTAATTAATTATCATCATCTGCCTAGCCTTTTCCCAATTGTTGTTGGGGTCGATTTCCAGTCTTACCGGATTCAGCTGAGTACCAGTGTTTTACATGGAGCGACTGGCTATCTTACCTCCACAACCCAGTAACTGGGTAACACGATACCTCATGGCTAGACTGGTGTCAGATCTCAAGCTTCTGACTACCCGTAACGACTGTCAAAGATCTTCAAATGCCAGCCGGGACTTAACGTGCTTTCCGAGGCACGGAGAAAACTCGGTAAGTTGAAATGGTCACCTATCCACGGAACGACCTCGTCAAGCGTTGCTTAACCTTGAAGATCGACCCATGCGGCTGTTATTATTTAGCCACGAGCTTTAGTATCCATATTATAGCATCGTATTTAAAAATAAAATTAATCATCATTAACTTTAATTGTCTATATGAAATTTCCACCGCGACGCAAAGCTCTACGCGAGATCTACGACACTCGTAGCACTGCTACGCCGTAGCGCTTCTACGGGTTCAAATGAGTAATTAGGGAATTCGTCACGAGCCGAGCGTAGATTTTGGTAACTTTGTAATAAAATATGTATTTTGTTGAAAATACTTTCCTAGTTTTCGCTTTAAAGGTCTTCAGAGACTCAGGAGAATGGAAAGAATGTTCATAATTTTATTTTTTGTTGGCTAAAGGTCGTTTAAAGTGATAAAGATTGGGCTTGTGTTAATATATTTTAGAATTATGTTTGACTCGGTCGTACTCTTTCCTTTGTGCGTTTCGTAGAGTGTCAGGGAGATGTATTTTTTTTTAAATATTCTTCATATTATCACGATTTAAGTCAATATGATTGACATTCGTTAAAAGTGTATTATTGACTAGCTGCGCCTGTGGTTTTGCTCCCGTCAACTGCCTATCGTACCGTACTTACCTACCTACCTACCTGCCTACCCTACTTAGCTTGCTACATATTCAGAAAATGACGTCAAATGTACAACGCCATCTATCGAATATGGAGTTCAACTGTCTGAGTATCTGAATTGCGTGTGTTGTGTTATTTTACTACTTAAAAATGCTGGAAATGGGTTCTGTTGGTTATCCTTTAAAACCCAAGCTTTTATTTTTGGAAATATTTTTTATTTACAAAAACGACTTTTCAACAGATTAATTTTATGTACTGTCTAGTTTTTTTTTGCCCCGTAGCCTGTGTCATAGGAAATGAGTATATTTTCGGTATACAATATAGAAAACGTCACTGATTACGGATTACCGTAATTGGATCAGTACTGGCAGAGATAACATCCTAAAAACATATAAACAATCAAAAGAACAATTTAACTTCCTTAAAAGTTAATATAAACTGAGACAACTAATAAGGTTCAGTACTATTACCGACTAAAACACAACAAAGAAACTAACCTACAAGTTCAGACTCCAGAAAATCTTTCCCAGACAACTAACCAAGAAAATGTAATATCAGAGACAAACAAGCATATACAGCATGTTGCCTCAGATGAGATCAATATCGTTACCACACATAATACCTTTTTGTCAAGGGACATGACATATTAATAATTTTGCGGCGACGTCTAGGCATATGTGCGATGCGGCCTTGCTGCTAATATCTGATACAAGTTTGTGTTTATGTATGTAGGTAAAGGAGCTTATTACTTAGGTCGACTGTGTCTGTGTGTGTGTGTACACCTATGTTAATGTTATGTAATAGTAGATGGTAAAGGATATTGTATCTGTAACTACAGTCAGGGGAATGCGTGTACCACTTTTGACAACACTTTCCAGGTATTTGAACTAGATTAGTTTAGTAGATAGTCAGCTAGATAGCAGACACGTAAATAACAAGTAAAATTTCAAAATTTAAATAACCCCCGACACTTTTATCTTGCGAAATCACCCCGATTCAAACAGTAAAACGCACATAACTTTTGAACGACTGAACCGATTTGATACAAACATAGCTAAAAACACTCTCGACAAAACACATTTGAAACAAAAAAAAACTAGATCAAAATTGGTTCATCCGTTTAGGCGCTATGATGCCACAGACAGACACACAGATACACAGATACACAGCAACACACGTGAAACTTATAACACCCCTCTTTTTCCAGCGGGGGGTTAAAAAGATCTTGTCTTTAATTTTTTTGTTTATTTAAGGATCACCAACGAGTGTTACAAAACCATAAAACATAAACAAAATATTAAAATTGGTACACATTTTCACTATGCTGTAATGCACACTCAATTACAGGCAACAGCTTAATAATGATACTTACTTTAATAATATGTAACAAACACATACACTTGACAATAAATAAATAACAATAAATATAACGAATAATAAAAAAACAATATCAGTCACAACAAACAGTGGCAATAGTAACATAAACATGATAATATTTTTTCTGTAAATGAGTATGAACACTCATGATAAACGAAAAATCTAGCTGAGCTTGGCGTGTTTTGATGTTGAGATAAACATTTAAACGACTCCAGAGGTCACAATTTCGAGTGATAACCAATTAATTTAACTGACTGTACACAATACGTATTGAGTTTGGAATAATGAGAAAGCTAAATTTTTGTTTGTAAATTTTTAATTCATACAAAATGTTGGTAAGAATTCAATCTGGCTGCATTTTTCAGATAGTAACCTGCAAATCTGATCTGTTTTTTTGTCTTATAATAAACTTTATTAACATGCACATAATGCTACTAAATCTTCTGATTTTAAGAAAGATTTTAAACCGCTGTCTATACTCATATTATAAAGAGGAAAGATTTGTATTTTTTGATTTTTGTATTTAACGAATAAACTTAAAAACTTCTGGACCGATTTCAAAAATTCTTTCACCGTTGGGAAGCTACACTATCTCCGAGTGACATAGGCTACTTTTTATCCCTGTATTCTCACGGGAACTACGCGGGTGAAACCACGAGGCATCCGCTAGTGTTATATATAACCCATAGCTAATGTTTACCCATTCCAAAATTCGAAGGGATCGGTTACCAACACTTTTACCTTTCCACGGCTGACAGTTCAATAATATATGGGAGGGTCAAACATCCACAAACAAAATTAAAGTTTGCGACTCCATCCCCGAGTACAATGGGCACAACTTGAACCATGACTCTTGGAGTGAATGCGAGCCGGCCAGTCCGTTTCCATTTAGTCTCGGGTACCGTACAAGGGAAGTTTTTCACCATGGAAAGCAAAGGGAAAATACGGCACTTTTTATCCCATTGAATGGATAGTCCCCATGGGATGGTCGGAACAATTTCCCTTGCTCTGCTATGGCGTCTTATCAAGTTATTTTAATCATATGGGGTGTTGGTATCAGACTTCTGATTTCAATGATGCTTGATGTGTTGTATATATCGTGTGAAATATACTAGATTAAAATGATTAGTTGAATGGAATTTTGTGGAGTCTGTTGTTGAAGTTACTTACTTAAAGCATTTTTTTTTTACTATATATAGACTTGCGCTTGACCACTATCTCACCTGATGGAAAGCGATGATGTGGTCGACGGTGAAGCACGCTTGCCTAGAAAAAACTCATTCACAAGCTGTACGCATAATAAAAGTGTCCCCAAAACGTTTAGTGGGTATGGGTGGGTGGTGCCTTTCTAATATTAATAGAATTTGTAACGAAAATGTAGACGACATTTAAATTAGTTGCATAGTGTGAGCGCTAGTCAGATTATAATAAACTAGCTGACCCCCGCGGCTTCGCTCCCGTCAAAATTATAGCCTATGTTACTCGGGAATAATGTAGCTTTCCATAGGTGATAGATTTTTTTAAATTGGTCCAGTAGTTTCGGAGCCTATTCGGTACAAACAAAAAAAACATTCCTCTTTTTTATTACCCGACTGGTTACCCGACTGGTTATGTGTTTCGCGCGTATCTTGTATGTATGTATGTTTGTATGTATGTAATATTCTTTATTAACCCCCGCCGGAAAAAAGGGGTGTTATAAGTTTCACGTGTGTTGCTGTGTATCTGTGTGTCTGTCTGTAGCATCATAGCGCCTAAACTGATGACCCGATTTCGATTTAGTTTTTTTGTTTGAAAGGTAATTTTGTCGAGAATGTTCTTAGCTATGTTTGAATAAAATCGGTTCAGCCGTTCAAACGTTATGGGCGTTTTACTGTTTGAATCGGGGTGTTTTCGCATGATAAATGTGTCGGGGGTTTTTTAAATTTTGAAATTTTACTTGTTACCTAATATCTTTTAAACCACTTGACCGAATTATATAATTAAGACATCGATAGATAATTTTTACCGCCCAAGTGTTCTTAGATAGGTGAAGTTCTAAAAAAACAAACATGGCGGTTTTTGGGCGCCATATTGTGCGGGTCCCAATTTTTTTTCTTCCAAACCCATTGAGTGGGATATCAAAATGAAGGGTTTTAAGAGGTGATTACAAAAATATATACCACTTATATGTTTGAAAGTAATTCGAAAAAGAAAAATATAACTAAAAAGTTGTAAATAAAAAAAGTTTATTTATAAGTCAAAAACCCGACTGATTAAGAATCGAACTAAAAAGCTGTTAACAAGAAAAAAACATGCTGTGCATTCGGAGGATCAGTCGGTCAGCCAGTTCGCGAATATGTTTTCTCCGACTGCACAGCATGATTTTTTCTTGTTAACAGCTTTTTAGTTCGATTCTTAACCAGTCCGGTTTTTGATTTTATAATATTGTTATAGAAAGAGCTTGGATCAATATACCGCCTGCTTCATAGATCTACATAAGACTTGATCGCTGTTTCAAAATTATATCGGTACATGGTGAGCACTAAAACCGATCCCGAATCCCAGACTTAAATAATTAGACGTATCAAATCTGCCGTCATTTTGAATAGATCCCCTTTATTATTTAAACCCCCATCTCTTGTCAAGGCATGCATAATTGATCTCTCAGGCTCACGAGTGGCTTGGCTGTCTATAGACTTTAATTTACTATCGGATCAGGGTAGTTTGAGCTTTATTAGGATGTGATAAGATCGAGGTAGGGTGCAGTGTTTTGTTTGTTTTTGGAGCCTAGACAAATAGGAGACTTTGCAAAAGCAGATTGGAGTGGAAAGGAAAAAAGTCTTTCAGACTGTCTGCGGTTGTTTGTGTGCGTTGATATTGCGTCTGTGTGTGTGTGTGTGTGTTCGTGTGGAGCGACCATTGAAGTCTGAATTCACACTTGACGTGAGGGTGCAGTAGAGTGAGCCAATTGGTGTGTTTGCGTATCACTGAGTTTCTTGTTACGTATGTGACTTTTTCTTTTAATGACCTTTGGCTTTATCCTTGCAGCATTCATTCCAAGTAAGCTTTTTTTTACTTTTACGTGGCTCTGATTCTTCCTATCCATCTTATGCATCTAAAAGGACTTGATCACTTTAGAACTTCCTTCCTTTAGGACATACAATAAATGCGCTCTTTATTTAATATAATGCTAATGTCTGTTATTTAAATATGACATATCACATTACATAATTAAAGACTCTTTTCGTAATGAACGTCAAGATGAAACATTATGTTTTCTTTGAAAATAGACTTATCCCATGAAGAAAGGAACATTGCAATAAATAGTAACATACTTTTATCTAAAACTTTTCTGGAACGGAAATAAATCAGTTTGCGAGGGGGAAGTAGACTTTAAACAAATAATAATAGCAGGCAGCATAAATTCTAAATTAGGAGTTGAGACTTGAATACCGTATTTTAACTAAAATAGAGAAAATCAATTCCTTGACCTGGATTCAGGTGCTGAAATTTCTGACTATTGATAAACCAATTTAATTATGAAATTGTTCAAGTGTATAAGAGGTAACCTGGTCAAAATGTTGCCTCGGTGATTATAAGCTGATTACTTGGAGTTGCGGTAACGAACTTGTCTTGTGGTATTCTTTGGTTGGATTTAGTTGAATTTTAGTAGGTATTACTAGTTTGTATAGTTCCTCCTGGTCTTGAAACTTCAGGTGTATGTTTTAGCATTACCGGCACCGATTTCAGAAGGTTAAATTAGTCTGCTTCAAATATAATTTAATTAATATATTTTGTCAGATAAAAAACAATTTGATTTGGCGCATAAAATGCAACACACAATATTGGTAGGTATAAATGTAAAAAATTAAAACATAAATTTAAGACAGTAATAATTATGTGCCTCACAGCTGCGCTAAATAGGTGCAGTTCAGCAAGTTGACAAAGAGTAGGTGCATACTTATCGGACGCTGAATTTTCAAAATATTGAGTCCAGAAACAAACAGTAATAAGTCGGCAGTCTAAGTAGATGAAGTTTGATCAATCGATTATCCAGAAAAAGTGACCACTGAGAAAAACTATAACAATCCAATTCCCTGCCGTCCCAAATTGTCTTCGTTGGGGATTCCAAGAGAAGTGTCATAAAAACAAAAAGCGATGATAAAACGTCTCTCCCAAAGTTCATCATTCGGATCTTATCAACGAGTTATGGTTCTCGTCCAGCTCTCCAGCCATCACTTCTAAGTGCTGAAATTAAAACCGTCATCTTGAGAATATTCTGGAACTTTCAAGTGGCGTCGAAGCAGTGACGTAATCAAGTATCCGCTCGGTTTTAAAATTTTATCTGCATTTAGATAAGTTTTAAAAACTTCAGTGATATCATGGAAAACCGGCCAAGTGCGAGTCCGACACGCGGACCGAGGGTTCCGTAAAAACAGCTACATTCACCAACATAATTAGGTAAATATTCTCAAATCATACGAGCATATTCTCTGAAGCGCATGTCGAGCCCATTTCTTTTAATATTTTACAATACAAAATTTAAATCATACATTTAATATTTTACAAAAACTAAAAAAAACACTTTTCAAAGACTTAGAATTCACTATTCATGTATGTTTTGGTATTTACAGGCTGACAAGAATGTAAAAACAAATAAGTCGAGCACAAGTTTTTTACTTCGTCATAGACAACTAAGTTATTATTTCTGGGAAAGTTTTATCATAACGTCTAAGGTCTCTATGAAATAACTCGGACGGACATAAAACTTAGTTTATTCTTCGTTATTTTCCTTGGTCCGTCAGATATAAAATTATATTTCCTCTACGAACTACAATATTATTGTTTGTTTGTTTATAAAGATTGAATAATTCTAGTAATTCTACGTACAACAGTAGATAAGTTACATAATGACAATCAGTGAACCAACCAAAGTGGATCTTTTATCTATAGTTGCTTTTTGATCTGATTCTCTAAAGCTGAGACTGATCAATTGAAGAGTTGGTATTAACCGCATACTGTAGTGGTATTCCTAGGCTGGAATTTATTTTTCCTGGTGCTATTACCTGGAGGTTTTTAAAAATAAAAAATAAAATAAAATAATCTTTATTTCAGACAAGTAACATCCATATGGGTTAGTAAACAAGAAAACTTATACCTATGTTAGTACTCTTAATAGCTAAAAATAATATTTAGTAACGAGGTTGTTGTTCCGAATGCATTTCAGAACAACATCCCCTAATAACGGAGTATCGTACCTCCCGGCTATGGTTTTTAGGATGGAGTTGGAACTAGTCCGCACTCTGCAGAGCATAGAGGCAGATCTCTGCCTGACGATGGCATGATTGATAGATAAGAGTGAATCAAGCAAGGATTTGGAAAGAGTGATCCAGTGTTAACCACATCATTAACAACACTCAGGTCTTCCTCTCAGATGTGTTTTGACCAATATCAAAGGAAAATCTATACCAACATTGCTTATACCTAAAATTTGCATCCACTGCGATTTATAAAGTTTGAAAACTTTAATGAAAACAATTTAGCCATGCATTGTACGCTGAGCTGTAAATTATTTGATTTAATTTGGCGCCCCTTGCAGGGTCAACGTCTGGTTTCTTGTGGCTGTACTTACTTAAACTTGGCGGAAACTTTTACAACAACTGTGCATTATTAATTTACTTTTATGTTTTGTGATGAATTTTCTCATAATGTGTATGTTTTTATGTGGAGCTGCGGTTCGTGCTTCTTCGGTCTTATGCTCTTACCTATGTAGATATGTAATGGCCTTTCAGAATCGTAAGTTTAGGTATTGAATTACATTGTATAAAATATATTCTATCTATCTACGAGTTAAAACAAAAATAATGAAATGATCATTAAGGTAAAATAACAAAGTTTAAAACGGCTTTCAAAATCAGTTCAATACTTTTTGCGTAAACAAACAATCGTGTTTTTATTATGTAGTAGTAGGACAAGTTGTTGTTTTGAGACAACTCGAATTCAGAAAAGAGTCGACAGACCGACGAAACAACACAATAAAAACAACATTTATTCTCATCTAATTCTCATCAATTGAACACTGCACTCCGGCTTCATAATTGGCAACTCATATAACCGCGAGAAGTAGAATAAATTAAGAGCAGTCTCTGAGACGCGCGGAGAGGGCGCGGGGCGGGTAGCGGAGCGGGAGACTCATTTATCTCCGCCACACTTCACTTTACCAACTTGTCTCAGAGATTTATGACCAGCACATAAAAATGTCTCATGACTTGTAATTATACTCTTTGGAGTAGATGGAGGAAATATAGTACAGCGTGAGCAGTGCTTGGTGTTTGGTAAAAGTTCCTGAGAAGTTTGGCAGTCTTTGAGAGGTCAATGCTCAGCACTTTTTACAAGCTTTTACTTGCAATGTATTTGTATGTATGTAAGTGTGTTCGGGTCAAATCTTGCAACTGAATTTTAAAGCAGTTATCCTCCACCAATTAAGGTGCAATTTTTGCATATACGTTTAGTTTGGATGAAAAGCATGCATTGATGCTTAGCTAAGTGACGTCATTTTAAATCCAATACGGCGGACGGCATAATATGGCAAACTAGTTATTTTTTGTGCACTGCCACGATATGGATAGGTAACAAATGAAAGGTTTACTGAGAAGAATACGAAAAAAGCTTTTTTTTAAGTTTTTTAATGAATAGAACTAAACTGGCATATTCTTATAACCAGATTTATTATATTAGGACATGCTTCTGGAAACCGAAGTTCCTAATTGCAATCAAGGGCACGTTAAACCATTGGTCGCGGCTGTCATTTGTACATCTTTGACAGTCGTTATATCGTGATACCCAGTTACTGGGTTGTAGAGGTCAGATAGGCACGCATCGGGTCGCTCCATGTAAAATCCAACTGAACCTGGCAGTCTTTTTTTTTTTATTATCGATAGGCTCGCGTTTGACCACTACCTCGCCTGATGGTAAGCGATGATGTGGCCTACGATGAAGCACGTTTACCTAGAAGTAACCTATTCA
Source organism: Orthosia gothica (assembly GCA_949775005.1). NCBI lineage: Eukaryota > Metazoa > Arthropoda > Insecta > Lepidoptera > Noctuidae > Orthosia > Orthosia gothica. The sequence continues at coordinate 1,706,914 of OX459063.1, forward strand.
CTCTTGACTTAAATACCCCAAGGTTGTAGCTATCAGGGAACAAATACTCCGGAAGGGAATTCCACTCCTTAGCTGTGCGCACAATGAAAGTATTAGCAAAACGCTTTGTGTGTGTGGGTGGGATGTCCACCATGTACCGATGACTCCTTATATTCTTGGGAAGAAGGCAATTTGATTGCCTTAACAAACTCATTTACTCAGACAAAATGAACTGTCATGTCTAGAAAGCGAAGTGACACCTAATGTTACTGCAATTTACATTGTGAAGCCACAACAACACCATGGGAATCAAAAACCTTGTTACACAACTTAATGGATCTTCCCCCAATTTCACTTCTCTAATACCCCTAATGAGCATGGGGACTTAATCCCCATAAGTCGACGGTAAATCTGTTCCACGCACGCAAAGTCACGGCCAAAAGTACCTAAGCTCATTTTATACAATTTTGTAAAACATCACAAATATCGCTTTGGGGTGATTACAGGGGTGTAATCAATTACGAGCGAGGATAATCTTATTGTTGTTACATTCATTAATCTGATTAATGTACAATTTAATCTGTTTGTTCTGTAATTAACGCCTATTTAGGTACATATCATTTAAATACGTTTTCGAAGTAAATAAATGTGACACTGAAAATCCTACTATTAAAAAGTTTTTGAGCATGGATGTTTGTTATCAGCTCAACTGTCCATATTTCCGAATCGGATTAAAACAATGGTTATTTCTATTGTGTCTGGAAATTGACACTTTGAGGGTTATACTAAGCTGAAGAGTTTGTTTGTTTGTTTGTTTGAACGGGCTAATCTCAGGAACTACTGGTTGGGACCGAAATTTTTTTTTTTTGTTTTGGATAGTCCATTTATCGAGGAAGGTTATAGGCTATATAACATCACGGTATGACCAATAGGAGCGTAGCATAAACGTTTTTTTTTGCAAAAACGGGAATAAAATATTCCTTTTTGAGAGCTTTTGTTGCGTGCGCTGCGTAAACGGTTTAAGTTTCGCATCAATCATGTTTGTAGGGTAGGTAGGGTAGATGGGTAAGTAGGTAGCCAGTTGACGAGAGCGAAGCCACGTGGGACAGCTAGTAACTTATAAAGATATTGGCGGGTGAAGTCACGGGCGGCAGCTACTTTTATTATAAAGAACTTTAGTACTAAAAGTATACTACAAATAAATAAATGTGTGCTAACCAAGAAAACATTGAAACGATTGACAGAAACAAAACAACTTTTAACTAACAATGTCTGTCAACTGTAGCATCCTCATTTAAAAAAGGCGACCAAGCTCTGCTCGGGTGCAAAACGAGAAAACAACGTTTTTAAAAATAAAACCTCGCTAGATCGATTTATCGCCCCCAAAACCCCCTGCAAACTAAATTTCATGAAAATCGTCGGAGCCGTTTCCGAGATTCAGATTATATACATACTAGCTGTTCCCCGCGGCATCGCTCCTGTCTCCACCCCACAGGGACCGCTTTCGGGATAAAAAATAGCGATGAACAACTATATGTGACTCAGGAATAATGTAGCTTTCTATTGGAGAAAGTACTTTTTAAATCGGTCCAGTGGTTTCGGAGACTATTCGATACAAACAAACAAAAAGATAAACAAGAATTGCTCGTTTAAAGGTATTAGATTTTATGAATACATATTGCTAAAAATAATTGAATAGAAAAGTAAATTATATTTCTATTAAGTTATCTTAAGATTTTTTGTTTCATAACTTTACAAATGCCAACGGAACAGAAAAAGTGTTTTCAAGAGTTGGAAAGTTTTCTAAAGACTTGAGCAACTTTTTTGTTCAAGTTTGTCTTTGAAGACGTTTCTTTTTTTCTAAGGGTGAATGTTTACTAGCAATATAGTTATCATATTTTTTTACAAGCTTTTATTTAATTTTACTTGTTAGTTCGTTTGGTAGTATATGTGGCTCAAATCTTGCAACCGTATATGAAAACAGTTATTTCCAACTGATTGAGCTGAAATGTTGCGTATACGTTTAGTTTGTATGACATTGCACGAGCTTAAAAAAAACTTGTATAAATAAGTTTTTTATTGGAAACAATTTGTTCATCCAAATTATGGTCTTAATATTAAATTATGATGACTCATAAAAATTGGCCTAGAGAAATACGGCATCAACTCAAACTCCAGTAGGTACTTAATTTTACGGTACATTATTACTTTAATATTACCTAGAACTTGACGAAATACAGAATTCTCAGAAATCTCTAACAGTTGCTCGAAGTACTTAGGTAACTATACTAAACTTGAGTCTAAGATTCTAGTCTACTTGTATTTAACCTATGTGCTGGACTTAAAATGTGTACTCTATCAAACGGTAACAATCGTGACTTGACGTAACTTCTCTAAATTCTAATTTCTATTTCCTAGTAGCGATGCATTTATAACCCCAGCCGGCAAAAGAGGGGAGTTATAAGTTTGACGTGTGTTGCTGTGTATCTGTATGTCTGTCTGTGGCATCATAGCGCCTAAACGGATGAACCGATTTTGATTTAGTTGAGAGTGTTCTTAGCATGTTTGAATAAAATCGGTTCAGCCGTTCAAAAGTTATGGGACGTTTACTGTTTGTGTGTGTTTAAATCGGCGTGTTTTTGCAAGATATCGTGTCATAATTACGTGTTCAATAGATTGCCGATCGAAGCGTATCTACTATGTTCTAGATAAATTATGTGGCATGAAATATAAATGTATTAAGGGTTTTTAAAATTTTGAAATTTTACTAGTACCTCTATCTTCACAATATTGGATATAAACAGCATTCAGCTAATGAATATAATATAGATACCTAAACAACAATATCATACCATTCTACTTATATTGTACTATTTATACTGCTACAATCTATTATTAATTTATCTATGTCTAGTTTTAGTATAAATGTTTGTCTAGTTTCTACCTTTAGTATAACCAGAATTTTGTCTTGGAACTAAGTTGTATTTTCGCTCCTGGGGTGGGCGCTAATATCTGCGATACAGTTACCTACTAAACTAACGCAGTATTATCGTACACAAAAATTGTATTATAGTTTAGTTCCAATAAATATTTGTATTTGTATTGTATTCTACCCCGTTGGTCTTTTGGTCGCAATTAGGGCTACTGTAAGTAGGGTTCTGGATTCGATTCCCAGATCGAGAAAAATGTGTTATTGTGTTATTCTATTAAGAATTTTTCTGTAGCTGCCCGGAGTTTGGAATTTCGTGTTGTGACATCGTATATTATTTATCAACACTGTATCATGAAAAGAACGTAAAGTTTATTGATGTTGCACTTGATCTCTTCCCGGTCGCGTCGGATTACTGTTACACCGAACTATGAGAGTAAGGAACAGAGAGATAACCTGTGGTTGCGGATATACTTGTGCACTATAATATTTTCTGCGTACGTAGCTAATCTCCGTTGACCACCGTAACTGTTCTTAATATTCTTCATTGTTTGCGGGTATATTATCATGGATCTGTTTGTTCCAGACCTCGTCCACCCAATGTGAAGCAAGCACGCCTACTAGACGATGTAACCGGGGCCGTAGTGACGTCACCATGTGCTCCTGGGTCGTGTCGGCCCTCATCATCCTGTTTGCCATGGGTAAGTCCAAATTCAACTTTTACTGTAGTTCTGGTGATGACTAATGCCTGGTTTCTGAGGTCCCCAGAAGAACTTTACCGTTGAAAATGAAAATTCGAAAACTTTAAGGTTGAGCAACGATTGGTGAGGTACCGGCCGGGCCGTGGAGTCGACCATCCGTTACGTACTGCAAGTCCTCTGTGCCTTATCGAGGTACAATCAACCGTAGGTCCAAGCTATTATATCTTTGGAAATCGTTACGTTTACCAATGTGTATCATTTTACCCAGTAACAGTAGTTCCCGCGCGTGGATCTGGTTAGACTGGAATCATTCTTCAACATAGTTGGGAGAAAGCAAAGTAGATAGATTAATTAAACAAAATTAGGTATCAATTTTAAGAAACATTGTCATTATATCAGTCAAACAAAGTGGAAAAACAGTTCTTTTGGGTACGACAAGAATCTCAGAAAATGGACAGGTATTTACTATTTATTACCCAAATAGTTTTGCTACTAATAGGTACTTTTCGGGAATACTGTTGCTAACAAGTCTTGTCAATGTTAGTCCTTCCATTAGATAATCCTAGACGAGTAATTAGTTAAACTAACTAATTTACTAATTAGGGGCTTACGTTCTAAAAGGATTTCGGTAATTTATTAAGACATTCTAGAATTTTCTTAAAGAAATTGCTCATTTTCTTTAGTGATCGAAACTAAAGACAGGCTAGGAATTTCATCAAATTTAATCATTAATCACATGAAAGTGCATCATACTACAGAGACAAATTCAATAACGAAACACAATTAACGTGATGAGGATAAACAAAATATAAAAAAAACAAAACTTGTCTACAGCCCCACTAGTAGTAGTAGTCTAACCTTCAACTGTCCATTTCCAGACACAATAGAAATTACCATTGTTCTAATCCGATTCGGACAGATGACCGGCTACCAGACGATGTTAAATTAAGGGTTTCGAATTTTATTTAGTATTTGTTTCATAGGAGCTTGTGGCTAAATACTAACCACCGGACAGTTCAATCTAGAAGGTTAAGCAATGCTTGCCGAGATACGTCCGGAGAGGGGTAACCATACATCTCTACATAGCGAGCTTTATCCGTACCTCCGTGCCTTCGTTGTCATTGTACTCCATGTAAAATACTGCTACTCAGCTGACTCCAATATAGTTTGGCAATGGCAGGTAAACTGATTGTTTCAGAGCCATTAGAAATCGATACCAATTACAACTGCGGCGTTTCACAAGCTAATTTAAATGGATCCTTTATAGTATCTAACAGTCAAGTATCACAAATCAAGTCCCAGTGGAATCAAATTAATAAACATTCTACTGTTACTCAATGATGCCACTTAGCGGGATTTAGTGGCTTACCCGGGTACTGTCGCTCAGCTCAACGTGCTCATTAATTTCAATCAGCCAGATTATCTGTACCAAAGCCGTTTTGATTCGTGCACTATTAAATAGATGTAGCGATGTGTTATGTATGTATCCAGATATAGCGTTTGTGGTAGACAGGAGATATCGTGTTGTGGTGCAAATTATAGTTTATGTTATCCCGCTGCTGGGCAAAGGGATTTTACTCTTCTATTCTTCTACGTTTTGTACAAGCGCGGACGCGGCTGCAGCCTATATTTGCCAAGATGTACTAAAATTGTGGTAGATTTAACCCAAGAGCATTGATGAACAGTTCGATACGTCTAACTTTAGCTTGGTTGATATTGGGTAACATATGTTATCTTTGTTTTGGAGTGCAGCACGGTGTTGTGATTTTTTATTTTTATTATTTGTGATAGGCATGCGTCTGACCACAATGATGACTGACTCGCCTGATGTTAAGCAATGATGTGGTCCACGGTAAAGCACGCTTGCCTAGAAGTATCATTTACACTCTTGACTTAAAAACCCCTAGGTTGTAGCTATTAGGAAACAAAGACTCCGGTAGGGCATTCCACTCCTTAGCTGTACTCAAAATTTAAGTATACGCAAAACGCTTTGCGTGTATGGGTGGGATGTCTACCGTTTACCGATATCAGAATGCTGCACTCCATGGATGCTTTGGATGAGATTATATGAAATATGTCACTTCTTTGGTGTACAATAAAGATCTCATTCTATATCCAGGGCCAGCTTGAATCAAGGGGGTCTTATTAATTAACGTATCAATATGGACAAGGTCTTGTTCATGATCTTGTGGGACTAACTAGGTTCCTTCAAACGTATCCAATGATATTTCAAAGTCTTAAACTTATAAGTCCTGTCTAACATAATAACTAACTTAGTTTAATTTACACTTACTACCAGTAAATCGATATAAATGGTTTAATCGAGAAGTTTCCAGGTTACAGGATTAACGTGAGCTAAGTTTTTGTTAAGTTCATAACTTGCCGCCTCGGATTAGTCTTACCGACCACTTAGCTCAAACTTCATCATATCTAATAACTTTAAACGAGCAATTCTTGTATACATATGTATATACATATAATCTGAATCCCGGAAACGGCTCGGACGATTTTCATGAAATTTAGTATGCAGGGGGTTTCAGGGGCGATAAATCTATCTAGCTAGGTTTCATTTTTAGAAAACGTCGTTTTCTCTTTTTTCATCCAAGCAGAGCTGGGTCGCCCAGGTACTACGAGTACCTTAATAATGTGTTCTAACAGTGGGCCCTATCAGAATACAAGTGCCGCGTAGTTTATTCTTTTATACCCGACTACCGGAGGTGGTTAATGTGTTTATCAGTCTATGTATGTATGTATGTTTGTTCTTGTGTGGAGTTCCAGAGACCAAACGCGTTGGCCGATTTTGATGATTCGTACGTCAATCGATTCATCTTAATCTTGCAAGTTTCACTGGCTACATTTAAATTAGGAAATAGAAGAATAGGTTTTTGGGCGCCATATTGTGGGGGCCCAATATTTTTTTCTTCAAATTCCATCCTGTTCGTGTGATCACACTTATATGTTTAAATCTACCTAATTCGAATAATATGTTAACTAAAAAGTGCTTAATAAAAAAAATAAACAAAACCCGACTGCTTAAAAAGCGAACTAAAAAGACATAAATAAGAAAGACAAAGACAAAAGATATTTATTTCAACTAGGCCACCAAGCGGCACTTTTGAATGCCACAATTTAAATTTACATGGAATAAAAGTTGATTCTACCGTGCATTCGGAAAGTAGCTTGTTATGGAGAAGAATGCACAAGAAACTCCATACTTTTTAAATTTACATGGAATAAAAGTTGATTCTACCGTGCATTCGGAAAGTAGCTTGTTATGGAGAAGAATGCACAAGAAACTCCATACTTTTTAAATTTACATGGAATAAAAGTTGATTCTACCGTGCATTCGGAAAGTAGCTTGTAATGGAGAAGAATGCACAAGAAACTCCATACTTTTTAAATTTACATGGAATAAAAGTTGATTCTACCGTGTATTCGGAAAGTAGCTTGTTATGGAGAAGAATGCACAAGAAACTCCATACTTTTTAAATTTACATGGAATAAAAGTTGATTCTACCGTGCATTCGGAAAGTAGCTTGTTATGGAGAAGAATGCACAAGAAACTCCATACCTATTCTTTTAAAAAAAAAAAATTTTTTACAATATTTACGTACATGAGAACATACATTAATAAATTCACATATTCACATATGTGAATTTATTAATGTATGTTCTTGGGCAATGCACCCAGAATAGCACTACACACTATACTAAGTAAAGGTATAAAGTATTAAAAGTACTCACACATGTACTGTGCAGTTATATAATAGGTACTAGAAAAACATTAACATCCGAAGCAGTTAAGTTATGACCAATCCCAACTGACGGCGCCCGTTCACGAACATGACGCATGAATCGGCACCACCCAGCTCAACCATCATGAAGGGAACCGAATGATCCACGCACGCTCCACGCTGCACGTGCTGTGCAGCTATACAATACTAAAAGAAATCGAGTCTATACAACACAAACATAAACATATCATTTGTTTTTGCGCCCTAGTGGTTGTGGAGCAGGACTAGCATTGAGCCAAGCATTTTTATCAGTGATGTAAACCCCCAACTTATAATATGCCTGCCTGCATAGTGTGCGTTTTATACAATTTTTAAATTTCGTCTCATTCAGTTCTAGAATGTGGGGAGGAATTTTATCGTAACATTTTGTACAGTACTCCATGAAAGATGAGGCCACTTTTGCCAGTCTGAAACCTGGTTGAACTAATTGGTCCCTATTTCTAGTAATGTAATTATGTCTGTCTCCGTTTTTACTAAAAAGATGTAAATTCTTTCTCACGTACATGATGTTTTCATAAATATATTGACAAGGAACCGTCATGATGTTAATGTCCTTAAACAGTTCCCTTAGAGAATCGCGCCGGCGAAGATTGTAAATCGCTCTGATGGCTCGTTTTTGCAGAATAAAAATAGACTCAATGTCTGCAGCTCTTCTTCATAGTAAGATACCGTAAGACATTATGCTATGAAAGTAACTAAGATAGACTAGCCTAGCGGTATCCACATCAGTAAATTGACGAATCTTTCTGACAGCATAAGCTGCCGAACTCAGCCGCCCCGCAAGTGATACTAAATGAGGACCCCATTGTAACCTTGAGTCTAGCGTGATCCCCAGGAAAACCGTTTTATCGACGAATTCGAGCTTCTCCTTGTTTAATATAATGTCACAATCAGTACTTTTGACATTTGGCAAGGAAAATTTTACGCATTTGGTTTTTTTACCATTTAAAACTAAATTATTGGCAGTGAACCAATCCTGAACCTGCCGTAGCGCGTTATTTACGTCGTCAACCTGACAAGTACGTCTATTTATTTTAAAAATTAAAAAAAAAATGCTGGGCAGTCGGAGGATACATCTGGTTTTGGTCAGCCAGCTAGCGTGGCTCACAGTAACCTTTGTGTTACTGTGAGCCACGTGTGTAACACTCAGCGATAGTGTAGCTTCTTTTAGAAAGATATTGCTTCAACAAAACAGATTTGATGCCAGAAAATACAAACAAACAATTTTATCTGTTTAAAATATTGTCAAAAGTTAAATTACTTATCCGATTTCATTTACAAAATGAATATTGCTCGACTCTTTTCAAATTATTCCGCAACAGAGACCCGGAGATCATAAAACAATTTTAAGGTGACCTTATCTTAACATCAGAGATTAATATCCTTTACTTTCTTCTGACTTCCTGTTCTACATTCAAAATGAAATCGTTCCCAAAAATGGAGATCCGTCTCGCCGGCCTTCCGCCGAGGAAAACAAAGAGTCCCTTGACAAAGATACGGCTAAGAAAAGCCGACCGAACTCCCATTCAATTTGCCACGTGACATTTCACTTGAACTTATCTCACTTATAGTGGGCACTGGGTAGATAGTTCCAGAAGAACTAAAACATACAAACAAGCTGACCTACTTAAGTATAAATGAGCTCAATCGAAACCAATATTATAAACGCAAAAAAAGTTTTTACAAAAAAATACTACCGACTTCCAAAAAATAACTTTATTTTTGGAAGTCGGTGTCTTTCGTTAAGTTAAGTTACGTTATTTTTCACTTTGTAGTTTTCTTATTTGGAAGTCGGTAGTATTTTTTGTTAAAAAGTTTTTTTTATTTTTCACTTTTTAGTTGTACCTACTTAATAGGCAAGTTGTTTAGTAAGGTACCTATGACGCCAGAATAGATTATATAACTATTATGGAACTTGAACATAACCGGTGAAATGAGAGGTCTGCGTACCCCTTAAGAGCGTACTGGCGTGATGTTATGTTATGAAATGCTATAAACAATAAACAGACATGCAATTGCAGCAATCGCGAGAGATTTGCTGTTATTTATTGAAGAGTTCTGTTGTATATCTCCGAAGTTCTTCATCAGATCTTCACCAAATTAAAATGAGACAAATTTCACCCCATAATTTTTCAAATCGGTCTAAAATTCACGGAGATATGCGTGAACAAACATAAAACAAACAAAGTCGAACATACCTCCTCCTCCTTTTTGGTAAGTCGGTTAAAAAGTAACTCTGTGTGTCTGTTTGTTTCATTTTAATGCCAAATCCGCTTAACCAGTTGTGATAAATTTTGTTACAAAGATATAGAACTTTGGAGAAGGACACACAATACTAATTATCTCGGGAATACGTTCCCTTGGGATAGTTCCTGACTGCCACGAGGCGAAGGTGAAACTGCGGGCAGAAGCAAGTAATAAACAAAACACAACCGTCACGCTTAAACGCACTTTCATCGACATTTTTTTGCTTCATTACGCGCGAGACCTTGACATTTTCATTATTAACCTTCTGCAAAATGATCTTTTATAACAACTCTGCCGCTCTTTTATCTTCCCTACGCCTTTGTCTCCAAAAAAACAGTTTAAGAAAAAATTCTATTATCATCTTTAAGACGTTTTTGCAATTATGGTTCCGTTTTCCTTTTTCGTGGAGGTATAAAAGTGCGCGATGGTCCCCATGGGCGTTGTAGCAACTAATGGATTATGGGGCTGCTTTCTTTCCAGCGCAATATATTTCACCTGTGATCTAATGACGTTATTACGATGTTTGCGCCGACTGAGAAACTCTTGCGGGAATAGATACCAAGTATTTGTGTAACGGATTTGTTGGCTCTGAGATTGAAGTTGTTAGGTTGTTGTTGATGCTAGAATACTGAATATAAGAGAGCTTTTTTTCTAAACTAATGTTGTCTTGAAATCGTTTGTTTGTTTGTGAGGGGCTATCTCAGGCAGTACTCATCTGATAATGAAAATGCGTACACTGATGTCTAGCTATACTATCGCAAACTACCACTTTTTATCCCGAAAACGCAAACAGTTCCTGTGGAATAGGCCACATGAACGAAGTCACAGGAAAAAGTTAGTATTCACTTAACCTATCTATATAAACATTAGTGTGTTATGGTCCTAATACATGCATTAATCAACACCTGCTCAAGGCGGGTCTGTGAATTCAGATTTATAAATATAGATGAGTATGACCCTAAGTATAAATTGGCCATGTTTATAATTCATAAGCCAAATCCACCGACCGGTTATTACTAAATTAAATCTTGCATGAACTCTGAACACCCGTCGGTCACGGATTTCAACGAAGCCGATGTTTTATTAAGCAAATCCTCTTTGCTGCTTAAAATGTGTACACGGAAATAAACCTGTACATCTAAAAACTGTATTTATATGTACCCCGAAAGGATTTCCAATTGTCCATTAATCTTTTGGAAGAAGTTTTTAGATCTTTAATCTTACAAATTGTGTCTTCGGAAAAATATCCCATGTTTTATAGGCAAAGTGTACCTCGGGAATCAATGTTATTTTCGTTCAACCTTAATGTGACTTTGAAGTAAAGAATCTCTGAGGATCACTATTCTTCGCTATTGTGAGTTTATATGTCTTATATTGGTGTGTATTCTATTGTTACTTCATGCCATACCCTGAAATTGTTATCTTTGCCCAAACACTTTGTTTCTTTGCCTCCATCAAACCTAGCGTCCTCATTAAACCCGATTTCGGAACACTAAATCGTTTTCAGCTTAAAAGTCCCTATGCGGCAAAAAAAATACGATGCTCCCATATCCTGGAAAACTTGAAAGGGACAGCCCTACGCTCGGGGACTCATCAGCCAGCGAGTCCAATTTACATGTTAATTGACGAACGTCCGATGAAAAATCACGAAACATGACACCCTTTGTACGCCCGGAGCTGGCAGGACTAACAGGGTAGAAGGGTTACCTTTGAAGAGGTCGTGTTGGGTTCTTGAAATGTGTAAACTAGTTTTAAAATTAATTAAGTTTCACTCACTGTATGGTTATTCAAGATAAAAGTTGGAATGAAAAAGTTAATTTAAAAATCCGTCTGCTTAAGAAGCAAACAAAAAGATGTAAACAAGAAGAAAATCATGCTGTGCAGTCGGAAGATACATTTATGGGTTTGGTCAGCCAGCTGGTGAATATGTGTCGGTTCACGTGTTTGCAAGATATGAGGTAATAAATAAAGTTACATACATAAATTATTACGAGATTCGTGCAAAAAACAAACTAACACCCTTTCCTTGCAGTCGAGTCAAAACAAATGAATGTACTCAAATTAGGTGCAGTTTGTTATTTCTTTAGTCACTGTGTTAAAAACCAAATTTTTATTCTTATAATAATAGGAATATTCATGTTTCAAACCAAAGATAAAAACAGACACCATTGGCTTAAGTTGTATATTTTACAACCTGCAAATATTTAATTTCATTTGGCTTTTAAAACCCGATCAACAGAATGAAATTTTATTATTAAAGTATCTACTATATTTTACGAGAGACAATAAAACAGTTGTATAAAATAATAAGTAAACCCTTTTGTAAACAGTTCTGTCATGATAAGATACGACAAAGTATGGCAGATAAAATAAAATAATTTTATGTCAATAACAAGGCAGTAATCTACCGTTTTAGATTTCATGAAAATAAAACACCCTATTTAATTTTATTTGTTTAAGTTAGCTTAAGCTTGACATTAAGCTTAGGTAACAGAAACTAATGCTAGCCTACTTTCTTCCACTGCCTAGCTTTCACCCAATTATGTTTGGAAAAGTTTCTAACCTGATGCAGCAGAATATCAGTAATTTAAATGCAGTGACTGCCTGTCTGCCCCCCACAGCCCAGTAACTGGGTAACACGGTACTCCTAAGTAAGATTTTCAGTCTTTTGACTTATCGTAATGACTGTCAAAATTATAAAATTACAGCTGGGAACTATGACTTATTTTGCTTTCCGAAAATCCCTAGGTACGATGGAACCTCGCTCGGTATTTAATAGATAGTTACCCATCTACAGACCGACCTCGTCCATTGTTACTTAACCTTGATGACGACCCATATAAGTTAGCCATGAGCGTCACTCATGCCTTAGTTAACAAACTTTGCTTATATTATGGTTTAGGTAAATACTAAGAGCGCTATGGTTTCGAATGACACTGACAGATGTCAACTTGTTATAACACCAAGCACTAGTTTTTGGCGCGAACAGGAGAAGATCAGACAGAAGATGATGAAGATGAGAGAGAGGCAAAGGGGGCGTTTTAGAGATTTGTGATAAAACTGGACTTATGAAGAAATACAGTGAAAGTGACCAATTTTTCGTGTAGATCAAACTACAGCAAGTGGAATGTCGTATACATACGTTATTCACCAATACATAACTTAGGACTAGGGTCATACAAGCAAAGAAGTTGGTTTGTTTAACATCCAGCGTGAAAAGAACCCATGCAAATAATGGCTTTGCCTGACAATTACACAGTATTCCCTACATACTTATATCGATTAGATAAATATTTATATGGAAATGGCATTTATTGCCTACATTTCCAATCCCACCCTTGAAATGAGACTTTCTAATAAACCAACTCAATTGCTGTTAGCTGTCGCCGGGACATTAATTTATAGAGTCATAACTCACAATATATCCCTTCGTCTGTTGATTTGTTGTTATAATATTATGGAGTAGTTCCATAATATTATTGTTTTCATAGGACGGCAATAACGCTGAGTAAGGATTCGTTTTTATTAAAGCTTTATTTTAGCTTATGCCGGAGGCTTTGTTTACTTAGTTCTTACTGTTGTGTTAGTGAGTTTGTATTGTTTATTGTAGTGATGTGTAGACTTGTACAGCTTGTGCTTCATCATCATCATCGTTTCAGTCGAAAGACCAATGTCCACGGCTTCCAACGCTGCGTCTTCCAGTACACGGTCGCCATTCCAAAACTTTTCGAACCCAACGGCTATCTGTCCTGCATGCATTGCATTGCCTTGCCACTGCCACTTAACATTTGCAATTCTTCGGGCTATGTCGGTAACCTTGGTTCTCTTGCAAGTGTCGTCATTTCTGATTCAATCACGTTAGGAAACTCCGAGCATATAAGCTCTCTCCATTGCTCTTTGGGTGACTTTAAGCCTTCTGAAAAGGCCCACTGTGAACACGTCTCTGTTCCGTAAGTAATCGCTGGCAACACACACTGGTCATAGACTTGCTAGACGCAGCTTGTGCTTGGTTAATGAAAATAGGAAAAAAGTTTAGAAGAAGAAGCCAATTGCGCCAACTTTAAATGAATTGGGATAAAGGTAATAGAACGTTGATGATAATGGTATGGCTGTAGATATGGTTATGACAAGTGAAACGTGAGTGTACTTATATTGCACAGGGGTGTAATAATATAACTCTCACATAGGTACTCCACCGAGTTCCGAAGGGTTAGACAACCCTTCAAGAAATACAAGCTCTTCGGCACATTCACACAATAACACAACACCAGTGTATGTGCCGAAGGCTATATAGTAGTTAACATTGTATATCTATTATTATATTGTCTATGTATTATGGTAATTATGTTGGGTTATAGTTATTTTAATTGAAACTGTATCTTTACAACAAAACAAGTCCAAATATAAACTTCATGACTTCTAAACCGTTAATAGTTTCATGCTGAGCTACTCACTGTTACTGTACAATACACATCACACACATCATCAGCCTATTAATATTCCCACTGCTGGGACAGATGCCTTCTCTCTGTGAGAGTGAATGGGCCGTAATCCACAACGCGGGCCCAGTTCGGATTGGTGGATGTCACATGTCTTTGATTTTTTGGTTCTAGGACATGCCGGTTTCCTCACGATCTTTTCCTTCACCGTTTTGAGAGCAGTGGCGAAGAAGTAATTTACACCAAGTAAAGCGCCTGCCTGGGCTCGAACCCACGACCTACAACTTGTAAGTCGCGGCCGATACCACTGGGCCAACACTGCTCTCACTCTCTCACTGTACACTAACGATACTATAAAATAACTTCTCTATTTCAATAACAAACACAAACATGAACAAGGAACGTTTCAAAACCATTCTGTTTTCTCAATTGGTACCTTTGCAGCGTAATACGAAGATATTAAAGTACTAAACATTCTCACACATTGATAAATATCTAACGTACCTGTAGGTAGTTTACATAATGTGTTATGTGTGTGTAGATTGTTGCGTGCTGACTCAGGTTATAGCTATGGTATATAATAATATATTATAGTATGATGATGGTCGAGAAATGATTATAGCAATGTTACCACACGATTATTTAAGTGAAGTTATATTATTATTTCTTATACCTAAGGGATTTGATAAGATGCAATTGCTTTTAAAGCGTTTCGCAGTTACATATGACTTTAAGGCCGGCGCAAACGGGCTGTCGACCACTGCCACCGGTGGCCAGCGACAGCGACTTAAACCCACACTTTCCATATATTTTGTATAGACGCACCGCACACATGTAGATAGATGGTGGCGGCCACTCGCTATAGCAATGTCCACGACTCACCATTTGGGGTCGCTGCGGGCCACACAAGACGCCGACACAAGCCACTGTGGCTCTGTTCCACACACATGACATCCTACGCATGACACGCGTCACCATGGAGCACGACGACGCCTCAATGGTTACCGATATGAAGTCGGCAATCCAATTACGTCCAGCTATTTGGGATTCACATCCTGATCTATACAGCAATACAAATGTGGCAGCTTCCGAACACCGGTGGTTGTCGCACATTTCTGCCACTGTTACAGATGTGGAGGTAACGCGCGACAGCCACCGGTGGCTGTGGTCAGTTGCCCGTTTGCGGCAAGCCTAATACTTGTATGGGGATCAGTGGTTTTGTGCAAGCATATTTAGGGCGAAAAGATAATAACTGAGCAGGTGTGACTTCCTGAGAGAATACCGAGAATATATCTGAATAGTTTCAGATAGGAGCCAAGTACGGGGGTCTGTATTCAGATCAACGTGCAGGGCCGGTCATTATCGTTTGATCAGATGCGGCTTGACGCAAATTGACATAAATACGAATATCTTCCAGGACGAAATTGTGAGATTTTCTTTAATCTGATGACTTTTAAAAATAACTTTGATTTTTGAGTTTGGAAATTTATCTAAAGCATTTCCTAAATTACACACAGCTTTGTACCTATAAGTAAGTATTTAATTTAGTTGAATGTTTGTCCTTGCTATACTTATTCATAGCCCTAGCAGTGCCGCCAAGGATCATTCATATGAATGATTTAGAATAATTTTGTCTGTTCATTTACATTTATATTATTTTCTAACCTTTTATGTACCTCTTCTTTGCCAAAACATTAATCGGAATACATTAAATAAATCATTGTTGTTTGTTGAATTCTAATGACTATGATTTTCAGCCTCAGAACGATAAAAATCTGTGGTGCTGTCTTATTTATACGTATTCTACATTTTATTTCAACTGTATCAATCGCAAATATAGTTTCGTAAGACTGGTTTGATGCATTGAGTATAACGAGTTAATAACCCTAATTTAATGCCAAGGATTTACAGATTTTCGGGTAGAAGTTGACAAATACTTAACTTCAGACATGTTACTGCAGACAATGAAACAAGTGCCTCAACTCGTATCGCGCCTTGTAAAACATGATTTGCTTTTACAACACTTTATAATAACCTCTGAAAACCATTTAAAAGAGCTTTGGTACATAGTTTATAAACAAAGGTGTAGTTCTAAGATCAGCATATAAATTGCTATAGTTTTCTCATATACCTTTCAAATTTGATCCCCCTTCAGCACGTTATTAAAATGTAATGAGTTCACAAAACATTTTCATTAACTTTTAGACGAAAGACTGTTGTCTCCTTGTATATATGCTAATATGTTTGCGTGCACCCCTAACGATACCACAAGCCCTGCAACTTTAGATCCTACAGCTGCATCTTAGAGTTTATTTTTGAATGGCTCAGTCACGAAATAAGGGGCACGATAAATGGCTGAGAGAATTAGAAGGATTTGGCGTATTTCTTCATTTTTTGTTTTTCTTTTTTATGAAGTGTCGTTCTGGTGTTGTTTGAGGGTAAATGTCCTGATTGGTGGTTTTTTTAGACTTTGATTCGAAAAAAAAACCAAATGTATTATGAATAGCAATTCAATAGACAGTACCTTCAATATAACTAACGCAGCGGTTTACGACAGAGTTACCATCCCTAAACGCAAGTCCTTGCCAGTCAAACGCTGTTTCAAAAAATCAACAGTTCCTCGATCAAACAATAATTCAGGTGACCGTTCTTCAGGCAATAATTCGTTCGACCAACAGTCTACGATCGAACGTTCATCGATCAAGTAAAATTCGAATCACTGTGACGCAGTCCACACAAACATTCCACACGTTCTTTCTAAAACGTCACATATCCTGCTACCTTGGTAGTCCTCTTGGCTTATAAAACTGTCAACAGCAAACTCGTCACTCGTCCATCATACGTGACTGTGTCAGCCGGGTACGGGTTCTCACCAAATTGCGTTAGCCCTCGTCCGTCTGCCAGGACAATCGGATTGCGTCGGTTCAACTCGCTTATTAGATTCCGCGCTCACTCGCTTGGGTAACCGTTGGAAAATATTAAGCCTATTTCTTGGAGGGTAGGTGCCTGAATGTTTGGGTAAATATAAGTTGGGTTCAGGTATTGAAAGTCGAAGTTTATAAACAATCTTTACCTTTAGGTACTGTATCCACTAGTAGGCTTCAACGTACATACATCAGTGTTGCCTACGAAATCGCTCTTTTTGAAAATGATGTTAGCTTTTTGCATTCCTTTGATATTACAGCTAAACAGTAGTTGATACTATCGGTTCGTGATTTTACGCAATGCAGATAAAACTGTTTTATTGGTAGGTAAACAAGATTCCTATTTTCAAATAATAAGGCACATAACAGACTGATAAAATTATAATTAAAAATATACTCTTAATATCTGCTGAACATGCATTTCTGATTTTTTAAATAATAATTTATCACAGTTGATAAATACATTCGGAAAAAGAACTTTACTTTAAATCGCATTTCACCTCTCTATGAAAGGCAAGCAGGCGGCGATGGAAGAACAATATAGTAACTACATCAGCTACTTGTAACTTGCACTAGCGCTAGCGGCTAGAGCGAGTGCCGCGAACTAGGAGAAGTTGACTTGAGAAAACTCGAAGACGTTACTCATACGGATAATCTAGAGAAGCGACTGACTTCAGACTATTTCATCAAACTTTTATCGTTGCCTTCAAATTGTGTGGATAGAAAGTGGATACTAGTTTCTTATGTCTACATAGAATTTGGTGACTCGAGCGATGCTATCTTTGCCAGTAGGTAAAATTATCCTTTCAGCCAACTTCAAAAAAGGAGGATGTTCTCAATTCGACTGTATGCTTTTTTTGTATGTTTGTTACGCGATTGCTCCGCTGATTGTGGATCGATTATGAAAACTATTTTTGTGTTTAGAAGGGTATACTCCCGAGTTGGTCTCATTGTCACCAAGTCAGAATCTGATGATACGATCCCACGAAAATCGAGGGAACTCCTCAAATATTTTAAGCAAAAGTGTTTTTTGTATTTTCCTCAACACTGCAATCATTTGCACTTAAAATTTATCATTTTTGTTGTGGAACTGATAAAGAAGATCTCGAATAGTTAATTGACTATGATGAAGCATATACTTATAAATAAATGGTACTGATGAAAATGGTACCATCGAATTGGTCTGATGATGATGCCGGAAGCTAGGCACTGGAACGCCGAAATAAAACACGACAAAGCGAAAACTACCATAATTTAGAAGAAAAACAATAGGTAGGTACCAAAGACACCGACTTCGGAAAAGAAAATTATTTTTCGGTTTGTATTGTTTTTATGGAAGTCGTTTTATTTTTAACCGACTTACCAAAAAGGAGGAGGTTCTATGTTCGACTTCTTGTATGTTTTTTTTTTTTTTTTTTTTTTTTTTTATGTATGTTCACCGATATCTCCGTCAATTGTGGACCGATTTAAAAAAATATTTTTTTGTTTGAAAGAGTATGTTTCGAAATTGGTCCCATTTTAATTTGGTGAAGGTCTGATGAAGAACTTCGGAGATACACAACAGAACTCTTCAATAAATAACGGCAAAACTCTCGGGATTGCTGCAATCGCATGTCTGTTTGTTGTTTATACCATTTCATAACATAACATCACGCCAGTACGCTCTAAAGGGGTACGCAGATCTCTCATTTCACCGATAAGTTCAAGTTTCATGTTATTCGGTTAATCTATTCTGGAGTTATAGAGACCTTAATAAACAACTTGCTATTAGGTAGGTAAAACTAAAAAGGGAAAAATAAAAACTTTTTTGCAAAAAAATACTACCGACTTCCAAATGAAGAACTACAAAGTGAAAAATAACTTAACTTTTGGAAGTCGGTGTCCATATCGCAAAAAAATGGTTCCTACGAAAGACACCGATTTTTTTGCAAAAAAGTTTTTATTTTCTTAAAACGTTTTTATTTTTGTGTTAACTTTTTAACTTTTTTAGGTATAGTACATAGTTCAGATCACTTCAGCGTTTAATGAGTGTTGTCTTTAGAATACCTCAATTGTACCCTTTTTCCATAATAAACGCTGAATCTAAAGACAATCTACCTATGAACCAATTAGGAACCTGCCAGAATCTACTTTGTCTGACGTATAAAGGATATGGACAGATTTTGTATGGGCGTCGGCATAGTTATCGAATTTAATTTACAACAATGGTTCTTGCTGTTTTATATTCGTGAATATGAGCACATTCAATTTCTATAAATAAAAAACTTCAAGAACTAGTCACAACAACAGACTAGACGAAAACAGTTTCATAAAATCTATTATTCAGATTGTTGCAATAAGTGTACAGATAATGATCTCGCTATTAAAAACACGCCAGGCGCTTTAAATTAGCAAACAGTTGTGAGAATCAAGTAATCTGATACGGTTTTAGCATTCTATATTTATTATATTCTTTAAAGTACACCACAAAAATGTATATACAGGACAAACAATCATAAAAGCAAGTGTACAATAGGCGGTCTTATCGCACAGGACAATCTCATTACTAGTCATTTAAACAAAGTAATGGACTCCTAAGCTGTATAATGATTAGCATGTTATAAACTGAGCTCGGTTGAGCCTCAAAAATGTGGCATTAATAACAAAAAATAGCTTAAATATTTTTTGTCTTTTCTTCTAAAGGTGCAATAAAAATATTTTTTTAAATCGCAAAAACAAACTGTCACTGTAAGAAGTGAACGTTGCTTTTGAAGTTTTTGAAGACATAGACAAAAACATCAAGTCTGACACATCGGCTGTCAAACACGTCGCATTCCGTTTTAAGTATTTTATATTGTGTGAAATAAAAAAAAAACTAAATAACTAACGCATCAAAATAAGAAAAAATCATTTTATCAAATGCAAAAGATACCAATAGAGACAGTTTCGTGTGAATAAAATGTTCTTTATAAGAGAACTCGCCGTACAGTTCACGTCTAATAACTTACGTGCGTGGTGAGGAACGTCCAATAATATATTGTTTATCTTTCTCTATGGTCTATTATGGCGGAAAGTGACACACGGTACTTTGATTCGTCTTGCATTACTTTTTATTTTGAAATAAAAACGTCAAGTTCAGAGAGGTAAAAAACTATGTAATAATTAATTTTTCATTTTTTTTATACAATGTTATTTATTATGTATTTGTAAATAGAATGTACTTTCTGTCCATGTCCTTTAATGTTATTAATTATTAAGATTTCAGAATTCATTTCATAGCTTCACCACAGAGCTGTTACAGTCCTGAAACATTGGTTTCCTTATCCTCAAAATATTTAATGGCGTTGAAACCAAGTTTAATTTTGACCCCAAAATTACTCAAATTACTTAGAATATTACCGGCGTTGATTAAACCCAACCTTTTCATTAAAATAAACAACTTTGGCACTAACATAATCATAATTTCCCCTCTCCGAGTGACGAACGCCCGTATACAAAGCGCCATTTTTGTTTTCAGAATATTCTAGAAACGACGAAATATTCTTAGGCTGAGTAAATATTCAGGCAAGTAGTAGGCTTTGCGTGACACCGTTTCTAAGAATGGACCATGAATCGCCTTATAATAAACCTGAGGGTAAACTTAGACAATGGACTTCCAAAAATATCTCATCAGTTTAAAACTCTGGCAAAATATGAATGAACACTGTACAATCTTTGTATATCCATAAACATACGTCATCGAGATTTTCAAAACAGAATGAATGTCAAAACTGAACACTCTGTGAAAGACACAATGATAATTAAAAATAGATTGAAATAGAAACATGAAAAGAAAATGTGTCCACTTTTTCATGAAGTTCACCTGTAAGTGTTACCTTGAATAATATTTAAGAAATTAGACTATAGTATTTCTTACAACCTAAGACTTTTTCCTAAAATCAGTTTTATATCTACGAGTATATGCATTGCAATATTGTTGTCTACCAAGCCGTAAAACATTCTCTCCACATAAAGCCAGTGTCCCAAGTTCGCGACGTTTGACTAGCTTATAAAAAACAAAGTAAACTTTGTTGAAATTAGTTTCTGCAGGGACTTGAAATTGCTTCGTAACCCTGGCTGAGGATGCTTGCCTGCAGACTAGAGAGGAAACTTGGAGTATCAAGACAACGGCTCTTTGTGAGGTTTCCTAGTTATTGGATGCCTCCTTGTCTGCTGCATTCTTGAGACTTCCTCGCCGTAATTTGATATTGAAGAGACTACTAAATGAATACCTGAGAAAAAAAATGGAATGAAAACCTAAAAGCATACTGTTTATAATGAAAGTATTTTCATTTTGTGTTATATTTGTATGCATATAGTTAGTTACATCGGAGATTTTTTGTTTAGGTATAGAGCAAATTAAAAGATAAATGGCTGCGTTGGAAGGCCTTCCACTAGATGGATTGATGACCTGGTTAAGGTTGCGGGAATTCACTGTATGCGAGACGTACAGGATCGGTCAATGTGGCGAAGCCTAGGGGAGGCCTATGTCCAGCAGTGGACTTCTTCCGGCTGAAATGATGATGATGAAAAGAGAAATCTGATTCATAAGAATAATGACTGCAACAGTTTAAAAATAAACATACAGTCATTTCTTTTTCGAGGCATGTCGATGAATTGTTTCGAGGTTATACTATTAAAATATTTTAAATAAATGTTCGATTTTGTGCCATAAAACAAGCTTAAAATTATGTAAACTATAAAATTAAGCAAAATATAACGCGTTTCATCCACACGACGGATTTATTTCTCGTTTTTATAGTTCCATTGCATTGTGCTCCGCAACAAGCCTTATTTATTACTGTTATAACGGTCTTCACGCAATACTGTCCGAAAGGATCCAGATTTTCATATTTCAAACAAAGGAAAAAAGCATTTCCAAAATATTAATCAATCAATCAATCGATCAAAATTTATTTATTCAATTAGGCCATTAAGCGGCACTTTCGAACGTCAAAAAAAAAAAAATTGAATCTAATACTAACCTCCAGTTTCCCAGCCCAAAATCATCGGCGAATCAATGCGACAAACTGCCAAGCAAGCGCTATCCGCTGCGATTGGCTGTTGAAAATTCATTCAACCAATCACAGCAGACAACGCGCGCCCGACAACCCGCCACACCAAACCCCCGACAATTCCGAGCTGGGAAACCGGGGGCAATTGATTCTACCGTCCATTCGGAAATGTAGCTTGTTGTGGAGAAGAATGGACAAGAAACTCCACACATACTCTTTTACAAAAAAAATGTGTTTTACATGTATTTGGTTACAATATCTTGTTGGAAAAAAAAAAAATACATACATGTGAGAACGATGTAAAAAAAAACAAAAAAAAAGTAACGCACTTAAAAGCTTCTACAGTAAAACAAACAATTAAAAATACAATAATTAGGTAATTAAAAACAGGCGGAGGCAGCTAAGTTATGACCAATCCCAACTGATGGCGCCCGTTCAAGAACATGACACATGGATCGGCACCACTCAGCTCAACCATCATGAAGGGAACCGAATGATCCAACACATGTGCCACCATCAGAGTGACATTAGAGAGAGCATGACACACTATCAACTGCCAGGGCACACTGAAGTCAACGTATGACACAAAGGTATAGCAAATGGTAGATTTACAGTTGGTACATAGTACTCACATATGTGCTATGCAGTTATATAATATAAAAATAAATTGAGTTTATACAACAATACTTCAGAACTTTTCTGCTTATAACTTGTTATTGTGCCCTAGTGACTGTGGAGCTGGACCAGCGCTGAGCCAAGCATTTTTATCAGCGATGTAATCCCCCAACCTATAATATGCCTGCCTGCATAGTGTGCGTTTTATAAAAGTTTTGAATTTCGCCTCATTCAGTTCTAGAATGTGAGGCGGTATTTTATTGTAACATTTTATACAGTACCCCATAAAAGATGAAGCTACTTTAGCCAGCCTGAAACCTGGTTGAATTAATTGGTCCCTATTTCTAGTAACATAACTATGTCTATCGCTGTTTTTACTAAAAAGATGTAAATTCTTTCTCACGTACATGATGTTTTCGTAAATATATTGACAAGGTACCGTCATGATGTTAATTTCCTTAAACAGTTCCCTTAGAGAATCGCGCCGGCGAAGATTGTATATCGCTCTGATGGCTCGTTTTTGCAGAATAAAAATTGACTGAATGTCTGCAGCCCTTCCCCATAGTAATATACCGTAAGACATTATGCTATGAAAGTAACTAAAATAGACCAGCCTCGCGGTATCTACATCAGTAAATTGACGAATTTTTCTAACAGCATGAGCTGCCGAACTTAACCGCCCCGCAAGTGATATTATATGAGGACCCCATTGTAACCTTGAGTCTAGCGTGATCCCCAGGAAAACCGTTTTGTCGACGAATTCTAGCTTCTCGTTGTTTAATATAATGTGACAATCATAACTTTTGACATTCGGCAAGGCAAATTTTACACACTTAGTTTTTTTAGCATTTAAAACTAAATTATTAGCAGTGAACCAATTCAGAACTTGCTGCAATGCATTATTTACGTCGAAAACGTTACTCGTACGTCTATTTATCTTAAAAATCAAAGAAGTGTCGTCAGCAAATAACACCATGTTTATTTTATTTTTCAATAGATGGGGTAAATCATTAATGTATACTAAAAATAAGAAAGGACCCAAAATTGAGCCTTGGGGTACCCCCATTTTCACGTTCAACCCCGACGAATTGACACCGTTTATTTGGACTAATTGCTGTCTATCATTCAAATAGGATTTTACTAAACTTAATGCTAAAAGGCCTAGCCCGTAATGCTCAAGTTTTAAAAGCAATGTTTCATGATCAACGCAATCAAACGCCTTCGATAGGTCACAAAAAATACCTATGGCATCTTGCCCCTCCTCCCACGCATCAAAGATGTGTTTTAATAAGGTGACACCAGCGTCGGTTGTACAACGTCCTTTGGTGAAACCATACTGTTTCTCGTGTAGGATTTTATTCGTATTAAAATGAATGAGCATTTGATTTAGCATTATCTTTTCAAATACCTTGCTGAAAACCGGCAGCACGGACACTGGTCTATAATTATTTGTGTCTTTACTGTCCCCGGATTTAAAAAGTGGTATAACCTTACTATGTTTCATTAGATCCGGAAAGACTCCTTGATCTACACACAAATTAAAAATCAAAGCTAAGTACGGCGCTATAGTCTGAATAATGGAGGTACAAACTTTGATGGACATGCCCCATAGATCTTCGGTCAGTTTTACCTTTATTTGCTTAAAAGCCTTTATTACTGTTATTGGGTTTATATGTGAAAAGTGAAATTCAGTCGGGCAGGCTGAAACGTTAGCGTGTAATAAACCAGAAGCGAGCGACGGCGAAGAATTTAAGGGTTCAGTAGTTTTAATTGGGATGCTGGTAAAGAAATTTACAAATTCTTGAGCAACTTCTTTGTTATCTCTAATAAGTCCATGTTTAACCTCAAGCGTGTAATCAGTATTATTTCTTTTGTTCCTGTTTGTTTCATTATTTATAATTTTCCAAACCGTCTTAATTTTATTTTCTGCGAATTTAACCTTATTGCTGATGTATATAGCCTTAGCTAGTTTACACGTATTTTTAAAAATTCTTGAGTAAGTAGCAACATATTTACTAAAAGTTTCAGTGTTAATATAAGGCTTAAGGCCATACAGCTCGTAAAGTCTTTCCCTACTTTTCCTGATTCCTTTTGTGGCCCAGTCACTGAATAAAAACTTAGGGCATATAGTTTTAGTTTTCTTCTTAAAAGTATTATTGAATTCTGTTTGAACAACTGAGAAAACATTCTTGTACAAAATATTACCATCATTCACTGTGAGGTCCTGATAACTTAACTTACCAATTAAAGTGCTGTTAAATTTCTTTAATTTACCGGATGTTATTGGTCTGGATTGAATCTGCACTTGTTGTATTGGTATGCTGGACTCAAATGTTACCAGTAGCCCACTATGATCCGAAGGCAGACAATTCATAATGGCTTTGTTTAAGTATTCGCAGCAACAAAAAACATTATCAATACATGTAGCAGTAGTCACAGTTGTTCGGGTTGGTTCCTCAAACACATGCGACAAATTAAATGATTTGAAGAGATTTAATAGTCTACTGCTATCTGAATTATTTTCTAAAATATTTATATTAAAGTCACCACAGATTATGACCAATTTATTACCAGTTGCAAGTTTTGCCAGAACATCTTCCATCACTGACTCAAATATACAGTAGTTTTTATAATTGGGGGGTCTGTAAACGCACACTATAACATGCTTATCCAGCTCAACACAGGACAGTTCAACACTATGTTCAACTGATAGATCTACAATATCTTCACGAGGTTTTGATTTAATACCATTTTTGATTAATATAAGTGAACCTCCACGCAACATAACATTTCTGTTAAAAACAGCTACCCACAGTATAATTTTCAAAATTAATAAGCATTGAATATTCCTTCAGCCAATGCTCAGTAAAACAAATAATTTCAAACATTGTCTTTTCTAAAAACAGTTCTATTTCCAATTGCTTTGCAGAAAAACCTTGAATATTTTGATGGAATAATTTCAAAGAATTCTGCTTAGCCCCTTTTTTAAATTAACTATGTGAGAGCAAGAAGGTACCTTCTTGTTGGTGGATTTACTCCTAACTATTTCGTTATTAGTACCCTCCGTTGTCCTACAAACTAGTTTAAATTATAAATATTAATAGCAGAATTGCTAACGTTATTAATGTTATTGACCTGTAAATTAGTATTACTACTAATATCAACTACAGTACATGACTTCGACATACTATTTATGTCTGAGTTTAAAGTAAATGATAATAGCCTCGCTATTTGACGTCTTAACCTAAGAGGCAGATACACTGTATTGCCTGTCGACTTTAATTTATCAACAAAAATGTTGATGTCAAAAAAAACTAATTTGTCACTGTAATGGCTGACAAGGAAATGAACATGTTTATTCAACATATGAATATAATTATTTTGTCTACTAGTAGATTTTTCCAAATATGGAAAAGCACACAATATGATTTTGTTGCAATTCAATTTAATCAACTCAGTTACACACTCAGTGATGTCATCTTTTTTTACATCCAAACTGTTACCTATAAAGACAGTTAAATTGGTATCTGATTTATATACACTCTTTGTTACAGATTTCATGATATGCTTGTAAGATGACCCAGGCATACAATAATTCAAAGTCAAATGATTCTGATTGCTATTTAATAATTTTCCTAAACCTCTTCCAACACCATCTGTAAACATAACCGAATGAGACCCATGATTACTATCACTAGATGCAAAGGAAGCAGTCTCAGGCTGGTCTACTTGAGACATTTCCTGTGAAATATCAGTTATGTCTTGGTCTTGGTCAAAGACACCGACCTGAGACACCCTCTCAGCCTGGGCCGGGCCCTCCGTTGCCTCAGGCTGGACAGCCTTCAGGTTTGAGACCATCTGACAATTACATTGACACATCACCAACTCATTTGCGGCCAGAATGTGTTCTTTAATTTGTAACTGGGAGCTAACATATTTATTGTAAAGGGAGCCCAGTTTGTCCTCAAGTACCTGAATATCATTTTGTAAACGCTGTGTGTCAATTTCATATATTTTTATGCTGTCTTCTAATTTTATCTGGTAATTGTTTAATTTATTAAGCAGGTCAACACGTTCTTTTCTGAGTGGAATGTTTTTTATGAAAAGTTTGTGTTGTTTCCTGTATTGGGTATAATTTCTAATTATTTTATTAAATTTTGCATACTTTTTCAGTTTTTTATGACTAACTTTATACCTATTTGTCTCATTTAATAAGGAATCTTCAGTCAGGTCAATAGTGGTTATGGAATGAGGTTTACTATTTGATTTTATTAGTTCACTATATAAATGGCATGTTTCCTGTACCTGAGTACATGACTGTTCTTTTTGCAAATTCTCAATTTGACAATTAGCATGAGCCAATTCATCTTCTAGGTCCCTAACTTTACCTAAAGCCTCCTCATACAAATCACTACAACTATGGAAACCATCCGTGACTACCCGCAGTTGGTCGCATTCATCAACAACATTTTGATATTGCTGACTCAGCACCACTAGCTCCCGCTTAAGGCTTGTGTTTTTAGAGATGACATTCTGCACTTCTACTTCACAATCATCTCTCTCCTGCAACATTGCCTGACATTGATTATACTCTACATTAACGAATTAAGTACTCTGAATACATGAATTTATTTCGCATGGTGGATAAATTTAATTAATTTATTCTCAAACGAAGCCCACAACAAAAATCGGCTATTTTTCCAACCCATATCTCCCAAATTACAGCTGACATGTCTTTGAGCACACTATCTACAAAAACAGAGGCACGGGAGCTACAGTCCAATTCCAAATAAATTGTGAGTGACGCTCACCCGGCGCGGGCTACATAGCGCGGGAGCCCGCCGGCAACATTTTAACATCGTACTTGCCCATTTTTCAAACTCCTAAACTTTTATTTGGGTAAAATATATGTTTTCGTTCTCCATTGTACGCGGAGGTTTTGAAAAAAATCAAAAAACAAAAGAGCATAGAGTTATGACGAGCTGAATTGTTGCCGCTATTGTTGTTGTTCTGTTCGTTTCAATTTGAACTGTGGGTAGTTGAAACACTTTTGTTGACTGCAAAAAAATGGGCCAAATGAAAAGTAAATAATGTGAGGAGTAAGGTAATGTGTACTGTGGGTAACGACTGCTTTGTTATTCTTTATGGGTCGTGTATGGAGTAATTTTAATTACAATTGGACTTATTCTTTTATTTGGGTCTACCGGAGCGCGCATCATAAACGTGTATACGCGTTCATTTTACAATGATTAACACACTCACCCATTTACAGAAACTGCCTTTATTTGCTTGTTGAAGAATTCGTTCTCGCTACAATAAATTCTGATACCAACACAATTACATTTAAAAAGTAATCTAAGAGAGTAGACGGAGAGTAACAATAATCTAACTAAACAATAATCTTTACAGCTCATATCAAGGTAAGTTTTTCCATTTTATCTCGTTACTAAGCTCAAACAAAAAGCGATGTAAAACAAAGTAGACAACAGAACTTCATTATTAAAAGTCATACTAGGTGGTACTCACAAACAAAGCCTTTATCTAAACCAAATTGGAAAGCAAAACAATTTGCTTAGAACCGAAATACTGAGAAATACCTATAAATATAAATAGAACCTTTTTTCTGTAGATATATACAGCTGACTTACATTTTCTTATATGTACTTACTTATATCGTACAATGTTTTGCATTGTGTTTTCGAACCAGGCCTTTGAGTTCGCTATTTTAAGAGGATCTCAAGTTTATAACACTGCCAATAAAATAAGAATACTTTTGCCGGAAAGCATAGGCGCCTAATTATTTTGTTAAGACGTGTAGCTTTATATTATATACTAATTCCCTGTTTTAATAGGTTTACACCAGTCCAACAAGCTAGGTGTAAATTATTTACAGCTATATTAAACACTTTATTTGTCCAGTTTGTGTGTTGTTCAGCAAATTGCGCCATTATGTTGGCAACGTCACGTCCGAAGCGTAAAACATTAAGTGGAAACACACGGGGGATAAGTATGAGCGGGTACGTGGGATAAACGTTCTACAATGGCTAATTTGCATGGTAGAGCGTTGTGATCAATGCTTGTATGTCTTGCACCGAGCCAATGATGAACGAAACTCAATGTGTTTTTTTAGTGTCTGCATGAACCACTCAATCCATCTGTCTTTGCCCCATTTGGGGCTTTGGGGTCGACTTTCAATCTAATCGCATGCAGCATTTTAAATGGAACGACTGCTTATCTGACCTCTACAAGCCAGTAACCTGGCTTCTGAGTATCCGTAATGTCTTTCAAAGGTGTACAAATGACAGTCAAGAGTTCAACGTGTTTACCGAGGCACGAAGGAATCTCGGTGTGTAAAGACACATACCGACCTCAGCCAGCGAAGCTTAACCTTAACGATAAGAAGACTCGTATGGCTGTTGGATTTAGCCACGAGCTCCTAACCACACAAAACACCCGCGGAGAAACATGGAAGCATCACGCTTGAAGCGGCATAAAGACGCCATAAATTAAAATATTCATACCCACGAAATGTACGCTGAGACAAACAGTTCCAGCTATCATAGCCATGGTCAGAATTGTCATGGGCCGTCAATCTGTATGAGTAAATAAATGGTGACACCATTTACGCTTGTTTTGTGTGCAAAGTTTTGATAATGTTGTCTCGAGCCGCGGCTGCGGGAGTGGAGGTCTATTGGACCTCCGCGGATAGCCACACTCAGAATAGTCTTGGGACGTCGACTTCTATGAGCAGGTACAAGCTCTAGATAAGTGTCATTCGATGTAAGCGATGGGGATGGTCGGAATGCCAAATGTGTTTGACATTACCATACAATTTTCTAATTTTTCCAATCGCTTTCGCCACGTTTTTGATGATAGGAATGCACTTCTCTAGGGCTTTTTTTTACTGTTGTGAAATGCTTATGCATACTGCGCTACCACGGGGAGATAGCGCAGTTATGTGGGACTCCAACCCAGTAAAACTTCACAGTATTCTCCTGTGCCGCTTATGGCGGGCACACGGGCACGCGTTAGCACTCACCGCGAACCCGTCGCCCCCACCGGCGCACCAGAAAACATTGCACGCCGTGACCACCCCAAGGACCAAACCGTGTATAGCACACTTATCTAGGGCCTACGGTGACACTATCTGACACGTTTGGTTTGCATGGTAAGTTTTGACAACGACGTCTCTAGCAATAACGTCTGGTGCCAAGATGTACTGGTGCGCTGTACATTCTGCGATCACAAGTGCAGGCCAGTTAGGATCGGTAACTGAATTGTATATAGAGGAGACAATTCAAAACAAAGCATAATAATTGCAAGTTCTCAGTTTAATTTGAAACACAATGAATTATACTTATGATAAATTACCATAAAAGCTTTTACAGCACATCGTATAAACTAGAATTATTTACTGTTTATCACACCGCGACTAATGTAAATTATCACACTCTCATAAAGTGCTATTACACACATGACACCGTCGCGTCGTGGACAGTCGTGTACAATGTAAATAGCATTGCTTAATTGGGCCTGAAATCGTTTGCCGCAGAATTTAACATGCTAGTGCTGTTATTTTGAAATTATGATATACCTACGCTTAGTAACAAAATGCTGTTGTAGTTAGCGTGAAATATTTCTAACGCACCCTGTCCTATCAAGCACAGCATATAATCTGCCCAATACTGGGACACAATGACATAAGCCTCCTGTGAGAGCAATTAATCTACAACGCGAGCCGAGAGTGAGTTGGTAGATGTCTTCGATTTTTCTTGGTCTAGGAAAAGCTGGCTCTCTCACTATGTTTTCCTTCATTTTTTTGAGAGCAGTGGTGATGAAATAAATTACACAAAGTAATGCGCCTATCTGAACCTATTCGAACCCACCTACCACCACCTACGACTCATTAGTCAGGGGCATTCACTAGGACACAAATGACCTATCAAAGAATTCCTGTAGAAATAAATTTAATTCCAATTAAGTCCATCATTTTTTGTTGGGTGTTTTTTCTGCTCCTAGATGTAATGTTTCTAATTAAATTACAGAAAGTCTTTTATAAAACGAATATTCTGGCCAATTGGCTGGAGAAGGCAACATGAAAAAATCTGGGTAAAACCTTTGCGCAGCAGTGGGACAAATTTTGTTCCAAAATACAGGTGGCCATAAACAGCGTTACCCTGCTCACATTTGTCACCCCTATATCCCAAAAACAGTACCTATCTACTTCTTTCTTTTTCCCTAGAATCTAGAGTACGCTATCAAAGTTAGCAATGAGAATATCATAAACGAACTTG
Source organism: Orthosia gothica (assembly GCA_949775005.1). Classification (NCBI taxonomy): domain Eukaryota; kingdom Metazoa; phylum Arthropoda; class Insecta; order Lepidoptera; family Noctuidae; genus Orthosia; species Orthosia gothica. The sequence goes on from OX459063.1 coordinate 1,737,869, forward strand.
CACTTTAGGGGTAACAGCTCTTGTATAACGTAACACAAGTATTAAAACTCCAACTTACTTGACCATTTAGGATTTCCATAAATTAAAGAAATTAAGGGCGATATTCCTTTGTTAGATAAATTATATGAAAGGCTTATAATTTTGAAATTAGTTTAGTGGTGTTGATATTAGTCAGTAGTAGTTATACCACAACTTATTTACTAAAAGATTTTTAGGGAATGTCCTTCCGCTCAACTCACAATACCAGATTTTGTCAAAAGACTCAAAAGACGCAACATCCTACAACTAGATGATATGTATACAGTTGTGTTACTAATAAGAGAGTTGCTCCTGATATAGAAAAGCTCTTACCCGCTAAATCCTCCTTCAACTCATCTGCTCAGAGTTTTAAACTGATTGCAAGATAAGTAAAGAACAAAACAAAAAAAAGAGAATGTCCTGGTAAGTATTCAACTTTTAAAATTATTGAGTATAGCGAGCTCAGTAGTTATTTCTGACGGATAAGCTGATTCCTGAAGATAAAAAGCGCAGTCGAGGTCGGCCCAGAAAGAGGTAACGAGATGATTTGGACGCGTACCGTGAGGGCTGGTTCTAGATGGCGAGGGTTCTCCTTCGCTCTTTCCCGAAATTCTTCTGAATGTCTGGAAAGACTTGGGGGAGGACAGCAATGGCTAGAGAAAAAAAGCTGATTTGAATGAGTCCATCCGTTCTTAGAATCAAATCCCAAGTCCATTAATTCAGCAGATAGGTATCTGCTGAATTAATGGACTTGGGATTTGATTATTAACATTATCAAATTACTTTATCGACACAAAACCACTTAACCCGACAAAAACTACGTTCTAAACAAAACCCCATTCATTTTAAATTCGACTGAAAACTTTACAAAGCGAACACGCTAATTTGTGTCCTAGATTTCATAGCAGCATCCAGACTATCGGCGTGACAGACTCTTTGAACAAACGTGCACAAAGAGTGACGTCAGAGACACAGAATCCATACGTACAGAAGACCAGCTTCATACAAAAATTGTCTCAATAAGTGAGAACGGGTATATCTACACATAGATGCGCACTCAGCTCTCAATCAAACTGAAATTAATATTACTCGGCTATCAGCATGGTCCAAGAAATAAATCATCATGATTTCAGCCAAAAGGTGTGTACTGCTGGATATAAGCCTTCCCAAGCGTCACCATATCGACCGGTCCTGTGCTTCTCGCATCCAGCGAATTGCCGAGATCTTCACCAGGTCATCAGTCCGCCTTGTGTTATACCTTTTATGACATTATTATTGGAAATAATTTAGACACGCTGTTTTACTCGTTTAACCCCTTGAGTGCCTGAAACGAAGATCCACGCGAGACACAACGGCTTTATAATTGTTTCGGTAATTACGGGATTCCACCGGTCATATCCAATTCAAATTCGAAACCTCTACCTATCTCTAGTCGCGAGTGCACTTACACTTACTAAGCGTAGATGTGCGCGAACTATATGAACATGATGTTTGTCAACCTTTTGTACCTGTCTATTTCGTGGTCATAACCCAGGATCAACAAAACTGAACAAAAGCGACACGGCCAAGATAAAAGTATTAAACGTCCAAGTTTCAAGAATTTTTTATCCGTTCGTACAAAAGTACGGACGCGCTATGTTTTTGTTTTGCTTTTGAAAATATTGGGTCACTGAATTGCGAAAGTTAAATCAGCTTTTGCCGGTTACTTTATGCAAAACTAGCTTCTGCCAGCGGTATTGCCCGCGTGAAGTGTTTTCTTATCCAAAGGAAACATTATACCGAGATGAAAAGTGCTATGTGCTATTCTAGACTATAATCTATAGTGCTAAATTTCATCCAGAACTCCTGACCTATTTTGGCGTGATTGACTAATAAACATACATCCACACTTCCACACACGCATCCATCCAAACTCTCACATTATAATATTAAGTAAGACGAATCGTTTTTCTTAGTTATGGCTTTTTGCAATGGACAATTGGCCATATCGATCAAAATTGGTAGAAATCTGTCATGCTTGCTCGATGCAAAGTGCCATTCGATGCCAGTGAAGACAATGCTAAAAACGCCTAATTGTAAGGCATTTTTACCGTGACATTTCGATACCGCTGTACAATACATTTTCGACATTTTTTCAACCGCTTCGTTCGTAAAATGTCGCTTGTCTAGAGCTTTTGATATCCAATGTTGATGATAAAATGCAGAAAGAAAATAGCTGACGCAGGTCGTGGCTCTTGGAATTAGTAAGGCGACGACCTCGTGAGTGCGAGGGAGCGTTGGATGGAAGTGGCACAGAACTGTTCTAGGTGCCCTACCTATGTAGCTGATTTAGAAAAGGTTGTTTTAAAGTAACAATTTAAACCTGTATTCCTACATACTTTGTGAAAATAAAAACAACAAAAATATCGTTATCTAATGGACAACGTCCCTTCCTAAATTGCGATACAACACCCGCTTGAGCTTAATTATGTAAATACTTTAAAACTTCAAGCTTCGTATCAAGATTTAGCAATTCCCTTTACGAAAGCAAAAAAAAGACTCTTCAAACATTTTTGCACGCCAGTGTTCGCAGTACAGATAGCAAAATTTGATCATTCAGCTACAGGACGCTTCGAAACGGTCGCGATACAATGACGTCACAAGGCACAGAACTGCATATTTATGCGCGCGCAAATAGAAGCCTGTCTGTACTGTGTCGTGTATTTGCTGACGGTACTAGGAAGTCGGAAGGTGCGAATTTAACGAGACAGACTTTTCTATATATAGATGATTGGCGACTGAAGAAGGGTTGGGTTGGTACTTCAGGAAGTTAAGAGTGTGTGGAACTTTTTAGAATGCTTTGTTAATACGATAAGGTAAAATATGAGAAGTAAGAACCCTTTTTCTACGCGGCCTGAATATAGAATCACTAGTTTGTAGTATGATCTCTTTTAAAACCCATAATTTGGGATAAGTTTTAGTTTTAATGAGTATAAGGGACCTTCCAATGGGCGATATCACACTCTTATTTTTAAGACAAGTGAAAATCAGTCGAATTGCATCGTATGGGTTTTACGTTCTTGTGGACGATTTGTAATTTTTATCGCCTATCAGTGTGATATAAATCAAATCGCATCAAACCATCAGGAGGTTGCTTAATATGGCATTGAATAAGATTCACATCACATCATCAGCCTATTAATGTTCTCACTGCTGGGACACAGGCCTCCTCTCTGTGAGAGGGAATGGGCCATAATCCACCACGCGGGCCCAGTGCGGGTTGGTGGATGTCACATGTCTTCGAATTTATAGTTCTAGGACATGCCGGTTTCCTCACGATTATGTTTTGCTTCACCGTTTTGAGAGCAGTGGTGATGAAATAATTTACACAAAGTAAAGCGCCTGCCTGGGCTCGAACCCACGACCTACAACTTGTAAGTCGCGGCGGATACCACTGGGCCACCACTGCTCTATTAACTTTAAAACTTTCGAAATTATCGCGTTAAATTTCCCGTTATAATTATATTGTTTTGAATAGGATTGTTAAAAATATCCAAAGCTACCAGAGTTTCAAAACAACAGATCCCAAACAAACTTGTGTCGTACTAAATAGATCCTCAACCAGTTCGAACCAGCACTAATCCAATCAGTGTCCCCATAATCCAAACTTAGTTATATAACACATTATTATGTTAATTCCAACATAACATTGTGGCAAACGCTAGTTGAATCCAGTTCACGGAGGAATGGCGTTTGAAATTCAAATAACGTATTATACATATCAAGGCAGCCGTCTGTCTGTCGGCAGTAACCACGTTAAGCGTTAACCCGATGTCTAATTTGACAAATCTCGGTTAAACCCGGAATCTACAGAACGATAACAAGCTCCGGATTGAATGCTAACATTTTTGTATTTGATGTTTCGACGACTAGGCTGCGAGGAATGCCAAATACATTGCGAACTTATTTCCAAGACTGTAGGTGACCGACTTGGTCTGATTATTTTGGATGGTAGATCACATGACGTCATCGTCAACTAGAGTCAAATGGTAACTTTATTATACGCTAGTTGTCATTGTCAATGAATCTGTTCTTGCAAAACAACAAACAAACTCAATAAGCATCTACATTTCACCAATCACGAGCAATCTTTGCTTCAAACTTAGTCCCACCCTGTACAGTAAGTTCGACGATACAAAGTCGCTGCAGCCAATGTGTCAATGGTCACAATCTGCACAACTTCTCTGATTGTTCGCTCTCAACGATATCTTTGTGCATACCGAGTTACCGACATTCACAGACTCCGGAGTCCATTCCTGGCAATTCGTTTATGTATATTTGATTGTGACTGGCTCGCTTGACTACCTGGGTTCTTGTTCCCAGTCATGCATTGCGATTTAATCAAATCAGAATAAGTTAGCCTGAATATAGAAAGGTATCAAATATACGTAGTGATGATTTAGTGAAATTCAGGGGTCTGTATTGGAAAAGTAAACAAGTTATTGAAATAAACTTTTAGCGTTAAATTAATAGGTATCGAATTACCTTTATAAAACTTGAGAGCTTGTCATCTCATCACAGTTCACGAAAAGTTTTAAATGGGCAACTTAACATTTTCGACAGAGCAGACCCGAAACTAAGTGTTCATTTCCAAAGTTAGTTTTTAACAACTTATTTTATCTGGATAGCGGCCTCATTAGGCAGGTACGTTGGGTTCTAATCGCAGTTTATCCCCCGGCTAGTACAACTCTATTGCGCTTATAAAGACCTTAACGACTGTCTAAAAAATTTGCAACCCCTTGGAGAGAACCCTTTTGTAGAATTTTATAGCAGTCTTTATATTTTCGGGTATACCAAAAATTTTACAGAGTACCCAATTACGATTACCAAGTTTCTGGAAAGTCTATTGGAGCAAAATAATAGGATTTTCTTCGGTAAAAATACAATACAAATGGGCAAGTTGTAAGCATTGCTGAAATATAAGTAAGTTATCGTAACCCGAGCAGTTTTGCGGAAACGGCAAGTTTTCCGGAACATTCCATACTTTCTATTTTGATCAGTTATATTTAAAAATCTTGGAGGAAGGGTAACAATGTAACATGCCCGGTTTTGTAGGTAAAATAACGGAAAAATTGTTCGTTCAAACTCACGTTGTAAGTATTCGCTTTATGCCGTTTTGAGGGTGAAACCAGTATTAATGTTTCACACATTTCTAGCTTCATTGTGTGGTGCCGGCAATAGGTATCACAGTCATACAATGAAGAAAAGTTATTTATGATTCTTTTAGCATGATTATTTATTTATTTATTCATTTATTTATTTATTATTATATTCTTTATTGTACACCATAAAAATAAATACATACAGAAAAAATATTTTCAAAGTGTACAATGGTGTGATTAAATCAGCTTGAACTAATAAGTTGTATTATTTTCTGCCTAACCTTTATCCGACTAAGTTATGCCTTCCAGCCATACCGGACCCAGCCTGTCTATATCTAGAACCCACTGACTGGGTATAGCGATATCCCTTTTCAAGACTGTTTGGACAATTTTATCGGAACCAAACATAAATATTAACCAGTAGATGAGCGTACATGATCGACAATCACGTTATTAGAGTTAATTAGATACTCCTTCTTTATTAGTTCGTATTGAAACCAGAAAAGACTTCCCCATTTACCTAAAATCCTCATCTTTGTCCACAGGTGGTGAAGGCCAGGAGCACGGGCCAGTGTTCCTGATGGAGCCCCCACCACGGCTGGTCTTCTCCAATAGCACGGGAGCCCGAGCCTCGTGCGCGGCGCACGGGTTCCCCTCGCCGCAGATCGCGTGGCAGCAACCTGATGGCGCACAGCTTGATGATGTGCCGGGGTTGAGGTAGGTAGAGTGTTTTTTGTTAAATTTGGCACTAGAAAATTAGATTATATTAGATTTACCTTTACCGGAATAACTTACTTCAAGAAGCAAGACATGAATGACGTTTCAAGGATTTCAGTAATATTCTTGATTTTGCTCGTGTCTAAAGACTAAAATAATGATAAAGGGCCTTTTTAACCCCCGCGGGAAAAAGAGGGGTGTTATAAGTTTCACGTGTGTTGCTGTGTATCTGTGTGTCTGTCTGTGGCATCATAGCGCCTAAACGGATAAACCGATTTCGATTTAGTTTTTTTTGTTTGAAAGGTAATTTTGTCGAAAGTGTTCTTAGTTATGTTAGAATAAAACCGGTTCAGCCGTTCAAAAGTTATGGGCGTTTTACTGTTTGAATTGGGGTGTTTTCGCAAGATAAATGTGTCGCGGGTTTTTTAAATTTTGAAATTTTACTTGTTGTCCAGAATGATTAATATGGACCTGAAATTAACTCCTATCCTAAACTAGCTAACCCTTGAAACCAAACCTTACTCTGGATACAACATATTATGCAAATAACATTTCCTCAACATAGTGTACCAACATGGTGCGTCCAAGTTCATGCGTAGTTTATAAAGACGTAGCTATTTATTGGGGACGCTGAATAAGAGGGATCACATGTATGCTAGCTGCGGCTCTCATACTACATTATGCCTTTTTTATAATCTATTGGCTCACGCTTGACCACTATCTCACCTAATGGTAACCGATGATGTGGTCGATGGTGAAGCACGCTTGCCTAGAATAAACCCATTCTCTCTTGACTTAAAGACACCTAGATTGTAGCTATTGCAAAAAATAGACTCCGGCAGGGAATGCCACTCCTTAGCTATACGCATAATAAAAGTGTCCCCAAAACGTTTTGAGCGTATGGCTGGTGAGTGCGTTTTTTCCGTTTCTTTTATTGAAGTAACACCTAGTCTTTTTTAACCAAAGGATAAAGAAGAGGTCTACCTATCTATAATACACCCATTTTTCCCCATTTATGTTCCAGACTCCAAGCCGTTACCGGCAATTTTTACTTACTTTACTGGCAAACCGAATCCGAACTTAACCCAATTTCTTATTGTTTTACTGTTCTTGCATGTGTATTAAATCTATCTACAGTCTACAGCTGGACATAGCTCACTCCTTTTTCCAACAGTGGACTTTAAGTTATCTGGACTCTGCTGCCAGCATTTACAACCGGGCAACTAACTTTACACAGGTGATCGAAACAATTTAATCACATAAAATTATACCGAGAAATGAAATTAACCCATCTTCTTGGAAGCCAGACTATCAACCAAGCACCAACAGACTACCCGAACTCTTATAAAAGTAAATAAACACGTACCCGACCGACGTATCGGCAACTCGTGTATAATATAAGAAGGATCACAGCGCCACCTGGTGCCAATGCTCGGAAGATTCCGTTTCGTGGCAAAAGTGCCGCGAATTACAATAAGATGTGGCTTCTGCACTATATGGGGGAATATGAGATGTTTTAGTAATACGTGTGGTTGGCTTTGAGATTGGTTTGCGAACGAAATTACGAGTATGTTTGGGTACCGTGATGTGTGATTTTTGGTGGATGCTATTTTTAAAGATTTTGTAGCAGTTTTGCCGTACATTGGTGTTTTTTTTTTGGAACAATCCCACCGCACTATTACCAAACCACTGCAACTCCTGAAAGCCAGATCAACAGTGGCGACATTCACAAAAGCGCCGAGGCAATGAAGCTCGACGAAGTCCCGGAGAATGAATTTAGCTGTCTTGGATCACGCAACGAAATTAATAAGAAAATAATAATGGAGGAGTAAGAAAAATACAAATTTCCACTTCCCTCCATATCAAGCAGGAGACAGAACAAACAAGGCCAATAGACACAAGGGATCGTTTACAACTGGGATAATCCCAGTTGCCTAGCACCACGGATACAAATTAGCATTAATATTGATGGGTCCTGAAATTGTGAGCTGTTATATTTGATTCCAATAATAGGTATGGCCAAAACGCTTGAACGCACTGAAATTTGTTCTAGTTTCCACAAGGTCCGTATAGTAAACAGCTCCTGATACAGCCTGTACATTAGTCAACATAGTATTGCGTTTATTTACATTGGTGATATGTTGTTTTTTTTATGTCAACGTAACACCAAGTAGTTCGAGATGGTCCGTTAACGGCACGGTTACACCTACTTAGAAATCAGTGTGATATAGTTCGCAGTAGCTACTGGAGAAGAGCTCTTCCCCTAGATGCAAATAAATAGACGATAACAGAGCGCGCTTCAGTGGAGAACTGTGTAGTGTGCTTTAGATGACTAGCTTGTTGCAGTCAATATGTCGACAAAAACATTACTTTTGAATTTGGATCTAGCAATGTTAGACGAGTCTATGTGTTTTGATTCTTTGCCACATTTTAGCACCACGGATCTGAAATAAAAAATGCAAACAACGATCAACAACAAAATAAAAGGTATTTAAAAAAATCAAATAACCCGACTGTTTATAAAGCGTTAGTTTTTATTTTTTTAACTTAACCTTTTTTATTTACAACTTTTTTGTTATATTTTTTTAGAATTAGGTACTTTTGAACATATAAGTGTTTTATATTATTGAAATCACCTCTTAAAACCATTTATTTTAATACCCACACGATGGGATTGGAAGGAAAAAAAATCCCTCACTAAATGGCGCCCAAAATCCGCCATTTTTCTTTTCCAATTTTAATGTAGTCAGTGACACTCGCAGGGTTAAGACAAATTAATTGACGTAAGTATCATCAAAATCGGCTAACGCGTTTGGTCTCTAGAACGCCACATAGGAACAAACATACATACATACATACATAGACTGACAAACCCTCCTTCGGCTGTCTGGTAAAAATAGAAAACATTCTTTTGTTGTTTTTTAGTTGAATACTTTGTATTTCGAAGCGGTCATGATAAACTTAAAGGGACGTCATAATAAGCTTTGTAACAATCATAATTATATAATTATATTATGTTTAATTATATTATATTATATCTCCGAAGTTCTTCATCAGATATTGATGATCATGTAATGGAACCACATGACAAGCACCAGCATTCAATTAAAAAAATAATCATCAAAATCGGTTCACCCAGTAACAAGTTCTGAGGTGAAACACATAAAAAAACAAGTCGAATTGATAACCTCCTCCTTTTTGGAAAGTTGGTTAAAAAAATCTTAGAATCCAGACAATGCAAAACGCAAAATTAGCAAATCGCCCCCACGTCAAACCTTGAATTTCAATGATACAGTTTGCGGTACAAACGGTATATCTTTAAAATAATCCAAGTGTCGGCGGATTCTGGGAGCGTCATGAAATATGTATCAGACAATGCGAATAGTTCCACACCGTGGTTGAGGCACACTGGGTGCGGGAGCGGGCACCGTGTATGCAATTCCACTCTTTTTCTTGTATTTTCATTTACCGTCTGTACAGATATCCTTTGTGAATTTTTAAATGTTCGTTTGAGGTTCCTTTGTGTTGCATTTGACATGAAAGAAGGTTTTAGTGGTGGGTTATCTATTTTGTTGACGTAAGGAACTATGGTCTTACTGAAATAATCTTCAATACATGCAAGTTCAGGTAGACCATACTTCTTATATAGTATAGACGTAAGGTTTGCAAAAATGATCGGAGTAGGTATTTTCCAACAGCAAACGGGCAATCTGAATACCATAACACCCCTTAACAACATCAAAACTATTATTTTACTCCCTTCACAGCTGACTGCCTAAACTAATATTCGATAGAATAATAACATAGGACGCTAGCCTTCGGGTGGGGTACATTAGACCCCCAGGCTCTCATAACTAAGTTTGGAAGTAATCAGCTGATAAAATTCTCCTGTTTGTACTAACTCGGGGTCTAATCGAGTGTGAAGACCAAATAATATTACGCATCACTTGATTTATGAGAGTTGAAAGAGTGTTTGTGTGTTTAGGCACTTACATAAATATTGTAATTTTCATACTGTAAAAGTACGAGTTCCAAACATAATTTTACAAACTAAACTAACTGAACAAAGCCTAATTTCCAATTTAATATTGCTGGGCCTTTTTAGTTCAAGGTATTTATTTCTCTAAAAATATTAGTAAGTACTTTCAAAGAAATATTAGGTATATATTATTTATAATTTTCTTTGGCAGCAGAATACTCCCGTCTCAAACTTATACCTTTAAATATGTTAAACGGACAGGTGTAGGGCATTACAAAGTACTTATATAAGAACTTTTTAGGTAAGAAAATTTCAATATATACCAAAATGTACCACTCAGTCTAAGATCCCAGTGTGTCCTCACGTCAACATTTGCTATCGATCAGCCACTTATTTTGAATTCTTGATTTTTAGCGACGTTCCGTGAAACAGCTCGTATATATTCATACATACTCAAGAATGTTTGAACATTCTCATATGACATGCATGCGATATAATATATCAAAAGTCAGAACTATGACTTGCATAGTTCCCACAATATGACTAGTCAAAGTCATGGTGATTGGGATGTAAAGAAACGTCACGATGGCACAAAATTTATGGCCAGTATTATATGTCTTTGCGTGTCGTGTAGTTCGTAAAATTCGGATTGTTGAATTCAAATCAAGTAATAGAACGGATGGCCGATGGGGCAGAAAAGTTCTGGAGTGGCGACCGCGAACCGGAAGACGTTGCATTGGAAGGCCTCCCACCAGGTGGACCGATGACCTGGTGAAGATTGCGGGGATCCGCTGGATGCGAGACGCACGGGACCGGTCGACATGGCGACTCTTGGGGGAGGACAATGTCCAGCAGTGGACGTCTTTCGGCTGATATGATGATGATGATGAATAGAAATATAGAAAACAAAAGAGATTAAAAAAACATCGTATTATAAATGATTGAGTGCATGTCATAGGTATATAAATAACATTGGCCTGTAATAATCCCATTTCAGGACAAAGCCACCATACCTGACATACTGCAAAGCTACAATATCAGTACAATACTTGCTTTGTTCATCTAAACTTCCTATCTGTCTCCATTTCATATAGGAGACTATTCATTTGAAATCTTTTGGAAAGTATATTAATAAATATTAACAACCTTTAGGGCGGTTACGCACTGCATTCGATCTGTGTCCGTGAAATTTCGGTTCCGAAGTAGTCGCAGTAGTTCTTATAGGCAAGCGTAGGCACTACATCCGAACTCTATCCGTCATAATTCAGAACATTTTGAACTCTGAACTCAAATCACGGACACGGATCAGATGTAGTGCGTGAGTATGGGAATAACCCGTAAATCAATCCGCGGATACCTAGATTGTGTGTCTGTTGATGTGTTGGATTGTGTTTTTTCCACATATAGGTATGCTATTCATACTCATGAGCACTTTGATCTCCTAATCGATTGCAAATGAATTAAAAGTCATTCTGTATTTACTAACCAACATCTAAGACATGAAAGAAAACGGACCAAATAAAAAGGAGCAAACCTTTGTCAAAGGCACACAGAACACAATATCGACATGTACCACAAAGCTTGTTCATCTTTATTAAGAAAGAACCCTCCTTCAAACGTATTGCGCTATTCTTCGCGAGATGTAACCCTTTCGCTACAACATCACATTAGGCACAACACACGCGGGCAATATTGCTCGCTATTTCTAAATATAGCGGCGCTTCCTGATCCTACTCGATCAATAGTTCACGCTATATTTGGAGAACGGGACTCCTATTGGACGTCAGTTCAAGTCCTAGAAATGGATGTAGTTTAGATTAAGTCATGTGTTGCGTCATGTTATTTTCGTCGCGAAGTTTTCTCGTGGATGTGTATGAAGACTTAAAAGTAATAATTTGATTAGGATCCTGAAGAAACTTGTGTAGGAAAGTTTGTAAAAAAGACAAATGTTTATCGATATGTCAATCATTTCAAAAGAAAATATCTACTTTTCCTATAATTTCTTCTCAGTTGTCAGTAGATGGGCGTACGCATTTTTTTTCTGAATTTATTATTTTTAACGGATAAGAATAAAAATAACTCCAAACAACGTTTTCAATTCCCTCGGCTGACAACCTTTTCTGCCTTCAACCACCAATTCTTTCTCCAAGATAAGAATCAAATATTAACGACAATATTTCAAGGACCAGGCGACCAGGCGCTGCCAAGAAGTGTCACTAGTTGGAAAATAAATGTTATTGTACGCGGTACCGAGCCCATGTGTCGTAATAAATAACCTCTATTTTCTCTACAATACAAGTGATATTTCAAGGTAATATTCTCTGGAGGACGGCGGTAAGCCATCTAAAGCTGAGGTATAAGCTTACTGACCCAACACCTGTATCACGCCTAAGTTTTTGAATATCATCTTTTATTCTACGACAATGGAAGGATTAATCTGGGTTCAAAGAGAAAGAAAGCCATATCAACCTTTGTCTTTAGTTTTGCTGAATTTCTTGACCATTATTTTAAATGGAATTACCATTTTGAATGGGCGGATATAACGTCTAGTTTACCTTCCTATTAAGGGTGGTTTTTAAGTTGATGACCTTGTTTCATGGAGTGAAAGTAACCGGGAATTAAATTTACTTTACTATGGGACCAAATTTTACAAGTAAATAAAAAAAAATATTAATCAGTAAGTGACTTTTATGTTTGCATTAGGTACTCGATAAAATGTAGAACAAAAGTTTTAATTTTTTCGCGATTTCAGGGTTAGTCCCACTGTGAAAAGTGTTCTGGTTGGTGAAATAAAAATCACACAGTATATTAAGTAGGTATATAATTTGGTAAGCTGTAGGTTACCTTGGTCTTAAGTTATCCGACGACAGAGATGTTTATTTACGACGGAGATGAACTCATAAACCGTGAAGTTCCTTTTAAATATTTCTTTATACACCACAAACCTACTCATTCTCAGCACTTTTACCGTAAATAAACTAAATAATGTTAGTTATCTTATCCAGTGAAAGCAGCAAACATTTCGTGTATCGCCGTCAAAGAGACGGATGGCCGTCTTATCTCACCGTGATACGAGTCGCGTCGTATTTCTTACTAATCGCCGGCATCACCTTCTGACAGTAATCACCAGTCACGATCAGCACGCGACCGGTGATAAGGGGGCGGAGATTCTTTAATAGCTGACGCTAATTTTAGCAGGTTGTGTTGTTTTTCTTTTGTGGTAGAAAGTGTGGGCTTTAATTAAGTTGTCTTGAATTAAAATGTAAATAGTGAGATCGTTGCTTGAGCAGTAGTAAAAATAAGAAACATTATATTTGACCTGTTTTTAACCCCCGCCGGAAAAAGAGGGGTGTTATAAGTTTCACGTGTGTTGCTGTGTATCTGTGTATTTGTGTGTCTGTCTGTGGCATCATAGCGCCTAAATGGATGAACCGATTTTGTTTTTTTTTTTTTGTTTGTAAGGTGAATTGGGCGAGAGTGTTCTTAGCTATGTTTAAATGAAATCGGTTCAGCCGTTCAAAAGTTATAGGCGTTTTACTGTTTGAATCGGGGTATTTTCGCAAGATAAATGTGCCGGGGGTTTTTTAAATTTTGAAATTTTACGAGTACTTGTATAATCTCTAGATACGCATCCACAGAACTTATGAAATAATGAAATAAGTGCCAGAAGGACGCAGGTTACTTGATGTACGTCTAAGTAATGTTGATGATTAAATTTAAAAAAAAAAACCTTATTGTAAAATAATCAATCGGTATCTACGGTTGATAAGTAATACTAACGAATATTATAAAGGCGAAAGTTTGTGAGTGTATACGTGTGTTTGTATGTTTGTTACTCTTTCACGCAAAAACTACTGAACAGATCTGGATGAAATTTTGCATAGAGATTATAGTTTGGAATAGCACATAGGATACTTTTTGCCGCCGGCAGGAGCTTGTAAATTATATAATTATAAAGCCCGATAGACACACATTTCAAACTTCTCCTCAGTGATAAACCTCAATATCATCGAATTATACAAAGAATTAATACATAACTGTCCTCAGCAGGTATGCAGATAGTTCGATTATCCTCAGCCGAGCTGGTGAAGGTCGCCTGGAAAGGTGCTCGTTTGTAAGCCGCCGCGAAACTAATTAGTTTCTTAGCGTCTTTTGTCTTTGCATATTTTAGTTTCGTAGATGTACGTATTATTTTATCGGATTTGTGAAAAAAGTTCCTCACGAAAAATATCAATACGTGGAACACACCTACGTTTTGTTTTATTACGTAACAAAAAGTTTAAAGTGCCATAATTAAAACTTAAAGATTATAATTAAACATTGAAGTTTAAAAACTTTTTTGCAAAAAAATACTACCGACTTCCAAATGAAAAACTACAAAGTGAAAAATAACTTAATTTTTTATGTCGGTGTCTTTCGTAGGTACCATTTTTTTGGGATATGGTGAAATAAGAGATCTGAACATAACCGGTGAAATAAGAGATCTGCGTACCCCTTTAGAGCGTACTGGCGTGATGTTATGTTATGAAATGGTATAAACAATAAATAGACATGCGATTGCAGCAATCCCGAATGACTTGCCGTTATTTATTGAAGAGTTCTGTTGTATATCTCCGAAGTTCTTCATCAGACCTTCACCAAATTAAAATGGGACCAATTTCGAAACATACTCTTTCAAACAAAAAAATAATTGTTAAAATCGGTTTACAATTGACGGAGATATCGGTGAACATAAACAAAAAAAAAACAAACAAAGTCGAACATAGAATCTCCTCCTTTTTGGAAAGTCGGTTAAAAATGTTATGTGGGTATGTTTCAATTTTAAATTCACTTTATAAATGCCGTCTTTGTATTCTACGTACACTTGAATAGTCCTTTACATGAATTAGAACATAATAAGCGCGCTACAGTATCACCAAGTTTTTTCTAAAATTCACCTACATTTTTAAAAAATAATATTACTAAGTTACATTCACAGTATGTTTATTTTTTCTGCTTAGTGATAGGTCTATTTACAGAATAATAGGAACTGGAAATTGAATTGTTGACCTCATAATATTGTTTACTAAGACCATTAAAAAAATACTGTCTTGTATTTGTTCAATCCCCATTTACAGTGATACAATACGATCGACAAATAACTAGGCAAATATTTAGACTATTGTGTCAGAAAAATACAGAAGGCACACTGGTTTTTCCGTGGAAATAGGTCATACCATACCTAAGAATATAAACTTCTCATGTAAAACCATTTCTAGGAATTATCAGAACACAAATATTTCCCGGTATAACAAACTATGATGTTGTAATAACAATCACTACATAAGTATAATAAAATAAAGTCGGGGGTGACTGTATGTATGTTCACCATAAACTCAAAAACTACCGAACGGATTTTTATTTGGTTTTCAGCAATGGGCAGTGATTCGTGAGGAAATTTTAATTGTAAAATTCATTGCGTTTTTGTGTAAATTGGCTGTAATATAACATAACATAACATAAGTATTTATTTCTCTTGCACAAAGGTGTCTTACAAACTATTACATAAAAGTGCAACATTATTCAATCCTTTGTGGGAGACTGGTATCTGCACTAGGAAATCCTGTCACACAGATTACCAGGCCCCCCCATAAATCATCGATTTTAAATCAATTAATTTACAAATTATGACCTTTGGTAAAGGACGAGAAAAGGGACAGTATTAAAGTATATGACAGTATTATAGTAGTTGATTTATTTACCGACTGGGAGCTTTTTTTTTTTTTTTTTTTTTTTTAAAACGTTGCCCCACACTAGGAATTTCTTCCTGTATCGTGGGTGCGTTTACAAACATATAAACTCACATACACAACACCCAGAGCCGGAACAACTATCTGTAGATCATACAAATATTTGTTCCGTGCGGGAATCGAACCCGCGACACGCAGCGCAGCAGTCAATCGCTCAACCACTGCGCCAACCGTGCGCCCTTTACTGGCGTGAACTCGCTTCACTGAAGTTATATGAAAACGTTGCATTACAAAATGATTACTCTAAAAAAATATATATAATGCCCTGCTATCCGTGCGAAGTGAGGTAGGTTTGTTAGTGTCATATCATACCCAATTACTAAAGCCTAAGCCAAACGAGTCAGGTCACTAACCGCCACCACCACTATTCAGAAATGCTAACTAATACCTGGTATTCAGAAATCATTCTTGTAATCCTCTTACCTGTGAATAAACATTTTGAAACGGTGAAAGGGTCTTTTATACTGAACTAAGAGACCTGCAATTTGTTATTAGCGTTATTTAGTTAATGGGTAAGACCATTCTGCCTAATTGGTCTAGTGGTCGCAAGCGCTACTACTGTGCCTGAGGTCCGGTTCGATTCCCCGGTTGGGCAAGTGTTATTGGGATTTTCCATCTGGAATTTCTCAGTAACAGCCGGCAGTCTGGATTGGTGCCCGGTTGGTAGCAATAGGCTCGCCCCCTAATCTTACTATCTTAGCTACTAATACACTAATCTTACTAATATTATAAATGCGAAAGTGTGTATGTTTGTCAATCACGATAGAACGGCTGAACAAATCTGGATAAATCTCTCTTTTCACTTCTCTCTTACAATTTTTAAGAGAGAAGTGAAAAGGCCGCTTATATAGTATATCAAGAGTTTGCTGATACAATCGTAAATTGGTAATCTTAAGTATTCAACCGACTTTCAGCGTTCAGACCAGTTCCAAGACTGAAAAGAACTGAAGCCCGTTTTTCATTCGAACTGCCATCTCTTCTCAATTTCAAATTCAAATCTCAATCAGAACAAAGCGAATAAAAACGGCCTTACAAAGGCGGGTCAGTCTGCTCTGACCTTACAATAATGTACAACTAGCTTAAGGAAAGGTCTAGGTATTATAGTCCATGGTACCTATGGTATGTCTATGGCTTTAAGAAAATAAAATAGACAGACAGTTCATGTCAGATGAAAATGTCAGAGTATAAAAAAATCCATAATTTTGCAAATAAGCAATACAAATTAAGTTAAAGAAATAAAGAAACAATCAGAAATAACTAAAAATATGCTTTACAGGTAATAATACAAAGAATATATATAAAAATGAGTTACACAAATTGATGCGATATCAAAAGATGTGAAGATGGATTGTGGAGTGTTATGAAACGTAAGTAGATCTTTAATAAATACCACATTTCCCCGATGACCCCAGAAAAATTTTCAACTAGAAGAAAATTTTGAGGTTTAAATATAATCCTTGCTCTATCACACAACATCTTTCATACTTTCGTCAAACACTCTCATTCAATCACACGTTAGGGGATATAGTTCACATTCAATGACGTATACTCCACAAGGAAATATTTATTAAGATATAACGAAGGCTTATTTATTTTTAATAGGTGTCGTAACCCGCACCTGTTTGAAAACCCTTTAAGAAACTATTTAATTAAACAAGAGGAACTCAAAGAGGAGGAGGACTCAAGTCTATAAGAGGAGGAGGACTCAATTCTATAAGAGGAGGAGGACTCAAGTCTATAAGAGGAGGAGGACTCAAGTCTATAAGAGGAGGAGGACTCAAGTCTATAAGAGGAGGAGGACTCAAGTCTATAAGAGGGAACTCTTAAGTCTATAAGAGGGAACTAGGTTGAGAGGGAACTAGGTTTGAGAGGGAAGGATACAAGAGGGAAGGATACAAGAGGGAAGGATACAAGAGGGAAGGATACAAGAGGGAAGGATACAAGAGGGAAGGATACAAGAGGGAAGGATACTAAAGGGAAAAAAAAAATATTTAAGAAGACTCCACGCATTTGGCTTATTTTTAAAGAGTTACGGGACCGCTCTTTGCATATAAGGCTTTCCGAGTTATGCAAACCGCTCTAAAATAAGACCTCATTCTTTAAGAATAAGATTCAAGAGAATTAAGAAGTTTAAGAAGACTCCACGCATTTGGCTTATTTTTAAAGAGTTACGGGACCGCTCTTTGCACATAAGGCTTTCTGAGTTGTGCAGACCGCTCTAGAGGAATACCGCTCTAAAAATAAAACAAAGAGAAAACATAAGGAGGGAAAAAGAAGTTGCCTAATAGGTTTAGTACAAGGTGAAAGAATAAAAGTTCTAGCAAAAGTGAAAGATGATGATGATATGAGGGCCTGTATGAGAAACCAAAAGTAAGCTTAAGTACTTGTGCAAGTATGTTTTTAGAATTTTGAGAATATGAAAAATCGAGCCCACGTAAAAAAAAGTGTAGTAAGAAAGTAGGTAAAGTGTGGGTGTGGGTTAGAAAAATTTTGGGCGCAAAACAATGACGTTGCGCCCAATATTTTAAAAGTTGGGCGCCAAACTGTAACGTTACGTATAGCGCCGGAGAGCTATACGTAAGCCACGTTAATAAAGTTAAGATAAAAATTAACAAAAAAAGCTATGAAATTAAAAAGGATATAGAGAACAGAACTATGGGTCGGCTTCGCACGTCGTGGGCAGCTAACCAGGCAGCAGCTCAGACAGGAAGGTGTGGAATATCCGAGGTAGGCAGGAGATCAAACAGCAATGACGGACATGCAGGCAATCGGGCAGGTAGGCAGGTCAGCAGACAGGATGTGGCACGGTGTGATAGTACGGCTGATGGTGCACTATCAGTGTGTGCACCCAGTCAGCAGGTTGGTAGATGAGTAGACAGCAAGAGGTGTGGAGGCCGGGCTATGGCTTAATACGCCAAACAGTGAGCCTTTTGATACGTCGTGATGACTGAGGAGGATTATGTACCAGTAAAGATGCACACATTTAAGTACCACACTCAATTATTAATATTTATTGCACTTCAAAGATATGATACACACACAATTCACAGGCCGCTTATATAGTATATCAAGAGTTTGCTGATACAATCGTAAATTGGTAATCTTAAGTATTCAACCGACTTTCAGCGTTCAGACCAGTTCCAAGACTGAAAAGAACTGAAGCCCGTTTTTCATTCGAACTGCCATCTCTTCTCAATTTCAAATTCAAATCTCAATCAGAACAAAGCGAATAAAAACGGCCTTACAAAGGCGGGTCAGTCTGCTCTGACCTTACAATAATGTACAACTAGCTTAAGGAAAGGTCTAGGTATTATAGTCCATGGTACCTATGGTATGTCTATGGCTTTAAGAAAATAAAATAGACAGACAGTTCATGTCAGATGAAAATGTCAGAGTATAAAAAAATCCATAATTTTGCAAATAAGCAATACAAATTAAGTTAAAGAAATAAAGAAACAATCAGAAATAACTAAAAATATGCTTTACAGGTAATAATACAAAGAATATATATAAAAATGAGTTACACAAATTGATGCGATATCAAAAGATGTGAAGATGGATTGTGGAGTGTTATGAAACGTAAGTAGATCTTTAATAAATACCACAGTAGTTATTGTTATAATATTTATTTTATTTGTATGTATTTATATGACAGAATATTTTAAATGTATCTAATGATTATTATTAGCTCTGAATTGTGTTATGTGTTTATTTTTCCCTTCTAGACACGATGTCTACATCTCTTTTTGTCAACTTTCCATTCGCAGGTATGCTGGAAGAGATTTCATTAGAAATAAGCATCACCTATGTACCAATTTTTCTGTTCCTCCTTCTTTTCTGTATATGTGTGTGTGCATAAATGGTTAAATAATAAATAAATAAATAAATTTTGTATATGTGTGAACATGTGGCCTTCAAGATGCTTGTTAACATTTGTTAACTCTTTTAATTCGTTTTATTTTCTTTCGTTAATATAATATTTTTTTCTCACGACTAATTGTCGGGCCTTCGTTGGCTTCCATATCGAAGTATTAATGCTGTTACATGAAAATATTGTAAAACCAAACCATTTTTAACCCCTGCCGAAAAAAAGAGGGGTGTTATAAGTTTCACGTGTGTTTCTTTGTTTCTGTGTATCTGTGTGTCTGTGTAACTGTGTACCTGTGTGTCTGTCTGTGGCATCACAGCGCCTAAACGGATGAACCTATTTTGATTTAGTTTTTTTTGTTTGAAAGGTGATTTTGTCGAGAGTGTTCTTACTCACCTGTTTAGGCGCTATGTTGCCACAGACAGACACACAGATACACAGCAACACACGTGAAACTTATAACACCCCTTTTTTTTGCGGCGGGGGTTAAAAAGAGTAACCATGGAGTTTCTTGCCGGTTCTTCTCCATAGGAAACGACCAACCCGAACCGTGCAACTTTTGTCGACGTTTTATAAGTGCCCATGTAGGCCTAAAAAATAAAATGTTTTGATAAATACGGCACAGTTAAAGATTATAGTCTGGAATAGCACATCGGCCACTTTATATCCCGGTATAATGTCCCGGATGATAAAACACTTTTCGCGCAGGCGAAACCGCTGGCAGAAGCTGGTTAAACATAGCTGGTGAAATGTGGGCGCACTATAAGTGCCCCTCTGTCCAACCTTTCATGGAAGATACAGGCGTGATGTTTTCTTATGGGCAAGACCGTTGAGTAAAGCTTTAGCAATTAGCTAGCTCAAGATAAACTCTCTACTAATCTATGGCTGTATTTCGTCTCTCAAATTATGTACATCCGTCCTAACGATTGACAGACGCGGAACACAGCAATTGCATTAGACGTTGACGTTTGAGAAGCTGAATGTCCTCTAGTTGAGAGAGAAATGTCTTTATTTTATGGCGAAACTTAAAAATTCTACCCTGCTTTCCACGTTTCTACTTGCTACTAAAAGTTTTAAGAGGAAAAAATATGTTTGTTTTTACCCGACTGCCGAAAGAGGATAATGTGTTTATCAGTCTATGTATGTATGTTTGTTCCTATGTGGTGTTCTAGAGACCAAACGCGTTTGCCAATTTTCATTTTAATCCCTATATTATCGAAAATATTCGAGAAGGTTATGTGTAATAAAATAGAGAACTTTTTGACATCATGTGACATCCTTAAAAAAGAACAGTTCGGTTTTAGGAAAGGGAGTTCTACCGCTTTAGCATGTTTCTCCTTAATTAAACAAATAACCGAAAGTCTCAACCAAAAATCCAAAATAGGCTGTGTCTTTCTAGACATGACAAAAGCCTTTGACTTTGTCTGTCATGAAACTTTATTGTCAAAACTTTCTCACTATGGAATCCGCGGGAAGGCCAACGAGTGGATCAAAAGCTTTCTTACCGACCGTCTGCAATGCGTAGAAATAACAAGAAATTGTCAAAATGAACAAATAATATATAGATCAAAATACAGAAAAAACAACGTCGGTACACCTCAAGGAGGAATTTTATCCCCTCTTTTCTTTCTAGTATACATCAACGACCTACCAGAGGCGATTAATGAAGAGTGCATACTTTTTGCTGATGACACAACATTGATTATTAAAAGCGACGACTAATTGTTAACGCATTAGACAAGGCAATAAAATGGCTAGAAAAAAATAATTTAAAGATAAATATGTCAAAAACAAATATAATCAAATTTCGAGCACTCAACACAAACACAGATAGCCTAGACATTCAGTATAATAATGTCCCCTTAAACCCTGTTAACGAATGTGTATTCTTAGGTATAACTGTGGACAAGAATTGTAGTTGGAAACCACAAATAGATAAAATAGTCAAAAAAATAGATCGCTTTGTTTATGTCCTGAAAAGAATAAGGCAAACAGTTAATCTTAATACCGCAATGGTTGCTTACCATGCTTATGTAGCATCTGTACTCAGATATGGTCTTATAATTTGGGGGAACTCAGTAGACGTGCAAAGAGTTTTTAAAGGACAAAAAAAATGCATCCGGGCAATATGTGGAGCCCACGTTTTGGATAGCTGCAAACCATTATTTCAAAAACTGAAAATACTATCGTTACCATGTCTTTATATTTTTGAAACATGCATTTTTGTAAAAACAAAATATAATCTTTTCGAAAAAAACAGTTACAAAATAAATAGTAGAACACGACACAAAGACAAATTGAAATTACCTCAAATAAAATTAACGCTATTTAAAAGAAATACTTACTGCATGGCAATTATTATATTTAATCATTTACCAAATAATACTCAAGATTTGCCATTGCCGTTGTTCAAAAGGGTATTGTTCAGACTGTTATTGGCGAAAAATTATTACAGTGTTCAAGAATATTTAGAAGATAAGTCGTTACTAATTTAATACAATTTTTTATTTTTTCTTCATTATTATTACTGCAATACATTTTCAATCTTTATTAATGAACTATAACAGATTCAGATTATATATTATAATTCATAATTATTAATAAATATTTGTACGCCATATTGTGGCAGGATATGCTGGAACCAATATTGTAACATCTTTTTTACCATATTCGAACAAATAAACATAATATTTGATTTGATGATTCTTAACGTCAATCGATTCGTCTTAACCCTGTGGGCCTTAAAGCACATTAAAACTGGGAAAGAAAAAAAATTCGGATTATGGGGACCATTTTGTGGGGGAATTATTATTTTGTTCCAATCCCATCGTGTGGCGTATCAAAATAACTGATTTTAAGAGGTGATTTCAAAAATATAAAACACTTATATGTAGAAATATACCTCAATCTAAAAAAAAATAACTAAAAAATTGTAAATAAAAAAGTCTAAAAAACAAAAAACCCGTCTGCTTAAAAAGCGAACTAAACAGACGTAAACAAGAAGAAAATCATGTTGTGCATTCGGACGATACATCTGGTTACTACTGAACGCATTCGGAAGGAATTTTATAACGGGTAGCCTTGAATTAAGACTCAGGATACTTGTTAAACCTGTAATTCGTTACCGCGTGATAATTTTTAAATTGCCGCCAAACCGTTGCTTGGGATGAAATATCAGTTCACTTGTAGCTTATTTCACTTAAGTTTTCAAGAAGGGCTGACCGGCTGAAATATATATCCTTTCATTATCACCTCTCATGGAAATTGAATTACCTTATCATACCGGAAAAACAGTGCTGGTCCAGTAGTAACGGCCCCAACTTACGTATCGTAGGTCGTGGGTTAGAATCCAGGCAGATGCTTTACTTTGTGTAAATTATTTCATCACCACTACTCTAAAATGGTGCAAGCAAACATCGTGAGGACCCACACTGGGCCTGCATGGTGGATTAAGGCCCATTCTCTCCACAGAGAGGAGGCCTTTATCCCAGCAGTGGGAACATTAAAAACGCTGATGATAATGATGATGACGCGAAAAACATGCAGTGTTTCTAACCCCAAAACACAAACAGCACACAATTGAACCTCAGTTTCCATGTTAGTAAACACCTCCCACTGTATTCAGAATATATCATGCACTGTATAAGCGTGACGTCATCGCAATTACGTGCGTCATAAATAGCAGGACAAAAGAGAGCGCACAAAGATGGCCTTTGTTTGGGGTAAGCTTGTTTGTGTGTTACGTTTAATAAGTTGTGATGACACAGATTAGGGGTGTGTGTACTTATGTGTGTTTGCAGGCTTATATAAAACACATGTCATGAAAAAGACATGGGTGGATTCGTTGCAAATAGGTACACCTTAATTTTTGAATAAATTCAGTGTTTCTGTTTTAATTTGTCTGACTATTTGCAATACTGAAAGAAAGAAAGAAAACTAGTTTATTTGGCACACACAAATCCACACAATGAAGGTACAAATAAAAGGGATCACTTCTTATTGGTTGTCTTCATTTTTGAAGGTCATGCTTGTCTTGGAACGCTTTGATGGGAGTCACAGATGAGCTGCATACTGGATCAATACAATTCCATAATTAAATATTTGTATGCCATTATTATTTCCACGTAAATAAAAGAGTTAAAACTTTATTTTAGTGTAAAATATAATTGATTGCAGAATGTCTAGTACAAATAAAAATGCTACAAAATAAAGGTTTAAAGTTTATTTATTTATTGATAGGAGAACCAACTAGACATTTACAAAAAATATACAAATTTGAATTTTGGTTAATAAATTAAATTAGACTGAAGACTGTTTTTGAAGATTTAATTATGGATAATATATGTATAAAATGAATAAAAACATTTGATATAAAATTTGTTAATGTTATTTGTTATCTTATTTGGAAATTGAGCTGCGAACTCAAATACACACACTTACACTACATAGTTTGTAGTTTTGTTAGATTACTACTATTGACATGTACCTATTGGTTAGATTCTATTTCCAAATATTTAGCCTATGAATAAGTATCTGGTACATCGAGTTCTATCCTTATCTTCAAATTCTCCGCGGTACACACGATATCAAAACAAAGGGATTGTGTGGAGAAAGAGTCTTTTGTCCCGAGCGTGTGCACACACACACATAGGTACCTAAGTCGTGTACGTCGCAATTAATTATAAGACAAACGTCATGAGACCAGCGGGTCGCAAACAGCGGGTTGTATTGCTGAAGGAAAATATTAAAAACTTTGTTTAGTCAAGGGGTTTGTTTATTCCACCATGAATTGTGAAGGATTTTTTTCGAGAGCATTTTTTGTTATTCTTCTTTTAGTAGATATAAAAATAACACTAATAATGTTTCATACTAGCTATGTCATCCGGACTTGCTCCCATGGCGTATCTCAAAAGATGAAAGAAAACGTAGCTAATGCCAATCAACGACAGTTTAGTTTCCTATTACAATTTTCATTATTGAATTGGATTACGTACCTATTACAAAGAAAAAACCGGCCAATTGCGAGTCGGACTCGAGCACGAAGGGTTCCGTACCAATATCGCAAAAACGGCAAAGTAATCACGTTTGTTGTATGGGAGCCCCACTTAAATATATATTTTATTCTGTTTTTAATATTCGTTGTTATAGCGGCAACAGAAATACATCATCTGTGAAAATTTCAACTGTCTAGATATCATGGTTCATGAGATACAGCTTGGTGTCAGACGGACAGACAGACAGACAGACAGACAGACGGACCGCGGAGTCTTAGTAATAGGGTCTCGTTTACGCTTTGGGTACGGTTTCCTAAAAAATGATAAATAATTTTCTGAAATCTCAGATACATCATTGTCACAGTGCAACAAACCCAGACAAATAGGTGTTAACAAAGACTTGTGAACTTCATTAAAAGCTTCTAATGGAGACAACTGTTTTCTTTTATGAAATAAACACCAGAGTAGAACGTCCCCTTTGTTTTCCAGAACACTCTGTTACCATTAGAACATCATTGTGTCACATTTTAAAGATGTCGTTGCGCCGTAGCAAAGCTCGTAGCAAACTCGTAGCAATCTCGTAGCAATCTCGTAGCAAACTCGAAGCAAGCTCGTAGCAATCGCGTAGCAAGATCGTAGCACCGTAGCCGCGAAGTATTTAGATGATGCTACGAAACTTGAAACTTTTTATTATCTGGTTTATGTATTTGTATCCTAAGGTTTGCTGTCTGATTTTAAGCCATGGCTTGAAATTGTCTTCATAAAGAAAATACATGAGAACCTTGGTGACAACCTTTAGTTATCATCTGCTTTGTCAATGTTCTCGTCGGCTTAGAAGCAGGCTCACCTGCATCTGGTTAGACCAGAGTCTAACAAAGACTTGAGTAATGTAAGGAGTTTCTAACTGCTTACCTGACAACTTGGAAAAACCGATTGTCAGACTTTCGCAATGCTGACTGCCCATAAACTATGTCAAAAATCAACGAAAGACTTTAAGTAGTTTAGTTTAGTTTGTAGGTTAATCCCCACCCGTACGCAAAATACGCGCTTGGTCGTGGAGTTACGGAAACCAGCCCGTTTTAAGCTTTTTTTTTTTTTTTGCGTGGAGAAATGCTCATGCATACTGCGCTACCACGGGGAGATAGCGCAGTTATGTGGGACTCTAACCCACTAAAACTCCACGGTGTCCTACTGTGCCGCTTATGGCGGGAACACGGGAACCCGCCGCGGCTGTCCGTCTTCGGACCCTCCTCTGGGGTTTACCCCCATCACCGGCGCACCAGAACACACAGTACGCCGCGCCGTGACCACCCCGGGGACCAAACCAGCACATGGGTACCAGACAACCCCGTGTATGGCTCCTTGAGTTCCTCTTGGCTTCACCGTGGTTGTCCAAAGCACGGCTACTGAGCCCCCCCGCCTCGACAATGCGGGAACCCACTGGGGGGGAGCCCGTTTTAACCTTTTTTTTTTTTTTTTTTTTTTAGCGTGGAGAAATGCTCATGCATACTGCGCTACCACGGGGAGATAGCGCAGTTATGTGGGACTCTAACCCACTAAAACTCCACGGTGTCCTCCTGTGCCGCTAATGGCGGGAACACGGGAACGCGTTAGCATACATCCGCGAGCCCGCCGCGGCTGTCCGTCTCCGGACCCTCCTCTGGGGTTAACCCCCATCACCGGCGCACCAGAATACACAGTACGCCGTGACCACCCCGGGGACCAAACCAGCACTTGGGTACCAGACAACCCCGTGTATGGCACCCTTGGTCCCTCTGTGACGGGTCAGGACAGTGGCCCCGCCACCTACCACTTTTCGGCCGCAGGGGATAGGGAGAGCGGCCAGCG
This sequence comes from Orthosia gothica, assembly GCA_949775005.1. NCBI lineage: Eukaryota > Metazoa > Arthropoda > Insecta > Lepidoptera > Noctuidae > Orthosia > Orthosia gothica. The sequence goes on from OX459063.1 coordinate 1,764,223, forward strand.
CTATACCGACACTCCTCCTCCCCTGCGGCCCCACCGCGTCCGCCATCAGACGGTGGCGACCCCGTGCAGGCCGCGGAGGGTAGGGCGAGCGGCGCACCGTAATACCGGCACTCCTCTCCCACCGCGGCCTCCGACCCTCAGCCGCGATGCCTTCCACACCACATCGCGGCCCGCCTCAGTTGCGAAGTCGCCTAGGCAACACCGCAACCTACATATTGGCCGCTACGTCGTCGGCTTATCGGCAAAAGCCCTGACGAGCGGCCCCTCCTCGGGTTCCTCTTGGCTTCACCGTGGTTGTCCAAGCCACGGCTACTGAGCCCCCCCGCCTCGACAATGCGGGAACCCACCGGGGGGGAGCCCGTTTTAACCTAACCTAACCTAAGACTTTAAGTGCTTTACCGAGTATTTACCGTCAAAAATTGTGATCATAAAATGTTAAAAAAGACTTATCTTATAGACACGTGGTGCCTATAAGATAATTTTATAAACCCCGGTTTATAAAGTTTTGAGTACTCACAAAAGCGGCTGCTAGCATAGGTACTGTATGTGTCTAGTCGGCGCGCACTCGTACGTCTTCGGTTTTCTTCGTGCGCCACCGGATCTCCCCTCGGCGTCTTCCTTTTGTGCGGATCTTCGCTTGTTCTATCCTGCAAGCAGCACGCTGTGCCTCGCACAACTTATTACGTAAATATGATAATTTATATTAATAGAAAAGGGTATTTAAACGTTAAAATTATGAATATTTTATGAATATTCTCAAAGTTGAATCGATTCAAAAAGTTTTAGTTTCCTAGGTGATCGGGAAGTGCCTCAAAAATCACTGCAAAAAAGTGTCGGTTTTTAGTGTCGTTTTTTTCATTGTTTACACTTTTTTGGTCCAGCTCTTCAGCCCGCAAACAAATCAGAACAATAACGTACGATAAAGAACTCCATTCCAAACACATTCAGGTAAACATTAAATTAAAAATAACTTTCCATCATTAAAAAAACATTTAACCGTTTACCGTAAAAACATCGAAGAACAAGAATCAGTGCGCATTACGCAACGCAAAACGTTGCGGGATGGAGGGTAGAATGCAAAACTGCAGCGGTCGCGACAAAGCGTCGGGAGCGGAGCGAGCGGGACATTAAGAGTGCCAGTAAATCTAAAGTTGTACAACTACTTGTAAAGTATTTATTTTAAAAACTGAAATTTATTTTAAAAACTGGCATTTCCTTAGGTGTTCAAGAAAATTCTGTGAGCCTATTTCCAATTAAAAACTTAGCCTTTAAAAATAGAGATGACATTTTAACGTTGTATCACCCGCAATATAAACGCTCGAAAAACGCCGCACTCAGTGTGCAAGGCTCCTTTTGCACACTGAGTGCGGCGTTTTTCGAGCGTTTATATTGCGGGTGATACAACGTTAAAATGTCATCTCTATTTTTAAAGGCTAAGTTTTTAATTGGAAATAGGCTCACAGAATTTTCTTGAACACCTAAGGAAATGCCAGTTTTTAAAATAAATTTCTCTTCAATGAGTTAGTACCGGCAACTTTACCAGATCTATGGCAATAAATCTTATCGAACCAAGAAACTACGTTATGTCGGTTATCATATTGTTTACCGGTGGAAGACAATAATCTGAAGTGAAGTACCAAAAAAAAAAAAAACAATAAACTTTATAGTTATTTATGCAACTGTTGTATATATAATAAGGGGTATTAAAACACGAATGTGGGTTGTGATAATAGTATCACATGAGTGTTTTAATACCTAATTATAACAGTTGCATACAAGACTTTATCTACACCCATGATATGAATCCTCTATAAAGGTTCTGAAACCATAGGCTATTAATACTTAGCGTACTTTTCAGCATTGAATAGAAGGTCCATAGGGATGAAGATTTGAATTTTTCTGATAATACTTGAAAATATACTAATAGCACATCTTCAGAAAATGATGTACTACTCTTTGATATTACCCAATTCATGAAATTTTGGTACGTCTTTTCATAATGTTTTCTCGACTTTTCTGGTAATAATTGGTTAGAAATGTCCTTTGCTGCATTAGAAATATCTGGTGGTGTGTTATCAAAGCTTGTATCGCTCATTTTTGTAAACAACAAAATATTTTTTTTCTTCAATACTATTATTGAACAAAAATGGCGGAATACGACGTCAATTCAAAAATTCGAATAAGTTTTTTTTAAATTACGGCGCGGTGGTAGTGAAACGCGCGTGCATGAAAATGTTCTTTTTTTGAAATTCATAAAGATGCAATGAGAATGTGGCTGTTCGATGAGTAAAAAAGGAGTTGCATTATGAAATTTAGTACAACATTATAACACCCGTTTGGATGATATTATGGTTACTGTGACACTGGCTGTTTTAATGTTGGCAATAAGCTAACTGTTTCAAGAACTTTTATAGAGGATTTATAGCATGGGTGTAGATAAACTATTTTATACAATCTTTTTAGCTTACCGTGCATTGATACATACATACATAGCAAGTTACTAAAAAGTTTTTTATTTTTTTTATTTGTGATGGGTTTGCTCTTGACTCTAGTCTAGGTCAGAGGTGACAGAGACAGAGTCTACGATGGATTGAGCTTACCCAGAAGAAGCCTGTTCACTCTAACTTTGAAGCTTGTAAAAATGTAATAGTCGTTGTCCCTTCTTAACTTTTCAACTTCACAAATCAGTGTGTAAGCACCGTAACAACAATACAGTGGGTTGCAAGTCTACAATAAAGAATAAAAACTCGTATACTTTTGGAGACTTTCGAAATAACGGAGAGAAGTTTTAGAAGTGCTTTTTGTAAAAAGGAAAAATGTTTAGTGGTGCAGATTACTTTTATATGTTTTTTTTTAAGTGTACACTTAATAGGCTGGATTAATTTTGTGGTTTGTTACATAATATTTTTGACAAGCGTACCGTTTGCGAGGTATACCCGTCAAAACTATATTTTTACCCGATTACGGCGTTGCAAAGTTCACCCTTTTAACATAATTATGCATAATCTAGATACATGTAAAACAACAAACCCGTAACAGAAAAAATGTCATGTGGCTCTGCAAACCCGAAAATACTTTAAATAAAAATAATTTCTCTGAGAAATGAAATATTCTACAATAAATTGTAGGTATTAAGTAAACCAAAAACATCACCACAATGATAAAATAAAATAACTGATTAAATTTAATGAATGCAATGTCACTGTAACAGTAACTGTAAAAGTTCGTAATATTAATACAATTACGAGTAGGTACCAGGAACTACCGGGAGGAAGAGGAGGAATTCACTAATAAAGAGAACGTATTTATTAGTGAATTCACTGTTTCACTAATAAATACGTTGTCTATAAGCCCGAAAATGCCCAAAATTAACCGAAATATTTATACCAATGGCAATGCTGCCAGCGTTCTGGGCACGTTTCCCATTGACATCGATGTGGAAGAAATTTTTGATGCACAATGAGGTCTTTTACGTCTCCCTTTTGTATTTGTATATAGGTTTGTTTTTGTTTTTAGAATTTTCAATTCTATACCAAACATTTACTATTCCAATATTTGCATGCAATAAATAATAATTATTATTGAATCACAAAACAGAGTTTATATTATATTCTGTACTAGCTGACCCGGCAAACTTTGTTTTGCCATAAAAACACCAAACATTTATCTACCTTACCTATCCTACCTTACACTACCTACCCTACCCTACCCTACCCGACCCTACACTACCCTACCCTACCCTACACTACCCTACCTTACCCTAAACTACCCTACCCTACCCGACCCTACACTACCCTACCCTACACCACCCTACCCTACTCTACCCTACCCTACCCTACACTACCTTCCCTAGCCTACCCTACCCTACGCTACCCTACGCTACACTACCCTACACTACCCTACCCTACCCTACACTACCCTACCCTACACAAAGCAAAATAGCTTATACAATAGCAATAAAGCTTAAATTGACTCTACGTTTTAGTTAGAAAAATTTTTTATGGGAAAAAGAAAAGGGCGGTTTTTTTTTCCGGCAATTATTAGAATTTTTCTTGCCGTAAAAACCATCTTTGAACTTCAACGAACATTAAAAAAAAAGAATTGGCCAAATTGGTCCAGGCGTTGTTGAGTTATGCGCTTACCAACACATTTTGCGATTCATTTTTATTATATTATAGATTTACAGGCAAGTAATAAAATGCCGGTAAATCATAATGTAAGAGTAAATACTCCGTGGTATTTCGGTAAACAACGGTGAATTGTACAAATATTCCCATTTCCCCGTGCAATCGGAACTGCGATACTAGCACCATTGATTGAAGAACATCTAGTGGTCGTAATTGGAAAATGATTGGAGAGGCTAGATTTAGTTATTGGGTGAAAATTGTTAGATATTCTATGAAACTAGTTTTTGGAACGCAATTTTTATGGTTACAATATTATTTTATCAAGCAGTGTATAATTTTAACTAATTATGTCAATTCAGCGGCACAAACATGGTTACGTTTATGAATATATTTTTGTCAGACAACATTAACACAAAATTATCTAAAGCTGCTGGCTCCATGATAACAATTTGTAAATGTTTGTAATGAGTGGTCGGCGACCTCAAAGAATCATAACAAGCAAGTTTCCTTTTAACAACTTTCTTGTGACAATTTACGTTCGGTTTCTGACACTTTATCAATGTTTAAATAATTTAACTTATCTTCTAACACATTCTCAGGTTCATCATCATCTTCCTGCCCTTGTGTCATATTACTTGTGGTCGGCGCAATAAGTTTTCTTCTTCCATTCCAACCTGTCAACCATCACGCTATCACTGAAGCCCTTTTCCTTCATATTACTCCTCTTTCACAAATAATAACATTGTGACAAAGCGCAGCACTAAATATTAAAAAGTTTGAATGGAAATGGTCGCTCCATTTATAACTTCTTTAAAACTGACCTAGTTTACTCCCCGTTAATGGCTATTATTTATTTTGAGAACAGAACGATGTCAACGTTTATTAGCCAAACAGAATATTTAAACAAAGTAAGCTGAGCTAGACTACAATAAAACTGAAGTGTCTGTAAAAGTTTGTGACTAAATTGTTGATATAAAATAAGACTAGAACTGATACGAGTAGGTAGCTAGGTACATAATTTTATGTTTCATTAACAACTCTTTGATAGAGTAAGTATTCACACTGCCTAGTTGGTGTAGTGGTCATAAGCGCTAAAGCTGAGCTTGAGGTCTTCGATTATTGGTTATTTGCATCTAGTCCTGCCCAGAATCTGGACTTGTACCTGGCTGAATCATAACTGGCGCAATGTGGGTGTACCTCTCTGTAGGTGGACCTCTGTGGCACTATCTAACCCTTCGAATCCAGACGTGATATTATGTTTGTAATAAAGCACAATAATAGTAAACCTGACTTGCTACTTGTAAAATGATCATTATAGCTGGTTTTTTGTAGAACAAGTACCTAGTTTTCTATGTAAATATAACTTTTTAGCCTTGTTTAATGCACACTGCGCTACCACGGCGAGATAGCGCAGTTATGTGGGAATCAAGCCACTAAAACTCCATGGTGTCCTCCTGTGCCGCTTATGGCTGGAACACGGGCACGCGTTAGCACTCGTCCGTGAACTCGCCGCGGCTGTCTGACACCGGACATTCCTCTGGGGATAACCCCTTATCACCGGCGCACCAGAACACTTTGCACACCGTGACCACCATAGGGACTAAATCAGCACATGGGTGTCCTCACTTTTCGGCCACAGGGGATAGGGACCTCCCCTGAGGCTCCACCGCATCCGTCATCAGACGGTGGCGACGGTAGCATCAAGGCCGCAGAAGGGCGCACCGTAATACCGGCGCTCCTCTCCCGCCGTTGCCTCCAAACCTCAGCCGCGTTATCCTATGGGGGTCCCAGACGACATCACATTTCGGCTCTATAACCAAGCGGTACCGCAACCTACTTGTTGGCCGCTGCGTCGTCGGCTTAATCGGGTAAAGTACTGACGAGCAGCCCCTCCTCAGGTTTCTCTTCGCTTCACCGTGGGAGACCAAGCTACGGCTACTGAGCCCCCCCCCCCTCGCTTCGACAATGTAGGAACCCACCAGGGCAGATAACATAGTCATCTAACAAAAAAAAACATTATACTAGTACTCGTGAGAATTAGGTCGCCGACTAATGACAAACGCAATTATCTCTAAAAACAAAACAGTTTTCATAGTCTGACAATATTTACAGATGATTAAAAGGACTGGGAGGCATACTCACGTTTTCACAAACGTGAAAATCTAAATTAGGCTGAATACAGATTTTAGGTAATTCAGATCGCAGTAACTAGTTTCAGAAATAATTTTAGCGTTTTTATTTGATTTTCGGTAAAACCTCGTGCGCACGATAGCAAACACCATTGAGAACGGTTATAGACTAGAAATTAGCTAGGTTGATAAAGAAGGTAAGTATCTTATTCTGCTCAAAAAAAATAGAAGCTGTTTTTTTCCCAAAACTGTCTTAATTTTATGGCACCCATTATTGAATGTATATGTCATATAATTCCTGGGCATCATGAATCTAGTCAAGTCAAATCTGGCAATGTAATGAGTACTAATTTAAACTTTTATATTTATTACAATGTCGGGAAATTATGAATATTACTACGTTTCGGTTGGACAATTCAATAATAATGGGCAATGAATTAGTCTAAGAGCGAGCGAAGCGAGCTCGGGATATTAGGGCACCCCGAAATGGATAGGTTAGGTTTGAAGGAAATGACGGGAGCTGAAGTGAGCGAGTGAACTCAGCGCCCGTCATCTCCTTCATGTTAGGTTACTTCAGACCCTGCATACAGAAATAGGAGCCCCGCTCAATAGTCATCGTACTTACCTATTCTATATTAAAAGCAATGTCAACATTAAAATAATTTCATAAAACACATCTTCTTATTACCTTGCCCATTAAGTGATGGGCATTATTCAAAAAGCCTGGTCACTTTAATTATTTTAATAGTATTTATCATATTGCCTACTCATATTGGGCATTTTTCAAATTGCCCGGCATTAAGAATAATGCCGTATTAATCACTTGGTCCATTACATATTCACAACTCATAACATCACGCCTGTAATATTGCCCATATTGCCCGGAAATCGAACCCAGGACCTCATGCTCAGAAGTAGCACTTGTGGTCACTAGACTATCGAAGGAGTCAGAATTTATACGTAAAGGTGCTCCCACACTGCTGTTAAGAATGTTTACAAACATAAATAAACATTTTCTAAACATTGTTATTTCATAAATTTTAACAAGTGCTTGCATCCACTTAATCTTTTGTAAACATTTTCCAACTGTGTTATCATCACCAGCGTTTTAATGATCCCACTGGTGGGACACAGGCCTCCTCTCTGTGAGAGAGGGAATGGGCCTTAAGACGACGACTAACGCCAACGACCTTGGGGGAACAAAATACGCACTCGTTTCATACCCGCGCGACCCAAAATTTTGTAGTTTTTTATACTTTCCTTATTATTCTATGACATTAAAAAAAAAGCTTCAGATTAAAATGTAGATAATTAAATTGTCTTTGAGATGGTGTCGATTTCATTAAAATACGCCCAGCGGTTTTGGTGCGATTGTCGTGTTTTTGTCCGTTTTAGACATAACTTTAGAAATTAATTACACTATGTTATACGAATAAAACTCAAATTCTGCTTAGATGAAATTATTAAGAAAATGGTCTAATATAACATATATTTTTTCCAAAAAATTACAACTAGCCGTTTAGACGTGATTCTCATTTTAAAATCAGGTACTCAAAGGAATCGGCGCCTTAATCTACCACGCGGGCTCAGTGCGGGTGGGTGGATGTCACATAAAGAAATAACTATGGATGGTGGAAGTTCCATCAGTGTAGGAGCACTAAAAACATCTAACAATTCCGAAAATAATGTAACAATTCCTAACATTTTTAAGTATTGTATTACTGTTAGAAATTTTAACATTTTTAACAGCGTGTGGGAGCACCATTTGAAACATGACAACTGCTCGCAGATTTTATTTACGTGTCGAGGTGTCTACACAAAAATAGAAGAATACAATTTGGTGTTTACTAACATTACCTAACTAATATGAAAACATTTTTACAATGCATGTCCTCGAAAAGAGCGGTTTTCCAAGCAGCCAAACTGTGCGGAAAGTGTCACTTTTTTTCACTAGTGCTTTTTACTTTCCTGTACTTTTTTAATTTTTGACTCCAACGTCAGCCCGACGCATAGAGTTTTTATTATTTGAGAAAAGTTTTAAAAATTAGTTATGTACAGATATAAAAGGTAAAATAAAACTAATACTTTATTTTAGGCGTTTTTAATTAAGTACTCTAGATTTAGATTTTGATCAATAAATTAATTTTAAATATTCATTAAATATGTTTGGCAGAACGTATATTTTGCTCGTGCCTTATTGCGTTAAGATGTGACAGCTATTCGCACATGCGCAGTAGAGATGCCCGAGGAACTATTAGTTAATCTGTGGATATGCTGAACGCGCTTGAATAAGCCCGCCATTTTATTAATTTCATTTTATTTATTTATTTATTTCCTCGCACAATGCATAGTAAAATGTTGTATGATACACGTACGTAAGATGATTTCCAACTCGTGTCGATTTATCCACTCACTCGCTTCGCTCGCTCGTGAATAAAAATGACACTCATCGGAAATCACCTACCTTCCGCACTTGTAGCATAAATAACTATTTTAACATTGTGATCAAACAATATGCATTAAAGCGGCAGTTGCTGCATAATTTTCTACACCATTAGCGGAGGTGTCTCAATCACCTTTCTAGTACTTTATATATGTATATACATAAAGGTATTTATTATATTTGTTTATTTTAATTATAATATTTATATTTTAATCAATAATTATTTCTCATATAAAATTGCACCTGCCATGTTATAATAGACACTTGGTTGACTGGTAGAGAATGCCTCAGGAATCAAGTCCACATATGGCCCTGTACCATACATGGCCTTATGTGGACTTGAAGTTTTAAATAAAATAAATAAATCAAATGTTTTTTAAGAAAATGTTTACTAATGTTTGCAAAAAAAATTAACAGCAGAGTAGGGAGCACCTTTAAAATCATTGACAAGCACATCGTCCAGCCTCACGTAGAGTTATCCTAACTACCAGCCCATTGGCACGTCGGAGGCGAGTAGATAAGAGAGTTACTGGCGAGCCTATAAACCGGCTGCTAATGGTGTCATAACAGTGCGCGCATTGACGGTAATGACACCGACTGAGCGTGGCAGCGGGCAGCGGCCACTGACCTCGTTATGATCATAGTTTCATGGAGTTTTCGATAGTCTTTAGGATACTGATAGAGATGCTTCATAACTAGGCTATTATTCACACACTTCAGTTTGGAACACACAAATATGCTAAAGTTCCCCAAGTGGCCCTACTTTAGAGGACCAAATGAACGCCACTGACGCTGCAATTAACGTAACGGGGCCACCTACTGGATCGAAAATATTTAAAGAGTTATCTACGTATATTGAATCAAAGAGAAGAAGAAGGTTTAGCGATTTCTTTTATAATGATTACCCACCCCATCATCCAAATTTACTTTTAAAATTAGATTGTGGAAATGTGTAGAGTATCTGCCTATATGAGTTTGGTCTGCAAAGACTAAAACAAATTTAAAAAAAAATGTTTACCAGAAGCCATTTTATTTTTTCGTTCCGCTATCTCCCTTACTAGCTTACAGAAGTTATAAAAAATTAAGATTTATTGATCGGAAAACATAAGTAGTTCTTGGAATAATAATGTCAAAAGAGTATTTCCTAGAAGTAGTTACTGCAAGCAATGGGTTGGCGATCACAGTCTATAAGTTCGTTTTAGGTCGAATATTTACGCTGTGTAAAGCTCTGGGAAAGATTTTCAAAGAGACGCTGCTTGTGACAACCGGAATTTGACGTTGAAGGACTTCGAAGAAATTCTAAGCAGCGTACTTGTAAATGCTATTTATATTAAACTAACGCTAAGGCGATATTCCTGGAAAGTCCGTGTTGGAGAAACTGCGAAGGATTAAAATTGTTATAGTCTCATCGTTTGACTATGAACAAAATAGAGAAAACCTACAAATAATACCGAAATGAAAAAAATATTGTCATGTCATCAAAGTGATCTTGGTTAAATTAAATTGGTATCGCAAAACCTGTTTTTGGTCTACTGCTTTCGCAAGCTGGTTATCGAAAAACACTAGCGTAATTGGTGAGGTATAAACCTATGGCTATATGGCTTTGCTCTTATAAATAACTAGCTGACCCCTGCGGCTTCGCTCCCATCAAAATTATAGACTTTGTTACTCGGGAATAATGTAGCTTTCCATAGGTGAAAGAATTTTTAAAATCGGTCCAGCCATTTCAGAGATAAGCCGGAACAAACAGACAGACAGCCAGACAAACAAAAATTGATTTTATTTTTATTTTGGTGTATGTACCGTATATATGTTCATATACAAGTAGTAAAAAACGGTTATTTCAATATTACAAACAGACACTCCAATTTTATTATATATAAATGTATGTATATGTATGTATAGATTATAATAATTTATCTTATAATAATTTTCCTTTTTCTCTGGTAATAAGTACGCCCAAGACATATAGCTACAGTAAATAGAAACCCATTTAAAAACAAACACACATGTCATGAACAAAATACACCTAAAACCATGAACTACAGCAAATTTGTCATTCCTCGTTGCCCGAAATTTAAAACCGCAATGCCTGACATAAAGAAAATCACATTTGACATTATTTCATAGCACAAACTAATTTGTTTGGTCCGCGTACGTAAATCGGGGCTTGGACCGGTTGGACCACGCTCGCTCCGTGCCGGGAATTATGACAATTCTCTTATTGGACCGTACGTACGTGTTTTTGAATTCACATGAATTTTTTGATGTTTGTGTGTATTTGTTTTTGAATGTATGCAGAGGGAATTCGTAGTAATTGTAAAAACAGAATAACCTTTGATCCATACGACTTGTACCCTTGTTACCTGCATTTAAGTGGAGGAACAATCTTGTAAAATAAATGCTTCAACAAAATGCAACCGAAATATTTGCACCAAAAATTCTAAAGCTGTTGTGGGGTGTTAAAATATCTGTGACGTATATTTTAACACCCCACAACAGCGGCCCTCAACGAAACACACACAGATTTCTATTTACACAACACTAAAAAAATATTGCTGAAATTTGTCACGACCGCGTACGTCGTTGCAAAAACCGTCTGACAAAATGCAGCGGGCAATTCGGGCAATACGGGCAACGGGCAATAAATCAGTCATATTTGCCCGGGCTTTAGATCCTCGGGTACAATGTACCAGGCGGGCAGGTGAGGGTGGCATTGTCCCACATAATGTCTTGTTTTGCTCCTTTCATGCATATTCATGTGGTTTATCCTGCCGGGCCGTCGTTGTCGAACGAATTAACGCTACACTATATTTTGGGACGAATAATGGGATAATGTTTTAGGAGCTCGGGTTTGTTGGACTACTGAGAGTGTTTTGTTATACAAACGTGATAGTTACTCAGGATATTAAAAACTATGGAAACAAGCACTTTCTCTCGACAATCTAATTACAAAGTTTGATGTTGACATCTTTGTTTTATTATTGTAATCCATGAATTATTAGGTACAAATATCTGTCACTAAATTAAAATTATATATCATCATAAAATTACACAAAGTTAATTGACTTAATAAAGAGAGAGTTGTTTTAATAAAATGATTTACAAGTAAAATTTCACAATTTAAAAAACCCCCGACACATTTATCTTGCGAAAACACCCCGATTCAAACAGTAAAATGCACATAACTTTTGAACGGCTGAACAGATTTTATTCAAACATAGCTAAGAACACTCTCGACAAAATTACCTTTCAAACAAAATAAACTAAATTGAAATCGGTTCACCCGTTTAGGCGCTATGATGCCACAGACAGACACACAGATACACAGCAACACACCCTCTTTTTCCGGCGGGGGTTAAAAATCATATTACTAACCGAGTTTTTGCTCAATTTGAATTGCTTGGTTTTTTTTTAACATTGAATTAAAGAAAGATAATTAAGATTATTTTTTTATTTTTATGGTCCAGTTACAGAATCTGAAAAATACCTGTGCTACTTGGGTAGCTAGAGGTACTCGAAATGCAATTTTCTCGCATTCTTCTCTGGTTTAATAATTCATGTCATCCGTTCTGCAAGTTTTTGCTCCTGTAGCTCCGGGCTATTGTCCTCCAAAGCGATTATAAAAAATATCTCATTATGATACTACCTGCATACATTCTAATTTAAACTTTATCGCAACGATATAAAGTTTACAATCGACGAAACAACACATACCAGCATTAAAAGGACCGCTAAATTACGTGTTTCTGTAGAGATAATTAGCGAAAATGTTCTAGTATTGTTTACAAAGGAGTGGTTCTAGCAAAATTGAATCTTACTGTAGTGAAATTAGGATTTATTTTGTGTTTTGTTGTATTCAATGTCGGATCCCTTTGTCGCGTAGTTATTTGAATTTCCTTTTACCTTTGTGCTGTGAGGTCGCCAGAAGGATGTCTATGGAACTAGAGCACTCAAAGGCAGTTGATTGCTGTGCAGTTCTGAGCAACACCAATTGCTTGTTGTGAACTGTTTCTGAGTAAGACAGTCTTCTATTCTAATTGGCTTTGAGGTTAGGAGTAGTTTGGAAAGACAGAAAAGCGTATATAGCTTATCATCATCATCATCATTTCAGACGAAAGACGTCCACTGCTGGACATAGGCCTGCCCCAAGTGTTGCCACATTGACTGGTCCAGTGCGTCTCGCATCAAACGAGTCCCTGCAACCTTCACCAGGTCATCTTCCCACCTAATGAGAGGCCTTCCAACGCAAATTCTTCCGGTTCGCTGTCACCACTCCGGAACTTTTCGGATATAGGTTGTAGATCCTTTGAATATCAGTAGCGTCATACGTAAGTAATCTTCAAGTAGTTATGACTGGAATGGTTGATTAAATCGAAGTTACACCATAACCTTAGGTACTAAGGGGTGGTTTCTGAATTGAGTATTTGAAATCACGCCAACCCCTGTTTTAACCCCCGCCGAAAAAGAGGGGTGTTATAAGTTTGAAGTGTGTTGCTGTATTTCTGTGTGTCTGTCTGTGGCATCGTAGCGCCTAAACGTGTCAACCGATTTTGATTTAGTTTTTTTTTGTTTGAAAGGTCATTTTGTCGAGAGTGTTCTTAGCTGTGTCTGAATAAAATGGGATCAGCTGTTCAAAAGTTATGGGCGTTTTACTGTTTGAATCGGGGTGTTTTTGCAAGATATCGTGTCATAATTACGTGTTCAATAGATTGCCGATCGAAGCGTATCTACTATGTACTAGAGAAATTATGTATGAAATGAAAATGTGTCGGGGGTTTTTAAATTTTGAAATTTTACTTGTAATGCCAAAGTTTAACAGATTTTCTGGCCTTAAAGTTTGTCAAATACTTACTCAACTTCAATTTCCTAATTCGGAAATATGCTATATGACATTATTGTTATGACCACGTACGAGCATAAGATCGGCTGGATGATACCATTAACTAAGTCCTAATGAATTATTAGGTTGTTATGAGATTCTGAAACTTATTTTTAACCCCCGCCGGAAAAAGAGGGGTGTTATAAGTTTCACGTGTGTTGCTGTGTATCTGTGTGTCTGTCTGTGGGTCTGTCTGTGGCACCATAGCGGCTAAACGGATGAACCGATTTTGATTTAGTTTTTTTGTTTGAATGGTGATTATGTCGAAAGTGTTCTTAGCTATGTTTGAATAAAATCGGTTAAGCCGTTCAAAAGTTATGGGCGTTTTATTGTTTGAATCGGGGTGTTTTCGCAAGATAATTCAGTCAGGGGTATTTTAAATTTTGAAATTTTTCTTGTTCAGAATGGTTAAAGTTTTCAATCAATTAGGATTCAGCCCTTGAAACAAAATTTTCAAGAATTTCAAAATGGAATTACAAATCAAAAGCCCTAGGACTTCTACGACACAAAGTAAAATCTGTTTACTAAGTAGATTTTAATCACAGCTCAACAATTTAATTTCAACTCGTTCACGAAACGTTTCCTAATCCTAACTTAGACGAAACATCCTTTATATTTGAATAGGATTTTACTGTTTGTCTTCAAAATTGTCTAACAACTCAGTAAAACACTGTTCATTGAGTTTATTACCGGCTAAGCTGGTGCTAAGTCAGCGAGTCTCTTCGGGTGCGCTCGGGCGCTGTCGTAAATCTTCGGCTGACGTTTGCCAGTTTGATTTATCCGGGCGGGTAAAGACGGACTGGACAGCTATGGGATTCTGCTGAGTATACTTTTCCTCCTGCATTGTTCAGTATTAGGAAATGGGTAGAATAAAATGGTTAATGGGTACTTTTCTTGGTGCTGGAGAAGAAATGCTTTGCGCAGTCAGCGGGGAAATAAATCTATGTTGAACGCACGTATTTTTCCTGTATTTTTGTGCTAAGAAAAATACCTTTCTTTCAACTTAGTGAGCACAGACATAAATTTAAAAAAAAAACACTTGTCATGGGAACCCAAGTTCCAAAAATGCTGTCAAAGGATTATTTATCTACGATACCCCATTTTTAACCCCCGACGGAAAAAGAGGGGTGTTATAAGTTTGACGTGTGTACATGTGTGTTTGTGTATCTGTCTGTGGCATCATAGCTCCTAAACGGATGAACAGATTTTAATTTTAATTACTAGATAAATTATGTAGCATGAAATAAAAATGTAGGGGGCTATTTAACTATTAAATTGTACTTGTATATGAAAAACCTAGCAAATAATCTCAGTATAGGTACCTACATACAGAGTTAAATGTAATTTTATACCCTCGGTAATTCCAGGTATTCACTGCCGAGTACCACACGTTTATCGAAGCATTCGCAAAGCTCTAAAAATGTACAAAACGAAGAGAACCATGATATTCCGTGAAGTTCTGCTAATATAATAGTTAATGTGAATCTAAAATAGCCAAGTCAGAGGTCTGTGGGATTCCCAGAGGCGGCTTGTTCTGTTTTAGTATTCGTTGTTATAGCGGCAACAGCAATACATCATCTGTGAAAATTTCAACTGTTTAGCTATATATATATATAGACAGACGGACAGACAGACATACAGATAGACCGACAGACAGACGGATCGTGGGGGTCCCGTTTTTACCCTTTGTTTACGAAACCCTGAAAACTGTCTAATGTTTCCACTGGCGAGCAGGCTTTCTGTGAAAGCAAATGAACCCTATATCCATTAATTAGGTGATTAATTGGTAACAGCATAGTCAGAGAGCCAGTCAACCACTACGCACCCTCATTAATTTGTATAATCTAACTACATAAATAATTTATATGTATATAACATTACATTATGTCCAGTTCCTATTATCACGCGGTTAGCCTACGTCACAATTAAATAGAAATGTGCAGATGTGTGATGTAAATTGCGTAACGTTGTGGAATGACTGACATAGCGGGCTTATTGTAAGCTTTGAGTAGCTTTGTTTGATTCAAAACATACCTAGTAAGGGAATCCTAACTAATATTATGAATGCGAACGTGAGTTTGTTTGTTATGCTTTTGGGCCTTAATGTCTGAACGGATTTGAATGAAACTTGGCAAATAATAAAAATAATATGATAAAAATCTTTATTTATCTCGACATTAAAATACAGTGACTATCATAATACGTAACCTTATATGGGGAAGGGTGTCTGAGATAGGTAAGGCCCTGTGTTACAGATCACGCATTTTACATAGAGGAATAATTAACCATGAAATAATTTACGTGTAGTCTTTACAAAATCGAAATTTAAGATTAAATAAGAATACCTACAATTAAATTAAATTCAATGAAAATTAAGTTTAAACAGAACAAGTAAAATTTCAAAATTTAGAAAACCCCCGACTCATTTATCTTGCGAAAACATCCCGATTCAAACAGTAAAACACCCATAACTTTTGACCGGCTGAACCGATTTTATTCAAACATAGCTAAGAACACTCTCGACAAAATCTCCTTTCAAACAAAAAAACTAAATCAAAATCGGTTCATCCGTTTAGGCGCTATGATGCCACAGACAGACACACAGATACACAGATACACAGATACACATATACACAGATACACAGCAACACACGTGAAACTTATAACACCCCTCTTTTACCGGCGGGGGTTAATTAAAATCAAAATCAAAGATAAATAAAATATAAAAATTCAGCGAAAAATATACAAAAGAAGTATCTTATTCCCTGAAAAGTATGTAGTTTAGGTACCAAACAATAAGTAGGTACCTATGTAACTAATGAGAATGGAGAAATGAGAAGGATGTGTGCATGAGTGATTGTATAAGTGTAATAAAATGAGTAGACCAGAGCCTGGATTAGAACATAGGATACTTTACATCCCGGTAAAATGTTCCATTGGAATCATCATCAACGGCCATTAAATGTTCCCACTGCTGGGACACAGGCCTCCTCTCTGTGAGAGAGGGAATGGGCCTTAATCCACCACTCGGACCTATCCATCTATCCTATCCTACTTAGGATACAACTTTTCCGCACTTAGGCTCCATTTGGTCCATTGTGCATTCAGGCCTCCTCTCTGTGTAAGGAATTGAGCCGTAATCCACCACGTGGCCCCAGTGCATATTGGTGGATATCACATGTCTACAAATTTTTGGTTCTAAGACATGTCGGTTTCATCACAATGTTTTCCTTCACCGTTTTGAGAGCAGTGGTGATGAAATCATTTACACAAAGTAAGGAGTGGAGGTTAAGGTTAAGTAGTAGCTCTCTAGTATTTTTAGACCGTTGTAATAATAAAACACTTTCTACACATATGAAGCCGCGGGCTGGAGCAGGTATTGCTATAAAATAGACTTGCACCAATTTGAAAGACAATCACTTTTATCGCTATTTTCAGGAACTATTTTATGAAATGAAAAAAATACTACCGACTTCCAAATGAAAAACTACAAAGTGAAAAATAACTTAACTCTTGGAAGTCGGTGTCTTACGTAGGTACTATTTTTTTCGATATGGACACCGACTTCCAAGAGTTAAGTTATTTTTCACATTGTAGTTTTTCATTTGGAAGTCGGTAGTATTTTTTTGCAAAAAAGTTTTTATTTTTCCCTTTTTAGTTTTGCCTACCTAATAGATACGCTTGTTGTTTCCTAAGGTCCCTATAACGCCGAATAGATAACCCGAATAACATGAAACTTGAACATAACCGGTGAAATGAGAGATCTGTGTACCCCTTTAGAGCGTACTGGCGTGATGTTATGTTATGAAATGGTATAAACAATAAACAGATATGCCATTGCAGCAATCCCGAGAAAGTTGCCGTTATTTATTGAAGAGTTCTGTTGTATATCTCCGAAGTTCTTGATCAGACCTTCACCAAATTAAAATGGGACCAATTTCAAAACATACTCTTCCAAACAAAAAAAAGAATTTTCAAAATCGGTCCACAATTGACGGAGATATCGGTAAACATACAAAAAAAAAAAAAAAAAAAAACATAAAGTCGAACATAGAACCTCCTCCTTTTTGGAAAGTCGGTTAAAAAAAGGATGATGAATGTGTGTGAAGCAAAAGAAGTATGTAAGGATCGTAGCAGGTGGCGTTCTGTAGTTTCTGCCTACCCCCATGGGAAAAAGGCGTGAGTTTATGTATGTATGTATGTATTTTATGAAATACCGTAATCAGCAATGAAGAGTGTGCGAGTGTTCTGAAGGCAATTATTATGAAAACGCCACAATTTCTTCACCATCCTTGTAAAGTGAATGATTTTGAGCCGATAAGAGACAAATGAAAAAGCAGAAAAGAACGGACACTGAATTAAAATGAAACCTTTGTATCTGAACATGATATAATTGTACAGAATGAATTTCTGTGACCAGATGAATTACTTCAGTGTCTGTAAACAGGCTGTTCTGAAAACGTTGCCATCCTTCTCAATGAATTTCAAATTTTCATAATAGTCAGACTAAAAGTTTTCTTTAATTTACATAATTTGTAGTCTTTCAAAGCGCCCAGTTAAATATATTTCGTGGGTCAGTCGCCAAGTTAGGCGCGGAGCTAGGGACTTTTATTTTTCCATCATGTGAACGTATTCGGAATGAAAGAAAAATGTAATTAAGCATTTCATTTGAACATGAGGGTGTTTTTGTGCTAACTTTGTATTACTAGTGTGTTGTATATGGATAAAGCTTTTAATAAAACTAATTATTTGCTTATCTTGTACGTCGGTAGATACTGCAGATGAGCGATGCTGAAAAAACTTGATGATTTACACGTTAGAAGACATATTCACAAATTGGATATTCACAACCAATTTATGAGTTTTAATAATGATCTTTTTACCCGACTACGGCAAATCCAAAAGGAAGGTTATTGAAAGCTTCTATTTCATTCCAATTCTTATTGTTGGGCCAAAATTTTAGAATTTATTTTGGTATAATTCAGTTTTATCACAACAGAACCATCTCCAAAGAGGACTACCTTTATTTAGATAGGTACTAATTGTTCTAATTTCTAAACAGAATATTTATTCAAATACAGCCTACGGTATCTAGGCACTATTGAAATACAATAGACTAAAAACACAAAGTAGCACACACGTGCGAACTTTTCATAATTATAGATAGAAATCTATTTATCTAAACTAAACAGAAACTCTACAGAAAACTCGTAATTTATCTGCAAACTTTCAATTATTCAGACTAGCAGATAATTTTGATGACGGTACCAATTTCTAGGGGAGATCATCAATTTATTCATGCGTTATAAGCCGAAGACTTACAATTCAATACCTAATTATTCACCGCTTTTATTCAACTGTAAATCCCTATCTTCAAATACCTTTGTGAGACTTCGGTCTATTTCTTAGAAATTTAAGGCAAACCGATCTAATTAAGTTTGGTACTTCAGACTCAAAGAATATGGACACTGTATAGTTTGAAAGGTTGGAAAGAAACATATAATATATATTAGGAAAAACCACTAATGATCTTTTCTTTTCAACCTAGGCTAGTTATGTAGGTATTAGAAACAGAATGCATCTGTCAATGTCAAATGTACTTAACCTCAATATTTATAAATGACACCCTGCTGGTTCTGAGATACATTAACAGGAGACATACTACATAGCTCGCACTTAATATTAATTAAAGTTGATAGTAACCTGTGACAATTATATAATTATGATAATTATATAATTATTTTGTTTTTTTGTTTGTTTTCCCCTTGTCTAATTAATATAGCCATATTTGCATGTTTACTTTACATACTACTAACTCTGATTTTATGTGATCAATGAGTCTTCATTCCCACATGATCACTAATAGCTGCACTTGTGTGTAGCTAATTAACATAACCTAACCTAGCTTTATCCATGCCGTGAAACTCTGGCTTAAGAGATAATTGTCATCATCTCGCTGTCACTGTGCAGTGTGTGTGTGTGTGTGTTCACTAATTACTAAGATGCTAGTAACGTTGATACAACTGCACTGGGCTGTTCATTGACAGTGAGGTGAACATCTATTCATGTAAATTAGTAATAAGCTGTTGAGTTTCCAAATAAATAAATAAATAAAGACATCAAAGGAACTTTAATAAAAACAATACATGGCTTATACACGCTATCTTGCTTGCCTATGATGAGCTCTCTGATGTATGACATATCTGAAATTGGTTTTAAAAACCAAAGTAATTGGAACCGTAACTTGTATTGCTTCACGGTATTTTTTCCTTAACTTATGACTAAATATCCGCTTAATGATTCACCCCGCTCCATTCCAATAAAATGCTCGTCGCTTCTACCAACACGATGCATCGCCAGGTTTGACGGGCACGGCCTTACTTTCTTATCCCCTAATGATTCCAAGACAATTGCACTGTGTGAAATTAATGATGATGGCTGACATAAAGGTCATCATCCACGGCGTTTAGTTCGACGATCCTGGCACATTAAGTTGTGACTAACCCAATCCTACTGACTTAACGACAAGAGTGGGTAGTCATTCCTTGCCAACAACCACATGACACAAGTACCTATAAACAGACTTGTTTTATGATTGCACAAGTTAAAGTTCGTGGCGTCGTAAATCATGGTGCTTGCAGGGAGCTTGCTAGCTATAAAAGTAAATAAAATGGGTTATGACCATTCTTGTTCTCTCGGCACTTTTACGAGACCCCTGGTGGAAATTAACACGCCCTGTTACTGGTTTTGTGACAATAAACAGTTAAAATCAAAAGTTTTAAATTTGATTCTTGTTGGAAATAAAATATTTAACGGAGAAACGCAAAGTTTTACTGTTTTACTCTCTCAATTTGATTTCCAAAACTTTAGGTTAACAGTAAAACTTTTTTTCTACACAGTTAAAAACTTTTTTCCAAAGAAGTTTTATAAAACAAATAAAATTTGTCTTCAATTAATGTTTCCTAATCCAATTATCTGAAAAATTTGACAACAATATGAACATTGTTTTCCAACTAAACTTGTCAAAAGTTTACGAAGTCTTTGTCTCATTAGATGGTAAAAGAGCAGGGACCCGAGCTCCGCGACTATTACTCGACCTATTCGCCCGATAGCTAAATGAATGTTTTTCTTTTTTCATCTTCAAAGAAATAAAGAAAAGAAGTCCGCAGTTAATCGGATTTTAACAAAATTGTCTATCTATTATGTACTTTGTTCTTTTGAGAGAGTATTTATTTAACTTTTTCTTTTTCGAAAATGTTTTCTTGCCCGCTTAAGGGTTATGTTACGAGGTTTTTTAATCAACTTGTTTTAGATATGTGTATTGAATGTATGTGTGTGATAGCCCGGATTATATAATTATTTTGTAGTGTAATACTTTCCCTGTTTGTTTTTATTCCGTCTGTTATTTTTTGAATGGTATGCGTCATGCCTGGTGCAAATAAAATCTTTTTCTTTATTATAATATTGTTGTTTCGTTTTCTTCAAAATTGAATCGGTCTTCTTTCATTGTTCCTATCGAATTAATAGCATTTGTCCACCTTATAATTCCATGTTTTTTAAATTTAATGTAACAATCATAACTCTATAACATTATTATTACCAAAACTTTTCTTACAAAAAGTCTAGGAACGAAATAAATATGCGCATTATATAGCTCGTTCTATTGTATGATAATATTCGCGTCTTTGAGAATCGGAACAAAATGTTATATTTATGTTTATGCCTGTCCTCTATTCAAGTCGCTACAGTTTCCTCGGAATACAGAATAAGTTTTCAATGAAAACTATTCGCATTAAAATATTTTCGAGAAAGTTGGCAGTTTAATAATTTTTAGTTTTCTTTGCTATTATTTGAGATGTCTGCGAAAAATAAAATATAAAATACTTTTAGACAACAACTTTAACCCTTAGTTAACCTGGTGAACCCAAAACACACAATTTACCTCGTTTGAGTCCAGGAGACTCCTTTCTTATCAATCATTAATTTTGTTTAAAATAAAAGCAAAAACTTAATGGTATACTTTAGAAACATTGTACTAAATGGCTTATATATTAAATTTCGTTATATTTACGTAACTGTCTTGGTAATAATTAAAAAAACCGGCCAAGTGCGAGTCGGACTCGCGCACGAAGGGTTCCGTACCACTATCGCAAAAAACGGCACAAAAATCACGTTTGTTGTATGGGAGCCCCACTTAAATATTTATTTAATTCTGTTTTTAGTATTTGTTGTTATAGCGGCAACAGAAATACATAATCTGTGAAAATTTCATCTATCTAGCTAACACGGTTCATGAGATACAGCCTGGTGACAGACAGACAGACGGACCGCGTAGTCTTAGTAATAGGGTCCCGTTTTTACCCTTTGGGTACGGAACCCTAAAAACTAATTATCTAAAAAATATGGAAACAAAAATAAACGTCAACTTCTAGGTGCTAACTTATATTATGCCTTCTCAATATACAAAATGGAGGCGACAAAGTATCATTCTATCAGCGATGGCGATAATCGAAATACCAAAATGATCGATCACATGACATTTTGATAAAACAAAACGCGCTTAACAATTCCATACACAGTTTGACGTTTTTTCAATAGTTTTCGCGCCGATTTCGTTAGTAGAATCGCCCTTGTCTAGTGAATCAGACGTTATTGTCCAATCATCGCGCCCGAATAAAACCAGGAAAATATATATAAAATTATAAAAAAAAGCCGCGGCTAAGTCGATCTAAAAACTCACAATCTACAATAACTTTAAGAATAATCCAAGTTCTAAAATCAGTGGAATTTTATCTTACATGCTAATTTACAAGCTGAGAAGATTTTAAATCACAGTTAAGGAAAAACGAAGAAGAATCAAGTGATTTTAGAAACCACAAACGGATATTTAATCGAGTGAACGGTAGTAAAATATAAAAAAAACATTTTCGCAAAAAAAAAACTACCGACTTCCAACTAAAAACACTACAAAGTGAAAAATAACTTTCTTTTTCGAAGTCGGTGTCTTTGGTAGGTACCAATTTTCTTCCTTATGGACACCGACTTCGAAAAAGTCAAGTTTTTCAAGGTACTTATAACGTCAGAATAGATTACCCGAATACCATTAAACTTGAAAATAACCGGTGAAATGAGAGTATACCAAGGTCAACTGAACACAACTGCGTACCCCTTTAGAGCGTACTGGCGTGATTTTATAATATGAAATAAACAGACATGCGATTGCAGCAATCCCGAGAGATTAGCCTTTATTAATTGAAGAGTTCTGTTGTATATCTCCGAACTTCTTCATCAGATCTTGACCAACTTAAAATGGGACCAATTTTGGAACATACTCTATCAAACACAAAATGAATTTTCAAAATCGGTCCTGAATTGACGGAGATATCGATGAACATACAAAAAAAAAACACACATGAAGTCGAACATAGAACCTCCTCCTTTTTGGAAAGACGGTTAAAATCAAAGAATGAACAATTTTAAAAGAAACACATATCAGTTAATACCTTTATGATTACCAATTTTGTCGAAAATCAATTTATTTTTAAAATACATTTACTATTTAATCAAATATTTTACCGCAAAAAAATTATATGTTTTATTTACAATCTAATTTTGATGGCAATCTTAGAGCACTAAGATGAAAAGCATACTTGAGAACATTACACAAAGTTCCGAGAACAAAGCTTTAAACAATAGAAGGAAACGTCGTGTAAATAGTTCGCTCTAGTTCGCAAAATTATTAAGAGTTCACCATTCTAAGTAAAACGCTCTCGGAGTGCGCTATTATTCGTCGTAAGACATGGTTATGTGACTTTAATTTTACATTGTTTTATTACATGACATTCAATTTAGTAAAATCAAGGAGGAAGAGCTCGTGGCTGAATAATAAGCGTACGGGATGATCTTTAAGATTTAGCAACACTAGCCGAGGACGGTCTTTTTTAATTGGGACAATCCCACCGCACTATTCCCAAACCACTGCAACTCCTGAAAGCCAGAATCAACAGTGGCGACCACCAGAAAAGCGCCGAGGCAATGAAGTTCGACGAAGTCCCGGAGGATGAATTTAACTGTCTTGGATCCCGCAACGAAATTAATCAGAAAAGAATAACGGAGGAGTAGGATTAAAAATATAAATTTCCACTTCCGAGGTCGGTCTGTTCTTCGACATACGTTAACATCTAATATCGAGATTCTTCCTTACCTCGGAAAGCACGCTAAGCCGTTAGTCCCACTCGTTAGTGAATCATCTTTGATATTCGTTACGGATAGTCAATAACTAGGTAATTTGACGGCATTCCCCTCTTGGCATTAAACATTAGGCATAATATTGTTTGCATTACGTTTTCGCATAACTTTTACTAGCATTACAATAGTGTGGCATAATAATACTAGCATTATGCAAAGATTAGCATAACTTGAGAGTTATGCTGCAGTCTAATTGCGCAGGTGAATTCGGCAAGGCGGAAAATTTGTCTCCTTGGCAAAGCCTTACGGCATTCAATATTAAAATCCTAGTGAAACACTAAAGGTTTTTACGCCTACATGTCCTTTGAAAAGAGCTCATATTTTTATAGCTAGTAGGTACTAGGCAGTTTATTTTTCAGAGACGGCGCGTGATGCGAGCTTGCTAACGAACGCGGACACCCTTTGAGCACTGGCCCGCGAAAATTTACTGAGACGAGCGGTGCAAGGTGTAAGCTGAGAGCGAAATTCATTTAACCAATTACTACTTATTGTTTTCTTCTTGTTATTCACTAACGTGCGCAAAAGAACCAGGGTTACCGACATTTCCCGAAGAATTTCCAAACATAGTGGGCAGTGGGCAAGGCACATTCCTAGCAGAACAGATGGTCGACGGAGCCGAAAAGTTCTGAAGAGGAGACCGCGTACCGGAAGACGCTGCGTTTAAAGGCCTCCCTCTTGATTCGTTAAGGCTGCGGGAAACCGCTGGATACTAGATGTATAGGACCAATCGATGTGTTGACACTTAGGGGAAGCCTATGTCCAGCTGTGGACGTCTTTTGGCTAATGAACGTGCAAGAGTACTCAACGTTGAATAATGATCGGCTTTTCACGGGCTGACTAGCGTAAGAGTAGCCTATTTTTTTAAACTGATCAATGTAATACATAGGGCTATTATTTATAGCGTTCTTATTCACCCTGTTTCACTCGCATAAATATCGTTCCTGTAAATCTGACTTTTGTTTAGAGAAAGAAATAGCGTAATATTGAGTCAGGTAGCCATCTAAACATTTTAACTCGCTAAATCACATAACTTGTACCAAACGAACACACTCTACGAGACGTACCTAACGAAGGATATCGTTAGGAGATAATTATAATTTTTACAAACATATCCAGTTGTTTTTCACAATGTACGTTTGTTTGTTTACTGTTTGTTGGTAATATTTTAGGGCACAGTTCATAAATTCGCGCCCAGTTTTTTTTTCAACTGAATCTAATCCCCACTTTCTTGAAAACAAGATGTTATAGAAACAACATCAAACTTATAATTTATCCGCAGCATTAAGCAGCCCTCAAATATCAACAAAGGACGATGTTCGAAAGACCCTTCATCCGACAAAATTACATTACCTACTTTAATGGGAACGACAAAAATTTATGTGAAAAGTTAACACCAATAACTTTTGTTCGGAAGGACGATAATGAGGCTCACCCTACCGGTAATTGGGTATTAAAATGGGGAACGGGCTAGCCGATGGATTAGCGTTTATATCTACATGTAGTAGGGCTTAGCTGTAAAAGAAGGGGAAGACCAAAGAATGATGTGCTGTGTGAAAGATTATTTTTAGAAAGAGGCTCTCTCAGTAGCCATTATGAGAGAGCTAAACGAGAAGTTTGGAAAAAGAGGACAAGCCGCTACCGGCTATGGCTGAAAACCAGCGCTGTGGCTCTATCTTACATGCGAATCCCAGTATTATGAGTGATTCGTTTTGTTTTTTTTATTGGTATAAGAATAATTTATTAAAAAAGTAAATACGTTCACAAAAATGTACATTAGGTGCATTAGTATTATTTCTAAAAGAATGGCATAAATAGTACTAATATATAAACTATAACTAAATATTTTATTACAACTGCAAGATTTTACATTATATTTTTGGTAGGGACCTGCAAAATTTAGGTTCTTTCAAATCTGTATTTCAGGCTATAACTTTACTTAAATAAATAATTGGGTCAGTTAAATTATAAAATAAAATTAGTCTTATATCAAACTTAAAAATATATAAATTGGTACAAAACACGAAAAAAAATAAACAAACAATAAAAATAAAAGTAAGTATTTAAGTGGCAGTGAGCAGTGCACATTGCTCTCAGAACCAATGGGCGATGGGGACGAAAAGTTTTGGAGTGGCGAACGTGTACCGGAAGACGCAGCGTTCGAAGGCCTCCCTTTCCATTTGGTCAAGGCTGCGAGTGTCCACTGGAAGCGATACGCACAAGACTGATCGATGTGGTGACTCTTGGGGGAGACCTATGCCAAGCAATTGACGTCTTTCGACTGTTATGATGATGGTAATGATGACCAACATTTTTAAAACTATGAACTTTTCTATTCTAAACATAGAAAATCTAAACTAAAGAAGGGTTCTTTATAGTTAAGTAAAAGGGAAAAGGGAAAAGAATAAATTAGGTACTAACGCATAAGTAGGTTTAGTACTTACGTAAAAAGTAATTATTTACCAAGTCAAATGAAAGGATGTGTTCCAGTTTCAAGGATAAGGGTACAACTTTGCATAGCAAACGTATATTTTTAAGATACCCCTTTCCGTAGTAGAAATTTTAAAGAACCTTATTTTCATTAACATTGATGGCAATAGGCTTGTATCATGCCTGTATTCATCGAAGGGTTGGGCAGAAGTACTCCTATAGTAACACCCACATTTCACCAGTTATATTTAAGTCCCATGTTATAGGGACGAGCTGATAAATGTGTCGGGGTTTTTTAAATTTTGAAATTTTACTTGTATATTAGTAAGATTACAAGTAAAATTTCACAATTTAAAAAACCCCCGACACATTTGTCTTGCGAAAACACCCCAATTCAAACAGTAAAATGCCCATAACTTTTAAAAGGCTGAACCGATTTTATTCAAACATAGCTAAGAAAACTCTCGACAAAATTACCTTTCAAACAAAAAAAACTAAATTGAAATCGGTTCATCCGTTTAGGCGCTATGATGCCACAGACAGACACACAGATACACAGATACACAGACACACAAATACACAGCAACACACGTGAAACTTATAACACCCCTTTTTTTCCGGCGGGGGTTAAAAATCTACAATTCTAAAGTTTGAACGCTTTGACTGCAGCCGCGTGCCACCGCCCCGGCGCGCATCGACAATTTTATTTTTATATTTTTTTGCGTGGAGATGGAGATGCTCAGTTATGTGGAACTCCAACCCAATAAACACCGAAACCGCCGCGGCTGTCCGCCACTGGACCCTCCTCTGAGGAGTACCTCTCATCACCGGCGCACGAAAACACACTGTGCGCCGTAACCAACCCAGGGCCCAAACCAGCACATGGGTGCCAGACGACCCCATGTATGGTTCTTACTGTTTGAATCGGGGTGTTTTCGCAAGATAAATGTGTCGGGGGTTTTAAAAAATTTTAAATGTTACTTGCAGAAAACTTGTTTTGTTTTTTAACTCCTAGATAGGTGTAATGTTTTTGAGCTGAATTTAACAATGTATGTATTATTTTATTTTATTAAACCTGCTTTCTCTCAACACATCTTTCTCACATCCGCCTCCGATTCCGATAAATTATATTTCATATTGGAGAATCCGGGTAATCACTAAAATTTTAAATAAAACTAAGAAACTTATCGCTAATTGGAGTAAAAAACGTGTCAATTGAATCAATGGTAAATGTTAACACACAAAAGTGCCGATGATTATACTTTGACAAACAAACCTTACTGCCAAATACAAGTTTTCAATTTTTCATGCTAAGTTAAAGTTTGACAAAAACTAAACATTAAATAAAATAAATAATTGGATGTTCTCAACACTACAAACTAATTATTTAGTAACCCGATGCCGTAACGAACATAATTAAAAGTTACACGTATAGTGAAAATAAACAAGTAATTGTACTAGCGTGTGAGTTGTGTCGCTAACAAGGAAGTGCCGAGCTATAATTGGCTATTAATCTATCGGACACAGCTTGTTTGATGCTATGAGCTATCGATTATTGATTAGGTCAATAAATTGAATAACTTTGGGCTTGAGGTCAGAACACCTGTGTATTTGCTAACCATAGTATATCCATAATTAAATGCATATAAGAAAAAGCTTCAGAGTAAATAAGGTACGGTCATTTTCACACAGAGGTTTATATATCAATTATCAAAAATTGTTAACTGAGTGCCTGCCTATAAATTAGTAACAAATTCTAAGAAAGTTTATCAGAAATTACAGGCCAATTTCGCATTAAAAACAGCTTTGATAATGTTTCAAGAAATAAGTTTTGTCATCAGTCGGTCATCAACTCCAACAATTCTATAATCCATTTGAGTTTGAAACAGTAGGGACTATGAGGTTGAGGTCTGACTGCTCAGCTAGTTTTTGGGGGCTTAGGCAAGCAGATATTTGACTATTCAATTGACCAGAAGGTTGGGTTTTTTTCTGACAAAGAAACCACGGCCAAAGACCATGTTGAATGGCAATACTGTCAGTACATCCGTCCTTTTTAACCGACTTACAAAAAAAGGAGGAGGTTCTATGTTCGACTTTATGTTTTTTTTTTTTTTTTTTTTTTTTTTTGTGTATGTTCACCGATATCTTTGTCAATTGTGGACCGATTTTGAAAATTCTTTTTTTGTTTGAAAGAGTATGTTTCGAAATTGGTCCCATTTTATTTTGGTGAAGGTCTGATGAAGAACTTCGGAGATACACAAGAGAACTCTTCAATAAATAACGGCAAAACTCTCGGGATTGCTGCAATCGCATGTCTGTTTGTTGTTTATACCATTTCATAACATAACATCACGCCAGTATACTGAAAGGGTTACGCAGAACTCTAATTTCACCGGTTATGTTCGAGTTTCATGTTTTTCGGGTAATCTGTTCTGGAGTAATAGGTACTTACTAAACAACTTGCAAAAGGTAGGTAAAACTAAAAAGGGAAAAATAAAAAACTTTTTTGCAAAAAAATACTACCGACTTCCAAATGAAAAACTACAAAGTGAAAAATAACTTAACTTTTGGAAGTCGGTGTCCATATCGCAAAAAAAATGGTACCTACGAAAGACACCGACTTCCAAAAGTTAAGTTATTTTTCACTTTGTAGTTTTTCATTTGGAAGTCGGTAGTATTTTTTTGCAAAAAAGTTTTTTATTCCATTAACAGTGATACAGACGATTTTTTTATTATGTCCAATAAGTTCTTCTTCTCGTCCTTTATATACCCCTAGCACAGATAATATAGTACTAGCATACTACCTAACGGTGCCGACGTAACTAGCGTTTCTCATCTGATTGTACCGATTATTTTTTGTAAATCGATCGAATCGTTCGATTCCGTTCCACGGCGATAGATAGATCACCATCTATATCCGTGGAAAGGAACGGAACCGAACCGAACGTGATCGATGTACAAAAAATAATCAGTATAGAACGTCAGCACGGTTTCTTTGTATGGGATGAGACACCACTGAGTAATTTATTTTAAATGCTAATCTTGTATATAATAATAATAATAATAAAGCTTCATTATTCCATGCAAATTACAATCTATTAAAAGAATATATACTTAGTTTATTTATAATTAAGTTACTTAAGTAATTTGTACGGACCCCCTTCGGATAAAAGCCTCCTCCAAGGAGTGCCATTGAGTTTTATTGCTGGCAGCGTGTAGCCAGCTTTGGCCCACCATCGCCACTATCTCGTCTGCCCATCCAGCGTTAAGCCTGCCTCTGCTTCTAGTTCCTCGCGAGCCAGTCCATTTTACTGCTCTCGCCGTCCATCTATCATCTTTGAGCCTGGCCACGTGCCCTGCCCACTTCCATTTTCTTTGGAGCAAGAACATTAGAGCATCGGTAACATTGGTTCTCTTGCGAATTTCAACATTTCTCACCTTGTCTTTCAGCTTTATGCCTTTATGCCAGTCTTGTATATACTAGCTAATATATCAATATATATTTCTGTAAATAACTATTATTTCTAACATAAGCAAGTTCACAATAAACAATTCACCATCACTTTATATAGCAACAATATTATATCCAGGGCAGCATGACAAGCGAACAGTGTAATCAAATCAGACATGATTAGTTCGCGCTAGTCGCCGTGATTGAATCTCAGCATTATCGATCACTAATTGATACATGGCTCGTGCTGGTAAACTGGTAACGTTCAGAGGATTAGTAGCTTTTGTGATGTAGTCATTTTAGATGTAGTTGTCAATTTCGTGCTGTGCTTTGATTTTACTCGTAGATAAGCGAAAGTTTCTATTGGTCGGCAATTTACTTTGAATCTCGGTACGAAATTACCGAAATATCAATTCCGATACTGAGTGATCCAATATCGGAATCTCGGAATCAGAAAAATCCTATATTTTAGCTGCTTGTGAACCGCCGAGTGAAATAGTGCGGTTAAACCCGGTGACTGGGGTGATTAGCTATAATCGAATAATTGGGCGCATGAGAACTGTATATACTCTCATTATACTTCTCTTCATGAAAAAATATAATTATTGGCATGGCATGGATCCATCAGATCCCGGATTTACAGTCTTGAGATTTACCTATAAGCGTAACTATATAGTTTCATAGATCTGTTGTAACAATGATATATTCATTGAATAACGCTTAGGTTGCGGGAATCCGCTGGATGCGAGACCGGTCAACGTGGTGACACTTGGGGAAGCCTATGTTCAGCAGTCGACGTATATCGGCTGAAATGATGATGACGATGATGAATACTTATTTTTTCATACTTTTGTGAGAGCTGTTTCGGAACAAGTACCTATCCTTGTTAAACTTTATTTCAGATTTTTTATCAGTTTTTTTTTTATTAAAAAGTCTCACGCTTGTCCACTATCTCACCTGATGGTAAGCGATAATACTTGCTTGGAAATCTCAATAAATTAAAGCTTAATATTTTTCAGTTTTCTGGTTGTAGATACTACAATGAATATATAATAATACTAATAATTACAATGAATTAGTCTATTCAATCATTAATCTGTTGAATAAATCAACTTCCAATACTTGACTACTACAATACTTGTCTCTACATTATCATTATTTTATTGATATTCCATAGGTTTGGAATAAAATAAATATGGGATTATTATTATCAGTATCACAATTGAAATCCTTCCGATATTACACGCCATCTATTGTAGATTCGCATTTTAATCTTGTGGCCACTCCAGTTTGCACAGTTTTGACAAATTTTTGACATTGATTGTTGCTGAGTTTATATCAGTGTTGCAACTAGATATAGAAAATTATAAATGACTGGTAATGGCCTTTAACAGGTCTGCCTATTATAACGTAAAAAGTCACGGTCCCTAATCAAGTGGTCAGATGACCCTGGTTCCATCAAAAGTTTCCCTTGCAAAACACTAGTGGTGTCAAGAATAAAAACCTTGAAAATATCAACCGCAAGAGTATTTTCTTCAACTTGGCTGCCCATAAGAAATTGAAGATGTAATATCTGTCATAATAAGCGTTCTTAGCCGCAGCCGTTATATTTGGGGTGACCTAAATAAACAGTCCAATGGTCCTCCTGTCACTTTCACGACAGATATCCACTAGACATATATATACCCTCTTTATATACCTACATTGATAGGTATTCCCTGGCCACGCAGCCGTGGCATGATTAATGTTTGCATTGACGACGACGCCGCCTCCAAATATTGATACTATTATGATAACATTTGCCTATTACATAGGTATTTGAGCAAGGATAATTATTTTGTTTGCACGTATTTGTCTAAGGTATAATTAACATTACCTGCCATCTGCTTAGCTAAACATCTATCTGTGTTAAAATAAGACCTACTTTTACCACCAAAATGAAACGGAATTGGATACCGAATCAGATCAAGATTCCAATATACAAATCGAGTAATGAGCGAGATTTGTGAACCTCCAGGCGATCTGATTTCCAACCAAATCGATGGCAATCAACCGGCTAAGGTAAACGAAGACGCTTTGCCGGATCAGTCACCAATAAAACCATTCTTACACCCTGATTGCTACGAAATTGGGTTTCCATATTAAAACTTTGGTAATATTACAAACTACGCCAAGTTTTCCAATCAGATTGAGAACTCCCTCTATGGCCCGTAACGCACCACAAAGAAATTGCTACGGTAGGTAGGTAGGTACTATAATTTAGGCAAAACTCTTATAATATTGTTACCTCGGAGTTATCCGTAGATTTCCCTTGAGAAATGTACCTCCTGTTCAATGATGACATGTATGTAAAATTTGCTCCTAGTCGTCGTGATCGAGTGCGAGGAGTATTGGTAAATATGTAAGCGGAAAATGTGTTTTCTTTATCTATATAAAATACTTACACAAGTTTTTTTGTGGGTGTTCAGAATGGTAGTATGAGTAGGTAGGTTAATTATCTTTCGGTGCTATTGTCGCGTGTAAGACTATGTTTTCGTGGCAAGCATAATCCGCGACGCGTTTAGTACAACATATGATTATTATTTTGTCAAACAATCTTATTTTCAAATGCTGAAGGTATATGGTTGAAATAAAGCCTACAAAAAAAATCTTTTCACAAACATAAAACATTCACAAAAATAAAACAAAAGGTATAAATCCAATATTGAAACTGAATGTCAATTGAAAAACGATATACCGACCGAATATTGTCCTATAAACATTGACCAAAATATCTTCTGAAAGACAACTATAATAAACTAAATTATTTTCACAACTTCCACTGAAACACATCCCAATATATAATATATTTACATTTTCCATTTGGGCTGGCGTATAAATAATTGCTCAAACGTTATAAAAAATACTCGACTACATTAAAACCGGTCTATTTCGGCCGCAGCCCCGCGAAATTAAAATGCTCGTTAATTAAAACTCGTACGACTTTTACCTCAATTATTATACTAATATGAACCGGGCTAGGGTAATGCGGGGCTGGTACATACATAATATCATGTTAATATATTACTGGCCTTCACTTCTGCGAATATAGGTCTTCCCTGAAGACCTCTGTAATGTTTGAACTCAACTTGGGTCGTAAGGTTCAAACTCTTTAACGACTTCTCCGTAAAACAGGTAATTCCTTCATGATCCTTCATTATAAGATCTAGTAGAAGAGGTATGTCCTCTTGAGGTAATTATCATCAAATAAATGTTCAGTAAAATTGGTATTCAGGCAATGCAGTGTCACTAATTTCATACCTACATATTGTATAGTCAACATAAAAACAGTTTTTTTTTCTATTTAACACTGAATTTTAAGTAAATAATAGTTTACTATCCCAGTCTCTGTACTAGTCTCTTGAGTCCCAATGTCAGCTCCAAATTAGCTCCAGAACAAAGTCACCCCAATTAGCGCACAGCCTAGGAACACAAAACATCTAAGCCTTGAAACAAAACGATGGAAATCCGTGTCCCTAGAGAATGCCTACAAAACGTAGATTTTTTGCCGGTCCCTAAACACGATATCTTCAGATCTAACTTCAGACATGACAGATGATAGGCCTTGTGTGGCTTTGACTTTCAAAGTCTTAGGATTTTTGCGTTTTTGCTTGGTGTGAATGAAGATGAACGAGTTATTGCTTGGAGTTGGCAAATGTGTTGTGTGGAGAAACTTTGGTGACAGGCAGCGGTGTCAATATGACGTCTCGGGGGGAACTGGTATTTATAACCCGGATGTTGTGAGAACGACTTTAGGGGTTTTTACTTGTGTCTGATATCTTTTCAAGGACACTTTTATTTTCAGGGATTTTCTCATTGTTCTTTTATTTTCCAGTTCTGATTTTATAAATACCACATTTCTATCACGTGGTCACTCAGCAAAAATTTACTGGATATACTCCAGCTGTTTCGTTATTTAATTCAATTCGTAAAAGATTTTTCAACTAGACTCACAGACAAAATACCAAACTAACCACCCAAATCATTATCCAACATTTTGGCAAATACATTAAGGATTAAGGTCGGCTAGCCAAACCAGATTAAACATTGATCAAAAAATCTTGGAAAGCTACCCAGTTAGCGTGAAACCCGGGCCGAAACCGCGCGGCATATAAAACGATTACATTTGAACATCAAAGGCCACTCGCCGCTCTCTGTGGCTTGCGGGTACTAACGTAACGTCGGGGGTTACGTATGTGTTACACAGTTTTGGTGGCTACTTGCTCGTTTAGTGACCACACCCAAGTACAGTTTGGCGTAAATATGAATTCGAGTTCAGCTTTAGAAAGAGTATATTCGTAGGTCTTTGACAGTCATTAGGGTAGTTAGAAGCCCGAAACTTTGACAACTAGTCTTGTCAAGAGCTGCCGTGTTGCCCAGTAACTGAGTTGTAAAGGTGTTTTTTTTTTTTTTAAACTTTGCCCAACATATGAGCTGTGGCTTCCTATAAAATACTGATATGCCAAAGAAACTGGGAGCTGATCCCAAAATACAGCAGTAAAGCTTTCAATAAAGCTGTACTGTTGGTTTTTGAAACATCAATTACGTATCCAATTAGATTCTATGGAAAGTTTTGTACAAATTTATCGGAAAGTTCAGCAAAACAAAGTACGTGTAAAATTCATGTAACATCACTCGATTTAACGACAAACTCCCTAAAGCGTCGAAATCACTTGGCTTTGGTTGGTTTAGCTTGCCTTCCATACAATGATACACTCTGTATAGCATTACACCCACTCTCAATAACGACAATTAAGTAATGAAAATTATCTTTTTAGTTGCCGAAATTGGTAAAAACTGCGCATCTGTGTACGTTCTTTTTAACCGACTTACAAAAAAAGGAGGAGGTTCTATGTTCGACTTTATGTTAGTTTTTTTTTTTTTTTTTTTTTTTGTGTATTTTCACCGATATCTCTGTCAATTGTGGACCGATTTTGAAAATTCTTTTTTTGTTTGAAAGGGTATGTTTCGAAATTGGTCCCATTTTAATTTGGTGAAGGTCTGATGAAGAACTTCGGAGATACACAACAGAACTCTTCAATAAATAACGGCAAAACACTCGGGATTGCTGCAATCGCATGTCTGTTTGTTGTTTATACCATTTCATAACATAACATCACGCCAGTACGCTCTAAAGGGGTACACAGATCTCTCATTTCACCGGTTATGTTCAAGTTTCATATTATTCGGTTAATCTATTCTGGAGTTATAGGGACCTTAATAAACAACTTGCTTTTAGGTAGGTAAAACTAAAAAGGGAAAAATAAAAAAACTTTTTTGCAAAAAAATACCACCGACTTCCAAATCAAAAACTACAAAGTGAAAAATAACTTAACTTTTGGAAGTCGGTGTCCATATCGCAAAAAAAATGGTACCTACGAAAGACACCGACTTCCAAAAGTTAAGTTATTTTTCACTTTGTAGTTTTTGATTTGGAAGTCGGTGGTATTTTTTTGCAAAAAAGTTTTTTTATTTTTCCCTTTTTTGTCGCTTTATTATCCTAGTCCGTAATAAACTCGACTGTCGGCATCATGCATACCGAGCTTCCTAAGAAATTAGTTCTGTTTTTTAGGGTTCCGTAGCCAAATGGCAAAAAACGGAACCCTTATAGATTCGTCATGTCTGTCTGTCTGTCTGTCCGTCCGTATGTCACAGCCACTTTTTTCCGAAACTATAAGAACTATGCTG
The DNA here is from genome assembly GCA_949775005.1 of Orthosia gothica. NCBI lineage: Eukaryota > Metazoa > Arthropoda > Insecta > Lepidoptera > Noctuidae > Orthosia > Orthosia gothica. The sequence continues at coordinate 1,799,657 of OX459063.1, forward strand.
TTAAAACTTGGTAAGTAGATGTATTCTGTGAACCGCATTAAGATTTTCACACAAAAATAAAAATAAAACAATAAATTTTAGGGGTTCCCATACTTGAAACTAAAACTAAAAATATTTTTTTTCTTCAAACCCATACGTGGGGGGTATCTATGGATAGGTCTTCAAAAATGATATAGAGGTTTCTAATATCATTTTTTTCTAAACTGAATAGTTTGCGCGAGAGACTCTTCCAAAGTGGTAAAATGTGTGTCCCCCCCCTGTAACTTCTAAAATAAGAGAATGATAAAACTGAAATAAATATATGATGTACATTACTATGTAAACTGCCAGCGAAAATTGGTTTGAACGAGATCTATTCAGTAGTTTTTTTTAATATGTCATAAATCGTAAACCGCAATTTACCAAGTACGGAACCCTTCGTGCGCGAGTCCGACTCGCACTTGGCCGGTTTTACGAATTGGGATTGCTTGCACGTGTAGACTGTTGTTGACTAATTACAAAAACAAGGGGCTTTCAGGTGGTAGGGAAACAGTCACCCGATACTGCGATGCTATTGGTTGACGAGTATAAGTCGGCATTACTATAGCGAGCGAGCCCTGCAAGCAGGAATAGTCTTTACGGTGAAACTTTATCTTTTTATAATTCTGATTTTTCTTCTCCCCATTTAACGACAACTCATTATAACGCCATAAAATGCACAGTCCCTTCAGTGTCGTTATATAGAGTTTAGACTTAATATTTCTTTCTTTTTATAAAGATTTTGCTCCGCAGTTCCACTAATTGTACTTTTATAAAATAACGCAAAGTTTATACGATTAAAACGATAAATATTCACATTTACACACTCGCATAAGCACAGTCGCATTGCAGCAGCAACTAACAGAATTAAAATCTAAACTAAAGCAGCCTCGCTTTCCTGCTCCAACAATATCACGATGCCATCGCATTTTCAGATGTGTTTTCTGCAACATAGCCGTTGTATCACCAGTCCCAATAGACCTTTGCTCTTCGCCTACAATGTGACTCTTTCGCTCTCAATCCTAATTAAAAGCCAGCTTACTACCATTGCTACATAAACATGAGTAAGATAAGTATTTCCTTTCCTATCTATCCATGTTAGGGTGTTTGTGTATCACATCTCAACGGCTAAACGGTTATGGACGAAACTTGACGTAGGTATCAGACAAATCTTGGATTATGACGCAGGATAGGTACTTTCATTCCCGGTAGTTAGTACGATCGCTAGAAATAACTAAGGCGACAATTAAATATACCTATGCCTAAACTGTTTGTTGGATTTTCAACTCTCGGCGCTGAATTGAACGTGAAATAATAAAATAATTATTTAGTTATTCATGTAAGTATCACCTAGTGTTAGTGGAAATGGGCATAAAACAAACGACGTTCTTGTAAGAATCACAACAGCTGGTGTTGTGCCTTTCTTTGTGGCGTGATTGACAGGCGTGAATGATGACGTCACGAACAGGTGTCAGACTATTGCTTTGTATTCATGGTGGGTATTTGATTTGATGTAGGCTGCCTCGTGTAACGGATATTCGTTCTTACCTTATTATTTTATGTCGTCATAGAAAAAATAATAAGGATAAACATATCCTACAAAGCTTTAACGATGTCAAATACCACTAGGTATAATCCCGAAGAGTTAGACCTATAGAGGTGCGCTTAGTAGACATTTAGCCAGTTATAATATTTTTCATATTGAAAATATTTAGCAAAAAGTTAAAATGCGATGAGCCTGTCGAAAATATAATCCAATTTATAAAGCGAAATTTCGACCGATCAACCAATTACTTGTCAAATACCACAGAACACTCCTACATTCTAGCTAACACGAGCATTTTATCCGTCGAACAGATCTTTCATTCTTGCTCACTTCGTTATGGCGACCTGTAAAATATTTCCTGAGAATTCGCCCGCCGTTTTCCCTGCACCAATTACGAACCGCGATTCCTTTTTTAAAGCCAGTGCAATTCTTTCTTAATTCGGTCCTATCCTTTTTTCATTGAGGAAATTAAAGCCAGGAATAATTGAAGGAATCGCGCGTTTAATGGTTTCAGGTAAAATTTTCAAGATATTGGCCGTTTCGCTTTTCTTTCGGTTTAACTTCGGAGGTGTTGAGTTCGGGTACTTTTTATGAGTTCTGTTGGGTTATGTTTAAAAGATTACGGTAAACTGTGTATTGTTCTTTTCTAGACAGTTTTATTTGTGTTTCACGTGTTCCCATTTATAACTTCTGATTTGTCGTTCTTCTTCCACAGACAAGTCCTGGATAACGGCACATTGGTATTCCTGCCATTCAGCGCGGTGCAGTACCGACAAGACATCCACGCGACAGTATACCGCTGTCGCGCGCACAATGCACACGGAACTATTGTGTCCAGAGACATGCGAACACAGGCAGGTTGGTGGAAATAATCATCCTTTATGTTGCAACTAATGTGTTCAATAAACGGATACGTAAAAAAAAATATGAGTGAATAGGCAATAGTGTATTGCCCGTATGCAAGGGCAGGTGGAACTCCGGGGTCGTTTGCGCTCAGAGTGGGTATCCTATCCGTACACCAAGTTACTTCAGGCAGACGGTGGCACTGTGATCCAATGCTGCCGTACACAGCGAGGCTCAAGGAAGACCCCTATAAGATCTCTCCACGGATGTGCCCTATACTCTTTCAATGAGCTTGATGGTGATCACCGGGGCGGTTTTAGTGAGGTAAAATCTCACACTTCCTGGTCTCCAAAAATCCAAGTGTCTTTTGGAGGTTTCCTCCCGATAACAAATATTAAATCTCCTCAGCAAAAGATCTCCATCATCACAACTGAATAAAAAAACTGCTAATCCACCAATCGCTGCGATAGATCGGAATCGTTAGTGACATCAGAAACACATACGTAGCGCGGCCACATTATTACTCCGTCTTTTCAATAAATCCTATTCATAACCTACCATTACTTTCCCTATTAACTAACGAAGGGAAACTTCATAACACGGCATAAATAACGCAAGTTCGCGTATAACACAATAGTACTGATACATGTCGTCACAGTACTGTGAAGGCAATTTACTGCTCGTTAGGCCGCTTTTCTGTTCGATTCGCTCCGTGTTGGAGGTCCCTATACCGATCATATTTTCTTTATGTGTTACGCAAAGTTTCTTATATGTTTACTTAGTGTGTTATTAATTTGATGTTGTGTTTACGTTAGAAAGCTACATAGACTTGGTTGAAGTTATAAAGTTGTATTATTTTTTAGTTAACATATTATATAATATATTGTCCCACTACAAATGAGCAGTGGTGGCCCAGTTGTCTCGACCGCGACTTACAAGTTGAGGGTCGTGGGTTCGAGCCCAGACAGGTGCTTTACTTTGTGTAAATTATTTCATCACCTCTGCTCTCAAAACGGTGAAAGAAAACATCGTGAGGAAACTGGCATGTCTTAGAACCAAACATTCGAAGACATGTGACATCCACCAACCCGCAATGGGCCTGCGTGGTAGATTACGGCCCATTCCCTCTAACAGAGAGGAGGCCGTGTCCCAGCAGTGGGAACATTAATAGGCTGATGATGTGATGATGATGATGATTTCTCACTACCGGCCAAAGGTCTCCTCCATAACCTTAAGTTGTGACTTAAGTCTGTGATTTTTTAGACCAAACACAATGTCTATGAGTCCATGACTCTTTGAGTTTCTTCACTTTCTTATCTTGCGTACCTACTAATATACTACGTAATATAATACACTCGTTATATAAATAGATGTACAATATTCTTAATCTTTTTTTTACACCTCAGTCAACGATAAACATATTTTTCAGATCTCATAGCAAGCCAAAGTAGAAATACCATCTTCGGCTTACTGCACAACGTTCTCAGAAAGCAAAACAGAAAGCTCACAAGAAAATCTCCTGAAACTTCTTATACTTTACTGACTTGCATGTTGGTGTTACACGCATGGAATGAGATTAGAAGCGAATGCTGAACTCAAAGCTCATTTTCTGCTTTGTCTTTGGATTATAGTTTGCTCTCCTGAAAATGCTTATGATGAAAGGAAAAAAAAGAAAGTCACATTTCTTCGCTTTTTGGTTCTAGAACATGACGGTTTCCTCAGGATATTTTTCTTCACCGCTTTGAGAGAAGTGGTAAAGGAATAATTTACACAAAGTAAAGAGCTTGCCTGAGTTTGAATACGACCTACATACACCTTTAAAATGGGGTCCGTTATTAGTAACCTCTTATATCTTTGTACCCTTAGTATTAAGTTGCTGTAAAATATATGCGCTATTTCTTTTTTTGGTGTACAATAAAGTATATTCTATTCTATTCTATATTTTTTTTATTTATATCTTTATAGAGATAGATTATAGTCTACATTGAAAGGCACTATCGGCCTACATGTACTCAACAAAACGAGAGGCGTAGGCGAGCTTTGTATTCACCAGCTAAAGGAGCTTAACGTGACAATACATATCTGTAGAATAGGATGATACGGTTCAATAGGTACTCGAAAAACAGTAAAGTTTGTCTCAGCCTGTTCCTAATACCGCAAATAACAGGTAGAGAGGGAGTCCACAGAATGATAGTGATGACAATCGATTGGTTTATACATTTGTTATAGAGTTCATGGATATACATTAATACCCGAAAACATGACACCAAAATATTTGACATTATTGCCTATAAATCATATTTTATCTCCTTGACTTCATTGGATTTTGACTTATATAATTAATCTCTTTTGCAACTATTGTGCAATCTATTTCAATTATTTGTAATTGTAATTCTAATGATTAATAATAATTTAATTTTAATATAATGATGACCCGTAATTATACACCTTTGTTCGCATAAGGACAGATTCTCATAAAGACAGATTAGCAGAAGGACAGATTCTCATAAGGACATTTTCGCATAAAGACAGAAAAGGTACAGTTCCACACACTACTTTAGGCCAATAACACTTTCACCGCTACGCATATAACTATACAGTTTTCCAAAGCAGCATGCCATGTGGTGAGAGTATTAATAAGAATGATGTAGCTACATACAAACAAGCTCATTTATGTGCAAACCATATTTGTACGCCGGAAACGGCAGAATATTATGTTCGTATACATAATTCACATAACAGCTTTGTACAATATTCTGACAAATAAATGCATTATATTCTATTCTATTCTTACAATCTAGACTAATCCTACTACTATCATAAACGTGAAAGTTTGTGAGGATAGATGGATGAATGGATGGATCGATGTTGGTTACTCTTTCACGCAAGAACTACAAAACGGATTATGATGAAACTTTACAGAAATATCGCTTATACATCAGAATAACGTATAGGCTATAATTTATAGATATTTCGGGGAAGTACTAATACCACGCGGGAGGAGTCACGGGCGGCAGCTTGTATTATAAATGTGAAACTCTGTCTGTTTGTTACCTTTCTAGATCTTAACTGCTCAACGGATCTATATTAAACTTCACACATGGGTAGGCCATATCCTTATCCCTTGGAATAATTATCGACTTTTTAACCGACTTACAAAAAAAGGAGGAGGTTCTATGTTCGACTTTGTTTGTTTTTTTTTTTTTTTTTTTTGTGTATGTTCATCGATATCTCTGTCAATTGTGGACCGGTTTTGAAAATTATTTTTTGTTTGAAAGAGTATGTTTCGAAATTGGTCCCATTTTAATTTGGTGAAGGTCTGATGAAGAACTTCGGAGATACACAACAGAACTCTTCAATAAATAACGGCAAAACTCTCGGGATTGCTGCAATCGCATGTCTGTTTGTTGTTTATATCATTTCATAACATAACATCACGCCAGTACGCTCTAAAGGGGTACACAGATCTCTCATTTCACCGGTTATGTTCAAGTTTCATATTATTCGGTTTATCTATTCTGGAGTTATAGGGACCTTAATAAACAACTTGCTATTAGGTAGGTAAAACTAAAAAGGGAAAAATAAAAAAACTTTTTTGCAAAAAAATACTACCGACTTCCAAATACACTGACTTCCAAAAGTTAAGTTATTTTTCACTTTGTAGTTTTACATTTGGAAGTCGGTAGTATTTTTTTGCAAAAAAGTTTTTTTATACGTGAGTCAAACTCGCTTGCTGAAGCTAGTGTTTCATAACTTTCTTCGTACCATGAAAGTACCTACTTTGCCTTCTTCTTACGAAGAAATTCTTATAACAAGAAAACGAAAGTATTCACTTACATTATAGTTCACTTACTTATAACAAAATATGTTACACAATATGCGATTACGTTCTGCGCAGCTTTCTAACTTCAAAAGATTGTGGCAAAATTACATTCTAGACGTCAACACACACATGCGTACATACAAACTTATACTTATGTGTAGTCATACGCTTCACAGATGATGTATGAAAGCTGATATTTTATTTTATTTTCTCGTGTTCGTAAAAGTAATGTTGGTGCTTTACTTACCAATATTGTGCTGGTTTCTGATGCCGTATAAAAAGGATTGGAAAACTGTTGCCAAGCTAACGTGTATTGTAGGTATGAGAATATCTATGTTTAGGCATCATACATGACGAGAATCGTAGAATCGTTTCTATCACATATTTTTTTGTGGGCAAGATATATAGTGAGTGTATCTAACAATTAAATTAAAACCTGATAGAATCTGATTACTGTAAATAACATTACGAAAACAACTTAAACACTTAAATAAAAATGCCATCAAATTACGTCCCCTAGTTCCTCTCATGCCTTCAGTCCGTGACATCACAGATTCTCCGCCCGTTCCTCTGTAACGAAGTTATGAGATAATATGTAAACATTTACCGAGACGCGCGACTCCACGACACTCCTGTTCTTAAGTAAAATTGAGTTCCCTGTAGTAAATGGAGTTGTGATAAAATGGGTCCATGAATGATTTGATTTGTTTTTTTTTGAGAATCGATGGGTAAATGCGAGCTATTTATGTACGTATATATTTAGTGGTTTTGTGTTTGTAGTAAATTATTTTCGTAACTATTTAGAAACTTGCTTCATTAGTAAAACGAGAAATTATTATAATAATTTCATGAATATGCGAGTATAATATATTTTAAATTAAACTGATGTCAATCTGAAATATTTTTTTAAATTACCTATGTATGTTTGTCAAAATGAATAATTTTTTTTTTTAATTATGTATGTTTTGTACATACATAATTTAAATAAATATTTTTAATTTTTGGCCAAAACAGGCCAAAAAAAATTATATCTTGCGAGCGACACAAAAAAGAAGAATCAAACAATAAGAGAATAAGAGGGTGTAAAACTGTTTGTTGTGGTGCAACTTAGAACTTAGTTGCACCATAACAAACAGTTTTCCACCCTCTTATTCTTAAACGTCAAACCACAAAAGGTTCAACACATTCAAAGAAAACCAGATAATTTTTCATCAAAACTCCAACAATGAATGCTGCAGTTCTCACGAGTAACTTTTAAAACTTTAATTAGAAAGCAAAGCAAAGAACTCAAAACTTGGGCACATAAAGCTTAGTGCACATCTGATTAAATTAAATGGATCTCAACTCACATTCTCGTGAAGATTGGTACAGTTTCGAACAGTCTAACTGGCAATTGATTTGTTAGTGAATAAGGAGTGATAGATTGAAGTGCAGTGTGTACGGCCTTTAGTGAACCTTTGGATTGCGTTTTGAAAAGAAATCTCCCAGTGTTTAATCTTGTATGTTTCATTACTTTTGAATTTAGTTACTTTGCTTTATTTGCTCAAAATGACAAGAATTAAAGTGTAGACTTGTAGAGCGAGAACAAGGCACGTGTAACTTCAATGGTGAGGCCATTAAAGTTATACGTACCTTGATCTCGCTAACCTAACTTGGCTATATAATTTTATTATATCAATCAGAGCCTTAAGAAAAATAACTTCATCGTAGTTAAAAGAATACTACGTTACGTCTATCAAAAAACAGAGTTTTATCCAATATATGTCGATCCGTATTGTGTGCAGAATTATTATGTCATCGATAGTAATGAGTTCGATGTCTGTAATGTGATGAGATAGGTATTACCTGGCATACCTGATGTTTTATTCATCCGTACATTTAGGTATTGTATGAAGTAGAGTTAGCATGATAAGTCCACTGGTTCTCATTAACAAATGTGTAGAAGTAGTAGTAATCTTAAAGTTCGTATGTTTGTAACATCAATTAATCTGCGCCTTTTCATAACTATGTTGGGGTTGGGTCGGGGTTGGGGTGGTAATATATATGTTACATATTCACACAAAAACGGCTGAATGAATTAATATGAAATATGGCTCACGATAATTTATAAACTGGGTTAACACTTTTAATACTTTTTATCCCAATCCAAAGTCCACACAGACAAAGACGTGGGCAAAAGCTAGTCAATAATAAATTATTGCGCAGATTCGATGGCTAGTCTCCGCTGAAATTGGCTTCCATGACCGAAATTCGGTCTGGAGCTTAATATACTTCTGAGTACCTAGTACCATACCGAACTAATGAACATACGCCAAACCCCATTAGTAGATGGATAACGGGTCATATAGAGGACTAGGCAATTATTCTGGTTATTACCCGTCTCATATTCTCATAATTCGTCGATCTCACCCGGCACTCTCGGCACTTCCGACTACTCTCGGGCCACAGTTTGAGTTGCCGTGCGTTTGCTCTCTGGCTCCGCCGCTTCTGTGTTAACACAGGAATGAGCTTTACACAGAGAAATGTTTGATTAATCAACAAACATTTATCTTGTTTACAACAATATCTAAATGGATGTCTGTAGGTATTTTTTGTTACTACCAAGGGAATAATAAATAGCGAGTACATTTATACAATCTTATGAAAGCCGTGCCATTTATTCGTGCCTTTTGCCTTCGCCCTGCAGTGGGTAAATTTAGGCTGAATATAAATAATAACTGCAAAAGCGTAGAATTTTAAAACAAATGAAATGACATACTCTAAACAGGTCTTAAAACATAACGTTTCTTTTCACCTGCAAGTATTGATGCTTCTATGATGCAACCTTAACATACAGCCCTCGAATCTACACTGAATAACACCACTCCATATCCCGAGACAATTACCATTTGACCTACTGCTCCACACACTACTCTCACAGAAACCTAGTAATTAACAGTACCTCCAGCAAAAACCGCCTTTTTCCCCGACACAGCAGCCGTACGATCCACCGCACGCCTGTGGTAACATTTCCACATGTACAGGCGCCTTTATTCCGTAGCAGTAAGGGTGGTTTTTATAGAACGAGAGCTTTAATCAAACAGCCCGTTAGGTAATAACTAGGAGTAGAATTAGTGGTAAAACCGTCGGCATAGATCTAATGCGGTAATTCTAGGTAAACGTTAGTTTGACTTGACTGTAGTTTTAGCGACAGCGGTGTGGGTGGAATTAGAATAAGAATTTATTTATTTGTCAAAATGTAGTTTCACCAGGCTGTATCTCATGAACCGTGATAGCTAGACAGTTTAAATTTTCACAGATGATGTATTTCTGTTGCCGCTATAACAACAAGTAAAATTCCAAAATTTTAAAAAATCCCCGACACATTTATCTTGCGAAAACACCCCGATTCAAACCGTAAAACTCCCATAACTTTTGAACGGCTGAACCGATTTTATTCAAACATAGCTAAGAACACTCTCGACAAAATCACCGTTCAAACAAAAAAAAAACAAAATCAGTTCATCCGTTTTGGCGCTATGATGCCACAGACAGACACACAGATACACAGCTACACAGATACACAGCTACACAGATACACAGCTACACAGATACACAGATACACATATACACAGACACACAGATACATAGCAACACACGTGAAACTTATAACACCCCTCTTTTTTCGGCGGAGGTTAACAAATACTAAAAACAGAATAAAATAAATATTTAAGTGGGGCTCCCATACAACAGACGTGATTTTTTGGCGTTTTTTGCGATAATGGTACGGAACCCTTCGTGCGCGAGTCCGACTCGAACTTGGCCGTTTTTGCATACTTTCATGGTAATAAATAACGTACCATGACCAGTGTGTGTTGCCATTGATAACCTATGGCTATGAGACGTGGTCGCTCACAATGGGCCTCATCTGACAGCTTACAGTGACTCATAGGGCAATGGAGAGGGCTATGCTCGTTCCTTGCGTGATAGAATCAGAAACGTAGAGATCCACAAGAGAACCGACATAGCCCGAAGAATTGCCAAACTTAAGTGGCAGTGGGCAGGGCACATTGCTCGCAAAACGGATGGCCGATGGGGCCGAAAAAATCTGCAGTCGTAAGTGAATACGGAAACGCAAAGAGAGAGAGAGAGGGTTCTCTGTGAACAATATAATTAAAGTATTATTATCATTGGATACTGTTATTAACACTTTAATTATAGTTAGTTACTTTCATTATTAGAAAGGAATGTTTTCAATTTTAATTTACATATTTGATGACGAAAGTTATAATTGTATTGATTTATAGTTAACAAGCAATCTAAATTTCGTCAAACACAAATTGTATAATTGCGTAACAAAAGCAAGTAAAATCTAGAAATACCTGCCTTAATAGCCATAACCTTGTTTTTAATTACGAAACAATCGAGTCTAGTCAATTAATTAATAATAATTATAGAGTAGAGGTTATGTATTGTTATTATTCGTTATTTTGGTGATTATACGTATTATTATAAATAAACAAGTACTAGTAGAAAATTTGTTATTCCTGCTTATATACTCAGATCTACACATTCCATGTATACTCGCTCGTATACATATATTATATTATATCTTTGTGGTAGTAACATCGCATTGGCGATATGGCTGTTAAGGTGTTACTTACATAATTTTGAATAAATAAATGTAATAAGTTCGCGTTCTTAATGAAAAAATCTAACTCGCCTTATTGTGTGGAGTTGTGGATGACAATCATCACTTATTGTTGGACTGTATTTGATTTGAGAGTCTCTTAGAAATTATCTGTTAAGGATCTCGAGGTTGAACCGATTTAATTTAGGCACGTGTCTTAGATTTTTGTCTCAACCTTAATGTTGATGATACGAATACTCTGTTCATGTTGATAATAGCCCAAATCTAATCTGTCATAGTAAATTTCGGCTATAATGGGACTATCATATGCATTCCGATTATAAAAGCCCCAAATTAAATAAATAATATAAAATTAAAATACATTTTTCCTAATCTGTTTTTTCAAAACAATATCTGTTTGCGGAAAATAACCCCTCAATGCGATCATCTCCTAGTTTTCCTTACTTACCTACAATAACATCACAAATCCTACTGAGCACTCTATTGTATTCAGTTAAAAACCACTCAATAACAGGGTGGAAACATTTATCTTGTGCTGCACGCAAATTTATGAGAGCGAGGGAGAGGCACGCATTCCTGCCAAAAATGGGAGCCGGTAACCCGACACCTATTGTTGTGCAGCTCTATCGGAGCTCCAACAACATGTAGATAGTGAGCTACGGAGAAGAACTTCAGGTAAATATCATGTAGCACGGAAATTATAAGAGGCTTCGTTCCTCGGGTTTCCTGTGGAAAACATCAACAGTAAGGAACTGACCTAGATTAAAGTGTATCGTGTTTGGTAACGAATGAAGGGAAGTAATTTGAAAAAAGATTTTTTGAAACTTTTTTGTCGTTAAATTTTCTACGTTTTTGATGGATTAGCCGGAGATGGCAAAGATCACAGAACGTTAGCAGGCTTACCTACCTATGTTTCTTTCACGTTAAAATAGATCTCATATAGGTAAATAGTACCATAATGCTTTAAACACATGTAAGCGACTTTCAACGGTAATTATTTGGAATCAGAGTTGGAAACAGGGATAACAATGGTTTACGAGAAAGTATTACACAAGAAGTGCTGCAGATTTGAATAATTCGTTTGAAAACGTTACATTGAATACTCGTATTACAATTATATTCAATGTAACGTTTATTATACGAATATTAGGGAATATTCAGACTTCTAGGAATGTTGCTGAGTGGGATCGGTACATAAACGTTTTGTAAAGCAAAGGTCGGATGTCTCCTTATTTTAACTATTCAAAGGCAATGTTAGTTTTGTATTGTTTTCACAATAAAATATTATGCGACGAAATATAAATAAAGCTCAAACATTATTCCAAGAAATGTAAACAGTACCTACATCGTTAAAATGTATGTTCAAGTTGTTTTAAAAGGATGCAGAACTTCAAAAGCTCGACCTTTGCGCCTACAATCGTCACAGGTTACCGGGCAATTGTGAACAATTCAACATGACATGGCTTGGTTATCTGACGGAATTCTGTAACCTTTATTTTTAGTCAATAGCAAAATCGATGGATTTTATATATCTTAACTATATTTACAAAACCTTATATTTTGCTCACAACAAGAATCAAATAAAAATGTACATTGTCCATCGTTATGAGCTGGACGCTGTTATTGTTACACATGACATTTATGAGCCGCGCGGGACGCCTAAAGAACGGCTACAGTACGCCACTATACACAGAAGCTCAGAATGGCAATGAAGTTTCTATGTCCAAACGGAGCCATATTGCTGTCACTCACGTGTCCGTCTGTCTGTCCGGCTTTCACAAAATTTTGTTTTGAGGAATTTTTTGATAATAAAAACAAAAAATAAAAACTGAAATTTGGTGATAATGTTTATTATTATATACTAGCTGACCCGGCAAACTTTGTTTTGCCATAAAAAGACCAAACATTTATCTACCCTACCCTACCCTACACTACCCTACCCTACCCTACCCTACCCTACCCTACCCTACCCTACCCGACCCTACACTACCCTACACTACCCTACACTACCCTACCCTACACTACCCTACCCTACCCTACCCTACCCTAACCTACCCGACCCTACACTACCCTACAATACTCTACCCTACACTACCATACCCTACCCTACCCTACCCTACCCTACCCTACCTATATAGCCTATGTCCTTTCCCAGGTCTCAAACTATCTTTATACCAACATTCATCTAAATCGGTGCAGCGGTTTAAGCGTGAAAAGGTAACAGACAGACAGACAGACAGACAGAGTTACTTTCACATTTATAATATTAGTATGGATTATTTACTAACAAAAACCGATATATTTAACATTTGGTACGGAACCCTAAATGTGCGATGTCTGACACGTCATGTGCGTGTTTTTTTTTGGAGAAATCCGTACCTACCGTTTGGGGAACGGAAGGTTATGTATATACTCCAAGCGACTAAAACCCCACAACTACCACAACTATGAGTCCGAGGCCCAAGATACAAGTAAATTCGCGTGCACCTTCGAATTTTCTATGAATCTATCAGTGAGTTCACCGAGACCTAAAACCTTACATACTATCTTTACCATGTCTTAAATTATTTTTAAAAAAAAAAATATTATCTATTCCAATAAAACAGTTACAAAATAAATAGTAGAACACGACATTACCCCAAATAAAATTAATGTTGTTTAAAAGAAATACTTTCTGCGTGGTAATTATTATATATTACAATCATTTACCAAATAATACTCAAGAATTGCCATTGCCGTTGTTCAAATGGTATTGTTCATAATGTTACTAGAGAAAAATATTACAGTGTTCAAGAATATTTAGAGGATAAGCCGTTACTAATATAGTATTTTTTTTTTTTATTTTTTTTTCATTATTATTACTATAATACAATTTCAATCTTTATTAATGAACTAATACAGATTAATATTTTATACTCTAATACATAATAATTAATAAATATTTGTACGCCTTATATGGCAGGATATGCTGGAATCAATATTGTACGAGTAACATCTATTTTACCATATTCTAACAAATAAACATATTTGATATGATTTAAAGTTCTTGTCGTAGTTGAAAACTTAAGTAACTTATGACCACAGGTTTTCAACGAACAAGATTACCTACGCTATAATAGAGAAGAGTGGTACCTTTTACATACTTGTCCATTCAGTTACCATACTGTGGAGATTGTAAGTTACCTCAGAGCCAGGTTATTTTAGAAGTTACCTCAACAGCATTCCCGTAGTGTCAAAGTGTTTACTGGAGACAGAAAATTTGCGTGAAATACTTTACCGGGAATGACACTTGCACGAATGGACACTGGAATCCACTTGCAGTCGTTGAAAGGATATCTGCCGACGTCTCGTTTGACCCTGATAAACTCTTTAACAAATTTGTTTTGTTACTAGCCTTCTTATCACGACTGCATTATGGCTCCCTAGTTCGTTACGGTGAACTGCGGCTTATTAACGAATGTGGTCTTGTTTTCTTTCTGTAATAGGGTAGAACTATCTATACTTTTTTTAACGAATAAAAAAATAACTATCTGCTGGTATGCTCCGATGTTTACAAGAAAAACCAAACCTTTATTGGATAAAAACAAGACGGTTATTATTACGGTCTAGCTATTGTAGTGTATTACTTAATAGTTACTACGATAAGCACGCCTGCAGTTCGTGGAATCCTTGTTTTGAATACCGGGGTGCATGGGCAATCTGGTGTTTTTCGTTTTAAAATCTTGGTAATAAACCAAAGGCTGGCCTGCTTAGTAGCAACCGATCCGCCTTTATTTTTAACCGACTTTCCAAAAAAGAGGTGGTTATCAATTCGACTGTATTTTTTTTTAATGTTTGTAACCTCAGAACTTTTTACTGGGTGAACCGATTTCGATGATTCTTTTTTTATTTGAAAGCTGGTGCTTGTCACGTGGTCCAATTTCAATTTCATCAAGATCTGATGAATAACTTTGGAGATATACATCAGAACTCTTCAATAAATGACTGCAAATCACTCGGGATAGCTGCAATCGCATGTCTGTTTATTGTTTTTACCATTACATAACATAACATCACACTAGTACGCTCTAAAGAGGGTACGCAAGTGTGAACAGTTAACCCTGGTATATTCTCATTCCACCGGTTTTGTTTAAGTTTCATGTTATTGGGATAATTAATTCTGGCTTTACTTTGGGCATTATAGGTACCTAGCCTATAGAACTGGTCCATTATGTACCACAACTAAAAAGTGAAAAATAAAAAAAAAGTTTTTACAAAAAATACAACCGACTTCCAAAGTGAAAAATAAACACTACAAAGTGAAAAATAAATTCAATTTCGGAAGTCGGTGTTCCTGTTTTCGTTTCTTCGTTTTTTGACACCGACTGCCGAAATTGAATTTATTTTTCACTTTGTAGTGTTTTTATTTGGAAGTCGGTTGTATTTTGTACAAAGAACTTGTTAAATGACTGGCAAAATGCGGGCTTACAGATTATTAAACAATGGGGAATTTTTAACTGCACCTCTATTTAGAAATTTAAGCAAACAAAATATCTCCACTAATAACCTACTGCAAAACAATATTACTCACCGTAAAACAAAAATACTGATTTGCACACAAATTATTCAATTAAATATAAAATAAATGTGAATTAGTCCAAGAGCGAGCGAAGCGAGCTCGGGAGCTGAAGTGAGCGAGCAAAGCGAGCGAACTCAGCTCCCGTCATCTCCTTCATGTTAGGTTACTTTAGACCCTGCAGACAGAAATAGGAGCCCTGCGCAGCGGGGCTCCGTCGACTTTGTTTCGTTTCCCCCCCTCCCTTAAAACTTAAATATTTTGTTGCACTCGAAGAATTATTAGATTTACTTTTAGTTAACAGATAGTTATTCAGTAAAACAGTTAAGCTTTAAAGATCTAGCAGTATAGTATAATTCATTTATTTGATGAGCAAATTTAGTGTGCAATTCAGTATTTTTGGTAGTAATTTCGAATATTTTGATTGAAAAAAGGGGAATTACAGTTAAAGTATTAAATACCACCCTTAAACAATGCCTGTGGGGAATGCATGTATGACGTAATGAAAATTTTAAGTCCGCCATTGTACCTTTGTGCATGAAGGCATGCACAAAGGTACAATAGAGGACTTAATGCATTCTCAATATTTATTTTCAATATTTTCTGCTGAAACCCTATAGTATGCAGGTTTGTATGTCAGAGGCTCATGCCGACACTAACACATCAATACATTTTTTTTTTTGCTTCTCATAATGCTCATGCATACTGCGCCACGACGGGGAGATATGGTGTCCTTCTGTGTCGATTATGGCGGGAACACGGGCACGCGTTAGCACTCACCGCGAATCCACCTTGGCTGTCCGTATCCAGACCCTCCTCTGAAGGATACCCCCCATTAACGGCGCACCAGAACATGTTGCACACCATGACCATCCCAGGGACCAAACCAGTAGATGAGCACCAGACGACCCCGTGTATGGTACCCTTGGTCCCCCTGTGACGGGGTAATACAGTGACTCCGCCACCTACCACTGTACAGCTGCAGGGGATATGAAGAGCGGCGCACCGTAATACCGGCACTTCTCCTCCTACCCTCAGCCGCGAGCCTCAGATACACGACATCGCGTCGTACCTCAGTTGCAATGTCGCCCAAGTGGCACCACACCCTACTGATTGGCTGCTACGTTACACACACACACATCACTACTTAATCAAATTTAATGAACGTCCAAAAGTCCCATTCATGGTCAGTGAGTTGCAATCTCTTAATGAATTAAATAGTCTATTCTGAATGTCGCAATTAGATAAATGGGCAGTGGTGAAGGAGGTCATTAATGTGAGCGAGTATCATTACTACTTTGAAAAGTTCTTAAGTTCTGGGAAATACAGATTCTGCTTTTCTAAGGCTATGCAAATAATGCTAGTTTTAAAATAATGAGTCTTTGAATTTTTATGTAAACTCAAACTTAAGGTGGTACAAGTCAGCAGATTGAGATGGGGTGTGTTCTTTTTTCGCGACTTATTCTTTCAGCTTATCTGCTTCTCTTCGGCTGATCTAATCTTCATTCTTCTGTTTGTGTGGGATGTGTTGTGATGGGGAATGGAGTACTACATTGCGTTCTCTGACGTAGTAATATCTGGCTGGATATTACTAATAAAGGTACATGAGGCGTACCTTTATTTTTTTTTTTTGCCTCGGCATGGATCGACTAAAAATTAATCTAACTACTATAAATTAATAAAAATAAGATTTACAGGCACTTTTGAATTGTCAAGATCGGTCAGTCAAAAAGATGAAGCTAGTTGCATGTTTAAAACGTAGGTAGATTTCTATAGATAAGAATATGCAAGAAATCATCTAGACCTCATAAGCCTAGCTGGATTTATACTATGATATCTACTTATATTCTCTGCTCAGACGATTTAAGTTTCCTGAAGACCTCTAAGCCCTTCATCTGACTACAAACAAAGGACGGTGAAGTTAGTAAAATTTTTGCTCTAACCGCGCGAAGGGGGATTAAATTAATAATACAAGCCCCAAAGAACTTTGTCTTGTAAGTCGTATAGGTCTCGTGTCGTGTTGATGCTGTTACTAAAACCTAGCGTTACCAGTGTTTGACTATTACTTAGATGTCTCTGTCTTGTGAGTAAAAGGATACCTTCGAGCGTGCTTCATCGTGAATCGGATTTCCATCTCACTGAACGTAAGGGGAGACAGTGTCAACAGTAACAGGGTGAACAGCGTTGCCTGCTATTTAAGACCATATCTGTTACTGACTTATTTACACACATAAACAGCAGAACTCAAACTCAAAGCATTTATTTAATTAACTGCTTGAATGCCTGTAATTACTGAAACAATTAAAAAAACTATTGTGTCAAGGAGTCGGTAAGTCAGAAATATGAAGCTTGTTGCAAGTTCCAAAGCGTAGAATCTCCATGAACAAAACCTGCAAGAAACTCTACGAGCACTCTTTTTTACCCGACAGCCAATGTAGGGTAATGTGTTTATCAATCTATGTATGTATGTTTGTTTGTTCCTATGTGGCGTTCTAGAAACCAAACGCGTTGGCCGATTTAGATGATACTTACGTCAATCGATTCGTCTTAACCTTGCGAGTTTCACTGCCTACATTAAAATTGGAAATTAGAAAAATGGCGGCTTTTGGGCGTCATATTGTGGGACCCAACTTTTTTTTCTTCCAAACTTTTGATACACCACTCGATGGTGGAGTATCAAAATAAAGAGTTTTAAGAGGAAAATAGTTAAAAAGTTATAAATAAAAAAAAATTAATTAAAAAATCCAACCGCTTACGGTTGGATTTTTTAATTAACTTTTTTTAGAAGCGAACTAAAAATACGAAAACAGGAAGAAAATCATGAGTTATATCAAAATATGAGTTACTACTAACCTGTCAATACAAATTAAATATCAAGTAGAGGCAGTTGTTAAACAGAGACGTTCGTATCGTTGAGCTCTAAAATGTGAAGTGATCCGTCACCTAATTGAAGACTTTTTTTCCGTGTGACGAATTGAACATTTATTTGTAAGTAATACTCGGCTGTAGTAAACTTTATGCTGTCGTAAGTAATAAAAAGTGAGTGGCACGTGTGTTACGTGTGTGACATCGCCGCGTCGTGACATGTTCACAATATCTTTGAATGGAAAACGTCTTTTTTTTGTTTCATAGAGATCTCGTCATAAATAGATCTAAGACTCTAGATAAGTGACATTCTATTAATTAAAGCGTGACGATAGCGATTGGAAAAAAAACTTTTTTGCAAAAAAATACTACCGACTTCCAAATAAAAAACTACAAAGTGAAAAATAATTTTATTTTTGTAAGTCGGTGTCCATATCGCAAAAAAAATTGGAAAAAAGAAAGACAACAAGTTTTTTATTTTTCCCTTTTTAGATGTACCTACCTAAAATAGGCAAGTTGTTTAGTAAGGTACCTATAACACCAGAATAGATCACCCGAATAACATGCAACTTGAACATAACCAGTGAAATGAGAGATCTGCGTACCCCTTTACGTACGTACTGGCGTAATGTTAGTTATGAAATGGTATATACAATAAACAGATATGCGATTGCAGCAATTCCGAATGATTTGCCATTATTTATTGAAGAGTTCTGTTGTATATCTCCGAAGTTCTTAATCAGATCTTAACCAAATTAAAATGGGACCAATTTCGAAAAAAACTCTTTCAAACAAAAAAATAATTTTCAAAATCGGTCCACAATTGACGGAGATATCGGTGAACATATATAAAAAAAAAAAAAAAACATACAAGAAGTCGAACATAGAACCTCCTCCTTTTTGGTAAGTCGGTTAAAAATGTCAAAAATGTATGGGAATGTCAAGCGGTATCGAAATGTCACGTGATCAATCCCATTCGTTCGTTGACATTGAATTACACTTGTCTAGAACCTCTTGTTATAAGTAATTACTAATTGGTCAAAGTTAACAATAAAACAAATCGACATTGAGCCTTTGCTTGAAGTCACAAACTAATATTTGATTAAAAAACTTTTTTCTCTAAATTACTTTAACTACATTGAAATATTTCAAATTATGTTTCGATGAATTGCAAAATACAAAAAATTTTAATAGCAATGTTGAGTTCAGCTGTTCCAAATGATACCTAATGAAAATTAATTTTAATTAACACTACGATACCTCAGTGTTTCTGAGTAAGTTCTAGAAATCTAGACAATGATTGAAACTATTTTTAATTGGAAGGCGTGACTTCTACATTAGTTAGCTGTGCCACACCTTGCTTTTATCTTTTGGCATAGAAAACACGTTTCTGTAATTCCAGAAGGTCGGAGACTATTTTTACCCCACTGCCGAAGGAGGGTGATGTGTTTATCAGTCTATGTATTTATGTAAGTATGTATGTATGTATGTTTGTTCCTATATGGCGTTCCAGAGACCAAACGCGTTGGCCGATTTTGATGATTCATACGTCAATCGATTTGTCTTAACCCTGCGAGTATCATAAGCTACATTAAAATTGGACAATAGAAAAATGGCGGATTTTGGGTGTCATATTGTGGGGGCCAAACCCATCGTGTTGGGTATCAAAATAAAGGGTTTTAAGAGGTGATTTCAAAAATATATAACACTTATATTTTTAAATGAATACGAAAAATAAACTAACTAAAAAGTTATAAATAAAAAAATAAAAAACCCGACTGTTTCAAAAGCGATTTCAGTCGGGTTTTTTGATTTTTTTAATTAAGTTTTTTTATCATCTTTAATGTATTAAGAAAGTTAGATTGCAGTCATATATGTCATTAGGCTTTCTTATTGTAAATGTTTCTAAATAGGATTTGCTCATCATATTTACGTCCATAAACATGCCACTATCATCATCATATCACCATCATATAAATAGATAACATTATATTCTTGTACCTTCGTCAATCTTGACTCAGCAAAATATTTCAATAGGTGGTAAGCAAAAACGGAAATAATCATGTTCACAAGAAAGCGATCACTCCCCATCCGCTATGTTAAAATTGAAGGGAATGATATTCCGTGGAAAAGATCCGTTAAGTATTTGGGGACAATATTAGATGATAAAGTGAGTTGGCTGAAAAATCTGGAAGAACTTCGTTTAAAAGGGGTTAAGTCCCTCAACAGTTTAAAACCAATCCTTAATCGTAAATCTAAACTTAGTCCACAAACAAAATTACGTATTTACTCCACACTGGTTCGACCTTGCATGACCTATGCATCCCCTGTCTGGAGTAGTATCAGCGACAGTAACTACAAAAAACTCCAGGTTGTGCAGAACAAAGCACTTAAAATAGCATATAACACACCTCCCTACACAAATCTAACAAAGCTACATCATCACATCAAGTTTCCACAAATTAAAGAATTCATTTTGAAAATTTCCGGAAAATTCTTTCTTTTTACTAATCCACGTCATCATAATTCTCTGGTCTCACACATTGGTTGGTAAGAGTAGATTTATCAGATTGCCTTATGCCAGAACTTACAAAAAGTACAAACTGCCCCATCATCATTTCCTAGTGGCTTGACGCTAGCTCACTTACCATCTTACCAGCGTAATTAATTGCTGTTACCGTGCTTATGTGTACATTGTTTTGTATTGATAATATTGAACTTATTATATATCAGTTATTAAACCTAAAAAATAATATTATTAGGTATATACTTTATACGTCTCGCGCGCAGGTTTGACGATTTCCAGCCTCCCGAACAAGCCGGATTCCGAAAAGGCTTTAGCACCGTAGACCACATACATACGCTGCGGCAGGTTATACAGAAGACCGAAGAGTATAACCTGCCTCTCTGTTTAGCGTTTGTGGACTACGAGAAAGCCTTCGATTCGATCGAGACTTGGGCTGTACTGCAGTCTCTCCAACGGTGCCAAATCGACTACCGGTACATCGAGGTGTTGAAGTGTTTGTACAAAAACGCCACCATGTCAGTCCGACTTCAGGATCAGACCTCGGAACCTATCTTTCTGCAGCGAGGTGTGAGACAGGGAGACGTCATATCTCCGAAACTGTTCACCGCTGCACTGGAGGATGTCTTCAAGGTTCTGGACTGGAGAGGGCTAGGCATCAACGTCAATGGCGAGTACATCACTCACCTTCGGTTTGCCGACGATATAGTGGTCATGGCTGAGACCATGGAGGACCTCAGTATAATGCTCGATGACCTCAGTAGAGCTTCCAAAAGAGTGGGTCTTAAAATGAACATGGACAAAACCAAGGTTATGTTGAATGCCCATGTAACACCCACTCCTATCAAGGTTGGAGACTCTACACTCGAAATTGTGGAAGATTATGTCTACCTGGGACAAACGATCCAGTTGGGTAGGGCCAACTTCGAGAAAGAGGTCAACCGTCGAATCCGACTCGGCTGGGCAGCGTTCGGGAAATTGCGCGGTGTCTTCTCGTCCAACTTACCACAGTGTCTCAAGACGAAGGTCTATGACCAGTGTGTGTTGCCAGTGATGACCTATGGCTCTGAGACGTGGTCGCTCACAATGGGCCTCATCAGAAAGCTTACAGTCACGCAAAGGGCAATGGAGAGGGCTATGCTCGGAGTATCCTTGCGTGATCGAATCAGAAATGTAGAGATCCGCCATAGAACCAGGGTTACCGACATAGCTCGAAGAATTGCCAAACTTAAGTGGCAGTGGGCAGGGCACATTGCTCGCAGAACGGATGGCCGATGGGGCAGAAAAGTTCTGGAGTGGCGACCGCGAACCGGAAGACGATGCGTTGGAAGGCCTCCCACCAGGTGGACCGATGACCTGGTGAAGGTTGCGGGGATTCGCTGGATGCGGGACGCACGGGACCGGTCAATGTGGCGACGCTTGGGGGAGGCCTATGTCCAGCAGTGGACGTCTTTCGGCTGATATGATGATGATGAAGAGTGACACAATGCGATAGTGGAATAACGAAGGTACATGTCAAATGTCGCACCCTCGTCAGGCGGATCAGTACCTGGAGAATAGGTAGCGTTTAAAAATACACCAATATTTGTACTGAGATGATAGGGGACGAGTATGGAACTGTCATTTACACACAACATTTATTGTAAACTATTATAGGTTATTTTAGCCTTTCTCAGTAAGGATGAGTTGTTCATTCGCGAGTAGAAGTAACGAGGTTATTTTCCGAAGATAATTCCAGAGAGTACTGTATGTGGATTATTGTATGGATCAGAATGTTGAGCTGTGAAAAGATTAATGAAGAGAGATTGCATTTAGCAGAGATGAGAATATTGAGATGGATGTGCGGAGTGACGAGAATGGATAAATTGAGAAATGAGTTTGAAGGTGGCGCCAGTGACAGAAAAGTTGAAAGGAAACCGTTTGTCCTGGTATGGTCATGTGATGAGGAGGGATGAAACGCATGTTACTAAAATAGTTATGAATATAAATGTGGATGGGTGGAGAGGGAGAGCAATGCCAAAGATATGATGGATGGACTGTTTCAGGAGTGATATGAAAGAAAAGGGAGTCAGTGATGGCGTGACGAGGGAGAGGACGGTATGGAAGACGAAAACGTGTTGCACCGACCCCAAATAATGGGACAAGACCATTGGGACAAGGGCAGGTAGATGATGATGAATTCCAGATATCTAAGATATCTTAACCTGGGTTTTATGTATTATTATATAATTATCGAATATATTTAGTAAACATCATTCTGGACAGTGGATTGTGCAACGAATGGTGCAGTACCTTTTTATGTTACAACAGTTGGATTAATAAATCTTAATTCCATGAATATTAAGGACATAATTACTAAATCACATCTACACGAAACGTACTCCAATCGTTTACTAAGGAAAGAAAAATAACACATTACGTACAATGACAAAGGTATCCGTCAAACGTCGGACCCTCGTCCAACAAATAAATAGCTGCCAACGTTCACGTACCATATACGTACGGTTCACGTACCAGCTATAGTTCTTCGTCATTAAGAGTACTGTAATTATAAACCTTTCTACTTTAATAGTAATCTGAGAAGGGCGAAATTAATAAGGTGGCCTGTTGCTACGGCGTAGTGCTTGTTGCTACGGCGTAGCAATGTGTGCTACGCCGTAGCAAATCTTCAGATTACTATTTGTAGTTTTGATTGTAGTTAATTGAATGGCGATCCACCCGTTTCATTATTAGTTAAACTGACAATCATTTTACCCGACTGCCGAAGGAGGGTAATGTGTTTATCAGTCTATGTACGTATGTATGTATGTAAGTATGTGTGTATGTATGTTTGTTCCTATATGGCGTTCCAGAGACCAAACGCGTTGGCCGATTTTGATAATTCATACGTCAATCGATGCGTCTTAACCCTGCGAGTATCATAGGCTACATCAAAATTGGACAATAGAAAAATAGCGGATTTTGGGTGCCATATCTTTTTTAACCCCCGCCGGAAAAAAAGGGGTGATGAAATAAGTTTCACGTGTGTTGCTGTGCATCTGTGTATCTGTGTGTCTGTCTGTGGCATCATAGCAACTAAACGGATGAACTGATTTCGATTTAGTTTATTTTGTTTGAAAGGTAATTTTGTCGAGAGTGTTCTTGGCTATGTTTGAATAAAATCGGTTCAGCCGTTCCGTATTTTACTGTTTGAATCGGGGTGTTTTCGCAAAATAAATGTGTTGGGGTTTTTTAAATTGTGAAATTTTACTTGTACTTGTTTTCGTGATAAAAACTTAATTCATAAATCAAAAAACCCGACTGCTTCAAAACCAAACTAAAAAATCGTAAACAAGGAAACAATAATGCTGTGCAGGCGGAGGATACACCAGATTTTGGTCAGCCAGCCCGCGAATATGTATCCTCCGACTGCATAGCATGATTGTTTCCTTGTTTACGACTTTTTAGTTTGGTTTTGAAGCAGTCGGGTTTTTTTAACCGACTTTCCAAAAAGGAGGAGGTTCTATGTTCGACTTTATGTTTTTTTTTTTTTTTTTTTTTTTTGTGTTTGTTCACCGATATCTTCGTCAATTGTGGACCGATTTTGAAAATTCTTTTTTTGTTTGGAAGAGTATGTTTTGAAATTGGTCCCATTTTAATTTGGTGAAGGTCTGATCAAGAACTTCGGAGATATACAACAGAACTCTTCAATAAATAACGGCAACACTCTCGGGATTGCTGCAATCGCATGTCTGTTTATTGTTTATACCATTTCATAACATAACATCACGCCAGTACGCTCTAAAGGGGTACGCAGATCTCTCATTTTACCGGTTATTTTGAAGTTTCATGTTATTCGGGTAATCTATTCGGCGTTATAGGGACCTTATGAAACAACTTGCGTATCTATTAGGTAGGCAAAACTAAAAAGGGAAAAATACAAAACTTTTTTGCAAAAAAATACTACCGACTTTCAAATGAAAAACTACAAAGTGAAAAATAACTTAACTCTTGGAAGTCGGTGTCCATATAAAAAAAATGGTACCTACGTAAGACACCGACTTCCAAGAGTTAAGTTATTTTTCACTTTGTAGTTTTTCATTTGAAAGTCGGTAGGATTTTTTTGCAAAAAAGTTTTTTATTGATTTATGAATTAAGTTTTTTTTTGGTTGTGAAATGTGGAAGGCATGAATGTCGAATTAAAAAGAAAAATTACAGATCATTTGCTGATCTTTTTCAACTGTATTTTTGTTATTTTTTTTAACTGTTACGAGTAGTCAATGCATGATACCGGTAATATCAAAGAATACCATATAACCCAGTAACTGGGTTATGAACATCAGATAGGAGTGTCGCTCCAAATAAAATACAGCTGCATTTCTTTACACTGTAAACCAACCAAAAATTAATAGGAAATGCAATGGAGGATGTTGACGCTCAATTTTAAACTTATGAAGCTATTTTTCAGCCAGATTTACAAAATCATCTCTCATGTAAATAAATCTAAGTCATAACAATTACATTCTGTGGTACATCAGCTGTCCAGTGCAGTGCTGCGTCATAATGTAAATTTGTGGGAATTTACTGCGCAATGGACATGATTATCTAAAGGTCACGATATATCACCGCAAGACAACTGAAAGTAACTGACATAGATTACCTATTACCAACATGCAATACATTTCTTTCGATAGACTTGTTTTCCTTTTTACCTGGCTGCAAGGAAAAGGTTATGTTTTCGCGCGTATGTAAGTATGTATGTAATATTCTTTATTACCTCATATCTTTCAAACCACTTGACGGATTTTTATAATTAAGACATCGTTAGATAGGTCTTGGTCGTCCAAGTGTTCCTAGATAAGTAACATAAAAAAAGACACATGGTGGATTTTGGGCTCCATATTGTAGAGGTTGCAATTTTTTTTTTCTTCGCGACCCGTCGATTGGGGGATTAAAATGAAGGGTTTTTACAGGTGATTACAAAAATATATACCACTTATATGTTTATTAAATTAAAAAAAAATATTCACCAAAAAGTTGTAAATAAAAAAAGCTAAATTAAATTTCAAAAACACGACTGCTTAAGAAGTGAACTAAAAAGCTGTAAACAAGAAAAAATCATGCTGCGCAGTCGGAGGATACACATTATTCGCGAACTGCCTGATCCTCCGACTGCACAGCATGATTTTTTCTTGTTTACAGCTTTTTAGTTCGCTTCTTAAGCAGTCGGGTTTTTGATTTTTAAATTACCATTTTTTTCCTATATTTTTTATTATTATTATAAATGCGATGTTTGTTAAACAATCACGCCTCAAGAGCTGAACTGATTTGGATTACATTTTTACCTGATTTATGTCTTGGTAGCACGTTCTCGAGGAATAATTTCCTCCTTTCACGCAGCAAAAATTACTTGCAAAGCTAGTCGAAGTCATAATTAATTGCAACTTGAAGGAATAGTACATTACAGCAGAATCCAGTAAGTAAGCCTTCCTGGCCGAGTATGAGTTAACCGGACCGAACCGCAGGTGAGGTCCGGTTATATACGAGGCCAGGATGGCTTTCTTACTGGTTGAGGTTTGTATAATGCTTTTCTCAAAAATGAAAGAAAGTTTAACAACAAATTCGTTTAATTAATATTGAAGGTTACATTCATATTAGGGCAATTACTGATAGATATTGTGATCGATTTACCGGGGGCATTTATATTTGTTTGTTGTACATCTTGATTAACGGACTCTTTAATCCAACATGATTTATAAACTGAAATGACTAAATACAAACATAAAATCCCACACTATACTTCTACAACATTACTAAGTACAAAACGCAACGTGCATACTTTTTCTGCGTCGCGTTATGTGTCACAGACCCATAAAAAAAAAAAAAAAAAAAGTGTCACAGACAATAAAATGGATGTTTAAGGCTCCAAAATATATTATGTATCTCATAAAATGTCATACCAAAAAGAGATAGATATATATTTGGAGCCTCCCTCTAACCATGTTATAATGGCTAAACTCTAATCTGTGTCTGGTACTATGTTTTTTTTTTCTAAGCAGATCTAAAGAGGATGACCTAAACCGTGCGAAGCCATAAAAAAAAAAAGGGATGAAGGATGACCAAGTGTCCAGTAAGTAAATTACATACTTACTTACTGGACAGTAGGAGATTCCAAATTTAAAATCTCGCTTCTTACCGGACAGTTGTGAATAGTCTCCGGTAGAGTTCACTTTCTGGATACTTTTTAGAGATGTTATGTCAACATTACATACCATTTTTGAGAAAACGTAAATTACCCCCTATTATTAATATTTACTTTACTTGTGACAGACTTTAATGTTTCCTTTAAGGTGTACACGTCAGTTCGTGCACAAAGAGAAAATTGGTTGCTACGAAGTCTAAAACTCTTTGTTTGTTCCAAATTAACGTACACTAATGAGCCCGAAACTAGGAATCTTACTTCTTACTATTAGGTCATTATATTTGAAATTGGCGTTTTGTAAGGGAGGAACATAAAGTCGTTTTTAGGGTTCCGTAGCCAAATGGCAAAAAACGGAACCCTTATAGATTCGTCATGTCTGTCTGTCTGTCCGTCCGTATGTCACAGCCACTTTATTCCGAAACTATAAGAACTATGCTGTTCTAACTTGGTAAGTAGATGTATTCTGTGAACCGCATTAAGATTTTCACTCAAAAATAGAAAAAAAAAACAATAAATTTTGGGGGTCCCCATACTTGAAACTAAAACTAATTTATTTTTTTTTCATCAAATCCATACGTGTGGGGTATCTATGGATAGGTCTTCAAAAATGATATTGAGGTTTCTAATATCATTTTTTTCTAAACTGAATAGTTTGCGCGAGAGACACTTCCAAAGTGGTAAAATGTGTGTGGGGACACACACATTTTACCACTTTATATACTTTATATATAACCCCCTGTAACTTCTAAAATAAGAGAATAATAAATCTAAAAAAAATATATGATGTATTACCATGTAAACTTCCACCGAAAATTGGTTTGAACGAGATCTAGTAATTAGTTTTATTTTAATACGTCATAAATCGTAAACCGCAATTTAACAAGTACCTTTCAATTTACCAAAATAACTTAATTTTTGGAAGTCGGTGTTCATATCACAAAAAAATGGTTTCTACGAAAGACATCGACTGCCAATAATTAAGTAATTTTTCACTTTGTGGTTTTTCATTTGGGAGTCGGTAGTATTTTTTTGCAAAAAAAATTTTTTTATGCTATAAGGTATAATACATTAACTATTATGGCAGGTATACAGATCAACCTTGCCTGATAAAATAAAAAGATAGACAAATAATGTTATTTTCTAACTGTTAAATCCCAAATAGAAACAATTACACTTTGTCTACTTGAGAATCGAACCTAAAACCCTACGCTCAGACGTCGCACTTATCACTACTACACCAAAAAGGCGATCACTTTGTTATTTATACCTTCCCAATACAATGTATGTTAAACAACATCAACGATTTATAATTTACAAACAAAGCTTAAAGGTTTAAACCATCCCTCATCAATCACAGTTCACTGCTACCTCTGATGGAGGCCGGTACCCGTAACACCTCAATCGAAACACATCTTCATTTGCGTCGGATAAATCATGCAGCCCCCGTCAGACTGTGACTGAGATACGATCTGATTGGGCGTTGCTTTGTCGGTAAATAAGGCTCGGATTTGCCGCGCGGTTTCCGGCGTAAAACAGGCTTTACCTTTATTGGTGACGTAAAAGGTGGGAGGATTATGTCAAGGATATGAGAAGGAAATGCGTTTTTATAGCTGTTTTTGTAACTTTCGCACAGAATTGATAAATTACTGCAATTTGCAGTTTGGCAAGGAATACATCAACAACCAAGAACTTGCATATATACTTTTTAACCCCCGACGAAAAACACCCCTCGTGTTATAAGTTTGTCATGTTTGTGTATCTGTCTGTGGCATCATAGCTCCTAAAAGGATGAACCAATTTTGATTTTGTTTGAAATGTGACTATATCGAGAGTATTCTTAGCTATGTTTGATGAAAATCAGTTCAGCCGTTCAAAAGTTATGGGCGTTTTACTTTCAGAATCGTGATGTTTTCGCAAGATAATAACGTTTTCAATCGATTGCCGATCGAAGCGTGTCTACTATTAGGTAAATAAGTAGCACGGAATAAAAATGTCGAGGGTTTTCTAAATTCATAAATTTTACTTGCTTGTAAAATGAGATTTGTATTTTTGTGAACAAAAAAGTATATTCTGTTCTATAACATCCTGCCTGTATTTCCCGAATGATTAGGCAGAGTTGTACCTAGTGCACCCACATTTGTTGTCGTGATAAAGAATGGCAACGACACAGCAGCTAAAGGCCGTTCGAAAAAAAGGTTTCCAGATGATTCCATTTTCCTATGGGGTAAGACCCCAGAAGCTACATAACGCCATGGCAAGCAAATGATGATAAATTTATATATTTTCTACCTATTCCAACAGAATCTGCAGACAACATCGCTCAACTCTCTTTTACCTTCTTTTATAAAATATCTCAAACCAGTATTAACGATGCGTATATTTTTATGAACCCGCATTATCAGCGAGCAGCATGAAATTATGATAGGAACACGATCCTATTCCAATTTTATTATGAAAACGTGTGGGTTACGGCCATTTTGAATGACGTTTGAATATATTATGTTATTGATAGAAAGGTCGTTCCTAGTTAGTTCAATCTGCGGTGTGAGCTAATAGTACGGGATCACACCGCAAAAACCTGTAGTGATATATATATATTTATTTCATTTTATAAAAGATTACAGGGTTACCAGGCAATATCTAGCCGCAGTTATATTTTTTATATTGTTTGCCCTACACAAGGAATTTCTCCTGTGGCACGGATACGTATGCAACATCAGCCAGCCTTCAGTTAGCTGCAATTTTATGGGTTTATAGTATTATTAAATTAAGTTTTATCAAAAACAATACTATCTGCAGATTTTGGCAATGGGATCTTAGGCTGTAAGGAATTCAAGACATGTTGGGTTACGGTTATACAGTATACCTACTACCAACGCAAATATGAAGGGTTGCGCTAACAAACGTAGGTGGAGGCTATTTATGTCTAATTTCTTCCTAACGTTGTATATAGCTCTTGAAGTAATTAATCCTTTTGATTTGCTCTGAATTCGAAGAATTCATTTAATTTGCTCTCGACGCTTTATAAACAAGTCTGCGATCCATGATCGCTTTCTCGCAATTCTTTTCTATACCTACTTGTAGGTTAATTTTACGAAAAAAATAATATTTTTGTGACTCGCATAGGAAGCAAAAAACAAAATTATTATAAAAACTGAAACCAAATACGAGTTTACGCGTTTCTATACTATTATCACAAAATACGGCAAAAAAAAAACATGTTTGTTGTATGGGAGACCCCCAAAATTTCAACTGCCTAGCTATCACGGTTCATGAGATACAGCCTGGTGACAGACTGACAGACGGACGGACCGCGGAACATTAGTAATAGGGCGGGACTCTATTACTAAGTACTTTTTACCCTTACTGGGTACGGAACCCTAAAAAGAATCCCAGAAAGTAATTCACCACGTGGGCCCAGTGCGGGTTGGTGTATGTCACATGGCTACAAATTTTTGGTTCTAGGTTGCCTCATGATGTTTTTCTTCACCGTTCTGAGAGCATAAAAACATTCAATACATTCAATCAATCAAAATATCGAAATCAATCACGGAGTCGAACATTGATTTAAAATGCTTTATGAATCACAGTGATTGTCGAACAATCCCTCCCGTAAACAATCCCAATTTATTAATATTAACAAGCTTACCAATGTTTGATGATTTAATCAATAATTCGCGAGATGCACCTGATACTTTTAATGAACGAACATTAATTAAAGTTCGGTTTCATGTGATTAATAAGTTTAATATACTAATTAATTTATCTATGACTACGATAGTAGCTGTTAATTTTACAGTGGATTTATGAAATTGAATGTGTGAAATTAATAATAAACTTTTTTTTGTTAATATAATATTTTCTGGTGACTATTTAGCACACTGAAATAATCTTCATTATTTTTATGAATGCTCGTGGTTAATTAATAACAGCCGGATCGATCTTCAAGTTTAAGCAATGCTTGCCGAGGTCGATCCGTGGATGAGTGACCATTTCAACATACCGAGTTTTCTCTGTGCCTCGGAAAGCACGTTAAGCCGTTGGTGCCGGCTGTCATTTGAAGAACTTTGACAGTCGTTACGGGTAATCAGTTGCTTGAGATCTGATAGCAGTCTTGCCAAGGGATATGGTGTTACCCAGTTACTGGGTTGTGGAGGTCGGATAGGCAGTCGCTCCATGTAAAACACTGGTACTCAGCTTAATCCCGTAAGTCTGTAAGCTGACCCCAACAACAATTGGGAAAAGGCTAGACAGATGATGATGATGTTTATGTATGGTTTTGCAAGCTTCCACTTTACCCTTCCTGAAAAGTACTAAGAATTATATTTTGCTGACTACAGAGGCCGTTGTCAAGATGACCTGAGGCCTTAAAAATGTCACGTGATCAATGCGATACATTTTGGCGTTACGACAAGCATTAGCGAGAGTCGACTGTCAACTTTTTCAGGGCCTCTGGATAGAATATAAGTCGAGGACATTCCATAGACTAAACATTTCTCTTTAGGTATTAGTTTTACTTCTGTTATCATATCAAAAGCCTCTTATTTCAGTCTATATTCAAGTCATCAAACATGATAATTTTTTCTTACATGTATCTACCACAGTACGAGTGTGTACCAGTAAGACGTAACCTTGTCTGTTCCACATCAAAACAACACGATTACTTGTGGCGTAATTTGTTCGAGTTGAACCGAAGGATACGGTTACCGACGAATGATACTTTAATATCAACCGAACGGTTATGTTATGGCTGTAATAGCCTATTACCATAAGTGTTCCATTCTTACAATTCGGAAATGATACTGAGTTTTCTGTTGAATAGATTTTGATTATGACCCTTTGTTATCATAACAAATAGAATCGATTTTTAATCAAGTATCCATGACTTAAACAATATTAGTGAATCTTACGACCATGTTAATAAGTACTAAGCAAAATATAAAAATCAAAAACCCGCCTGCTTAAAAAGCGAACTAAAAAGTTGTAAACAAGAAATAATCATGCTGTGTAGTTGGAGGATCAGATAGTCAGCCAGTTTGCGTATATGTATCCTCCGACTGAACAGCATGATTATTTCTTGGTTACTTACACCTTTTTAGTTCGCTTCTTAAGCAGGCGGGTTTTTGATTTTTAAATTATTTTTTTTTATTTACAACTTTTTAGTTATCATTTTTTTTCGAATGACTTTTAAACATACCAGGCCCCTCAGAAAGTATTGCGAAAAAAAGTTTTTATATATGGGAGACTGGCCAGTTATAATGTTTTTCGAAAATATGATTATTTATAAGTAAAAATAAGTAAGTTCCAATTTCAAAATTTCCCTCCACATTTTTTGCGAGTTAATTCAAAGTATTGTGTCTCACTGAAATATGGATCTGCGCCGGGAACATTTTAGAGCTATGATTTTATACGATTTCAAGTGTCGCCTGAAACCGGATGAATCGTACGATAGACTTCAAATGGCATTCATGGATGAAGGCCCTTCCAAGGCAACCGTGTATCGTTAGTATAACGAATTCAAGCGCGGTCGACCAACTTTGGGGGATGACGAAAGAAGCGGTCGCCCTTTGACGGCTGTTACCGAAGAAAACGTGCTAGCAGTGAAAAATTTAATCCAAGACAATAGGCGAATTACATATCAGGAGATTCAACACATATTGAAGATTGGATCGGGAAGCGTTCACGAGATTCTACACAGCCATCTTCGCGTGAGGAGGATAGTATCACGCTGGGTGCCGCACAACCTCACCGATGCTCAGAAGCAGGCCCGGGTGGAATGGTGCCGTGATATGCTTAACAAATTTGAAGCAGGCTCGTCTCGGCGTGTTTACGACATCGTTACAGGTGATGAGTCCTGGATTTATCAATACGACCCAGAAACCAAGCGCCAGTCGACTGTTTGGGTGTTTCAAAATGAGCCAACGCCTACCAAAGTGAAGCGATCTAGAAGCGGGGGTAAGATTTTGATCGCTAGCTTTTTTAATTTGACTGGCCACTTGGTATCAATTCCCTTACGGGATCAAAGAAGCATTAATGCCGAATGGTATACTACCAAATGTTTGCCAGAAGTTTTCTCTGTTATAAGCAACAAGCGACCAAACACAGGGCTCCGCGGGCTACTGCTCCACCACGACAATGCACCTGCGCACACCGCACTCAAAACGAGGGACTTCCTGGACAGCACGCCAGTCAAACTCCTGGGTCACCCTCCTTACAGCCCTGATCTAGCACCGTGTGACTTCTTTTTATTCCCAAAAATAAAAAATCAGCTCAAAGGGATACAATTTTCGTCGCCGGAAGATGCGCTGGCTGCGTTCGAGCAGGCTGTAAACGAGGTGTCTGCGGCGGACTGGAAAAAGTGTTTTGAAAACTGGTTTAGGCGCATGAATCTTTGTATAGAGGCTGGTGGAAAGTACTTTGAAAAGATTTAATAAAAATATATGTACGTATAGAACAATTTTTTTTAGTTTCGCAAAACTTTCTGAGTGTCCCACGTATATGTGGTTTTAATTTTTGTAATCACCTCTAAAAACCCTTCATTTTGATACCCCACTCGATGGGTTTGGAAGAAATAAATATTGCAAGCCCCACAATTTGGCACACAAAATCCGCCATGTTCCTTTTTCTTAACGACACATATCTAAGAACACTTGGGCGGCCAAGACCTGCCTTACTATGTCTTAATTATAAAAATCCGTCAAGTGGTTTGAAAGATACGAGGTAATAAAGAATATTAGATACATTCAAACATACATACATACAAGATAAGCGCGAAAAACCTAACCCTTTCCTTGCAGCCGGGTAATAAAGATGCTACAAATAACAGTAGATCGCTATTGCGACCACCCATGAGAGATGGGCGAATCGATCATGACACTGCTCTAGCTGATCCGCACCCTGCTTACCGGAGAATCGCATCTTTTCGGCATTGTTATGTGAAAACGATGTACATAAGTATCTGCGAACATTCGCGATGCACTACAAAAGCGGAGCAGCCTCACCAGGAACCAAGCACATACTGTATTTTTGAACCGTAACGATATTTTGCTTAAGATTGTCACACACCAAGCATAGCTACAGGACCTATACCTATATAGATTCTGTAGCTGTCATCATCATCATCATCAGCCTTTTAATGTGACTACTGCTGGGACACAGGCGTCCTCTCTGTGACAGAGGGAATGGGCCATAATCCATCACGCGGGCCCAATGCAGATTGTTAGGTGTCACATGTCTTCAAAATTTTGGTTCACCATTTTTGAGCAGTGGTGATGAATTAATTTACACAAAGTAAAGCGCCTATCTGGGCCCGAAACCACGACACGTAAGTTGGGGACGTTATCAGAGGGCCACCCAGGCTCTTTGCTCTGAAACTGTAGCTTAAAGTTTCCCAATAAATTAAAAGCCACCCGGTAAACACGGAATTTAATTAACTTACCAGGAACTTTAGTGCTATGTACTGTGCAGAGGAGCTTTTACTTAAACGTATGAATTTTATTTTTCGTCTTTTTAAACGACTTTAAACAAGTGCGAGTCGGACTCGCGCACGAAGGGTTGCGTACCATTATTACAAAAACAGATTTTAGTATTTGTTGTTATAGCGGCTACAGAAATACATCATCTGAGAAAATTTCAACTGTCTAGCTATCACGGTTCATGAGATACAGTCTGGTGACAGACAGACAGGCGGATCATGGAGTCTTAGTAATAGGGTCCCGTTTTACACTTTGGGTACGGAACCGTAAAAAGGAGACGCTCCTTTAAACTATTAAGAAGGTGCAAAACCAAGTACCTATAAAAATAATATTAAGACTTATGTGACTTTGCCATTGTATTTTCTCTTTACCTGGAGTCTGTTTTTGTGTTGTATGTTTCTCATTGATTGTGTTACTAAATATATTATGTATGCTGCTCTCATGCCTGCGCTTTAAATTACTCTCCTTAACATAAACAACGTTGTACGTTTCTAGGAATTCGTACTGTACCACATAACCTCTTGTCACATACATATTACGAGTTCTTGGAAACCGTATGTTATACAAACATTTGTTCTAGGAATTCACCAATAGTTGATTCAGAAATCGATCAGTGAGCCAAATAATACATACTGTAAAGCTTTTTAAAACCCCGATTCAAAAAGAAGGATACTATAATAATTTAAAGCCTTGAAGTGTTTATCTATGTCTCTGTCTGTGGTAACGTAGCTCCGCAACGGATGAACCGATTTTGTTTGAAAGGTGAATAAAGTCACTTATAGATCGCAACTTGCAAGTACTACGCTGATACTGATAAAAAATAACAAAAAATCAAACCGACTTCCAAAGCAAAATACTACAAAGCGAAAAATAACTTTCTTTTCCGAAGTCGGTGTCTTTTGTACCCATTGTTTTCCGTTTTCAGTACGTTTTATGTTTTTTTTCTTTTTTGTTTTGGTAGGCACCTCCAATTAACATGATAATAATTTATGGCCAAATTACATCTCATGACGATTCCAATAAGCTGAAACACGACTAGGATACATTGTTTTATTTCGGACTTCCATTCCCTACCTTCCGGCTTCATAATTAGATCAGTTTGATGGTGCCCTTTTCATCAGTACCATTTATTTATAAGTATTTGCTTTATCATCGTCGGTTACCTATTCGAGATTTATCTTATGCCCGTGACATACTTAGCATTAGGGGTTCCATTGATAACCGCCTCCTATTTTTGAAGTCGGTTAAAAATACTATTAATGTTTTTTTTCTACGAAAACGCGGTGTTTCACCTATCTCCGGGAGCTTTAATAGTGAAGTTTTATTAACTCAGAAAAGTAAGCATCTGACCTCTAGAGATCCAAACGAATAATAAACCAGTATACATTAAATTTAAAAGCCACATAACATTAATAAAGTACAAAGTGAATTGACAAAACTTACTTGAAAATTACTTTTATTGGACAAATTGCGTTCACCACAAAATTGAGGGCAACAAATATAATTCTCTGATTAGAATATTCAAAAGACCGCAATTACGACGATTTAATTGTTCTGATAGAATTTTACCTTTGAAAATTAAAAATAAATTAATAAAAAAAACAACAAACTCAATCTTACAAAGAAGACCGTTTGGTAATGATGTTCCTGTATACATTTTTTGTATAGCGTTTCCCCACACTAGGAATTTCTCCTGTATCGTGGGTGCGTTTACAAAAAAAAAAAAACTTACATACGCGAAACTATACACTATACACAGGACAACTTAATCTATAGGCGCACATATTTGTTCTATGCGGGAATTGAACCCGCAAAACGCAGCGCAGCAGCCAATAGCTCAAGCGCTGCACCAATCATGTCGTCATTATCATCAGCCTCCTAATGTTTCCACTGCTTCGTCACAGACATCCTCTCTCTGAGAGGGAATGGGCTCTAAGTGGAATAAGACCCATTCCATTCGGGCCCAGTTCGGGTTGGTAGATGTCACATTCGAATTCTTGGTTCTAGGACATGCCAATTTCCTCACCATGTCACGATTGGTACAAACATAATATTATACACACACACTCATATATTATACATCATATATTATACACAAAAGCTTCTTTTCTGTGTGAGGGAGTGGGCCATAATCCACCACACGAGTCCAGTACGGTTGGATGTTTATTTATAATACTTCTAAGGGTAAAATGTACCTATGTTGGGAAGAGGGCTTGAGAAAATCTATATATATCTATATAACTTTATTTGATAGTCAATTCGGAAGATGAAAAATCTTCCGAATTGACTATCCAAATATAATAAAGTTACTCTAATCGTTAGAACATTAATACAAACATTTTACTTGTAGTCAGAATGAGTAGCAGACATAAGTATTGAGAGAACCCCTAATAGAGAAGCATAGAAGAATATTACCATGTTTTGTTGACCGCGAATAAATTGGATTAAAGGCAAGAGCGTGATGGAGTAAATAAAAGACATAGACTGGTTATATTTACGTCACTACGAGTATTATGCGTAAAGGTAGCTTATGGTACAAATAACTCCCGTAACTTACTTAAAAAAAGTACATCTCGTATTTACGGCTAGTGGTTTATTTATTTTTTAAATATATGTCATACTAGACCATTTTCTTAATTAATTAATTTGTTAAATTATGTCTAAGGCGGACAAACAAACGACAATTGCACCAAAATCATCGGGCGTATTCTTGTGAAATTTTCACCATCTCAAAGACAATTTACATTTACATCTACGGCTTTTTTTCTTAGTCAAAGAATAATGAGGCAAACACTAAAAATTACAAAATTTTAGGTCGCGCGGGTGTTAAGCGAGTGTCCGTTTTGTTCCCTCAAGGTCCTTGGCTTTTGCCGTCGCCCGGAATATCACTGACACGCAAATACCCATTCACCCCAATAGTGCTTACATGCAAGTACCTTAAACCATATACGTATCTAACGCACTAATACCGGCCTGCTGATCCACAATACATAGCAGTGAATCAACCGGACAATTGATTTACGTGCCCACCCGAGTAACGGCTAGTTTGTGACGCAGTTTGGATATCCTGCCGTAAACGAGACGGATCGCGGTGATAAATACAACCTATTGTGATTAATTCGCGATGATAGCGCTGTTAATTAGTGTCAGGGTTTATTATTACAGTCATCTGTTAGCTGGTAATAATATGAGGAGGTTGAACTTGTTTGATTGATCGTGTGGCAAATTGGAAACGATTTGTCTAGTGCTGTTCTAATAAAATCCATAAAAGCGTCACTCGCCAGGCAAGGTTGTCCTAGTCGACGGGACGAACTATTTATGCGTGGGGTTAAAATGCATTTTAAGGATGTGCAGGATTGTGCAGGATGCATCCTATCACATCCGACAACACGTGCGAAAGAGATAGATGCTGTAATGAGCAGTAAGAAGCTAATTAGCGTACGAATTAGCACTTTTGCAAATTTGTAGTGAAATGGATGATGATTTAGGACGAAAACGAGCGCGGGAAATTTTATAAACAGACCTTTGGGAGTATAGATATCATGAAAAACTACTAAATGTATATTTTCAAAATAAAATTATTTCCATTGTTGAACTACTGATCTATCCCTGTATGAAGTCTGTTTTGCAATTTTCCTTCTTTTACAATTAAAATTTCACAATTTAAAAAACCCCCGACGCATTTATCTTGCGAAAACACCCCGATTCATACAGTAAAATGCCCATAACTTTTGAACGGCTGAACCGATTTTATTCAAACATAGCTAAGAACACTCTCGACAAAATTACCTTTCAAACAAAAAAAAACTAAATCGAAATCGGTTCATCCGTTTAGGCGCTATGATGCCACAGACAGACACACAGATACACAGATACACAGCAACACACGTGAAACTTATAACACCCCTTCTTTTTCCGGCGGGTGTTAAAAATTAGTGTTGAAATATAGAACTTTCGACGCTCATAACATTCAAATATTTTTCTTTTACTTTTTTGTTTCCATTCAGGGCTAGATAATGATGAGACAAATTGATATATTTTTATTTTGAACGTACATCGTCAAAAAATGGCGTTATCACCAGACTACGTTTGTCTAATGATCGACTAGTGCAACCTTAAGCATAACATTTGGTCGATTTTTCTGACATGATAGACTGGCTACATTTGCAACATAAGAATACTAATTTGTTGTCAAGCGTTGCCTTTTACATATCTGCTTAGTATATTACGTGCATCAGTAATATATGTTCCGATAAACAAAAACCGGTCAAGTGCGTTTCGGGCCACGCGCAGTAATAGGGTACCGTAGTTGAATAATAGTTTTTCAAATGATACCCAACTAAAATCTACTAATCAAATCGAACATTTCTAAATTTTTATTTCTATCGAAAAATAGCCATCCCCAGTTTACGTGTACAGGAGCAATCATAAAAAAAGAAATTACCTCTTTGTCGATGTGATTAATAATTATATTCATGCCAAATTATAACTTTCTCGTACTAAGAGTCTCATAGCTACGCAGCGGACGGACGGACAGACGGACATGGCGAAACTATAAGGGTTCCTTGTTGACTACGGAACCCTAAAAACATAGTATTATTTTCTCTTGCTGTTTGACAATGCATTCCATCCAAGCAGTGAACCACATGGCAATAGTTCCAAAAGAATTTAGCATCTACAACCGATTACAGACATGCCTAGGTTTTCGTTTTTTAGCTCCCCAGAAATCACACGTAGCAGCTAGGTATTCTAGATTCCATAAAACCACAAGTCAAAACCTTTGTTTTCGGCCACCCCACGTCGAGCTGCTGTCAGAACTTCAGGTCCTCAATGAGCGTTACGTTACATGTCTCTCATCTCTACGTTGCCTCTCGGGGCTCATAAATCTTTAAGATGGCTACCTACACGTAAACTGTAAACTCACGCATTACGTTCACAAGTAACTATTCCCGTTGTCGTGTTGTGGAAATAGACAAGGAAGTATTGTAGGGTCGACTTTTACGATTTTTCGGATGTGGTGGAAACGGTTTTTTACAATATCAGTTACGTTTACGTACGTGGGCACCTAATCCGGTGTCTTTTAAGTAATTTAGAACTAGCTTCTGCCTGCGGCTCCTCCCCATGAAGTGTTCTAACATCCCAAAGGATCATACAGCCAGCATAAAAAATATCCTACATGGTCTACCCTTGTGCCAAATTTATCCAAATTCTTTCAGCCGTTGGGTCCTTAAAAGGTAACAAAGAGACATATAGATAGAGTTACTTTCGCATTTATAATATTAAGTATGAAAAAAGATAAATAACTTTATTAACATATATACAATTGAATATTCTAAAAACAAAAACATACCTATATACAAATACAAAAGGGAGACGGAAAAGGCCTCATTGTGCATCAAAGAATTCGTCCATATCGATGTCAATGGGAAACGTGCCCAGAACGCTGGCAGCATTGCCACGTTGTATGGCAATGCTGATTCTCTGGCCGAAGAAAGGGCCAGCCCTCTGGTCACGTGAAGAGTCAACGAATTTTGTAATAATTAAAAAAGAAAAACTGAAAATTTGTATGAACAAATTATGTTTATGACAGATATTTTATTTCATTCACCTTGTATGTACTCACCAAAAGGTTGAGTGGTACGTGACCTTTGTAAAATTTAGGTAAACCTCTTATATCTTCTACCAAACATAAGTATTCAAGGTAATCCGATACATATTTTAGTATCGTAACAAGCTATTTAATATCGTTATACAGGAGGGATTTAACCTCGATTTTGACCAATCAAAATATTGTGACTGATGGCCTCTAAACTGCTGAATCGTTGAATATCCTCGTAATAGGGGATCAATGTGCTTTGGTTCGGATCAGCGGACAGCGTACAGCGGACATCACAGATCATTGATGTCACGCGATTGTGAAGTTACAGCTGCTTTGCCGGATTTATCCGACAGTTCGGATTTTTAATTGGTTTGAATTAGGATTAATTTGTAGATGACTCGATTTCCTGTAGCTAGGAACAAATTGTTAAGATGTGAAAGAAGTTTTTCATAATAATAATCACTTCGGCATTATTTTGATAACTTCAATGGTTTAAGGTATTTAGTTTGTTTGTGTTATTGATAATGACTGTTTGTATTTATAACTTGTTGTTAGAAGCTTTCACTTTTCCTTTTTCACTACAGCTGAAACATATTGAATTTCTGATTATCAAGTATGTATACATTAACTTATTCTTCTTTCGCAATAATAGATCTTCATTCAACACAATATTCTCGTGATGAGTTCTCGACTTAATTTCCACAACATCACAAAGTTAACAGTGCCGCATTCCGTGCGGATATTCGGTTATTTTCGTACACCGTCCGTCCGTTCCTGGGCGCTAACGAGCCAATCCCGAAATGGAAGCGTTCATGCGTCGCCATCACGAACGCAAAAATCAGGCGTTTTTGATGTTCATACCATAAGCTTTATAGCGTTATGGCCATGTGCCGTGTTGTGTTTATGTGTTCGATCGAGGAGGGTGAGAGATAATCGATAATATGCGTTTTATAAACGTGAGGTTAATACGTTTCAGGGTGTTATGCTTACTCTGAAGGTAGGTAAAAGAAAATCTTACTTTATGGTAAGACACTTTTTTAAAACCTCCCTTCAGAGTACGGTTACAAACGTTAAAGTTTTATGAGAAAACCTTAAAGAGGGTTAATGGTCCCTACAGGTGTTTAGGGGAAACTTAAACCATTGACGTATATAACTTAACCATAGACAACAATCACCCAGAATTGCCCAACTTGCCTTAATAATAGTCGGCAAACTTTTATCTGAAGAATTAATATGGTGGTGACAGCTTTTGTAGATAAAATTTGTCTGACTATTGATAAATTCGCCCTGAATAAAATACACATCGAACTCTAAAGTAGCCTCATCAATGCATCATTTTATTCCAATCATCAATATACTCCAGCATCAACCGCAGACACATTATTCTCCAGCTTATTAAAACAAAACGAAAAACGATACGTCAGAGCGTTATTTCCCAATCACTATCAAACATTAACACCGCAATCGTATTTAATGGTATTATTTCACAAATGGATGCTGTACCTCCCTTGGGTATCATCCACACGCCCCCACGACACCCTCGGGAGGAGATAGGACACTCCTATTTACAACCAGGAACTGCCATGAATTGAATATTACCTGGAACCTGGAAGTCTGCCTGGAAAATACTAGCTTTATATTCTTAGCAAGGTGTTAGGCAATTTTATAAAGGAGATTACATGGAAGCAAAGGAGACGAATCGATATAAAATTAGCTTCTGAAGATTATTTGGAAGAATTGCTTTCTGACTGTCTGGTGTCTGTGTGTGAAAATGTCGAATTTAAGATTAAAATTCTTCAAGGAAATTGTCTTTTTGAGGTCTACCACAGTTATTTCCGTAAATTTACCCCTTAATAAAAACTCCTTCGTCGTCCATCACAAATTAAGAGCAGACCCCTCGAAACGTTTCGTGACACAAGTCCTTCACAC
This sequence comes from Orthosia gothica, assembly GCA_949775005.1. Taxonomy (NCBI): domain Eukaryota; kingdom Metazoa; phylum Arthropoda; class Insecta; order Lepidoptera; family Noctuidae; genus Orthosia; species Orthosia gothica. Next base: position 1,841,645 of record OX459063.1, read on the forward strand.
TTCCGCAGTCCGGCCCAAAACCAATCAACTGATTCCTCTCAATAATCTACAGAGGACAGTTCCATCGTTCCGTCGGCGTCGGCGTCGGTCAGCGAGTAAATCGGCGTATATCGGCCGCTCCATTAGGACGACCCGCCAATAATTCAAGTCTGACAACTGCATTACAGGTTCCGTTCTACAGATAAGGCGCGCTCGGGACTGCATACAAATGTACTTCGTGATTAAGCAAAAAGGTTTTGGTGTATGCAAATTTTTTGACTGACCTTTTTACTGTGCGGTTGCTGCCTAATTTAAGAACACTCTTCCCGGTTTTATTTGGGTGGGAATTATTTATTTGGGTGCAAAGCAACTTTCTGCTTAAATAATATCTTGCTGTGAAAATACTGCGGTTTTTACAAGGCTCGCTCCGTTATGAATGAAAATCTATACTGGTAATGAAGTAACAGACTAAGGGAAAAATAATAGTGGTGTTTTATGAGTTACCAGCAATGAATGTCAAATAAAGAAAGAAGAAGAGGAAAAGATAAAAATTATATTATTTCCTTAGCCAGGCGGTCATAAAAACTGTTCGACACGGTCTTGCGGCACAATTTTTATTCCAATTTAATTGAAATTGATTAATCCGTAATACACGCAGTCAATTACACATAATTTAAGTTTGACTTCTATCAGTATTGAGAGTTATTGTTTAATTGAAAATCGTGTCTGGAACTCTGGATATTTGTTATGATTCCCAGCGCAATTTCTAAATAAAGGTCAACGTTCAATTAAACATGGGGCGTAAAACAACGTCACTGCCAGACTGTGTATTAAGTACTAACTTAATAGCTAATTCGTTCGTTGAATTAAATACACATTTATATAAATAGCAAGAAGAAACAAAAGACGATAATATTAAAAAGTATAATAAACACACTACTTGTAGTAAAATAAAACATGAATTGCTAACAACTACTTACTTAAAAGATAGACAAGAAAAATTATATCGTGAGAGTTTCTCGAATAAAAACTTCTTATCGTCCGAAACTAAGCAACGGTTTACATTTTAATTTTTCCAGCTGATGGAACAAACAAGGGGAGGCTAGGTACACTTGTTCACACAATTTTACTAAAAATAAAAACTGTTTCACCGCTTTTATCCAAATTAAATTTACGTATACATAACTTCACAAAGGTTTTCTAATCAGAACTGGCCGCAGAAAAGGCATTCCTATTAAATATTCTTTTTTATCATATATTTCTCTAATGTAATTCCTTTACAAAATGCACACAATTCTCAATCTTATTACAAATGTTAAGAGTCTACATTGCCTCTGGTTTTTTATTACGGTCACCGATTTCCCGTTGTAAATAATTTGTGGCGGCTTTATGAATTTGTGAACCGTTTTCTTGTTATTATTTTATTATAATAGCTGGTTTAATTCTTTAAGGGCATGTCTTGGGGCACACGCGAACATTTAATAGGCCGTGAACAATTTACAAGGTAGGTGTAATTTAAGATTTAAATTCATAATGTTGATATTAATATTCTATAATTAGATACGAGAATATTTTGTACAATATTTTATTACTTTTATAATCTAATTATATTTTTAACCGACTTACCAAAAAGGAGGAGGTTCTATGTTCGACTTCTTGTATGTTTTTTTTTTTTTTTTTTTTTTTAATGTATGTTCACCGATATCTTCGTCAATTGTGGACCGATTTTGAAAATTATTATTTTGTTTGAAAGAGTGTGTTTCGAAATTGGTCCCATTTTAGTTTGGTGAAGATCTGATGAAGAACTTCGGAGATATACAACAGAATTCTTCAATAAATAACGGCAAATCATTCGGAATTCCTGCAATCGCATGTCTGTTTATTGTATATACCATTTCATAACATAACATCACGCCAGTACGCACTAAAGGGGTACGCAGATCTCTCATTTTACTGTTTATTTTCAAGTTTCATGTTATTCGGGTGATCTATTCTGGCGTTATAGAGTACCTTACTAAACAACTTGCCTAGTTTAGGTAGGTACAACTAAAAAGGGAAAAATAAAAAACTTTTTGCAAAAAAATACTACCTAATACTACTAAAATTTTATTTTTGGAAGTCGGTGTCCATATCGCAAAAAAATGGGAAAAAAGAAAGACACCGACTTCCAAAAATAAAATTATTTTTCACTTTGTAGTTTTTTATTTGGAAGTCGGTAGTATTTTTTAGTAGTATTAGGTAGTATTTATTTTTTATTTTAGTTTTTTTATAACGTCTTAATTATTAAATTTTAAAATAGAAAAGCTATCTTCTGTCAAAAAAAGCGCCAGCCAAAAGACAAAATTAAAAGCATCATAATTAAACAATTCCAATTTTATTAGCCTATTAAAATTCATCTATCATGTTGGCCAACAATACAGCTTGCCATAATATCGCTATCTACCCTCCGGGCGGCCATTAATTTTATCATTACGGCTGAAATAATTGACGGCTTGATGTCTCACTGCTGATCCTCGCTGCTCTAGAGAGTTTCCAATTTATCCGCTAACGAACGCTTTAGAGCGCCTAAGATGAGCGCCTAGAAAGAGCGCATGCATTCGGATCTTAAGTGGAAGAGTGTAAGGTTTCAAACGGTGAAGATGGAAAAGGGTTGAGAGGGTTCTATAATTAGTATGCAACGGGGCATCCTATTGCATCTACTCATGTTGCAACCTAGATAAGAACCTAGTAGGAGTGTAGATATTCGTTTTATAATATTGCGCATGCTTATAGCATAGGTATCCGGTCAAAAGTGGCGATTATTCCGTCATTCCCATTAGCCCTAGCGTGAAAGATGTCGGTTTGCATCTTGACTCGACGCTTAGCTGGCAAAGTCAGGTATCTAGTGTCCGTCAGAAAGCCAACGGTACTTTGCGATCCTTGTATCGTTTGAGGCGGTTTTTGCCTGTAAAGACGAAGACAATGCTTGTGCAGGCTTTAATTTTCCCAGTCATCGACTATGGGGACGTGTGCTACTTTGACTTAAACGCGGTCTTGCTTGACAAACTAGATAGGGTCTTGAACAACTGTAATAGATACATATTTAATCTTCGGAAATATGACCATGTATCGAGCTAAAGGTCCGAGTTAAAATGGTTGCCCATTCGCCAGCGAAGAAGCTTACGCGCTTTGACCACGCTGTTCTCTCTACTCAATTCGCCCTCGCCTCCTTCCTATCTTATCACTGGCTTTCAATATCTTAGTTCTTCACACGCTCGCAATCTGCGTTCTTCTAATAATCTCCTCGTACTCTGCCTCCTTCTCATACTACTGATTTCGTTCACTCTTCCTTTCATATCCAGTCCATTTTTTTTGGAATGCGCTTCCTTCCCAGATCAGGGCGGCCACCAGTCGGTACGCATTTAAGCGGAAATTGCGGATTTATTTTCAACACAAATAAGCAGAGTCATCTCACTTTCTTCTTTTCTGTTACTTCATAAATATATATAATTATATAGGTATAAATTATATTCAATATATATGTACGTGTATTTCACCTATTTTAGCTTAATAACTACTAGCTTTTTATTATTAAACTATGCACCTGCCATGTTTTCTCTTCACCACCCTTGGTTGACTGGTACAGAATGCCTAAGGCATTAAGTCCGCCTTTGTACCTTTGAGGAGCAGTGGTGGCCCAGTGGTATCGGCCGCGACTTACAAGTTGTAGGTCGTAAGGTCCGAGTCCAGGCAGGCGCTTTACTTTTTGTAAATTATTTCAACACCACTGCTCTTAAAACGGTGTAGGAAAACATCGTGAGGAAACCGGCATGGGCTAGAACCAAAAATTCGAAGACATGTGACATCCACCAACCCGCATTGGGCCCGCGTGGTGGATTACAGCCCATTCCCTCTCACAGATAGGAGACCTGTATCCCAGCAGTGGGAACATTAATAGGCTAATGATGTGATGATGATGATGTGTGTACCTTTGTGCATGAAGTCTAAATAAATAATCCTAAAAGGAGTGCACAAATTATTGTTGTAGAATGTATCCAATTAAACTTGTTAATGTTAAAATTTAAGTATTACCCATGAACTAATATGAGATGTATCACTCAAAGGTTAACTCGAAAATGACTATGGCTTTAATTCAGCCTATGCACGTTTGTGTGCGTTAAAGGTTAATAAATAAGAAGACATATTCGGTGACATGTGCATTGCAGTAATTTTCAAGCGCTGCACTTATTATCAATAGGAATCCTATATTACGTGGATGGACTTTACATAACTTTCCAATAAACGGCAAGAACCAAAAAACGAGTTCCAATAAACGTACCTTGTGGCCGAAGCGGATTCACCTACAGCAGTTATATAAAACGCAGTCAATACACACTCCAACCTCCTTATCTTCTTCAGTCTGTAAATGTGATTAGTTCATAGACGGTATTAATCGAGGCGCGCTTAAAATATTCAGGAGGGGCAGATCGGGACGCCTTAATTGAATCAAATATGTATACAGGGGCAAAACGGCACCGGGATGAAATTCACGGCGACCCCGGTCATTTCAGTTATTCAAAACTTTACGCCATATTAATTTTGTAGGTTTGTTAATGTGACTACGTTTCTGAGCAGTGGTCGCCGAGATGTTCGGATAGTTGTAGCTTTATGGTTAAAAGTTCGTTATAACTTACTTTTTGTTGGGCAGCCAAAACACCTCATGGTTTTACGCTTTATAAGCCATAAAAAAGTGAGAGCTTCTACTTAGTGCTACTGGTACTAACAACATATTTTAAGTGCTAGCATAAAACTACACTGACTATGTTTTATATACAAAGGTAGTATAAACAGTGAAAAACAAATGAACAATCCAGGATCCCAAGCAGCCGGTCACTCTGACAAAATGCCTGGTTGATGGCAGTCACCAACATAACGAGTTTTCTTTTAATTCTGTGAGTGTTTATGAAAGTTTGACATCTCTCCGAGTGTCCCCGAGCTTCCCCGGAGTGTCTCCGATCTCAAAGGACCGAGAGACAGCTAATTAAATGATATTCAAGTTGAAAGACGTCCAAAATGTTCGATCAGGAAGTTTGTCAATAAACTCATAACGCTTTATACTCTGTGGGGCAGGGTTTGCCTGTTTATTTAAGGTTGAAGGGGTTAAAATTTGATGAAAAGGCTAATTATTATTCAAACCCATGGGAACGTAATAGAATTTGGAAGGGGTAAAGTTAATTAGTGGCCCTTGTATGTTTTTTTTCTTTGTCCAAATCATAAAACTGTCCTCTACCATAAGAAATACTTCAGCTTACAGCTACTATATCATATTACCCCAAAAGACAAGAGAAAAAGGCAAGCCTCGGATCAATTTGAGCATTTTTTTCCTTCAGTAAATCATTGTAATATTCTAAATGGTCCTCGGGTACTGACACTTTTACGAGTGTTTGCAGACCTCAACGAAGGCGTTCTAACAAACCGCATTTTATGTACATTACTCTTAATAAATCTTAGGCTTGGTTTAGGGAAGCGTAAATTGCGCGCGTAACTTACACTTCTTGGTCCACAGAAACTAAAATAATGGTTCTAAATTAAGCTTTGGATAAGCTGATGTGATAAGTGTGTACGGTAATTATAAACAGGCGCGAGATAGACAATGGTGGAAAACTCATACTCTACCTCTACCGAAATGATTTAAACCGAACAATGCATTTATTTAATAAAAAAGTTAAATAAAAAAAAAAAACCCGACAGCTTCAAAAGCGAACTAAAAAGTCGTAAACAAGGGAAAAATCATGCTGAGCAGTCGGAGGATACAAACGCGCGAGCTGGCTGACCAAAACCAGATGTATCCTCCTCCTGCACAGCATGATTTTTTCCTTGTTTACGACTTTTTAGTTCGCTTTTGAAGCAGTCGGATATTTTATTTAACTTTTTTTATAACTTTTTAGTTGAGTTTTTTTCGAATTAGATACATTTAAACATATAAGTATTATATATTATATAAATCCTTTATTTTGATACCCCACACGATGGGTTTTGAAGAAAAAAGTAATTTGGGCCCCCACAATATGGCGCCCAAAATCCGCCATTTTTCTACTATCCAATTTTAATGTAGCCTATGACACTCGCAGGGTTAAGACGAATCGATTGACGTATGAATCATCAAAATCAGCCAACGCGTTTGGTCTCTGGAACGCCATATAGGAACAAACATACATACATAGATAGACTGATAAACACATTACCCTCCTTCGGTAGTCGGGTAAAAAAGACACAAGGATTGAAAGAATTTTGCGGGCACCACCCCACCTATTGATACCTACACCTACATTATATAAAACTTCCTATTATTTATTTAAACCTTACGCACAAAGGTACAATAGCAGACACAATTCGTTATTTAATCCTGAATCTAAAACATAATAAACTTTGCAATGTTTATGAAAGCTGGTATTATATCTATTGCTATTATAATTTTTCAAAAAGCCCGGAAAAAATTTATTTAAAACTTTAAATTTAGAAAATAAAATCGTCGTGCCAAAGGTCTTGGAAAAAAATATTAGAAAATTCAAAATGAAGTTAAGTACAAAAGCCGTTTCGGATGTTAAAAAGAAGTTTCATATCCCCGAGCATTAAACCTGTTCTCATAACAATCACTTTAAAGTGCTCGAGTTATGCTCGAAGCGAGCAATGGCTTTATAGTGCTCGACTTTATGCTCGTGAGACGAATGCTTTTATTATTGAAGTTAGTAAAAGTTTGTCAAAGACCGTTTCGGTTTTATCTTGCCCGTTTTATTTGCATGTTGAGTGAGAATTATGATTCTCTTTCGTGATTCCAGATTTTTTGCTCTTCCTCGTTTATTCTCTGTTGGAACCAGAAAGTTAAAAAATTCACTTTCCGAGTTAGTTTAGTGTTTTAGTTAGTAAACTGGCAAACAGTGAATCGAATCTTTGCTGCAGCAATTTTCTGAATCATAACACACAAAACATAATATTACGAGGGATTAGGCAGAGGTTTACTTATTTAAAGAATAGCTTAATCCATATTTTAACAGTTTTCTGAATCAATCCTCTCATAGCAATATAATTTTTGCTATCTTGTAACTAACTATTCTCAACATCTAATCTACTAAAAATATTAAACAACATCTTCCGATAGATAAGCAGAAAAATAAAGAAAGTCGCCTCTGATCCAATCAAGATCAGATAGCCGAATATATTTAGAAAATTTTACATCCCCTAAACGTGTTTCAAATTATGTTAAGCACACTTAATTCAGTATCTATTTAGAATTCGATCATGATTACGATCGATCGTGTTAGGGAAACATCGCCGTCGTATCGCAATCGTGTTGTGCATGTGAAACAAGCCTATTAACGTTATAGGATCTAAAATTGTTATGTAAAAAAAAAGTTAAATCAAAAATTCAAAAAACCCGACTGCTTCAAAAGCGAACTAAAAAGACGTAAACAAGGAAAAAATCATGCTGTGCAGTCGGAGGATACATATTCGCGGGCTGGCTGACCAAAATCTGGTGTATCCTCCGCCTGCACAGCATGATTTTTTCCTTGTTTACGTCTTTTTAGTTCGCTTTTGAAGCAGTCGGGTTTTTTGAATTTTTGAATTTTTAAAAAAAATTTGGACCCCCACAATATGGCGCCCAAAGTCCGCCATTTTTCTATTATCCAATTTTAACGTAGCCTATGACACTCGCAGGGTTAAGACGAATCGATTGACGTATGAATCATCAAAATCGGCCAACGCGTTTGGTCTCTGGAACGCCACATAGGAACAAACATACATACATACATACATACATACATACATACATACATACATACATACATACATACATACATACATACATAGACTGATAAACACATTACCCTCCTTCGGCAGTCGGGTAAAAAGGAAGTATGGTAGGCCTAGCGGTTGTTACAATAAAATAACACTTCGAGCTGAAAGGATTCTGAAGTATGAAGTAACTGGCTTGAGGAAGAGGCTTGGTTTAGTGGAAGTATATTTTGTGGCTAACCCATTTCTGAAGAGGATAAGCCAGTATGATATTTTCAAATATTTTCTGTAGTAACACTTGAATAGCCCTCAAAGTGTCAATTTCCAGACACAATAGAAATTACCATTGTTTTAATCCGATTCGGAAATATGGACAGTTGAGCTGATACCCGGTCATCTGTCCATTCATCCGAATCGGATTAAAACAATGGTAATTTCTATTGTGTCTGCTTATTGACACTTGAAGGTGTATGTCAGTTCTGTGGCAAATGAATATTTTTTCTTCAATCAACAACAATAAAATAAATCTGCTAAGTGCATTACCCTTTTCAGTTTGCCCTGAAAATCTACCGCCAGAATCTCATTACCGGCAACATTGACACATTTTTAAGAGCCTGCAATTAACTAATTGCAACTCCGACGCTCTTAGCAAAAAATGTTAGCTTCCAGACAGTTTTCCTCGCCTTAAGAGAAAGAAAGCATGTGGAAGCAAATAGTAAGCCTTTTGCCACTAGGTACGCTTCTAACAAGACGAGTTTAAAGATGCAACATGTAGACGCCGTGACGCTCACAGACGTCTGCGAAAGATTTGAGTACCTTTACAACATGCAGCTTGGCTACTAGGGTACTTGAAGTACCTGCCTTGGCGAGTTGTACGAGTATGTTTCAAATAGTTTGAATAATACTGCTGACAAAATATAAAAGTGCAATCTGCACTTTGCAAGCTGCATTCAATAAAAAAATAACAATGCAATGAATTAGACGCAAAGGACGGATCAGTGTGGTGATTCTCCGGGGAGGCCTATGTCCAACAGTGGACGTTTCTCGGCTGAAATGATGATTATGATGAATGAATAATAGGGTATGGTTCTGTACGAAGCAAGGCACTCATAGTAAGCAGGGGGCTAACATGCTGCAACATTATTTTCTACAGCGCAATAAAAACAATTGTGAAAACGAAACAGGTAAAGTAGACTTTAAAGTTACCTTATGAAGCTGTTTCGCCGAAACGCTTCGCAAACTGCAAACAGTTATAATAATAGCTCAAATGCGTTCGTTGAAATAGGACACAATGTTCAAAACTTGTGCTTAGCTAATGTCATCAGCCACCCCTAGACAACCAGTGTCTGTAATGTTGCTATTCCCATAAGAATGAACACGAAACTTGACTTATTTAGCTATCTACTACTTCGTTTAATATAAGATGAAGATTTCCCAAGAGCGACGCTTAAAAAAGTTAGCAAGTTAGCAAAGGGGACGAAATACAAAAGTTCTCAAGCATCTGCTACGGAGTTCCACTGCATGCAAGAAAAAGTTGTTGAAAAAAATAACAAGCTAGCAAAAGTTTGGGAACGTCTGGCTAATGCTGATTCACTGAGTTTTTATTTTGTCACCCGCTTTATGAAGAACCGTATTAGGTGTGAAATTTGAAGTTCCATTTTTAAAATGATTTATTTTCTCTTTGGTTAGCTTTATAAGTTATTTTTGTTTTTAAGTTAATTTAAAAGTTAGATAGGACTATTTACTTAGGAAAAATATCTGTTCAAATAACAATCTTTCTCACACAATCGGGTACTAAATAACTAACTACACAGATAAAACCTGAAAAAAATACCAACTGAAAATATAAAAAACCGTGAGCTCATAAAACGAGCCAAATCCGATCCTGTACTCTCAGGTCCTAGAGAAACGACGCCAATTTGTGTCGAATACATTATGAGAAAATGAGAAATTATTCACCGTTCGCAAATCACGGTCGTATTCGTTTGCAAATACTTTTTCTTTCGAACCCCATCATTCGCTCGACTCCGCTCGAGTTACATAGCTTTACGCTTAATTAGTCGGTATCAAAGCTCCTGTTTTTTTTCAGTTATTTCAGTTTAAACGATCTTTTGATTGGTTTGAAATTGATACTTTTAAAATATTGTGATTTGCCTTTTTTCGTTTAATTTTTTTTAGGCTTTTTAAAATTCAGTATTGAACGGTTTTATTCATAGCTCTATGCTGTTACCGTTCTTTATTGCGTACTGATTGCTGGTTTGTATTCTATCTAGCTAATTCAACCCTACCCATTATAGTACCACTGTGTCAGATAAAATATTAACTGTGTATTACATTCAGGACAAATTAAAGTTCTTCCTTTCCCACACACACTTTCATAATAACTCGTTTATTTTTGTTCCAGTGGTGTGGCAAGACTGGCAAGTACACGTGACATCCACTCCTTCAGAGGCAGGAGGCCCGGCCCTCCTCACTTGTGTGGCTCCTGCCGCGCTGAGGGAGCATGCTTCTGTCGCTGCGTGGTACAGAGATGACTCCGTGCTGCCCGCCGCTGAACATATGTGTAAGTAGTAATAGCATAGCAAAGTATAAGGGCGCACCTTTCATAATGAAAGGTGGGGTCTTGTACTATACTCTGTATTCCCTGTTACCAGTTCACGTGAGTACCTATTGACTGCATCAGAGGACCGCATTGCCATGGCTGAATATGAGGCCAAGCAAGGGGTTTAACTAAGAAAAATCTATGTTTCTCATCGAAACGCTAGAAAGGAGAGAGTACAGGTTATATTTTTTTTAGACAAAGATTGTTACTGAGATATGTAACTGAAACTGTACTCTGCCCTGCCGAATTCGTTCTAAAACTCGATGTACCACTTTGGGTGTAATAACATAATGCCAGGTTACTTTTGTAAACCAATAAAATTAGATATTTATTGTACACCAGAAAATACAGGAACAATTGAAACTTAAAACTAAAAAATATACAATGGGCGGCCTTATCGCATTCTGCGATCTCTTTCAGGCAACCTGGAATGGACAGTGAATGCGTGGACATGACATGGGGTTGTCAGTGGTGCAACAATACCAACAAAGAATACAATGATACAAAAATAAATAGATACGAATACAAATAGATATATATGCCATATAATAGATACATAAATACATACATGTTTGATATATAAGCCGTAAAATAAATGTCGTATGACAATCGACAAATGACAATCGACAAATGACCTTAGAAGAGATTTCAGAAACTTAAAAAACCAATTAAACATATGTAATAGTAAATTAGAAAATACTACACAAATGTATGATGTTGACATCCAGAACCTTCAAAGGGAATTATTGAGTAGGGAAAATACACTGAAGGAAATATTTTTTAAATATGAATGTAGTCAACAGATGTTAAGTGAGCGCATGCAGGAGGCCTGTGAGTTGGTGGACCTGGTGAAGTGTAATGCAGAGAGGTATGAGTCATTGACTAACAACCTCACCTGTAGTTGTGCTGCTGTTCCGCCACCTCTCATGTCACAACATGTTGCTCCTACAACTTTACCCATCACTCATACTGCAACAACTTTGTACCCCACCAAAAGTAATGTCTTAGTATATTCTGATAGTTTAGGAACAGGTTTTGGATCTTTGTTAAATAACTGTTCTAAACATACAATAGTGAACCATTGTTATCATAAACTGCAATTTAATGAGCTTATTCATAAAATTCAACAGACACAATTGAATGAGCAAACTACTGTAGTACTTCTTTTTGGAAATAGCCTTAGTGTAACAAAAAGGGACTTAGTTAATGGTATTGACACCCTGCTTAAGTTAAGATTAGGCAAATTAATATGTTGTGCATTGCCCTATTCTGACAAGTTACTTGTTCAGGAAAATGAATATATTTCTAGTTTAAATAACTTGATGCATATTTTATCTTGTCGTCATAGTGACCGTTTATTGTTTTTTGACACCAACAATTTTGTTAGTGATTTTGTTTTGATTCGGGACCATATGTTTCTTCCCAAAAATAGTCGACATTTATTAGCTACATTGTTAGCTTTTAATATACACGCAGTTATTGATGATTTAACTGAGACTAGGTTTAGTGATTTAACAATATTATCCAGTTTTTCTGATAATACTACTGTAGATTCTTTAAACTATTAGAGCCGACAAAAGAGAAGACGAATAGTAATATTTTACTATATCATCAAAATATAAATCGCTTCTCCGGCAAAATTTTAGACGTGGAATTGTTAGTAGATAAATACCACATGGATATCTTATGTTTATGTGAAACTTGGTTAAAACCAGATAGGATGTTGTTTAATGTAAATAATTTTTCAGTTGCCAGCGCGTACAACAGATCCTCAGTGGGTGGTGGTACCCTGATACTTTGTAATAGTCATCTCAAATATAAGGAAAGGAAGGATATCACTGCTTACTCTGTTGATCGCTTATGTGAGGTAGCATGTGCAGAGGTCGAGGGGCATACTATCTTGTGTGTTTACAGACCACCAGCATCAAACTTGTCATTGTTTTTAATTACAATGGAAGAATTGTTAAGTAAACTTTTCCGGGATAATAAATTAGTTTTTGTTTGTGGTGACTTAAATATAGATCTATTAGTAAATTCACCTGAAAAATGTAAGCTCATATCATTGTTTAAATCATTTAACTTAAAGTATTTATTTAATGAACCAACAAGAATAACAGCAACTTCAGCTTCGTGCATTGATAATGTTTTCACAAATTGTAAAGTAAAAAAATCGTTTTTAATTAATGGCGTTAGGTCAGACCATACTGGTCAACTAGTATCTTTTGAGTCAGATAAAAACAATAATAACCTAGCTAAATCAATTCGATTAAGACCTCTTACAAAAAAAAAAAAAAAAAACTTTTAATAATAATGTTTTTAGCAACCTATGTAACGCCAGTTTTGATTCAAAAGACCCCAATATAAATTACGGCACGTTGTTTTCTACAGTTTTCCAAGAATTCAATAAAACGTGTCCTGTAAAAACATTTAACGTCAACAATTACAAATCAAAATTTAGCGAATGGGCCACTGTGGGCATAAGAAAAAGCCGAGATATCTTATATAATTTATATTACGAAAAATCTTTGACTTCCGATCAAGTTTTCCACACTTATGTTAGAAACTATTCCAAAATATTTAAAAGAGTCTGCGCTCAAGCAAAATCTCAAATAATAATTAACAAAATTGGTGTTTCTAATAATAAAATAAAAACTGTGTGGCAAGTAATTAATAGAGAAACCGGAAAGACACAACTACGCGATCAGAATGAGTTGTCATTGAAAATAACTAATCAAACCATTTCTGATAAGCAAGAAGTCGCTGAGACATTAGAAAAGTTCTTTACCAACATTCCGTTAGAGGTTACGAAGTCTCTTCCCTCCTCATCTAAATTAGCTGAAGCTCTTCTTAAGGAAAACTTTACTAAAGACACCAACCTTTAGATTTAAACCAATATGTATTGATACAATTAAAAACGCGTTCAAAAGTCTCAATATAAAAAATACTGAAGACTTATGGGGGATATCCGTTAGGGTTCTTGGAGATATTATTGATTCAATTGCTCCTGTCCTAACAGGCATATTCAATCAATGTTTGGACAGCGGCACGTTTCCTGACTTAATGAAACACAGTAAAGTAGTACCAATTTTCAAATCAGGTTGTAAGAGTGATCCCTCTAATTATAGACCTATATCCGTGCTTCCAGCATTGAGTAAAATCTATGAAAAAATCATGCTGGATCAGATGTTGTCTCACTTCAATTCAAATGGGATCCTGCATAGTCAGCAGTTTGGTTTCACGAAAGGTAGGTCGACAACGGACGCGGGAGTAAAACTCATCAGTCACATTTTGGAATCTTGGGAGAAGTCCCAGGATGCCATTGGCATTTTCTGTGATCTCTCAAAAGCGTTCGACTGCGTCGACCATAACACACTGATCTGTAAATTACACCACTACGGAATTCGAGGACAAGCTGCTGATCTTGTGCTTTCCTATTTATCAAACAGACAGCAAAAAGTAAATGTTAATGGGGCGACGTCCTCCGGGTCTCTAGTCAAGATGGGCATGCCTCAAGGTTCAATTCTCGGCCCATTCCTCTTCCTTGTTTACATTAATGACCTCCCTTTTATGATGGCCAAACTATCGGATATAATTCTATTTGCTGATGATACTTCGCTAATTTTTAAAATAGATAGGAAAGATACGGATGTCTTACAGGTCAACGAAAGTCTAATTATTCTCTCAAAATGGTTCGCAGCTAATAATCTTTTACTGAATGCGAAAAAAACTAAATGTCTTAAGTTCTCTTTACCAAATGTACCACAACGTGACCTAAATTTAAATCTTGACGGCAAAAATCTTGAAGTTGTAGCTGAAACTGTATTCTTAGGGATTACTATCGACTCAAAACTGCAGTGGGGCGCGCACATTAGAACTCTTTCGGGTAGGTTAAGTTCAGCTGCATATGCAGTAAGGAAAATAAGGCAGTTAACCGATGTTGCCACAGCTAGGCTGGTTTACTATGCTTATTTCCACAGTATTATGTCTTATGGCATTCTGCTGTGGGGATCAGCAGCAGACGTTGACTCAATTTTCATATTACAAAAGAGGGCAATCCGCGCGATCTATAAAATGGGTCCTCGCGAGACCCTCAGAGAAAAATTTAAAGAGATATCGATACTGACTCTACCTTCACTTTATATTTTAGAATGTATTTTGTATGTCCGCAAAAATCGAGGGCTTTTCAAAACTAGAAGCGACTTCCATAATTTAAATACACGCAGTAAACACGAAATTGTATTACCCAAATTCAGATTAACGAAAACTAGCAAGTCTTTTCTTATAAACAGTATACGCTTTTATAACAAGTTGCCAAAGTCAGTTATAGAACTGACCGACGGAAAGTTCAAAAATCACATCAAACGTGTCCTTATTAAAAAAGCATATTATAAAATCAAGGACTACGTTGAAGATAAAAATATTTGGTTTTAGCTCCTTCTGCACATGCGGCTTCCCTGGCAACTCATAAACGGCACAAATATGTGGATGTCTCTAACTATTCTCAATCTAATTTTTCTTCATTTAATAAGACTTTTTACAATGGTTTTTAATTATCTTTATAGCCCTTTGCTAAGAATAGTTACAGCACTGATAACAACATTTGTGCCACATGTTAAATTTAGTCTTGTTATACTTTGTATAGATTATTTTACCGATTGGTTTGTAAATGTGTGAACATTGTAGGCCTTCTAGATTGTTAACATTTTATCTCGTTTTACTTTTTTTAAATCTTTTGTTTATTTATTATATAATCACTTCTTGTTTAAGTTTCTTACGACTTATTATCGGGCCTGCGTTGTCCCCCCATCTAAGTACTGCTGTAACATGGAAATATTGTAAAACCAAACAATTTTTTAAAAGAGTAACCATGGAGTTTCTTGCCGGTTCTTCTCCATAGGAATCGACCAACCCGAACCGTGCACATTGTCGACGTTTTATAAGTGCCCATGTAGGCCTATGTGAAATAAAAATTATTGATTTTGATTTTTGATTTTGAATCATAGACAAAGTGTAAGTCAAAATACTAAGAGCACGATTACAGCGATTTATTTATTTTATTTATTAGGTCTACCAACAATTGTTTACACTTATCTACAAATAATATATAACATGCGTATAAACTCTAAACAGTGCAACAATTACTTATAGGTAAACACCACATGAACAAAGAACAATAATAAGTAGTTATGTTAGCAGTATGCTACACATTCTACAAGTAAACCTAGTAATATAACAATAGTAACATATGCGAAATATTAAAAGCATAATTGCCTCAAAAACTTACGTAAACACAGTCGAAAAACATTTACAATAAATCTGTTAAACAGTTCAAAAATTTAGATTTTTGTTTATTAAGAGAGTCAAAGTGAAAATCAACCACATCACTGCAACTATTCAAAACCCTACAATACCAAGCACATGGAATATGGCAATGGCGATAAGTAATGTTCCTTGACAAGTCTTTTAAACACAGGCAACGACTGAGCACGTTTAATCGGGTCAGGCAATGCATTCCACAGACGAGCAGCCTGGACAGTAAAAGATTTATCCATAAAAGTTGTGAGATGCATTGGCATTTTAAGTCGCAAGTTAACTGATGACCTTAGAGATTTCGTGTGGGAATCGCAGATTAACTGAAAACGATCAAAAAATAAATAAAAACAATAATTTTTCTTTCACATAGGCCTACATGGGCACTTATAAAACGTCGACAATGTGCACGGTTCGGGTTGGTCGATTCCTATGGAGAAGAACCGGCAAGAAACTCCATGGTTACTCTTTTAAAAAATTGTTCGGTTTTACAATATTTCCATGTTACAGCAGTACTTAGATGGGGGGGACAACGCAGGCCCGATAATAAGTCGTAAGAAACTAAAACAAGAAATGATTATATAATAAATAAACAAAAGATTAAAAAAAGTAAAACGAGATAAAATGTTAACAATCTAGAAATCTAGAAGGCCTACAATGTTCACACATTTACAAACCAATCGGTAAAAATGTGATCCTTGAGGTAAAGAGATATTATATCTGCCTAGCCTTTTTCCCGACTATTTTGGGGTCGACTTCCAGTCTTACTGGATTCAGCTGAGTACCAGTGTTTTACATGGAGCGACTGCCTATATATAACCTAAACCAATAGAATTAGATATTGCAACAAAATGTTTTCGTAAGTCAAAGCTATTTATTTGCATTAAATGCGGTACAAAAGATGGTATAGGTATGTAATAAGTTATTAGCACAATGACACATTTCACCATAAGTTGGCATGCAAATATTATACGAGTTAAGGTGCTCACAATAAGCAGATCTCTAATAAACTAGTACCTATCACATTATTTTTAATAGGTATTTAACCTGTTAAGTTTAATAAACTCTTCAAAATGCTTACTTTACTTACTAAAGTAGACTATGAAATTATATAAGTAACACACATAAAAAATAAATCAAATAATATCATAAAAGGCTACAGGTAGGAATTACAACAACTAATAACAAGATAATCTACAATGCATTCCTGTAATGATAAGATTGACATGGTGATTTTTTTAGAAATTCGTTTATAGAATAAAAGCTGTGAGAAATGAGCCAGGTTTTTAAAACTATACAGAATCTTCTGTAAGGGAGATCGGTTATAAAGGAGGGTATAAAATTATAAATAAGAGGGGCCATGTAAATACCAGGCCCCTCAGAAAGTATTGCGAAAAAAAGTTTTTATATATGGGAGACTGGCCAGTTATAATGTTTTTCGAAAATATGATTATTTATAAGTAAAAATAAGTAAGTTCCAATTTCAAAATTTCCCTCCACATTTTTTGCGAGTTAATTCAAAGTATTGTGTCTCACTGAAATATGGATCTGCGCCGGGAACATTTTAGAGCTATGATTTTATACGATTTCAAGTGTCGCCTGAAACCGGATGAATCGTACGATAGACTTCAAATGGCATTCATGGATGAAGGCCCTTCCAAGGCAACCGTGTATCGTTGGTATAACGAATTCAAGCGCGGTCGACCAACTTTGGGGGATGACGAAAGAAGCGGTCGCCCTTTGACGGCTGTTACCGAAGAAAACGTGCTAGCAGTGAAAAATTTAATCCAAGACAATAGGCGAATTACATATCAGGAGATTCAACACATATTGAAGATTGGATCGGGAAGCGTTCACGAGATTCTACACAGCCATCTTCGCGTGAGGAGGATAGTATCACGCTGGGTGCCGCACAACCTCACCGATGCTCAGAAGCAGGCCCGGGTGGAATGGTGCCGTGATATGCTTAACAAATTTGAAGCAGGCTCGTCTCGGCGTGTTTACGACATCGTTACAGGTGATGAGTCCTGGATTTATCAATACGACCCAGAAACCAAGCGCCAGTCGACTGTTTGGGTGTTTCAAAATGAGCCAACGCCTACCAAAGTGAAGCGATCTAGAAGCGGGGGTAAGATTTTGATCGCTAGCTTTTTTAATTTGACTGGCCACTTGGTATCAATTCCCTTACGGGATCAAAGAAGCATTAATGCCGAATGGTATACTACCAAATGTTTGCCAGAAGTTTTCTCTGTTATAAGCAACAAGCGACCAAACACAGGGCTCCGCGGGCTACTGCTCCACCACGACAATGCACCTGCGCACACCGCACTCAAAACGAGGGACTTCCTGGACAGCACGCCAGTCAAACTCCTGGGTCACCCTCCTTACAGCCCTGATCTAGCACCGTGTGACTTCTTTTTATTCCCAAAAATAAAAAATCAGCTCAAAGGGATACAATTTTCGTCGCCGGAAGATGCGCTGGCTGCGTTCGAGCAGGCTGTAAACGAGGTGTCTGCGGCGGACTGGAAAAAGTGTTTTGAAAACTGGTTTAGGCGCATGAATCTTTGTATAGAGGCTGGTGGAAAGTACTTTGAAAAGATTTAATAAAAATATATGTACGTATAGAACAATTTTTTTTAGTTTCGCAAAACTTTCTGAGTGTCCTACAACTACGCCTAAATAATTCGATTCTGGGTACAGGCAATTCTAATACATACTGTGTAACTTAAGTCCGCCTATGTACCACTATTGTACATGAAGTTTAAATAAATAAATAAATAAATAAATAAAATATGGGCGTTGAACTATTTACTTGCAAATATTTTTACAAAATTGATGAGCATTCGTGATAATATTATTTCTTCAGATTTCTATTTACAGATCTAAGGTCTGTACCTATTGAAGAGAAAACTGAATGATTTTAAAGTAATCACAACTCAAATTTAGTTAAAAGATTAATGCTCCAGCATTCATTAGAATACGAAGGTTTTGTTCAATGATCTTGAGATCTCTGACTAAGTATATGCTCCAAGAATTTACTTCAAGAACCATTTGGTCTTCTGTCAGTTTTATTATATTGTTTTAACTAAACAAGGACTTGAGTACTGTCATTGTCGGTCACGTTCAACTAACCCGCTGTCCACAACCGAAACATATAAACCGAATAAACTATCTTTTCCAAAAGTTTACTTCAGAGAGAGAATTTAATTCCACGTACATTTTACGGAACTTCAGACTCAGGGGAAACATTAAAACATCGTCTAAGTCTGATTCTCTTTTTATGACCGGACCTTTAACTTGTTTAAACGAAACAAAAAAGGCTATATTTTTTTTTTTTGCCAAAACGCTGGCACACTCAAAATAGTGAAAAGAAATTGCTAGTTAGTGATTTGACTTCGTCGTTGGTCTTGTGGTCTAAAGCGATACTGGAATAAATAGTTAAAATAATTTATGTGCGCGGTGCACTGTGTGCGTGCGCTGTTCGTGTACTTATACATTATGCATGTGTGTGTGGCAGTGACGCGGCAGTCGCCGTCCG
Source organism: Orthosia gothica (assembly GCA_949775005.1). Lineage (NCBI taxonomy): Eukaryota > Metazoa > Arthropoda > Insecta > Lepidoptera > Noctuidae > Orthosia > Orthosia gothica. The sequence goes on from OX459063.1 coordinate 1,860,847, forward strand.
AGCAAACAACCACCACACCAAACACCATGCTTACGCACACATATCGCCGCGCGCAACGATGAGTTGAACTATCTTTAAATAAGTACGATTTCTTGAGTTCGATCTTAAGTCCCAGACAATATAATATTAAGCACTTTCTCAATAACAGCCGGCATCTGTATATATACTCCATTGGTTGTAATTAGCTCGCCTCTTTTTTTACATAGGGCTTGAACTTACCTAACTGGTGAACTGTGGGTGTACTGAAAGTTTCAGCCTTACCCTTGCGTTATGTTATTAGTTTCATAATAGTTTATGATATGCAAGTCAGAATCCTATATGGCGCTCTCTATGTTCGACTGTGAAACTAAACTAACTTTTCTTCCCACAGCTGGTACCACACTCCTGGCAGATGAAGGCTGGCGACTCATCATCAGATCAGCCCGAGTAGAAGACTCCAGGGCACAGTACTCTTGTTCAGTGCTTGACTCTCTTACTGGGGAAAGGCGGAGAAGTACGCCGGTCAATATTGATGTTGCTCGTAAGTTTAATTATTTTTAATTTTTGCAAAAGATAATATCAACTCGGTAATAACTCAGAAAATCGATTGACTGTTCATCATTCGTTGTGTCTCGACAGGGTATATCACTGGTGGGTAAAAGCCTACCTTTTCTTCCTCCAAACCCCTGTCATGTGCGATCTCTGGCTATTTTGCTCATAGGTTTCTTCTAAGCAAGCGTTCTTCATCTTCTACCGCAATCACCGCTTATCATCAGGTGAAATAGTAGTCAAGCGCGGCCGGCGCTTCAAAAATAAAAATAAGTACAAAAAAAATAAAAAAATCAAAAAACCCGACTGTAAAGATGTAAAAAAGAAGAAAATCATGCTGTGCAGTCAGAGGATACATAATCGCGAGCTGGCTGACCAATACTATAAACATCTTTGCAGTCGGGTTTTATGATTTTATTAACTGTTTTTATTTTACTTCTTATTATAAAGAAGTTACAAAAGTTTATACTTTTTTTTTCAAATAACTTTTAAACATATAAGTGATATATATTTTTGTAATCACCTCTAAAAAACCCTTTATTTCGATACCCCACTCGATGGGTTTCGAAGAAAAAAGAAATTGCAACCCCAACAATATGGCGCCCAAAATCCGCTGTATCTTATTTTTAACCGACTTTCCAAAAAGGAGGAGGTTCTATGTTTTTTTTTTTTTTTTTTTGTATATGTTCACCGATATCTCCGTCAATTGTGGACCGATTTTGAAAATTCTTTTTTTGTTTGGAAGAGCATGTTTTGAAATTGGTCCCATTTTAATTTGTGTGAAGGTCTGATCAAGAACTTCGGAGATATACAACAGAACTCTTCAATAAATAACGGCAACACTCTCGGGATTGCTGCAATCGCATGTCTGTTTATTGTTTATACCATTTCATAACATAACATCACGCCAGTACGCTCTTAAGGGGTACGCAGATCTCTCATTTCACCGGTTATTTTTAAGTTTCATGATATTCGGGTAATCTATTCGGCGTTATAGGGACCTTATGAAACAACTTGCGTATCTATTAGGTAGGCAAAACTAAAAAGGGAAAAATAAAAAACTTTTTTGCAAAAAAATACTACCGACTTCCAAATGAAAAACTACAAAGTGAAAAATAACTTAACTCTTGGAAGTCGGTGTCCATTTAAAAAAAAAATGGTACCTACGTAAGACACCGACTTCCAAGAGTTAAGTTATTTTTCACTTTGTAGTTTTTCATTTGAAAGTCGGTAGTATTTTTTTGCAAAAAAGTTTTTTATTTACGGCATCTTTATACCTAAGAACACTTGGGCGGTCAAAACCTATCTAACGATGTCTTAATTATAAAAGTCCTTCAAGTGGTTTGAAAGATACGTGGTAATAAAGAATATTACCTACATACATACAAGATATGCGCAAAAACATAACCATTTCCTTGCAGCGGGGTTTAAAAAATAGCTTAGCAAACTGTGTTTTTAAGGGAGGGGTTTTGTATATTTAATTTTGTGATTTGGCTGACAGTGCATAGTTATCATCTCGACTAACGGCCACATTTGGCATCTGTGTGCATGCAGTGACTATAAAATGGTCAAAATGTGGTTAGTCGTAATGGATTGCTACCTGACCGCCAATGTTCATCGCAATGGTTGATTTCACTTATTTTCTAGTGCAGCCTTTTTTATGAAAGACCGTGCTTCGCGGCAGATATATTTCACGTTAACAAATCAAAACGATCGTAAAAACAAAATATCATTTCATTTTAATTCCGGTTTAAAAATAAAACCTATGAGCATAAAAGTCAGATAAAAATATTGCGTCTGAATGATTTTAAATACCCGTAGAATCTATTTAAAATCAGTTGACCCACTTTGAGATTTGGGGCAACTTTGAGCCATGCCAGCCATGTTTTGCATCAACGTCAGCACAAGAATACGTTTACATGTTGCAGATTTTTTTTTGAAATTGTACATTGAGAAATCATTAAAGATAAATTGTAAATTTTGGTTACTTTATATTGCAATGATAAAAAAGGGGTATCGAAGTATAATTATATAAAACTTTAAGTAAAGTCATTTTTTCATATTTTAACCGACTTTCCAAAAAGGAGGAGGTTCTATGTTCGACTTTATGTTTGTTTTGATATCTCCGTCAATTGTGGACCGATTTTGAAAATTGTGTTTTTGTTTGGAAGAGTATGTTTTGAAATTGGTCCCATTTTAATTTGGTGAAGGTCTGATCAAGAACTTCGGAGATATACAACAGAACTCTTCAATAAATAGCGGCAACACTCTCGGGATTGCTGCAATCGCATGTCTGTTTATTGTTTATACCATTTCATAACATAACATCACGCCAGTACGCTCTAAAAGGGTACGCAGATCTCTCATTTCACCGGTTATGTTCAAGTATCATGTTATTCGGGTAATCTATTCGGCGTTATAGGGACCTTAGGAAACAACTTGCGTATCTATTAGGTAGGCAAAACTAAAAAGGGAAAAATAAAAAACTTTTTTGCAAAAAAATACTACCGACTTCCAAATGAAAAACTACAAAGTGAAAAATAACTTACCTCTTGGAAGTCGGTGTCCATATCGAAAAAAAATGGTACCTACGTAAGACACCGACTTCCAAGAGTTAAGTTATTTTTCACTATGTAGTTTTTCATTTGGAAGTCGGTAGTATTTTTTTGCAAAAAAGTTTTTTATTCATAATAATAATTGAAGTAGTTATGTCAATTTTAATATCAAAATTAATCAATTTAACCTAAATATTTAACGTTTTACGGTACTTGCACATATTTCTGAGGAGTAGCTCGTGGCTAAATAATAACAGCCGCACGAATCGATCTTCAAGGTTAATCAATGCTTGCCGAGCTCGGTCCTTGGATGGGTGACCATCTTTACTTATCGAGATTCCTCCGTGCCTCGGAAAGCACTTTAAGCCGTTGGCTGTCATTTGGAAATCTTTAACAGTAGTTACGGTAGTCAGAAGATACCAGTACCACACCATGCGCAACGTACGGGTAAAAAAAAATGGTGACTGGCCGTCACCGTGCTCGCGAGGCAGGGTATGAAAGGATATAAGAAGATAGAAGTATGTAAGGGTCGTAGCAAGTGGCGTGCTGTAGTTTCTGCCTACCCCCATGGAAAAAGGCGTGTATGTACATGTATGTATTCAAATATGTTTCATAGCCAAACTTCCTCAACTTTAATTATGGATTTGTGTGAAACAAGTTTTCGTTACTGATAATTAGGGCAAGGTAGCAGTAACGTATTAGTTTTTAATTATTTAATAGAATGACTAACTTACAATTATTTTACCGGTATCTTAGGTAGATACAAGTACACTACATTTTTACAAGTCATTATTTTTGTGGTAAAACAATGACGATGACGTCTGTTCTTCGTACTTCACAACACCAGTTCAGTCATTTAATTAACAGAACCAATGTTCTGGCGCTGACCGTTGGAACCGGCTGGATGTGAGAAGTACAGGTCCGGACGCTTGGGGAATTTTTAGGTGAATTAATGATGATGACTTTCGGCATGTTTCGGCGGGGGTTGCTCTCCCTTCGCGCCTCCGGTTTTTATATACACTATGGGTAGCAGCCAAAAGACTACGTGAAGTCGGGGTGCCCCGTATCGATTTTGGAACAGATTCGACCTATTTTTGAGACATAATTTTTACGACAAACGGATGAACGAATACAAAAAACAACAAAACGCCTTAAGCCTTATAATTAGGTGTTATATACGATAGAATCGAGAAAATAAGCGAAATGCGAAAATTTATAAAAATTGGTAGTAAATGTCTTTATTCCTCAGTGCCCCGTTACGTACACTCCAACCGTGATCATTGTAACGATTAACCACAATCCCGTTATTGTTCTAGCCATGAGCGTGGCATCAGCTCCTCGCGGTGTCGCACACGGCCAGTGGGAGGCCACAGTCAGAAGAGGTGGTGACGTGGTCCTCCCCTGCCTGGTCCATGCCAATCCTCCAGCCACCATCACGTGAGTACCTAAATTACATATATCGGAGGGTTTACCATACAATCTTATAGTATGTAAATATCAAGCTTGGGTGTCTTGATCGAAATACTGCGGTATGCGGTCCCGGAAACATAATCCTGTTCACCACTGCCGCAAACTGCGACGAAAAACAAACCCCATTCTAGACGATTTTAGATAGTTATGTCCCGCACCGCATACTTTACCGATTTTGTACCATGTGTGGTACAACTGCAAAACACTGTCACCTAGACTTTCTCTGCCACGTAACCTCCAAATGATTATGACAGTGCTACAAGTTTTGAATATCTTTTTGAAAAAGAAAATCCGAGTACATAAAGTAATAGATTTTCACAACAAATTCATTTAGTGAAAACAAAATGATTCAATCATGAAAATAAATTCATTTAAAAAAAATAAAATGATTTGATTTCTGTTTGTGTAATGAATTCAGAGATTTGAAATGAAATTCAAAGAATTGTGTCTGAAATGTAATGCCCAACTTTCCTTAATTGTAGATTAATGTTCAGTCTGAAAACTAATTCGTAGAAATGTCTTGTTAAAATTTTAGTCGTTAATTAAAGCAATTAGGACGTCCGAAAGCCTTGAGTAGGTTTTTTATGAATTATTCATCGCTTTACAACTATAATTGTATCTTGACACATGTTTCTATTATTGTGTAGGTAGTTAGGTACCTACACACTGGGTATTTTGGGAAAAACGTACTTACACTGTACTATATCGAACATAAGCGTATTTTCACTGAAAACGAATTTAACGGTTGGTAGATACCTTTTCTACTTGCTTTCTACTATCTTTCCTACTTTTGCGTTACTTCCTATCTATATTATTAATATTTAATATATATATATATATATATATATATTATATATTATTATAAAGCTGAAGAGTTTGTTTGTTTGAACGCGCTAATCTCAGGAACTACTGGTTGGAATTGAAAAATCTTTTTGTGTTGGATAGTCCATTTATCGAGGAAGGTTATAGGCTATATAGCTATATGGCTATAGACCAATAGGAGCGGAGCATAAATGTTTTTTTTTGCAAAAACGGGCAAAATTATTCCTTTTTGAAAGCTTCCGTTGCGTGCGCTGCGTAAGCGGTTAAAGTTACGCAACATTCATGTATGTAGCCAATTGACGGGAGCGAAACCGCGTGGGATGGTAGTTAATAATATGTATAAATCTATAAGTCTGTGTTTTTAGATGTTTTTAGATAATTTTTAATCAATCACGCCTCAAAAACTGAACGGACTTGAATGCATCTTGGCACGCGGAGCATGACCTGAATAAGGGCATTTTGAATCATATAGGGCAAACAATTTAATGCATTACTGTACAATAATGTCATCAGTTGGAGCACGGGACTCTAAGTCCCTACCCTAATTCCCCGTGCTTCACCCAGGTGGAGGAACTAGGTGAAGCACGAGTCCAATCCAATTTGCATCCCGGTAGTATATTCCCTCGGGATTACGCGTGAAACTCCATCACGCCGGCGAAGCGATTGCCATAGTAACATAGAATTTCACAAAACAAAACTATTTTATAACCTTCCCTAGTTCTTCAACTATTCAGTCCCCTGCCAAACAGACGCATTGAGCGGTAATGCGGCCGGTATTACCAATTCATTTGCGTTATCCCGAGCAAACAGGCGTAGTACGGCTAATGTAGACAGGGATAGCGCCCAGGGGAGCCGTAACAACTGGCTTAGAGGAAAAGTGAGAAAAATAATGAGGTAATACCCACGCAATAGTTCGCCCAGCATATTTAACGATCGGAAACATGGACTGGTCTTATATCCCTAGTTATTGTCAGTAGATTCTCCCGTTGTCGATAATTTTCCCATAGGAACGCAATACCGGCCTACCAGGATAAAAAGTACCTATACTATGTCCTAATCCTGGTCATGGCCATGAGATTTAGTTGAAACATGGAACACAGATAGACCTATATATGATATATAATATGAACTATATAGGATATAATGATATGAAGTAGGATGCGATGTTGTAACGTCATAAATTCCACCCAGGTAGGTACAGCATGTTTGTTAAAACTGAAGCGGTAGACTGGAATATTATTGATACCTACCCGTCGTTTCCTGGGTAGGTAGGTATCTATCAATAAGGCCCTTTTATGATTGCGCTATGCAATTCGATTTACATCACACTAGCGATTTTCATGTTACTGACAACCTCTTGTACGGTACCTGGTTCACCGAGGTATTTGGCCCTGTAACCGGTGATTACTGGGCAGCTTAGAAGCAGTTGCGCAGCTGTCTCGTTCTCCTCCATGCATGTTCTGCACAGCGGGCTGTCCGTAATCCCCAAAACAAAAAGGTGCTTATTAAAAGTTCCGTGGCCAGTTGTTACAGCTGTGACTGCTCGCAACTGCTGTTTCGTCAGACGTAAGGCCTTCTGCTTGAAACGACCTTCTAAAGCGGGAAGTGCCTCTTTGGAATGCCTGCACTCACTGTGGTCATTCCACAATTTGTGGTATTGCTCCTTAGTGCGTTTCCTTAACGGACTGCTGAGGTAGCTGAATGATCTTGGCACGATTGGCTCCAGACCAACCACCGCCATACTGGACCCCCAACGGGCGAGCTCATCCGCCGCATCGTTACCTCAGGAATCACTGTGCCCCTTGATCCTTTGAATGGTTACTTTATTGCTTGACCCGACCTAGTTTAGGCGTTGATAACACACGTATATCAAGCAATGCGATGCAATTCGACCAATATGCACTGGATTCTCTCATGAATTCTCTCTTGATTCTCTTCGATGAAATACGTGCGAGATATCGCCTGTCGACGCAATTTAAATTGCGTCGCGCCATCAGGAAAGAGCCTACCACATGAAAATTTCCCACAACTGTGTTGTCGCGGTTACACAATAAAATAAAATAGTATTATGTTCACTAGTGCTTCCTGTTACTAGTGACGGGTTTAAAGCAGAAATTGATGATTTATTCTTTTCAATAGTGCCTGTTTTATGAATGCAAATGGGTCACGGATGTTTATATTTTATTTGAATACTAGTTGTGCCCGCGGCATCGCTACCGTCAACTGCCTACCGTACCCTACTTACCTACCTACCTACCCAACTTATATAATTATTTACTCTAGGGAGAAGAATATCGATTTCAAGTTTTGCTGCGCGCTATCTAGTAGCACACCAGAACACAACACCGAAACGAAAACAAAAAACAGGCCAAGTGCACAAAAAACTGCAAAAAAAAAACACGTTTGTTGTATGGGAGCCTCACTTAAATATTTATTTTATTCTGTTTTTAGTACTTGTTGTTATAGCGGCGAAAAAAATACATCATCTATGAAAATTTCAACTGTCTAGCTATCACGGTTCATAGAGCTATACGGAGATATAGCCTGGTAACCGACAGATAGACAACCACACAGACGGACCGCGGAGTATTAGTAATAGGGTCCCGTTTATTACACTTTAGGCACGGATACCTAAAAATTGATAGGTAGGTAGGGTAGGTAGTAAGCCAAGTAGGGTAGACAGGTAGGTAGGGTAGGTAGCAATTAAGTCAATTATGGCAGGGTAGGTAGGTAGGCAGGTGTTCAAGGGCTATTTCAGGTATGGCTAGAGTAAAAAGCCGCCGCTAGCCGCTGTCATCATACTACTATGTCAATGATGACGTTGACATGTTTGCAATGTAGTTCGTAATTTGGCGCCGCTAAACAAATACTAAAAACAGAATATATAAGTACATACAACAAAAGTGATTTTTTTGCCGTTTTTTTTGCGATAACGGTACGGAACCCCTCGTGCGCGAGTCCGAATCGCACTTAGACAGTTTTTTTTTTGTGTAATTTTCCACGGAGAATCTTAACACCGCCATTCAGAAAATTACGTCATATGCATAACCCCATCTATCGAATATGGAGTTCAATTATCCGAATGATAAATGATAAATGATTTTATTTCTGTAAGTTGATTTGTACAAACACTTTTACATGTCGATCATATTTTTTTAAAACTAGATGAGGTCGGCGTTTCCTATCTGACTACTCTGAGAAGAAAGGCCGAAACAAACTCAGAGGTCACAGTCTCTTTTAGGTCCTGACAAAATCTCGGTTATATCATGTGAGTGATATAACCGAGTATCTGAATAGCGTGTGTTGTGATATTTTACTTCTTGAACACTTTATATTCATCTAACTTTTGATATAGAACCGATTAAGATGAAACAAAACTAAGTAGTACTTCAAGTTACGCATAATTTTAATGTAAAAAAGTTATCTACATTGGTTTCGTACATTTTACGTGATGCCTGCACAAATAAATAGACAACAGACAAACAGACAAAAAATCCTAAAATGCTGGAAATGGGTTTTTTGGTTATCCTTTAACACCCTGGCTATATTTTTTATATTTTCAATGCACAAAACCGTTTTTCTACAGATTTATTATATGTATTGATGATATACAATGTCAAACTGAAACCGCTACCTTTTTTGCCAATTTTATTGTCATATTGCTGCTCTGCATAGCAGTTTATCTATCAATTTTTGAGTCGATTTAGCCCAACTGGATGCAGCAACACAATCTACAACAAAAATAAATATGTCATATAATGCGAGACAACACGGTCAGTTGTCGCATAAAACTTTATAGCTAGCCAGAAATGTCTTGACATAACTGTGTAAGTGTGTAGTTCATTCAGCAGCCAACAAGAGGTAGGTACTCAAACAAAGCTAAACAAAACACTACCGCAAAAAATTGTATCTCGAAAACTAGTATCCAACGCACTCCATGCCCCAACTTATATTCTAGAAACAAAACGAACCCGGCAGTGTAAAGTTAGCATCGCAGAGACACATAAAGCCGGGTGCAGACGTCGTTAGTAGGGATGTTACGGATGTCGATTCCGATTCGGAACTTCCAATTATTGACATTAAACTTCCAACTCCAACTTCAGACACTATCGGAGGTTATTATTGGAGTTCAATTGCTACTATTGTAGTAATTTTATGTTTTGATTTAGTTTGCAAAGAGATAATTATTATTTGAGATTTCTTCATTTTTATTTTCAACCAATATGTTTAATAATTAATATTTTATGCCTAAAATTAAAGAGGTTGACTCATATTTCTATTTTATATTACTTGACCTGCACCTAACAATTTACGCATCTTTCTCCTGCCTCCGACTCCATTACCGATTTCAGCTCCGACAAACAAAATTTATAAAATTCGACTCCGAGTTAGGTGCCGATAAAACCACCTGCGTAACATCTCTAGTCAAGCGCCGAGTGCGTACGACAGCGCGTCGACGAGCGGCCGAAGAGATCCCGACGAGTCCCCGACGACTCGTAAACTGGAGGCAACTAAAACATAATTACCTCCGTACTACGTGTCAGCACTAATATACGTAGGTAGGTACGTGAATTCTACGTAACTAAGAGTTTCTTAGCACTTTCATTTTTATTGGAAAAATTTCGTTTTGGGACGAAGCAAATTCAAATCCAAATTCATATTTGTAAAATCATAGGTACAATATAATAAGATCTAATTCTAATGTCAGGATTGCTATGTTTTACATAATAGGCAAACAGATTTTGGATACAAATAATTTCAATTTTAAATAATTATATGTACGAGTATATAATATATGTAGGATCAGGGGAAACCGAGCGGTATATATCGCCAGGATTTTGGCGTTCCCATTTTATTGGGATAAACAAGACTACAAATAATAACAAGGTTTTAATTACAGTACTAGTTTCCCCATAACAAAACAATAAAAAGTAACAATATAAAGTAGTTTAAAAGGGTTGTAACAACAATACAGTTAATCGAACAAACCCTTAAGGTAATAGTTCGTACATCAGCCTAAGCCACCCAAATACAAAGTGTATCGTTCGCCATCAGCAAGCCAATTCAGCTATGTGAATATACAACAGTGCTGTACCAAATAAACCGTGTAGGTTAGGGTAGTGTAGCTTAGGGTCGGGTAGGGTACGGTAGAGTAGGGTCGGGTAGGGTAGGGTAGGTAGGGTAGATAAATGTTTGGTGTTTTTATGGCAAAACAAAGTTTGCCGGGTCAGCTAGTTAAATTATATATATATACTCGTATACCATTAAATACAATTGATCTTCAATAAATCGTATACTTGACTCACACAACGACATCATCTTCATCATAACAGCCGAAAAACCTCCACAGCTGGACATAGGCCTCCCCCAAGCGTATCCACATTGACCGGTCCCGTGCGTCCCGCATCCAGCGGATCTTCGCAATCTTCACCAGGTCACAACGACTTGCGTAATTATTATTTAGGAAATTTATTCTGGTCTGACAAGAAAGAGTTTTTGTGTTCATATCCACGAAAAAAGTAATTACTGGCAAAACTACAATCAGACTTCAGACAGACCCACCTGATCTAATTAATTAAATTTAAGTCAGGGGTCAAACATCCGTAAAAACATAACTTTTCACAAACATAATTTAGAATTTTCAGTACCAACTAACGATGCCCAAAAATAAACATTAATTAACGCGAGTGTCGCGCATATTTCACAAAAATATAAACTGGCGGTGGTGGCGGTGCAGTTAGTGCTCAAAGCTACTTAAATCAGAGCTCGCAAGTGCACACGAGTACACACTAACAAACTGCGCTTTGTTTGTTAGATATACGACGGGACGTGGTTTTTTACCCACGCAGTGTATTTTCTGAAAAAAAGCGGTTTTCAGGAGCTTGATATTCAGACACAGACACCAGAGTTGTTGGGTTAGTTTTTCTATCTGAATATTAGCAGCCTGGAGGACACACGACCTACGTCATTGAAGGAATTCGGTTAGAACACCACATGTATCTACGTAGTTATCTTGTCCTGCTCTGTATTTGCAGTGCAATGCCGCGATAAGAGGCCAACACTAAATTACCTATTGCCCAGTTAGTATGATACCAAACCAGTGCCACTATTTTCTCATTACCTTTATGATAAGTACAATGTAGGATTCGAACGAGTCCTTTTTTCTGCTGTCACGTCTACAGGCTGAAACGGAAGGACAAAAACTCCTTAAATCAGATCTTACAGCTTTACAGTGAGTTGAGCACAAAAATAACAAAAGAGTTTTTATGCAAATACCTATTATACTTAAATTACATGTCATTTCAATTTATAAAGATAACAACGCTTTGTCCTCGCGAAACGCGATATTTTTCCTGATTGATCATTTTTAGTGCTTTTATCAACACTTTCTTAAAATTGACAAAACCATAACTTGCCAATAAGGTTTTATGAAAACTGTCCCTAACTATAATATCTTTCCTTGTAAAAAAAAAACAGATTAAAACAAAATGAGAACGAAGTAAAATTGTACATTAATAAACAATTTCATTCCAAAAGAGATAAAACGCCCGTCATAAAATAACGTAACAAATCACTCTTTTATTATTTTTTCAGAGAAAGACTTAGCTAACAGAAATACAAAAATAATTTACAGTCACGGACCTTTTGTAGGTAGATACAAAGTTTTATCTATTCCCCATTTAGATAAAAGTTGATTAATATTATTAACTTGTAAATTACGGGTAACAGGCAATTTCCATTACTCTTTACTTTGCTATCAACATTTTTATCAGAATATTGGCAGGAAACTCGTGCTTGGCTCGCGAGGATGGCCGTAATAAATCATTTCTATTCGAAAACAAGCCAGCCACTCCGAACATAAACGAATAATAGCTAAACTTTGGTGTTAAACACGTCTTATATGATTCTTTGATATATTTATGAGCACTACGTAGTTCTCGTAGAAAAAAAATATGGATAATAACAGCGGTATTTTTTGTAACATCAAACAATAACAAGGCCTAACTACTCACGAAATTCCCTTTACCGTAATTAAGGTTATAATCTGTGAAAAGGCTGACAAAGAAGATGTACGATTTATATCATAAGTCGGAGAGTTAATTTTGACAAGCCTCGTCAACCTACGTCTTCTCCAATTACTGCCCTACATTGATTTCTTCTATCTACATAAATAAGTGAACGAGTACATTTCTTGTGCCGCCAGTGTAAGCCGACTCCACGGTCTCGCGTCAAGTGTGACAAATATACGTGCGTGACCCGAAGGGTTTTGTGTAAAGTTTGTGGAACCCTGAACAAGGGGTGTTGGTTTTTATATTTTGTGGATTTAACCCTTGTCTGGTCTGCCTATCGTGTCGCTCCCAATTATGGTGACTGAGGACCCCTTGTTACACACTCGCGTTTATTTTTTATCAACAATTGTGTTCTATTCATTTGTAAGGGTAAGTACACTGGACCCTTGGATCAAGTGCGGGGTAGTAACCCTTTATTTGGAGCTAATGAAATAAAACGATAAAAAGTCCTTGGAGATTATTTACCCAAAACAAATAAATACCTACCTTATTTATTATATCTACCGTACCAAAAAAATGAGGACATTATGTACTGCCGTCCTTACAAAAAGTGCAATTACTCGGGTTTTTGGGCCTCACAAAATTACGTAACATATCCGTAATCAGCAAAACGAGTAGCATATTTTCTTCTTAGACACTTTTTATGTGTCTATCTATCACCAATCCGGTTATTTAATTAAGCATAACTGTAATATCTGGCTCATGGTTTGTGATTTACTTAACAAAATGGACACAAGTTTATTTATGAAAAAGTTTGTTAAAGTACTTCGTAATATTACTAACAATAACCGCATTATGTAATATATATTTAGAAGTTATTATATTTTAATTACATTACATACATAAGTGCAATAAGTTTGAGTTATTGCTGATATGTTATGACATAACATTAACAATTTTTGAAACAAGAGACAGTTATTTGTTAAAACTGTCTTACTAATAAATACCACAATAAGTAAGATGCTTATTGCACTTATGGTTATAATAGTATAAAACACAATAATTATATATATATATAATAATTTAACACACAATCATTATGGCTGGTCAAAAATGCAATAATATGTTGATTTCCTAACAATTATTGCAATGAGAAATAAGTAAACTATTTATTGCGGGTATGACTAGTAAACGTTATATCATATCTATGTAATAAATGGTCCTATACATAAGTAAATGATTGTATTTTTAGAAGCATTAATATAATGTATTTAAAATATTAAATACTAAGTAATAAATTGTGTAATTTTATTCATAATCTTGTGAAAGTTTCATGTTGATACCCTGTCTAATGATGGAGATATAAACAATACAAAAATTAAATCTTTTTCCGAGTTTTCTCGGAAGTTGCTCAAAGTCTCACAAACCTAGTAATTGCACTTATCGTAAACACAACAGAGTATGTAAGTATTACTACTACGTACTTACTCTACTTAAAAATGTTACCTATTGAAAGTTATAGGTAGTCTTGTTTGACAAGCTATGTATATTCAATACTAGCTGAGCCCGCGGCTTCGCTCCTGTTAACTGACTGCCTACCCTACCCTACTTACCTACCTACCATTTTTTTTCTAGGGTCATCATTCTTTTGCGGAGAATCTTAGTTCTGCTATTCAGAAAATGACTTCAAATGCACAACGCCATCTATCGTATATCGAGTTCAACTGTCCGAGTAACTGAATTGTGTGTTGGGATAATTTTACTTCTTGAACACTTTAAATTCACCTAACTTTTGATAGAGTGAACCGATTGCGATAAAACAAAAACTAAATAATACTTCAAGTTATGCACAATTTTACGTTTAAAAGTTATCTACATTGGTTTCGAACATTTTACGTGATGCATACACAAATAATCAGACAAGCAGATAAACAGACAAAAATTCCAAAAATGCTGGAAATGGGTTCTGTTGGTTATCCTTTAACACCCTGGCAATTTTTTTGGAAATAATTTAAATGTACTAAAACGACTTTTCTATAGATTTATTATATGTATTGATGATGTACTTGAAACCTCATAATTCTTTATTGACATTGACAACCATAACAGCTTATAACTGACCTTGATATCTTGTAATAATGTTATATAACAACAAAGCAAATGTGAGAACTCGCACGTGTTACAAGACTGTCATAACAGCGAACACGCGCGGGTGCCAACGACACACCCCACTTACCTACCCGGAAACAACTGAGACTTTCAATTTCCTTGAACTTATTTAACTGAAAATTGTGAAATTCAAAAGTACCGTTTGAAGGTCTAATTGAAATAAATGATTTGACTTATTCCATTTGAATATTATTTCCACGCATATTCCGGACTGAAAAGATGGTGAAATGATGAAACGAACTCTGGGCTTAAAATTACTTCTTTTTCTTCTAATTGACTGCTGAGCTCCGGTTTGATACCCAGGTCGGCCAAGAAGTGATATTGGGTTTTGTCATTAGTAGTTTTTCAGTATGATCCGGAAGTTTAGAGGTGGTAGAAGGTGTTGTGACACCACCTGGCCCTAAGCCTGATCTCTACCCGGTCGTCTCGGATTACCGTTCCAGCTATGAGAGTAAGGAACAGAGAGATTGTTTGCGCACACACTTGTGCATTATAATATCTTCCCCATCGATAGATAGTCTCCACTGAGAAGGGCCACCGTGACTGAAATTAGGTCTGGATGATTATAATTACAAAGAAAATAATAACGTACTATCTTGAAGATTTCCCGATATCAATAGATATTAATGCAATTTCATGAACTAGGCTACATGATGTTTGCAGACACAGCAGGCTATTTTTAACCGACTTACCAAATAGAAGGTTCTATGTTCGACTTTATGTTTCTTTTTTTCGGTATGGTCACCGATATCTCCGTCAATTGTGGACCGATTTGTTTTTTTTTTAATAATATGTTCCGAAATTGGTCCTATTTTAATTTGGTGAAGAACTCTTCAATAAATAACGGCAAATATCTCGGGATTGCTGCAATCGCATGCATACTGTTTATACCATTTCATAACATAACATCATGCCAGTACGCTCTAAAGGAGTACGCAGATGTGTACCTACAGCTCACCTTGGTACACTCTCATTTCACCGGTTATGTTCAAGTTTCATGGTATTCGGGTAATCTATTCTGACATTATAAGTGCCTTACTAAAGTAAAGTTATTTTTCGCTTTGTACTTTTCTTATTTTTTATTTTTTTTGTAAATAAATAAATCATTTAATATAAATATAATACTATAATATAATAATCATTAAAAAAAAAATCTTTTATTTTATTTAAAAAAAAAGATATTTTGTATCATATAATTTTAGACATTTATTTATACCCACCAAACTTCGTAACAGTTTGTCGGCGGCTTTGGAAGTCGGTAGTATATTTTAGATAATTATTTGCAGGATAACTTATTTTCGAAAAATATAACAGTACCTAAATGCTATTTAACTGGGTAACATCAATCAAGTTACCCCAAAGTAGGTAAATACTCGTTTCTCCATGATTACACACGTTGTGTATGTAGCCATGTTTATTCTGTGCCTATTATCCACACACCTAGGTACATAGCTACACCGCGCGCAAACAGACTTCACTACACAAGGCCTACCCCAAGGGAGCGATATACAACGGTCATACTGCGAATATTACCATGCGTGGCAGCCTTATCAGTAATACGGCAGAGCCAACAGATATTAATATACGGGCTATGGCCTTTTGAGACCGAAACTAGAGCCTAAGCTATTTGTACAAAGAAGAGACATAAATACAGACACTGTTACTTTTACAATAGTAAACTGAATCTATTTCCATTTAACCGTAGGTAAGTAAGTATTTTGCGGACAAAGCCGGTTCTTCTCGTCCTAACGAAAGCATATTTTGTATCTGAAAAAGTTAATAACAGCAGCTCATAGACTAATGCTAAATAAAAGATTTGCAAGTTTGCTAAGAACTGTATTGACAGTTCAGTTGTATTGATCCAGTTGTGAATCAATCCATCTAAAAGTGATGATCATGACAATATTTCTCATGAAAAGATAAATGTAGATCTAGCCTGATACCTCAGTCCTACTGCTTGTGCAAGTTTATTATCAGCAGTGCAAAAAAAACCTATTAAGGAGTTCCAGTGGCCATCTGTGGTGTTCTTCACTTTCTGAGTGCAAATGATTGCAGTGTGGATGGAAATACTGAAATCGTTATATGTATGACTATAATATTTGAGGAGTTCCCTCGATTTCAATAAACTCCCATAATCAGATCCTGACCTGATGTCCATGGGACCACCTGGAAAGTATACCCTTTCAAATACAATAAAAATATCAAACGTCTTTCAGCAATCGGGGAAAATACATTTAAAAAAAAGACGGGCTGGCTGACCAAAATCTGGTGTATCCTCCGCCTGCACAGCATGTTTTTTCCCTTGTTTACGACTTTTTAGTTCGCTTTTGAAGCAGTCGGGTTTTTTGATTTTTTGAATTAAGTTTTTTTATTTATAACTTTTTAGTTAGTTTTTTTTTCGAATTAGATACATTTAAACATATAAGTGTTATATATTTTGATACCCCACACGATGGGTTTGGAAGAAAAAAAAAATTGGGCCCCCACAATATGGCACCCAAGATCCGCCATTTTTCTATTGTCCAATTTTAATGTAGCCTATGACACTCGCAGGGTTAAGACGCATCGATTGACGTATGAATCATCAAAATCGGCCAACGCGTTTGGTCTCTGGAACGCCATATAGGAACATACATACATACATACATATACTGATAAACACATTACCCTCCTTCGGCAGTCGGGTAAAAAAAATTAAATACTTTATTAATAAACAATTTGTAATTAAAAAAAAAATGTTACAAAAAAAAAATTGTACCTAAATACTAGGTACACGGAACATTTCGTGTTCTGTCCTAATCACCACGGAAGTAAATAACGATATCCGAGTAAATCAAAGCGGACGCTCCTTCATAACAAGCATTGTTCGCCACTGTCTGCTCACAATGGAAGCGCCTATTAATCATAACTTGGAAAACGTAAGAAGTTTTACATTCTGTTGTGATTTATTATTGATTTTATGATAAAAATGAAAGGAAAAAGAACAACTCTTTTACAGTTTATGAGATGGTGATGGGCAGTAATAATCTAGTCGCAATTTTATCTACACTATACATAATATTATAAAGAGGAAAGATTTGTTTATAATGGATACAATCAAAAACTACCCGATTTTGAACATTCTTTCACCAGTAGGAAGCTACATTCTTCATACGCTATTTTTATAGTCCTGTGGGGTGCGCCACTGAATTAAAGCCGCGAGGAAAAGCTAGTCTAAACTAACATTATTGCACAATACGATAAAACACACTATCGCTGATAGCTATAAGCTATTTTTATTCCGGAAAAATCACGATGCTTGTGGGTTGGCCCAAGGGAAAGAAACCATGCGAGCACCTTTTGTCATGGCAGTTTATCAAAAAAATTGGCCTCGTTGCGCGTTGGTCTAGTTTGTAGGGTTCCGTACCCAAAGGATAAAAACGGGACCCTATTACTAAGACTCCGCGGTCCGTCTGTCTGTCAGTCACCAGGCTGAATCTCATGAACCGTGATAGCTAGACAGTTGAAATTTTCACAGATTATGTATTTCTGTTGACGCTACAACAATAAATACTAAAAACTAAATAAAATAAATATTTAAGTGGGGCTCCCATACAACAAACGTGTGATGACGATGTCTAAATCTCTTTTTTATCATATTCCTTTCGCAAGTATGCTGGAAGAGATTTCATTAGAAATAAGCATCACCTCTGTACCTATTGTATGTTCCTTCTTCTTGTCTTTGTATTATGTGTGTGTACATAAATTGTTAAATAAATATAAGTATTTTTTTTTCCGTTTCTTGTGATAATGGTACGGAAACCTTCGTGCGCGAGTCCAACTCGAACTTGGCCAGTTTTTTGTTTTTGCTAATCTCTCGTGTCTCCTATGTGGGTCACAAATAAATATATTTTTACTTTTTTTTCTTTCTTTGATAGCAAGCGCTACTGCAGAGTATGAGGCCCTGGGCTCAATACCCAAGTCGGGGAAAGTGTGTGGATTTGTGACCGGTTGATGGCAATAGGCTACATGGCTACATTGGATTTAAATATAACTGGCGAAATGTGGGCGAACTATAAGTACTCCTCTAAGAATCCCTCGGTAAATACCGGCGTGACGTTATGATCACCTCAACAGATCTTCGAACATTAGAAAAAGACATAGCTCTCGCTGTCGGTGTTCCCTTTATTACCCATTCACCATGGCAGCGATAAAACCGTAAATAAAAGATTAGATTACGTTCCGCGCCAGACAATGCTTGCACGCTGAATTAGAGAAACCCAAAAGTTGCCGTCATGGTTGATCCTTATTACGTTTTCTAATTTCCTATGGTGTGTTAGTGAATAATTTAGCGACATTAGGACAGAAGCTTAGGGTTGACGGAATGTCGT
The DNA here is from genome assembly GCA_949775005.1 of Orthosia gothica. NCBI lineage: Eukaryota > Metazoa > Arthropoda > Insecta > Lepidoptera > Noctuidae > Orthosia > Orthosia gothica. The sequence continues at coordinate 1,879,771 of OX459063.1, forward strand.
CTTTGCGAATTGTGGCATCTGAGGTCGAGACTGATTCTTTGTAGGAAATCACAGGAGCACATTATTTCTTCAACCGCTCCACTCAGTACTGAGTGTAAGGTCTCCAGTTTTCCATCATTGCATGCCATTGTTTTCAGTCCTGGATATTCTTCATCATTTTCTTTCGTGTTACCTTGGTCAGTTCGTCGGTCCACGCGGCTTTTGGCTTCCCTTTTGGCTTTTGGCTTCCCCGTCTTTGCATTCTTAGCGGGTTCTTTGTCTTCAATCTTCTTCTTCATTGTTGTTCCGTCACTGCTAAGGATCTTAATCCCATACGATACGTTTCCAAATATTCAAAAGAACTTTTCTATACCATCTGATGTTTGGTTTTTAACACCCGCCGGAAAAAGAGGGGTGTTATAAGTTTCACGTGTGTTGCACACAGCAACACACGTGAAACTTTCACAGGTCTAATTACTTATTTGTTAGGTAGGTACTTGAAATAATAGATTTAGAATCTTTTCCTTTTTAACCCCCGCCGGAAAAAGAGGGGTGTTATAAGTTTCACGTGTGTTGCTGTGTATCTGTGTATCTGTCTGTGGTATCACAGTGCCTAAACGGATGAACCGATTTTGATTTAGTTTTTATTGTTTGAAAGGTAATTTGTTGAGAGTGTTCTTGCTATGTTTGAATAAAATCGGTTCAGCCGTTCAAAAGTTATGGGCATTTTACTGTTTGATTCGGGGTGTTTTCTCAAGATAAATAGGTCGGTGGTTTTTTAAATTTTGAAATTTTACTTGTAATATGTAACTTTATAGTTAATGTGATTTAACTAAGCATATCTAAACTAAATCTTAATCTAGGATCAAACTAAGAGCATCTAGTTCATTCCGACCGAAAAGCTCTTAGATCGACTAGTTAAGCCTGGGATAATCTAAGTAGCTTCTCAGATACACTGAAAACTTAGAGAATACGTGGAAATCTGCTCCACTCGGAAACTGTTCGCGTCATAGTCTGTTGGGTAAAGTTTCTATTCTGTCTATCATCATAAGTCAGTGGCATCAATCTTACTAAGCTTGTGACTCCCATCAATCATAGTTCACTACCTACCGTACGTCACGTAAAGTATGACAAGCTCTTTGTTATCTATCATACATAACTTGAGGTACCTAGCAGCAATTATTTGATCTGTAAGGTTATTTCCAGGTAGATAGGTAAATTATTGAGTTGTATCTTTTTATCATAATATCACAGGCTTCATCTGCTGCAAAGCTAGCTGACCAACTTGCTTTGAGTTGAATTTTAAACAAAGTTATCCGGGACACACAATGAAGTTAATATACGGGTAGTGCATATCAAAGACAATCAGGACAGTCATTGTATCACGACAACACAAAGCAACAATACAATAGCTCGACCTTTCAATTAGCTAGCTAGTCTACAAGTTTACTTCAATTACAAGAACTTAGCAAGCAGACGCAAACTTCTGTAGTAGTGCAGGATTAGTACATTTCAGGTCTTTTTAGGTCTAATCTTGGGCATTCTTAGGTGAGTCTTGTTCTTTGTGACTAAGTAAAATTTCGTTAGAGCAAAACTTTGCCACTTCCAAATATAGTCGATAGCGCATTGCTTTGACTGTCCATTTTAGGCTGAGAATAAAGTATAATAATATCGTAGAATCTACCTTAGACATTCCTAGATGCATATTCTTCTCCGTTTCAATGATAATACTGACAGCAAATTTGTGTTCATCCAATACTTCGCCGCATCCACAACATTTTTGTTGGCAGCGCATAGGTCGTTGTGGCTGCCAGTTTTGGGTGAGAGAGGGCAAGTAAGTAGTTTCGTCAATTATTAATTATAGTACCTATCGTCATCATTAATCTTGTCAAACCGTATGTCAAGTGTGTAATCACTTCTGACGGAGTGTGTAGCTAATCTAATTGATTGATTGTACCTAACTTGTTATATCGCTCAGCAAATCTTAACATCGCTGAGATTTGTCAGCTTAATGACTGGTTAGAAAACTAGCCTTGATTAAGCTTTAAATGGCTGAATTTTCTTAGAGCGGTTGTACAATTCAACTAGCATTTTTTTTTTGTTATACGCTCGCGTTTGACCACTATCTCGCCTGATGTTAAGTGATGATGTGGTCGAAGGTGAAACACGCTTGCCTAGAAGTAACCTATTCACTCTTGACTTGAAGACCCCTAGGTTGTAGCTATCAGAAAAACAAAGACGCCGGCAGGGAATTCCACTCCTTAGCTGTACGCACAATGAAAGTATTTTCAAACGACTTCGTTCCCTATAAACCAACGCTGCTTTTTTACGATAAAATGTATCCCTGGAAGAACACTTGGCGATGTTGCAGCTTTCTATCACTATCACTTAGCTTAACACAAAGTAAAATTAAATCTTAAATCTTATCACTTTTCCCCGGCCAGCAATGCTGCCAGCGTTCTGGACACATTTCACGTTAACAACGATGTGGACGATTTTTTCGACGCCCAATTAGCCCTGCCCTTTTCATACGCGTTCGTAGTTTTTGATTATTTTTCTTCGTCGTATCGATTAAACCGCAATAACTTACTTGCAGCGACCCACTTGGCTTCGGAGTCGGTTTAAAGATTTCCAGGTGGGCCATGGAAGTTGGTGGCTTGCAAGGAGCTTTTCTGCAGGCATAGTTAGTCAGAGGAGGATGTTTGACGAGCCACAGTCTCTTCTTTGTCTCACTAGACCTGCTGTCATTAATTGGTTTAGTTAACCTCAGAAAGCTTTTCTGACTCCTCAATCTGCCCCTTGGCTTGTCCACATTGTATAAGGAGTTTCGTCTATCTATCTCCTTGTGTTTTTTGGAAGAACAGGCCACTTCTCTTCTGAACTCCAGAGGGGCTATTCCTGCAAGCGGGTACAGTGCTGCGAGTAGTGTTGGTTTTAGGCAGCCCGTAATTATCCTGCATGTCTCATTGAGGGCTACATCAACTTGGCGGACTTTGATTTAAGTATATATTTATATAGTTATTGTTAATTAAGTATTTTATACTATGTAAATTTGTATTTATGTAAATAAATGCTTAACACGTGAAGTGAGTGATATCAGAGATATTCTCCAACGAATCTCTTTATAATGTATGTTTAGATTAAGATTACAATGTGGGTACCTGAGAATCTCAGCTCTAAAAGTAGTTTCTCCTGAAGCGCGCGTTTATGTGAGACAACGTTAAACTTTAAATGAGACTATGTGACAATGTCATTGTATCCACCAACAATGTAAGTAGCTACACAGTAAATCAGTCCCATATAATACAACAATAGAGTATCAAAGGCAAGACAAACAAGCGACACAGTAGGTACCCACTTCAATTTGCATGGTCTTCAAGTTTAGCTCACCAATTACAGCGAGTAAACAGACGAAGCCGGGAGTAGTTAGTGTATCGCTTCATGTTCACTTCAATAGGGCTCTCGTTAACCCAAGTCCTTCTAAGTTTTAAGCTGCGGGTTTTGAAATGTACGGATTATTAGTTAAGCGCACTTAATACTCAGTATAGATTTGAAAGTAAGTAGCGACACGCTCCCGCTATGCACGGATTTCACTACTTGAAGTATATCATTAATACTGGTAATATTATTCTGAAAGTTATGGTGCAAGTCGCACCAAAATCCGTTGCAAGTTCAGATTAACAAAGCTGTTTCACAGACAGACATGTACAGTTCTCGCCACACTTCTTGGCCGAAATTTGGCGAGACCTGTACCTATGGCATTTCTTCATATTTTCCCATGATGTTATCGCTGTACGTTTTTTGTTAATGACAAATGAAATATTTATCTATGAAGTCTCGGGTACCTCTCTTGTTTCGTTTTATTGCTGTCTAGCCGCAACCCTAGAGGGAAAACAATACCTTCGCAGAATAGCAATTAGGTGTGACTGGTGACCTATATTCAGCTGTCTAGGCAGCTACATAGTTCCAAAGCTTTTTGGATGTCGCGAAATATCTATCAAATAGATGGCATTGACTGAAATAACATAATAACACATTTTATTTAGATTTTCTGTCTACAGTATATTCATTTTGTTGCACTATCACCCTAATTGCGTAACTTTAAATAGTGGCGCACGCCTGGTTTGCTTCATATGTCTAAAAATCCCTGGACAGCGTAAAAGGCACAATTAATACAGTTGAGTTGTCAAAATGAAAAGGAGCTCGCTCGCTTCGTGCTCTCAAAACAGTTACGCAATTAAAATGATGCTTTTAAGTCGTAACGCATTTTTATGCAACTTCACCTATCCGTAGCACCGTGGCGCCCTCTGAGCTGTTTAAATATAAAGCTGAGAGATAGAGTAAGAAACATAAACATTCGGCAAATAACAAAGGTAAAGGATGCTTTACACTTCTCTCAAAGTCTCAAATGGAGATGGGCTGGCCATGTTGGGAGATATGGGGACAATCGATGGACAATTAACACCACAAAGTGGAAAGGACCGCATGGCGTGAGAAGTAGAGGTCACCCGGGCGCTCGGTGGCAGGACGAGATTGTATCCAAAGCAGGAAGAGACTGGATGACCACTGCTAAAGATAGGGCAAAATGGAATTCTTTGGAGGAGGCTTTTACCCTGAGGGGGTCCACATTAGAAGGAGATTGATTTGCATGAGGAGTGTATTTATTATGGTTGCTTAGTAATATAATTATTAAATAAAAAAATAATTAATGCTATGTAATTATTGTGGAATCAAATACAGCTATTTTATTATTATTATTTTATTATCACCTATCCAAGGTTTAGTACTTAAATTATGCAACTATTTATCCTTGCGAGAAAATAACCTCACGTAAACATTTGCTTTTTTCGCTCAAAGAATCTTGCCAGTTCCAACTACAAACACAGCGTGCTCGCTCACAATACCACTTCCTATGTTTCCGCACACTTCACACATGGGGAGTTATTTCCCGAGTAATTACGCACTCGTGCGCGCAATATAATTTTATTGGAAAGCCCTTCGGTAATGCTTTAATTGCGGAACAAAGATGGTAGCCGCGCTAAATAATTAAATACCCTCGTAATATCTATCTCTTTTTCACTTTCAGATAAAATTTAAGGAGGCACTTTATTACGAGCGCCTGGGATTCTTTTTCTCCTTCTCTTTTATATAGTGCTATAAAGATAAACATAGAATCCTTCGCCATCGGTTTATTATTTAGTAGGTACTGAGGTTTTATTAACAAAATCAATTGTCCTCAACTTTTTTGCTTAGTACTTACCATTATGATTTTCTCAGTTCACTGGTTTTCTCGCGTACGCTGAGTTTTCCTAAGAAATCATACGACATGTGTCGAAAATGAACACCCACCTATTTATTTTTTAAAGATACTATCCATTTTCTGTCACCTAATTTAATTTCGTACTACAATACCTGTAATCACACACCAGAAACTGAGAGTCATGTATTCAACATATTGCCCGGAATAAAACAAAGACGAGTATATGCCCGCGCGTTCAGTTGTTTATACGAAGAAATGAAGGAGACTACATACATATGCGTAGAGCTATAGACACAACATTGTGTGAGTGGGTCTGTGCATCCCTGAACAATACTTATTACGTTTGGGACGGCTCCGCCAGCGTTGTTGACCTGTAGTTCGAGGCTGACCTACTTTAAATATACTCCCCTTTTTAAATGTCCACCTGACTTATCTATGCCGTTTGACTGGAAGTAATTTCGGAATAGTTAACAGTACACCAGTGAGTTCTATGCATGGTGGAGGAAAATGAGAGATATGATTAGTACTGCCATCTGTGTTTGGTATTTTATCTAGATATATCTAAGCGATGTTGTGAATATAATTAATGTGGATGGATGGAGAGGGATGGGAAGGCCAAATAAAAGATGCTAGACCGTGTGAGGACAGGACAATAAGGAAGAAGAAAACGTATTGCGCCGACTTCAAGTAACATGGGATGAGGACAGGAAGATGAAATGATCTAAATGATATTATTTTATAGGAATATTCAGATACAAACTCAATAAGTTACTAAATACGTATTCGTAGGAATACAAGTAAAATTTCACAATTTAAAAAACCCCCGACACATTTATCTTGCGAAAACACCCCAATTAAAACAGTAAAATGCCCATAACTTTTGACCGGCTGAACCGATTTTATTCAAACATAGCTAAGAACACTCTCGACAAAATTACCTTTCAAACAAAAAAAACTAAATCGAAATCAGTTCATCCGCTTAGGCCCTATGATGCCACAGACAGACACACAGCAACACACGTGAAACTTATAGCACCTCTCTTTTTCCGGCGGGGGTTAAAACACAGTCCTTTCACAAAAAACTTGCGGAAAAGGTCACCAAAGTTTAGTAAAATTCAAATTCAAAAACACTAATCAAGCAACACGTTTATAAGACATGAGATTTTTCATGTCTCAGATATTTAAAACATCCTTCATTTAACACGAAAAGATACAATTGAGCACTTTACAAGTTAGACTTTCCCTAATGTTTTAAGCTGGGAACAAATTATCGGACGCGGCTGACGGACCCGACTTACTGCCATGGCTGATATGTAGGCACAGTCGTATGGGACGCGGCTGCCAGATCTCTATCAGACGTCCGAACGCCCAAGGTCACGTACGCGACTTACGTCCGATAGTTTGCACAATGTAATGTACATTCATTACCTAGATACTCTATAAGTCGCGGCTGTCAATCGCGTCCGTAAGCCGCGTCCGATAATTTGTTGCCAGCTTTAAACATCACGGTACTGTTTGCATGTTACATAAAGAGTGTTCTCATTAGCGCGAGAGCACAGTTGAGTACTTTGTCATCAAAGTTTCTGTCACTGTCTGTTTTGGCAGAGGACTGTAGTCGATTATGGAGGAGCGAGCGCTTTAACTTTTCGTTCCGTCTTGCTACATCAGCAGCCCACGATTGAACATGTCAAACCATTAATTACCAATGCGTCATCGCATTTGCATTAGAGTCTTTATGATCTTCCAATATACAATGATTTACTTCTTAACCGACTTTCCAAAAAGGAGGAGGTTCTATGTTCGAATTCTTGTATGTTTTTTTTTTAATGTAATTTCACCGATATCTCCATCAATTGTGGACCGATTTTGAAAACTCTTTTTTTTGTTTGAAGAGAATGTTTCGAAATTGGTCCCATTTTAATTTGGTGAAGATCTGATGAATAAATTCGGACATATACAACAGAACTCTTCAATAAATAACGGCAAATCATTCGGGATTGTTTATACCATTTCATAACATAACATCACGCCAGAACGCTCTAAAGGGGTAAGCAGATCTCTAATTTCACCGATTATGTTTAAGTTTCATGTTATTCGGGTAATCTATGCTGGCGTTATAGGTACCTTACTAAACAACTTGCCTATTTTAGGTATGTACAACTAAAAAAGGAAAAATAAAAAACATTTTTGCAAAAAAATACTACCGACTTCCAAATAAAAAACTACAAAGTGAAAAATTACTTTATTTTTGGAAGTCGGTGTCCATATCGCAAAAAAATGGGAAACAAGGGAGACACTGACTTTCAAAAATAAAGTTATTTTTCACTTTGTAGTTTTTTATTTGGAGTCGGTAGTATTTTTTGCAAAAATGTTTTTTATGGCACTTAGACATGATAAGTAGGTATCCTATCGTTTTGTGAAGCTCAAACCTTATTCATGTTTTACTACCAGAGGCTCTAGACAGAAACATTATAACAGCGATGTCTATGGTCTAAATGTCCAAATTTAATTGATTGATCCCGTGTCATTTCGATACTGCGTGGCAGTCCTTTATAGAGTGGCACTGTTTAAAAGCTCTGATAGTCTACAAAAGTAGATATAGCTATACTTAATGAACTTACGCAAAAACATTCTAGAGTCTAATGTCGTCACAGTGATAATAAACCAATGCATTAAAGAGTTTAAGGGGCTTTTTACGTAGGTATTGATCTCCGTATTCTTATATAAGTACCTACTCACAGATCAAGCGTCATAACAAATCAAAAACACTTCCAAAACTTATCAATAATATAATTAATCTGAAATCCCGCTAAAACCTCAGTCTCGCTCGGATTCGCACCGCAGCTCAAAACTCAGCAATAACCGACCATTTGTCATGTGTCAGCGATTCAGGCTGAGCACGCGGCTCTGACCGCTAATGGATCTCCAGCGATGTTATACTAAGGGCTGATTCCACTAGCTTGAACTAAATTCAAATAAATGATCTGAATCTAGTCCTCTTTTTGGGCAGACTCCATGTGTAAGCCATTGTCAAGCGATTGCACGATAGTTGCGTTGGTTTGGACGTCTTTTAAAAGCTTCTGCACGCACTAGAAACACTGAATTGCTGTCTACCCAGCAAGTGACTCCAGGAAAGATGGCAGCACAATGATCACGAGCTGCCGTGCACAGCGAGGCTTAGGAGAGAATCCTTTACAGTCTCTCCAGGGATGTAAGAGGGGGTTCTAGGGTGGTCTGGTACCTAACGGGGCCCCTTCTACGTGCTGACGGTGATCACCAGTTTGGTTAAAGTGAGGTAAAAATCCCATTCACTGATCTTTTTCTTCAAAATTCCAGGCGCCTTTCGAACGCTTCCCGCCGATAGCAGATAAATTATGAAGAATGTATCGAGATCTTCTTCTTCCTAATTATTAATATTCAGCAAAGATACCTGGCTGAATACGATGTCATTAGACGTCTAAATTCAGCCCAGTGTATCAGCCCCTTTAGTATCAAGAACCGCCAACAACTTTGATGTGCGTTATTAATTGTTGTCGCTCCCTGCCACGTCAGCTACCTACTCTGCATCGTAGGCGAAGATTTTAAGGGGTAAATAATGTTGTGGTTTTAAGGAAAATACGCGTGTGTGTAAGATGGACGTTATTTTAGAAGTTTAAAGGAAAAATATAAGGTTCAGCGTGATTTATGAGCAGTGAGTTGCTATTATAATTGTGTCTAAAGTTGTGCTGAAACGCTTAAATACTCGCACTACTACGTATAATCGTAGGCAAGTTGAGCTGCCTATTCATCATCATCATCATATCAGCCGAAAGACGTCCACTGCTGGACATAGGCCTCCCCCAAGTTTCGCCACATTGACCGGTCCCGTGCGTCCCGCATCCAGCGAATCCCCGCAACCTTCACCAGGTCATCGGTCCACCTGGTGGGAGGCCTTCCAACGCATCGTCTTCCGGTTCGCGGTCGCCACTCCAGAACTTTTCTGCCCCATCGGCCATCCGTTCTGCGAGCAATGTGCCCTGCCCACTGCCACTTAAGTTTGGCAATTCTTCGGGCTATGTCGGTAACCCGGGTTCTCTTGCGGATCTCTACATTTATGATTCGATCACGCAAGGATACTCCGAGCATAGCCCTCTCCATTGCTCTTTGCGTGACTGTAAGCTTTCTGATGAGGCCCATTGTGAGCGACCACGTCTCATAGCCATAGGTCATCACTGGCAACACACACTGGTCATAGACCTTCGTCTTGAGACACTGTGGTAAGTTGGACGAGAAGACACCGCGCAATTTCCCGAACGCTGCCCAGCCGAGTCGGATTAAACGGTTGACCTCTTTCTCGAAGTTGGCCCTACCCAACTGGATCGTTTGTCCCAGGTAGACAAACAGTAGACATAGAATCAACATAGAATCCGGCTTGTTCGGGAGGCTGGAAATCGTCAAACCTGCGCGCGAGACGATTCGTGATGACTCTTGAAAACAGCTTGTAAACATGGCTAAGAAGTGAGATGGGCCTATAGTTCTTCAACAGGGCATTGTCACCCTTCTTGAAAAAGAGTACCACCACACCCCTGCACCATGCCTGTGGCGTTTTCCCCTCGAGTATGACGGCACCAAACAGCTTCTGAAGGGCCTTAAGTATTGGTTTTTCACCTGCCTTCAGGAGTTCGGCCGTAATGCCGTCATCACCCGGCAGCTGCCTATTGAAACTTTCTAAATACTGGCGTTCCTATGAATTACATTTGGCAAAGACAATAATAAGAATCGACATGGCGTCGCCAGATAATTTGTCTTTATTTCATCTTTGACATGAATCTTGGCAACAAATCATACAGCAGAAAGCTGCAATTTGAAACAGACCCAAAATATTTCATTGATTTTACCCCCGAGTAATATAACATAACCTTCGCAAATGACTGTAGCTTAGCAAATACTTTAACAGACATAATAATACTGGTTCTACATAAATAGGGTGTAACGGCAAGGTTTGGTCATATTTTTTGACTGCTTCTGCCCATATAAATCAACTACTTTCTCTATGGAAGTCATAGTCAAATCTCAAAAAATAATATGGATTTACCTTAAAAAGTTGTCACCAGCTGACTAAAATTTTTATGGGATCAAATTTTTTTTTGGAACGGAGTTCCTTATCACACATTATAGTTCAGTCACAATGAAAAAAAACGATACCAAAAACCGACACATTTTTGCAGTGATTTTTGAGGTACTTCCCGTTCACCTAGTAAACTAAAACTTTTAAATCGATTTAGCTTGCCGTCAATTTTGAGAATATGCAAAAATATTAATAATTTTAACGTTCAAATACCTTCTCTTATTAATATAAATAATCATTTTTAACCCCTGCCGGAAAAAGAGGGGTTTTATAAGTTTCACATGTGTTGCTGTGTATTTATGTATAGGTACGTGTGACTGTCTGTGGCATCAGAGCGCCTAAACGGATGAACCGATTTTGATTTAGTTTTTTTTTGTTTGAAAGGTGCTGTGTTTGAAAAAACCGGTACAGCTGTTCAAAAGTTATGGACGTTTTACTGTTTGAATCGGTGTGTTTCCGCAAGATAAATGTGTCGGGGGTTTCTTAAATTTTGAAATTATACTTGTTGCGTCATAAATTGTGCGAGGCACAGCGTGCTGCATGCAGGATAGTACAAGCGAAGACCCGTACAAAAGGGGATGCCGAGGAGAGAGCCGAATGCGTACAAAGAAAACCAAAAATATATATAGTACGAGCGCGCGCTGATTAGACACATGCAGTACCAGGCCCCTCAGAAAGTATTGCGAAAAAAAGTTTTTATATATGGGAGACTGGCCAGTTATAATGTTTTTCGAAAATATGATTATTTATACGTAAAAATAAGTAAGTTCCAATTTCAAAATTTCCCTCCACATTTTTTGCGAGTTAATTCAAAGTATTGTGTCTCACTGAAATATGGATCTGCGCCGGGAACATTTTAGAGCTATGATTTTATACGATTTCAAGTGTCGCCTGAAACCGGATGAATCGTACGATAGACTTCAAATGGCATTCATGGATGAAGGCCCTTCCAAGGCAACCGTGTATCGTTGGTATAACGAATTCAAGCGCGGTCGACCAACTTTGGGGGATGACGAAAGAAGCGGTCGCCCTTTGACGGCTGTTACCGAAGAAAACGTGCTAGCAGTGAAAAATTTAATCCAAGACAATAGGCGAATTACATATCAGGAGATTCAACACATATTGAAGATTGGATCGGGAAGCGTTCACGAGATTCTACACAGCCATCTTCGCGTGAGGAGGATAGTATCACGCTGGGTGCCGCACAACCTCACCGATGCTCAGAAGCAGGCCCGGGTGGAATGGTGCCGTGATATGCTTAACAAATTTGAAGCAGGCTCGTCTCGGCGTGTTTACGACATCGTTACAGGTGATGAGTCCTGGATTTATCAATACGACCCAGAAACCAAGCGCCAGTCGACTGTTTGGGTGTTTCAAAATGAGCCAACGCCTACCAAAGTGAAGCGATCTAGAAGCGGGGGTAAGATTTTGATCGCTAGCTTTTTTAATTTGACTGGCCACTTGGTATCAATTCCCTTACGGGATCAAAGAAGCATTAATGCCGAATGGTATACTACCAAATGTTTGCCAGAAGTTTTCTCTGTTATAAGCAACAAGCGACCAAACACAGGGCTCCGCGGGCTACTGCTCCACCACGACAATGCACCTGCGCACACCGCACTCAAAACGAGGGACTTCCTGGACAGCACGCCAGTCAAACTCCTGGGTCACCCTCCTTACAGCCCTGATCTAGCACCGTGTGACTTCTTTTTATTCCCAAAAATAAAAAATCAGCTCAAAGGGATACAATTTTCGTCGCCGGAAGATGCGCTGGCTGCGTTCGAGCAGGCTGTAAACGAGGTGTCTGCGGCGGACTGGAAAAAGTGTTTTGAAAACTGGTTTAGGCGCATGAATCTTTGTATAGAGGCTGGTGGAAAGTACTTTGAAAAGATTTAATAAAAATATATGTACGTATAGAACAATTTTTTTTAGTTTCGCAAAACTTTCTGAGTGTCCCACGTACCTACGGTAGCGGCCGCTTTTCTGTGTTTACACTGAGCATCAGCTATGTTGTTGCTTTTCAGTTTTGTCATATATTACGAAACTGAAAGACTGTAAATTTAATTAATCGAACTCCGTTCCAACCGGATGTCCATAAGACACCTCTCTCAAATATTTTTTGGCTATTGCCTTCCTTAGAGATTTTTTTAAATTTATGGGCAGAAGCAGTTCTTAAAATATTATGAACAAACCTTTCCGTTGCACCCTGTATAATGGTTCTGTTAAATACAGGTAGATAAATTGAAGTAAGCACAACGTTGTTCGTACTTGGCAAGAGTTCTGTATCGACTGGTGCAACTCGCAGGTCGTTAGTAAAAAGTTTTAAGTACGGTACGACTTTGTGATTGTCACTGCACTGTGTCGTTTATGGTTATGAGTTGTGTGGCGGAAGCGGGAGCGAGTCTGCCTTAGTCTCTTTGATATAAAAATGTTATAACGTTTGAGGACTTTCTTTTACTTGAACATCACAGGCAACAGTGAAGGACAAGTAAAATTTCAAAATTTAAAAAACCCCCGACACATTTCTTGACATTATCTTGCGAAAACACCCCGATTCAAACAGTAAAACGCCCATAACTTTTGAACGGCTGAACTGATTTTATTCAAACATAGCTAAGAACACTCTCGACAAAATCAACAAACAAAAAAAAACCAAATTGGTTCATCCGTTTAGGAGCTATGATGCCACAGACAGACACACAGATACACAGCAACACACGTCAAACTTATAACACCCCTCTTCTTCCGGGGGGGTTAAAACATCGTGAGGAAACCTGTATCCTAATTGCGTAAGTGAATTCGGCAAGGCAAAGGATTTGAGCCTAAGATTTGATCCCATCAATCGACCAATCACGTGCGAGATGAAAGACGTGTTTGATTGGTGATTTCCGTCTATGTGATTTATTTATTATATACTTTATTGTACACCACAAAAAACATACAGGACAAACGTTCACAATAACAAGTGTGCAATGGTCGGTCTTATCGCACTAGGCAATCTCTTACAGACAACCTTGGTCGCTGATGAGGACAAATTCTTCGCTATGCCGAACTCACTCAGGCAATTAGGCTGCTGAACGCACATAGTTAATGTAAGTCTGAAATAGCCAAGTCAGAGGCCTGTGGGGTGCTCAGATGCGGCTTACTTAACTCTGACACCAGAGGTGGCCACATACTCACAAGAAATAGAAAAGAAGACCTACTAATGCCTGTTTGTACCTACCTACTTATTCTAAATCAATTCTTACTTGTTTACTGCGATCTGATTATGGATGTTTGAGTGAAAAGAAAGAATTCTTTGAAAGGCGCACTTCAAACTATATTCAGCCTTCTCTCGCCACCTCTCGTACCTCGGCCCCATTTTATCGTATGAACTGCAAAGCATGTAGTTGAAAACTTGTATCGGTAAATAGCGGACGCCGTCGGCGGCAAATCTTTAACACGTTACCTTTGCTTATCGTTATATAGGTACTTCTCTTGAACGTTCCTGTGAAGTTTCCACGTGTACAACTTCTAGTCATGTAAGTGGCAGTTGGAATTTACTTACAAATTTGATTGTGCATTTTTATTATGTAGTTTTTGGGTTGCGAAGGTTGTGGGGATCCGCTGGTTGCGGGACGCACAGGACCGGTCAATGTAGCGACGCTTGGAGGAGGCCTATGTCCAGCAGTGGACGTCTTTCGGCTGATATAATGATGATGATGAGTTTTTGGGTAGGAGTTTTAGGACTACACAATTATTGATGATGTGAACGGTTGTCACGCTCTTCTGAACATTTTGGTTCTTCTAGTCTCGATTGTTCCGATTTTAAATATATATATTTTTTTTTCGTTGAGAAATGCTCATGCATACTGCACTACCACGGGGAGATAGCGCAGTTATGTGGGATTCCAACCCACTAAAACTCCACGGTGTTCTCTTGTGCCGCTTATGGCGGGAACACGGGCACGCTTTAGCACTCACCGCGAACCCGCCGCTGTCCGTCACCGGACCCTCCTCTAGGGAGTATACCCCATCGCCAGCGCACCAGAACACACTGTACGCCGTGACCACCCCAGGGACCAAACCAGCACATGGACGTCAGACGACCACGTGTATCACCCTTGGGCACCCTTGGTCCCCCTGTGACGGGTCAAGGTCAATGGCCCCACCACCTACAAATTTTTGGCCGCAGGGGATAGGGAGAGCAGCCAACGCTTTACCGACACTCCTCTTCCCCTGCGGCTCCACTGCGTCCGCCCTCAAACGGTGGCGACCTGGTCCAGGCCACGGAAGGTAGGGAGAGTGGCGCACCGCAATACCGGCACTCCTCTCCCGCCGCGGCCTCCAACCCTCAGCCGCGATATCGTATGGGACCTGGGATGCTCCATAAGACATCGCGGCCTGCCTCAGTTGCGAGGCCGCTACGTCGACGGCTTAATCGTCAAAAGCCTCCTCGGGTTCCTCTTCGCTTCACCGTGGGTGACCAAGCCACGGTTACTGAACCCTCCCGCCTCGACAATGCGGGAACCCACCGGGGTGGCGATTTTGTGTACCTAAACGGATTTGTAAGCCCAAAATGATTTTCACAAAAAATAAACCGACGTCTTTCGGAAGTCGGTGTCTTTGGTACCGCTTATTTTTATCGTTTTTCAACACCGAATTCCGAAATAAAAGTTATATTTGCACGTTTTATTTCTCTCTTTTCAGTTATTAGTACTCTATCACAAAATGTGAGCAGTCTATACTTGCACCGTTCCTTAAATTGAGAGATACTTAATCTAATAAAAAAATATAGTAGAAGTAGTTAGTAATTTCGGCGAAATGCGTGGACAAATATACATACAAACAAATATGCAGCCCATACAAAGTAACATTTATGTAAATATTGTGCAATTCCAACAATATTACATAGGTACCTCCTTTTGTCGGTAAAAATACGTAATCATTTCGTTATATGTCAGTCTACATGTATGTTGTTTAATTAGTGAGTACAAAAAAAAATACGATATTAAACAAAAAAAAAACTCCTTTGAACTTGATCAGGAACTAAAATATCTAAACCGCGTAAGCTAACTGAAAAGATTTTACCATGTGATTTTGAGGAAAAATAACTGGCAAAAACTCATGTGTTTTTTATGGAAACCTGCATCGTTGGTTCTTTCCCTTGTCTGTATGTCGATAAAGAAATAAAAAGTGGACCGCCCACCCCCGGTACTTGTTTATTTCCCCTGTCGGCGATACATACAGCCATCCATCTAGCCAGCCCGCCTGTCCACTGTATCGATACGTCAAACAGAACGTTTATTTTGTATGACATCAAAGCGCGCCTAAAGCGGCTTACTCACTTGGTTACTAAGCTGCAACGTTTCCCGACATTTGTAATGTAGATTGGTAAATTCTCTCGCAATCCGTTGTTAACAAAGGCCTTGTGGTTGTTATGGTCTTAGCCACATCGGGAAGTCAATCTACTGGGTGCTTACGGAACACAAGGAAGGTTTGTGCATCTTTCACATATAAAGTGAGTTAAAAGTAGGACAATAGGTAAGTTACCTAGCTAAAAATCTTTGACCACATTATCAGCAGCAAGCATCGTCGCCCAGTGAACAGACAGCCTTACGAATCCCTTAGGTGAATAATATGAGAAACGACGTATTTCGACAATTTATGGGAGTTCGGTCATGGCGTCGCGGAGTGGTAAGGGATTTACTGGTGACTGTTTTATGGACCTGTCACGGTGTCTAGACGTCTATATGGAGGATAAGTCGCGAAAATATATTGAATTCTCCGCTTTGCCATCGTTTATTTTGCCTTTTTTTTGACACTTTATCTAGATTATTTTAGCTGTTGATCTAGTAAGGCGATAAGTTTTGGCTGTTTTTCAAATAGCAGCGATTTATTGTATTTTAAGGTGTGTTTTTTTTTAGAATCTGAGGCAAACTCGATCCAGATATTCCGAGTGAATTTTGATAACAGAGCAAATATACATGTCAAAGTCATACATCATCAAAACCCATTCCTCTAACCTTCTCTCCAAGCAAAAAAAAACATTATTATGTCTCCATTCTTCTCACAAACGGTCGCCGGGACTCCGGAACGAATAAATCCGAGTGCTCGCGCTGTATCCGCTGCTCTCCCAGCGTGCCACCGTACCCACCGTCACCGCTCCCGTTTCCGGGTCTCTGTAAGGTAATGAATTGCTTTTGGTACCCTCGCGACCTTTAGAGGTTATTATTGCCAGATATTTTTACTAAAAAGGTGGAAAGCACTTATTTTTTTTAATGTTTAGAAATAAGAGAGAGAGCATTTTCGTATTACTTTATTCACAACTGCAACGCAATTTTCAAAGGAATCTAGCAAAAATCTTTAAGTTAAATCCTATCTCATAAAGCTACTGTAATTTACATAATGATTACCTAATCCGTACTTACCATTCCTTATTCTATTACTTACCGAAACCACACACGGAAAAATATTCTCAAAATCATATTTGCATTCTTTTCTCCGCAATCCTTTACACAAATACGGAGTGAGCATCTTCCGTCACTCCCTGGAGGGTAGAACAAGCGTTTTCCATTACCACAGATAACTAAGTGAAGCTTTTGCGGCCAAGTTTCGTGGATATTGGAAACCAGTGCAATGTTACCAAGGAGATTTGCGTACGCTTCCAAGGGGGTTCTTGTGCCAGGCTTAAAGTTTGAATATTAAGGGAGTTGGAGAATTAGCGTTTTGTGTTTAGGGATATTGTTGAAGAATGTTTTGATAAATTCTTTATTGATTGGCACATTACGGGAAAATAAGCGTTTGTTTCTCCTTCTGTTACCAAATTGTTAGATTTTACATAGATAATATTCGCATAATTGATACCTCATAACGTTGAATTAGGTTCCTACCTATTTTAATATTTCGATTTATTTTGCAGATGTTATTTCTTTTTAACCGACTTTCCAAACAGGAGGAGGTTCTATGTTCGATTGTATGTATGTTTTTATTTATGTTCACCTATTACTCCGTCAATTATGGACTGATTTTAAAAATACTTTTTTGTTTGTAAGGGTATGCTCTCAAGGTGGTCGCATTGTCACCTAGTCAGGATCTGATGAGGGGTTCCCATGAAAATCAAGGCCACTCCTCAAATTTAGTAGGCATACATAGTTAAGATTTAAGTATTTTCATCAACATGGTAAGCACTTGCATTCTTTCTTATGAACATTGAAAATACATCTTTCTAAATATGATATACTGTTAAAATTGACACCGCTCCGATTTCTGTCAATAATGCTGGAATTCGATACCACTTCGGTATTAATTCATGAATGCCAAGGGTAAATAAGTGCCTGGTAAACAATACTGAGATTATATTCCTATTTTAGCATAATTATGGTTTCTTGAAGATTCTCTTGGCCTTATCCAAAGCCTTATATGGTTGTTTTTAATGACGGACTGAGTTTTTAATTGCTTCTCAAAATTGTTGTTTTGAGAAATAAATTCTTGGACAGGACATTTTTGCTGTTTTTTCACTTCTTGATTAAAATTTTCTACGGCAGATTTGAATTTAGAATCTATCTACTTATCAGTGAACACTGTTTAGTAGAAAATTACATAAAAATCTCTCAACTTTAGCAAATGTTTAATTCATTTTTTTCTATAGAGAACTAGAATTTTGATTCAAGTCAGCCAAACTAGACTCACAAGAACTAACGGTTTAATAAATAATGTAAAAATAAAAGCTTTCGTTAAATAAAATATTTCCAAGTAAATGAAAATACAGCGACCAATAACAAGTTCGTAAACATTTTTTTATTACGAGCATCTGTACTGGAAGTCTTATTACTCGCGACTAAGCTCCGGCTTCCTTATGTTACACACATCATATATTTTGCACAAAACGTTTCAAGATGCTGCTGACTTGTTGACGTCACACATCAACGCAGTCATAAAAACCTGAAATTTACCGCCACCCGACATTGCCGATGTGTATCAAATTGTGGGACAAGTTATGAGCGATCAGCGATTTACCCGAATGTAAATCGCTGATCGCTCGTCATACTTGGAAGAATTATGATTCCCCTAACATTATGATCTCAGGGTCACGGCTCATCGTTTTTAGGGAAGATTCACTGCATTTGTGACTCAATTGAACTAAAACAATTACTACGGTATAACTGGTAATTTACCGACAGAAGCGAATGAATAGGTTCTTTATGATCCCATGTTATAAATAATCAGTATACTGTGGCAACTCTGTACTCTAAGTTCAGTTTCAATAAAGTTGTAGCTTTTACGTAAAACACAAAGTTGCTCTTCCCACCTGGTGTGCAAACAAGTTCCCAAGGGAATATTAAATTGTATCTTCCTCCCGAGACTGCACAACTCGTCCTTGAGCAGCTTCCGTGGAACCTTGCTTACCCTGCATCCATTTATGGCGTAAGATCAAAACCACACGCTGACGCACGCTCCCCCGGGGTTGCGAAAACGAGAATTTTGCCGCGATCATATAAATAACTAGCTGACCCAGCAAACTTCGTTTTGCCATAAAAAGACCAAACATTTATCTACCCTACCTACCCTACCTTACACTACCTACCCTACCCTACCCTACCCGACCCTACACTACCCTACACTACCCTACCCTACCCTACACTACCCTACCCTACCCTACCCGACCCTACACTACCCTAACCTACCCTACACTACCCTACCCTACCCTACCCTACCCGACCCTACACTACCCTACCCTACCCTACCTACCTACCAACTCGTTGAACTATTTATTTGAATAAGAAATAAAATACTACTATACGAATGTAACCAACTTTTGTTTCTACCGGCAGCGGCGATCTTATTAAAATTTAGAACATAAAAGTTGCTATTGTGAGTCAATCTTGAAAGATAGACATATGCTGTCGCGGACTTTTTTGTAGAACTTTTAAAGAGGAACATTTCCATGATACATGATATTTGCGTAACTTAAACCGTTTACGCAGCGCACGCAATGGAAGCTCTCAAAAAGGAATATCTTTGCCCGTTTTTTGCAATATTTTTCATTTATGCTCGGCTCCTATTGGTCGTAGCGTGATGTTATATAGCCTATAACCTTCCTCGATAAATGGACTATCCAACACAAAAAGAATTTTTCAATTCCAACCAGTAGTTCCTGAGATTAGCGCGTTCAAACAAACAAACAAACAAACAAACAAACAAACTCTTCAGCTTTATAATATTAGTATAGATATCGGCGGAGGTTTACAGCGCAAGTTACGAGCGATAAGATATTTGAAAAAAAGTATCTGCATTTTTTTTAAGTTCCGTCCTCTTACCCATTTCACCGCTGCGCTTAAACATTGATGTAATCAAAATGTAGAATGAATTGAAAATTATAATTTGGTCTTAAGATAGAGAGATTTTGGGCTATTGTGGTGTGTTATAACTGTTTCGACGCTGTATATTTATCACCTAATATTTTTACATACCTAGTGTTCTGTGAGACTGCAACATGATAATGCACCTAAGCTGAGATCGCTTTTCTCTCATAGTATAAGCCGTCCCCGATACCCCGGAGCGAGTCAAGGCTGTATCTATCACCCGCTGAGTGCCGCCCCGGGGGAGACGATCAGCACCAACTTTTTGTCATGCTTAGACCAAACGTGGCCAATGTATTACTATACCTACATATATACTGTTAGATACACAACTATACGTTTAAGTGGTTCTTTTTGGCGATTTATACAATAAAAATACGCAAAATTAGTCCTAAACCGATATCTGAACGGACGGAGTATCGGTGTTGGAATAATTTTATATAATTTATAGCGCTATATTTAAATTATACAGTATGTCCATAATTTTACCGAATTTGACCATGATTTTATGACAACATACCTGTATCATTATTTAAATAGATTCACTAAGCACTAGGCTAGGTAAATCTAGATAGATGTACTAAAATTGATCTAGGGTTGGCTTCAGCAAACTACATAAATCGCTTCACAAGTTCCTGTACCCCCGTGAACACATATCGAGTTGTGATTATGTTCCCCGGCAAGACCAGATATTTCCATCTAGCATACTACTTGCGTTTGATTCAAGGAACTATGCAATTTTGATGAATTCTGCATACATAAATACGTAACTGCAGGTCATACAGATATTAGATGTGAGAATTGTTGCAGATGTCAAATAAGATTCCTATTTTTACCCGACTGCTGAAGGAGGGTAATGTGTTTATCTATGTATGTATGTATATATGTATGTTTGTTCCCATATGGCGTTCTAGAGACCAAACGCGTTGGCCGATTTTGATGATTCAATCGATACGTCAATCGATGCGTCTTAACCCTGCGAGTGTCATAGGCTACATTAAAATTGTACAATAGAAAAATGGCGGATTTTGGATGCCATATTGTGGGGGCCCAAATTTTTTTTTTCTTCCTAACCCATCGTGTGGGGTATCAAAATAAAGGGTTTTAAGAGGTGATTTCAAAAATATATAAAACTTATATGTTTAAATGTATCTAATTCGAAAAATATATAACTAAAAAGTTATAAATAAAAAAACTTAATTCAAAAATCAAAAAACCCGACTGCTTCAAAAGCGAACTAAACAGTCGTAAACAAGGAAAAAATCATGCTGTGCAGGCGGAGGATACACCAGATTTTAGTCAGCCAGCCCGCGAATATGTATCCTCCGACTGCACAGCATGATTTTGTCCTTGTTTACGACTTTTTAGTTTGCTTTTGAAGCAGTCGGGTTTTTTGATTTTTTTGTACATATTGTAATCGAGAATCATTTCAGTAATGCCATCATGTTTTGGTACCATTCAAATCGCTTAGTCTCATCTCTTTTGACAAATATGCTTGTACAGTGACCTCGTGAAACTGCTTGACACTACAATAGTCATCAGTCATCACCAACAGTCCCACAAAACGCAAATCGCTTGCTCCTATCATTTGCCCCATCACTGTATCCCGGGGCGAGTCAAGGCTGTATCCATCACGCGTTGAGTGCTGCCCCAGGGGAGTCCGCCTTGCCGCCGATCCCGCTTTGATTCCCTTCCCTACACCACGTGCGTTTGATTTGAGAAACGATGCGATATCGCGGGATTTTGCATACGTTAGTACACCACTATGAGTAAATGTCTGCGGCGTTTGTGCGGTCGTGATTCTGTGTTATTTAGGTCGGTTGGTGAGATTTGTGCCAGCTGACGGTTTTAGCATTCGGTTTCGTGTTTGTTATAAATATTGAGAGAACAAGGAAATATGCGACATCATTTATTTATGCTTTTAAGGAGATTGGTCTACGCCCAAAGAAATTGGGATTGGGACCCATGTAGGAAGTTATCTTACAAATACTATTAATAATATGTTATTAAGTATTAAGTCCTAAATAGACAAAACCTAGCAAAGTGTCTTGACAAAACTAAATATCAAAACAAAACCTTTCTCTTTTAATATAACAAACCTTAACTAGCCAAGTTCATTTAATTACAATACAATGCATTAACTAATATAAACTTACAAGTAATTAAAAGCAAGTCCGCTGTAACCCTAAGAGACCTCTAATGAAAACTACAAGAGTGTGTGTTAGGCATGTGTGTGCACATAACAAACTATACGTCTGTATGTGTGTGAGTAACAAAGGAGTTCATTTCTAGTTCAAATACAAATAAATGTTTTGAGCCTTCTGGGTACGCGGAATTAACCCTGTTAGCGTAGGTACTCGCGTAGTGGACCGGTAGGGGTCCCACAATGTGGTGCCAATTGGGACATTTCGTATTTAAATGTTGTTTTGCGGACATGAATGTTCACCTTATTTAATGTAGTCGGTATTTAATGTGTTACCGGACTTATACGGACTTAGATGCCTGCCGGAGTCCTTTCATACCATATTGGAACACGGATTTTTTTGGGCTGTTTTACCTACTTGTAGGATAACTCTGAATAGCTAAAGCATTTCCACTTAGGGAGGTACCTGCGCTTCATCAAAATTAAAGAGGTATAATCAGTTTATTTGAATGTTTATTAATGGGATCCAATTTCTGAAAGTAGGTACTGCCCTAATGACGAAATTATGTAGTTATAGATATTGGGACTGATATAAAACTATAAGAACTATCGCTTTGTGATAGATACTTATTTATCCCCCTAAAATGCACGGCTTCCGTGGAATATCGGCTTAGGGAGTATATTTCCATTTATAATATTAGAAAAGAACCTAGCTTAGTTTAAGCTTCTAAAGAATCATATAGGTTCTATTTCCATAGATAAAGAAAACACAGCAAAAGGTGGAAGTTGCTGACGCAATCTAGTTATCTATGCAAATGAGCGGAATTGGTTCCTGTGGCTTCGTAGGCTGAATTAGTCTGTAATTAAATGCCCACGCTGTTCATTACAGAACCTTTTTTTCACAATCAAAGTATGTAGTAGGTTTATTTGTTGTTTTCAATTTAAAAGCATTCGAAAGTAGCTGGGTAGGTAAGGTACTACCATACTCTATGATTCTCTTGAAACGCTTTTTCAATTTTAATATGGTTTTGAATGAAGTTATGTTATTGTATTTACTGAACTAACTGGCTAAAATCTATCTATTTGGACATGGTTTAGGTACCTAAGGACAGTTTCTAAGGTGAAAAGATCGCAAAACTGATGTGACTAGGGAATCCAATCCCGCATCAAAATCGCGATCCCGCAAGCTTGCGGGATTACGGTAATTTTTTAAATATTTTTTGTTTTATTAAGTGGGTTGTTATAAAAAAAATAAAAATGATATAAAATTTTATTATTTCGAAGTAGAGTTTTTACTCATTTTTAATCATAACACAAGTAATTTTTCACTTATTTAACTTGCTATGAAAACTTTTATAACAGAAAATAATTGTATCGTAGCTTTTGACATCACCTTCTTTGACAATAATTAACCGCGTGCGAAGGTAAATATCCCCGTGCCGTGGGGGAATCCGAATCCCTATTCATAGAGTACTTAAACTAACATTGATTACGTTCGTTGTGTTCCGATACAGGATTCACATAACACAAAACAGAAATTTAAAATGTAGCTGTAAGTTAAAAACAGAAAACATTATTATTTTTCATACAAATTCTATAGAAAAGGCATGAGTTCTATGACAAAATTGTTAATCTTATTAATGAGGCTGTGCTGGGGGCTCTAATAAATAATCTGAACGTAGACTGAGACAATTTTTCTTATTTTTTTTTTTATTGCCTGCAAACGTGCGAGATCCCGCATGAGTGATCCCGCATTTCAGATCCCGCAAAAAAGGTGCAAAGTCCCGCGTTTACGAGATTGGATTCCCTAGATGTGAAAATTATAAAACGCGTGGTAACTGCCGTTATTAGTTGAATTAAGTTTCAACAAATTCGACGCGTTGATAACTTATTTCATTCCAGAAACCGAGAGTTAAGTTTATTCAGGACTTCTCGGGAGCCTACAGTGCCTATAAGTCAACTAGCTAATTATTTCAGAGCGACTAATTGACAGTCAGGCTGCTGTAGCAAACCTACCTACCAATCATAACTAGAAAAACTTTTCGTCCTCTAAGTAACGCATGGTCAACATGTCACCTCGACCGCGCTGACCCACCAAACCTAATTACGTGGGTCTCAGAGACCCGGCTATTGCGACCCACGACAAAAAGAAACTCGCAGCGACGGGTTATTCTTAATAAGAAATTTATTTGGTCCCAGAAAATGCTCTGGAAGCAACTCATTACGGACGGCGTTCTGTTCAATTTGCTTTTAATGTAACTTTTATGAAAGCAGCAGAGATATTTTATTAATTTTAATTTTATCAAAGTAATAATGTTTTCCCGTAACAGGTAGAGTTGCTTTTAGATGGTCTTGTTTTAATGGAATGCCAAATGAAATTAACAGAAAGTGTTTCAACATTCTTTAAGTAGTATTTTAACAAAGTAAATAGAAACCCTTAACTTTTGGATTTTAATAAACCTAGCGTTACAGGAAAACATGAAATGTCTGAAAAAGACAAATTCATTATGAATGTCCTGTTTAGGCAATGGCTTTTATGATGAAACCTGGATACAATCAATTAAATTAATGTATGTACGTATGTTAATATTGTAAAACACCATTTTTTTTTTTTTTAAAAGAGTAAGTATGGAGTTTCTTGTGCGTTCTTCTCCATATCAATCTACTTTCCGAATGCACAGTAGAATCATTTTTTTTTTTTTTTTTTTTTTTTTTTTATCTATATATTTTTTTTTTTTTATTACTTTTAAATTTATTTTTTATTACTTTTAATTTTTAATTTTAATTTATGTGACGTTCACAAGTGCCGTTTATTGGCCTAATTGAATAAATATATTTGACTTTGACTTTGACTTTGAATCAAAACCAAAACACGTGGGGTAGTCTATAGAAGGCAGCAATGTGTTCAGGGGATAATCTTGATCAACGACGGTCATTGTCTTATAACAGCCTTTACACACAGGTAATTGGTTACATCATATATCTGTCTATTCCACATTCATAATGTACATACCTACCTACACATAATTTACCTGTACCTTCCTACAGCGAGATGCTAAGTAAAGTTATTTAATTGAATGTCAGACACAGAGGTATACGATAAGTGTGTAGGGAGACAGGTACCCACACAATGTTTGCAAGTAGGTACATTACAGCTGTATCGGTTACAATTGCGTAAGTTAGCGCACGTGACCTTTTGACTACATACGAGTAGGTATGTATGACTTAGCTGGGAATTGCTTTTGTCCAAATAGTCAAGATTGGATACTGTAGGAACAGGGTTGGCCTAACTAATTTGGTTCAAGGAATCTGTGAGTGTGTGACGTAGGAAATTTTAACAAGAATTAATTTATTTACAACAGTAATTTTATCTACTAAAGATCAATCAACTTATCAGCTAAACTTAAATTAATGTAGGTTGTTTAAGTACCTGTATTTTTAGATCCTTTTGTCAACATTGTTTATTAAAAACAGGCTAAAATAAAAATCCTTTGAACACCATACCTACAAAAGCGCTCGTAAATTCGCCGACTCGTTTCCTTTGTTTCATAATTTCCTTGAAACATATAAAAATTACTTCAGAATTCCTTTTAAGATCACATTATTTAATCACCTTGAAGTAACTTTCACAACAAAATGTAATTTTCAATGAACATTGAGTTTCTTTGATCAAAGTTTAGTTGTAGAGTGATCACTGATCAGGCATGGGTAGGTACTGAAGGGAACAAAATGGCCCGGTCGCGTTACAAAGCGGGCTTCACAGCTTTAGTTATTAAACTGTTTCTATCGTATATTTTAACTGGCAATACTGCTTTGTTTGTGAACGGTACTTGGTTTTTAACCGACTTTCCAAAAAGGAGGAGGTTCTATGTTCGACTTTATGTTTGTTTTTTTTTTTTTTTTTTTTTTGTGTATGTTCACCTATATCTTCATCAATTGTGGACCGATTTTGAAAATTCTTTTTTTGTTTGGAAGAGTATGTTTTGAAATTGGTCCCATTTTAATTTGGTGAAGGTCTGATGAAGAACTTCGGAGATATACAACAGAACTCTTCAATAAATAACGGCAACACTCTCGGGATTGCTGCAACCGCATGTCTGTTTATTGTTTATACCATTTCATAACATAACATCACGCTATTACGCTCTAAAGGGGTACGCAGATCTCTCATTTCACCGGTTATGTTCAAGTTACATGTTATTCGGGTAATCTACTCGGCGTTATAGGGACCTTAGGAAACAACTTGCGTATCTATTAGGTAGGCAAAACTAAAAAGGGAAAAATAAAAACTTTTTTGCAAAAAAATACTACCGACTTCCAAATGAAAAACTACAAAGTGAAAAATAACTTAACTCTTGGAAGTCGGTGTCCATATCGAAAAAAAATGGTAGCTACGTAAGACACCGACTTCCAAGAGTTAAGTTATTTTTCACTTTGTAGTTTTTCATTTGGAAGTCGGTAGTATTTTTTTGCAAAAAAGTTTTTATTTCTAGATACAATCTAGTTACGGTTTGTTGGTATCTGTGCTTCTATAGTTTTAAACAAGAAGATGTATTTAATACTCCTAGTTCATAGGCTAAAGTGGAAACTTTATGAAGCCGGGGCGACCCACCCCGGCTTCGCCCGTGAAAATTATACACAAACACTTTCCTTTACACACAACTGCCCATAGAATCTCTCGATCTCCCTCAGATCCTCCGGTTTGGCGGATACTATCCTGCCATCATTGGTATTCAGTGTCGTGAGCTATCTCTACCCAATAGTCAGATCTCTTGCAAAGACCTTGGAGCCCATATTCCATTTTCAAACACGACTTTAATAATTTTGATATTAAAGCGGCGGAGGTCGCTTTTCAAGGACTTTGAGATCCATCTATTTAGCTGCGGGTATTTCAACGCATCGTCTGAAGACTGCAGGATCATCACACGCCTCTCCTTCATAAGGTTGAGAGTAGGATCAGAGAGCTTTTTGTTTCTATCTATACGACGGGACTTAGAAAGCTTAGAGCCAACCGTATGGACAGCTTCCATGAACACATCGCTTATTATTATTATTATTATTTGTCCATAGAGCTCCCTAGGCACTCGAAACGATTCTAGAGTTCGAACTGAAAGCTCTCGGGGTTTTGGATTTGGATCTGTGCTAGACGGAAAGTAGACTTCATCAGTCGAGCATTTCAAGCTTAATATTAATGTTCAATTTGCCTCTTACCATGTGGTGATCGCACCCGGTTTTTACCGAATTGATTACAGAGCCATCATTGAATATTTGCTTCTTGGTTGACATGATGAAGCTGATCTCGTTTTTAGTAGCACCATCGGGGCTCTGCCAGGTCCACGGCCTGTGCTCTCGCTTTTTGAAGAAGAAATTCAACATATAGAGGCCCTCCTTCTCCATAAAACTAGCTAGTACGAGTAGGTGACCCCGGTGGTCCCAACGTCAAACTCAAAATTGCCCCACTTGAAGCTCACCCTCGTCTCGTTTGCCCAGTTTCGAAGGCTTCATGACAACGGTGAAGCGAGTTTTGAAACCATGCATGGCTCTAGAGATATCCTCATACATTGTCTCTACCTCGTCGTCGGGGTGTGCCGAGGTCGGAGCGTAGATCTGTATGACCTTCAGCGAATATCTTGAGGATATTCTGAGTATAAGGTACGCCATCCTGGACGACACACTCTCGAGCTTCACCACGTTGAAGAACACTTTAAAATGTTCTTAATGATGGTTATAATGACTCCTTCATTATAGCCATCATCAAGAACAACTTTTACTAAGATAATCATGAGTGGGTACCTACAATGACCCTTTTTCAGTTCATCATCATCATTTCAGCCGAAAGACGTCCACTGCTGGACATAGGCCTCCCCCAGGCGTCGCCACATCGCCCTTTTTCAGTTATTTCAACCTTATAATTTATTTATTTTGGTGTATTCGCAATTATGTGTCTGCCAAGTAGACCAGTTCAAATAAATATTACTTCGATAGAATTATTGACTAATTTTATATAATGTTTTTTTTTATTTTTTTTATTTATCTATAGGCTCGCGTTTGACCACTATCTCGCCTGATGGTAAATGATGATGTGGTCGACGGTGAAGCACGTCGGTGAATGCCTAGAAGTAACCTATTCACTCTTACATTTCAAATGAAACCCCTTCACAGTTCACAGGACTTGCGTCACCTTCTTGCCCGTCCACCATGCACAACCACTTGCACCTTCTAAGATTTAAATTAAGAAATTTACAGAGCTATTCAAGTGACTACATACTGACAAAATTTGAATTAAATCGACTCGACAGATGAAGTCAAATTAATAACTTTACCTTATCCATTTCTCTTTTCCACATTGCATCAAAAATAAGGTTTCAAAAAACAACAGCTAAACAGCTCAACTTTAAATCCTTGTAGGAAATATTCCCCCCCTTTCTCATTCTCCGCAGTAATGACCGAGACACGTGCCGTTGCCTAGCAACCGACTAGGAGAAAAATAACGCATTAATGAGGAACTTTCTAAGTTTGTGGGGGGAAATGGGGAAAATATGATGTTTGAGATCGAGGTAGCATGGGTTAGGTTCCTTTTGAGTTAGTGCAGTCTTAGATATACACACAAATCTACTGAAGGTGGGATTGAATAGGAATCGTGTTTTGAATTGTGTTCTTAAAACATGACTTTCAGTTGTTTTGTTTTACTAATATACAACCGACTACACTTTGCTAACTTTGTTTGGGCAGATATCCAGTATAACTAGATAGGGCTGATCAATACATGGATTGATTGGCACTTGACCTTCATATCAGATTCGTGCCGCTCAGTACCTACCTACTGGATAATACCTTGGTAAACCCAGTCTAAGTTTATCAATCTGAAACTTTTTAACAAATAAATGCATAATTAGCATATTATATTCCGTATCTATTTCAATTATCAACGTCCGTGTGTCACTAGTGGGGTGCCAACTGAAAATCAGCGTTGGGTATCTGACGCCCAGCAAATGCTGAGTTGGTAACCGCTACGGGCACGCCCAGCGCTGGGCTTCTTGAACCTTGTTTATACTTATTTTTTACTTTTCTTCTTTGTTACTTTGTGCTTGTTTCTGTCGTGTTTTGTCTGTGTCGAATAAATGTTTTCTATTTTATTCAAATTGAATTGACTGCAGACGAAACAGTGTCACCACTTCACGAGTTCCGAAGAAAAAATTATAGTACCTAATGAAAAACACGCGCCATCAGAAACAGAAAGGAAAATCTTCGTTTATCAAAAAAAATCTCGAACGATTTCCCACAATCACCGTTACTTTATTGTACGCCAAATTAGAGTACCTTTCCGAACGCTACCAACCGTTAGCTATATAAATTTAATGAGGACTTCCGGTTTCCTGTCCCGATGTGAGCACACTCCGGATAAAAAAGTCTGTTAAGAAGGATGTGGCCCATTCATGCGGACGCTTCGCGAAGGGACGGGGTCCAATGAGGGCCTCGACTGCTCGACACTTCGTCTTGATTGAGAGGGTAGGCCGAGATTTAATGTGATTATTAGGAACTTTTCAGAAATACCTGTGTACAATCGTGGCCAATAAGTGTTAGCTAGGGACTTGTCGGAAAAGGGACTCGAAGATTTATGTTCTAATAGATGAACTTCGCTTTCACAAACACAGTGCTGTCGTCGCTCTATTTTACGTACACTTGAACTGGTGAAACTCACACTCAGGGATTTTAAGGAAGTGATTTGGAAACGACTATGTAAAGTGTGACCAATTCCTGGGGTGCTTGACAGAAAAAAAGCAGTATATAATATGACAAATAACTATTGTAGAAAAGCTATAAACGCCGTAGAAAAGGAAACATATACTTCCGTTATTAATATAACTCGTGACATGCTCTAATACATTATTTTATTGTTATGACCCTGCTTTTTAACCGACTTACCAAAAAGGAGGCGGTTCTATGTTCGACTTTACGTATGTTTTTTTTTATGTATGTTCACCGATAACTCCGTCAATTGGGGGGCGATTTTAAAAATCCTTTTTTTATTTGAAAGAGTATTTTTCGAAATTGGTCCCATTTTAATTTGGTGAAGATCTGATGAAGAAATTAGAAGATATACAGCAGAACTCTTAAATAAATAACGATACATCTCTCGGGATTGCTGCAATCGCTTGTCTGTTTATTGTTTATACCAGATCATAACATAAAATCACGCCAGTACGCTTGTAAGGGGTGCGCAGATCTCTCAATTCACCGGTTATGTTCAAGTTTCATGATATTCGGGTAATATATTCTGGCGTTATAGTTACCTTACAAAAAAACTTGCCTATTAGGTAGGTACAACTAAAAAGTGAAAAACAATAAACTTTTTTGCAAAAAAATACCACTGTCTTCCAAATAAAAGACTACAAAGTGAAAAATAACTTTATTTTTGGAAGTCGGTGTCCATAACGCAAAAATTGGTACCTACGAAAGACATGTCGGTATTTTTTTGCAAAAAAGGTTTTTTATTTATAGTTTCTTTATTAATATGGATGGAGTTACTCAGTCACATATCAATACAATCAATGAAAATAACAATATCGCTATTGTCACTTTTGATAGTGCCACCTCCGATTACTTTCAGCTCTATCTCTTTTTCGGAGAAGCCAGTATTGAAAAGTGAACTGCTTTGTACTCAGTTGATGATTTGAGTAAAAGATAGGCAACCAAACCACATAGCCGGCAGTGGTAACCACCATCTGCTGTGAACACCTAAAACAACACAAGAATTTGATTTTCACATGGTATTCTCTAACTAATAACTAAGTAGTTCTCTCGATTATCTCCACTACCTAGGTCCAACAAGTTACTAAACCCTGTCTTCTTTCCAGATGGTACCGCGAGTCTGGTGGGGGTGTTCTCCGTGAAATCCGCGACGGTGAGGGTGGAGGTCGCTACAGCAGAACACACGACGCGCTCGGCATCCGTCGCGCGGAGATAGCCGATGGTGGCCGATGGGCTTGCCGAGCGGCCAATGCTCATGGACATCTGACCCTGAGGCTGCACCTGGCAGTGAGGGCACATCTTACTGCACATGCACAGCCGCATACACAGGTCAGTGTTTATAGAGATGTGAACTACGAACTGACAGAACTACGGAATACAGGACCTACGAACAATATGAGCCCGAAATGAACTGGCTTTTCTAGATAGTGTGGTATCAGACATGTGAAGACGAAGATGAACGAGATAGAATAGGTTGATTGGGCTGAACCTTACTATAGAATAGACGCCAATCTAGTGAGGGTCTATACCTATCTATATAATAGGTACCTATCTACTACTTGTGTATCAAAATACTTCACTACTACTCTAACTAAGCCATCACGCCCTTTTGATCATCAGTCCAGAACTAAGACCTCGTTTCAGAAAAATATGTAAGGTAATTCTCTCTCAAAACCCTTACCCAATAATGTAACGTGTCGGCAAATATACTCTTGACGTGTTCCTATTGCTAATAATCTAATTGGCTGCGTTTTATTTTCTCATCGTTTGAACTCGTAATCGCCGTAACGATGCTGAAATATCACCAATAAAGTCGATACGCGGACTCATATTTTTCATTGGAATGACATAGAAAGTTAAGCGGGTAGTAAAAGTTTTTTTTATCACATCTATTCAAAAAGAGCTAGTTTATTCTTCGTAAACAGGGACTAAAATAGCTCATTAATCACTAGGGACTAAAAGTGATTTTAACTTGGAATGTGGATATTGTTAGTAGTTGTACGACGAATGTATGAGGTGAACGGCTAATGAGGGATTGTAATTCTTTTCGGACCGCACGGTAACATTGTGTTGAACAAGTGACTGGCTGGAAAACCGCGCGTGAGCCAAATAAAAAAATAAATCTACTTCTGTAACGGATGGTACTAATAAAATTGATACTAAGCACTTCCATAATATTGTTCAAATATAAACATTAGCTCCGAATTATTTCTATATTATGTCTTATGGTTCGTAATTATATGAAAATAAATAAACGTAACGTTCTTGTTCATAAGTTGCACTTACTTATCGTTCTCATAGAGAGTGATAAAAGTAGAGTGTCCACCTCGAGAGCAACACAATTTTAAGCTCGAGTAACGTTCTTTGAATCCCTCACTACGCTCGGGATTCAACTCCAGAATCCTTCGCTCCGCTCTGGATTAAAAAATACACTCTCGCCTTTAAAATAGTTGTTTGCTCCCTAGCTAAACAATCTACTATTTTTTAATTAATTAATTAAAAGAGCAGGTAAATAAAAAGAGAATGTAACGGGGACGTTCAATAGGGATTATGCGCACTTCTTCTCGCAATCTCAGTAGGTCACTATAGCACTTCCTCCAATTCGTACTTGGTCCCATTCGCAGTTAGTCCCATTCACAGTTCGTCCCATTCACAGTTGGTCCTATTCGCAGTTAGCCCCATTCTCAGTTCGTCCCATGCAAGTGTAAAGAAAGAGGTAGGTTTATGGACCACAGTACGTAAATATTGTAAATTTTCTTTTAAAACTTTTTATCAAGTTACTAAAACTTCTTATTCCTTACTAAAAAAATATAGTCAGTGCCAACACCACGCCCTTTCATAATGTAGAAAAATGATAAGATAACTTGGACATTAAGCCGAACCCTGTGACAGTTTATAAATGAAACAACCTGCGCCAAATTAGACGCATTAATCTTAATTAAACTCCTAAAAAATATAATCGAGTAACGGTGTAACGAACCTGACAAGAAAAATGAAAACATTTCTTCACGTTTTAGTCATGAAAAGGAAAAGAATTTTGCAAAAAATGTACTTCAAAATTCAGATTATGCATTCGCTCTGTTTCTCGTGAAGTATCTATGCATTGCGACAGCACGTGAGGTAGCTTTGAAATACCTTTATGAGCCTTACAGACTGCAACGGTATCTACATTGTTAATGTAACCTCAGATTTAAAATGATAAAAAAACTTTTTTGCAAAAAAATACTACCGACTTCCAAATGAAAAATAACTTAACTTTTGGAAGTCGGTGTCTTTCGTAGGTACCATTTTTTTGCGATATGGACACCGACTTCCAAAAGTTAAGTTATTTTTCATTTGGAAGTCGGTAGTATTTTTTTGCAAAAAAGTTTTTTTATTTTTCCCTTTTTAGTTTTACCTACCGAATAGCAAGTTGTTTATTAAGGTCCCTATAACTCCAGAATAGATTAACCGAATAATATGAAACTTGAACATAACCGGTGAAATGAGAGATCTGTGTACCCCTTTAGAGCGTACTGGCGTGATGTTATGTTATGAAATGGTATAAACAACAAACAGACATGCGATTGCAGCAATCCCGAGAGTTTTGCCGTTATTTATTGAAGAGTTCTGTTATGTATCTCCGAAGTTCTTCATCAGACCTTCACCAAATTAAAATGGGACCAATTTCGAAACATACTCTTTCAAACAAAAAAAGAATTTTCAAAATCGGTCAACAATTGACAGAGATATCGGTGAACATACACAAAAAAAAAAAAAAAAAAAAAAAAAAAACAAACATAAAGTCGAACATAGAACCTCCTCCTTTTTTTGTAAGTCGGTTAAAAATTACCAG
The DNA here is from genome assembly GCA_949775005.1 of Orthosia gothica. Lineage (NCBI taxonomy): Eukaryota > Metazoa > Arthropoda > Insecta > Lepidoptera > Noctuidae > Orthosia > Orthosia gothica. The sequence goes on from OX459063.1 coordinate 1,913,188, forward strand.
CAATTTAACCATAGGCAACTAATTAGATACTTTTATTAAAAATATAATATGCGGGAACACCGATGTGAAGCAAGATCTATTGTATATATATGTGTGTAGAGATGTTTGAATGCAAATGAGGTAAATTATTCGTGGAAGAAAACGATATGAGTATGGTTGCCCTGCCAGGTCCATTTTGAGAGCTGGGCTGATAGTAACTCCTAAAGTCCGTGACCTTAGATACAATCCAATTGAACAGCGCCATCCAATCCCGAATCGTTGTAACATCGTTACGCCGCCGATCTAATTCAATAAAACCAACTTCTTTCTTCAACAGCTCCACTATTTGCAGACCTTTGTAAATATTGTAGTTGGAAGTGCGGACCTAAACTGCCTCTCAAGATTAACCTCGCTTATCCAATTAAATATTAAGGCTATTTCTACACGAAATCCGATTTTTTAACACCGAGAATTTTTGTGTTTTTGCGGAAGACTTGTTTGCCTTTTTTCGAACATGGAGCTGTGATCCGTGACGCGAATAACGTGAGACTGGCTTTTTTATTTGTCACGCCATGTTGCCGATGAGAAAATAACTCTAGGATCAGAAAAGTCGTGTGAAGGCAGAGTGGGAGCTGAATATTGATTGCGATTCGGCAATTGTGACACCCGTTTTTTTAAATTTTGGAATGCTGATTCGGATTTCATTCCAAAACGAAATAGAACACAGTTTTACATTCCAGGCATGTACCTTCCAGGTACTTGTATCTACCTAGTTATACATGTAAGTAAGTAAGTACTTAAAATACAAGATATAACTAGTGTGTACATTATGTTTGTCTAAAACATAACTCACAATTAATTATCCTATGTAAAGGTACTAAATTATATTAGGGATTACTGCCGACGGCGCTTTCTCTCCGCTGAAAAGTTACGAACCTACCTACATGAGATTATTTCTAAAATTAGCAACTTGTCATGACAACCAAGTGCGTGACTTGACTATATCCCAGTCGTTTCGTTGCTAAAAGAACTTTCCAACTTGTTAGGTACCTAATTACCCACATGCTAATAAACGCGAAGGGACATGTAGGTAACCTGATTAATTATGAATCGTAAGCGGACATAAACCTTTGAATTGATGTGCTGAAACTTACCGCATTCTATGCTGATACACGTACATAAAAGTACAATTGGCTTTTTGTTGAAATACTAGAACTAACTGTAGTGCTGTGATTAGGTACACAATCGTTACCTACTACTTCATTATTGCAGAGAGCTAAAAGATAGAGAATGATCATGTAAAGGTGTCTGGGGCAGTTGTGCCTACTCGTATATAGGCTTAAGCGCCACCTTCCCTGATTGTTTCAGATTGGCCGGGTGAGGCTACATTCAGAGGCCCAACACTTGTTAACACAAACCCTTTTAAGGTCCTCGAATTGCAAATCACATTGTTTCAACTGTCCCAAGATTCTCACCTCCATTTGTAAAAGAAAATCTTTAGAATGTCCTAGAGATGTTATTTTTTTATGTGCTCGACTTCGTTGTGGGTGCTATAAACTTGCGCCCGACAATTTCGTTTGGATGCAGGGTATTTTGGCTAAAATGTAGCGCATAGCAGCCGTTGGTGGCTTTATGCGCGGTTCGAGATATAATCTTAGGTCAGACCGCGCGCTTCTTTGGAGGAATTTCGTGTTTTTAACTACGTATGTAGGAGTTTTAAGTACTTTCTTATTTTGATGCAGGTTTTGGTAGAAAATGGATGGAATATAAAAGCATAGAATATAAAGGTATAGAATAGCATAGAATGGTACGGAATAGAATAGTATAGAATAGAACGGTATGGTATAGAATAGTATAGAATATAATGGTACAGAATACAATAGTATATAGTAGAATAGAATGGTATAGAATAGCATAGAATGGTACGGAATAAAATAGTATAGAATGGTATGGTATAGAATAGAATAGTATAGAATATAATGGTACAGAATACAATAGTATATAGTAGAATAGAATGGTATAGAATAGCATAGAATGGTACGGAATAGTATAGAATGGTATGATATAGAATAGAATAGTATAGAATATAATGGTACAGAATACAATCTATACCAATATTATAAAGAGGAAAGATTTTTTTGTTTGTTTGTTTGTACCGAATAGGCTCCGAAACTACTGGACCGATTTTAAAAATTCTTTCTCCTATGGAAAGCTACATTATTCCCGAGTAACATAGGCTATAATTTTGACGGGAGCGAAGCCGCGGGGGTCAGCTAGTAGTATATAATAGAATAGAATGGTATAGAATAGTATAGAATGGTATGGTTTAGAATAGGATAGAATATTTGCATATTCGTCTCTTACATCGTTAGGCCAACAAAACCTTGCAAATATCAGTTTTCGGTATCAAATATCAGAAGCGCAATATGAATCACGAAGCAACGTTCCAAAAGCAGGTCATTTCCATTACAATGATAACTTGCTTTGGCATAAAGAGCTATCGAAGTGGAAAATCGGTGTACAATCAGTAAACGTTCTCGTAATTCTGCGAAATGATCAGAGGTACGTGCGAAATAGCCGGTGATTGCAGCCTGTATCGCTCGATCGCTGACATTATTCCGAGCCTCCGTGTTCCTATTGATTTTGCTAACTATTCTATTATGATACGATGTTATTGCCTATTAGATTTGTTTGCTTGCTGTTACGTAAAGTTTAGAGGGTATTTGTATTGTTGCTGAAAGTTTGGTTTCGACGTTTTCGTTAGTGGTTAGGTTAAACTCTATAGTGCCTACGCTTCAAATAATATTATTGTAACTAAGTATTATAATCGCATACACGAGGGACCTAAAATGACATGATACTACGCAATTTAATTTATAATAACAATCATTTAATTTATAACCTACGAAGTACTCAAAACTATACAAATAAACAGAACAATAAAATTCACTTATAATTAATCAAGTATCGCAATCAATTTGCAAGTCAATGTGGTATTTTATCAGCTAAATAAACAGCAATCACGGAGATTGTAGTAAAAAACCGGATATTTCGAGCATTTCATTGTAGCTACGAAAAGTTATTGCAGGCAGGATATTTGCGACGTAAAATAAATGCGTCCCGATACCGCGCCGCAAACATTACGCGCGCAATTATAGATAGGGTTGACTCGTGGGAGATAAAAAAATATGATGTTTGTTAGCGTTTCAGATTTGTTTGAACATTATTTCTGCTTATTTCTTAGTCATGCTTGTTCTGCACTCAGTGGTACAAATTGAAATAACCCAGTCGCAATAAAATTAAATTAGCTCAAGAACGACTATAACAACTTGGGTATTAATGCGCGTAAAGCTGCGACATAAATAAGCTTTCATTTGGTAAAGAAATATCAAGTAAAGTGCCACAAAATTGTATAACGCCCCGGGCTAAGATTCTGAAGGTCTGTGTCAAAATAACCAAAAAATATTAATACACAAAAAAATTCATAAGGATAAAATATACCGACCAACTCCTTGATTTATTATAGCATAAATATAGGTAAAAGGGTACTTTATCTTTGTCATATTTAGTAGAATAATGTTTGGTTGGCCTGGGGCTGCCTGTCGACTGATACGCAGGTCATAAAGCTTAATAAAAAATACTTTTGGGTAGATTGATAAAAAGTATACTCACTTTAATGTTATCCTACCCTCATTTATTTATAAGTATTTTTTTAACCAATGGTAATTTTACTATCACAAGGCAGTCTACTAGTAAACTACACCTAGATACTACTACTATTACGCCGCGATAGCACGCCTTTATTAAACTTGGAAAAAATAGTAGACTTATGTTTTCGTTACATTCGTAGTGTCATCCTTATTTGTAGATCGGCGTATGTAACAAAATTATTGATATTCGTGCGCGTATATATTCGGTTTAATTAAACGGGTCGTCGTAAAAGCAAATAGTGTCGTTTATTAGTAAATAAACCTCCTCTTCCGAGCGTACTTATTTGTTTGATTTAGATTCGTAGGGAGAGGAAAAAAGACAAGAATGATGCTTGAACAATTTCGTAAGTCAAATTGTTCCTTATATCTGGTGGTAATTCTCGTTAAGTATGAAACCGCTTCTTCTCCACCGTGCATCGTGACAGTCTTACATCCGGTTTTTAGAACAAAATACATTAAAAATAAAACATCAGTTAAATTATGCCATTGGCAATTGATAATTTTCTAATTCAGAGTCACACTGGGACATTTTTCGTTCTTGAAATTGGGGCAAATAGACCATGATATTGTAAAAATATATAATCATAAGCAAGCAAGATGTCACAAACAAATATTTCTTCTTACTTTCTTTCAGGTTTTCTTATGATATATACAGAACAAAGCCTGCATTCAACCACTCTTCTTCCTCAGGTTGTAAATAGTGGAGGAACAGCCATTATCAACTGCACTTGGGGCGGCTGGCCTGCCCCTCGTCTAGAATGGCTGCACAACGGCGTGCCCCTTGGAGCCGGTGTGGCGGGAGGCAGGGTCAGGGTGCAGAACAATGGAGAACAGCTGGTCATCACTTCTGTACATAGAGCTGATAAGGGAGTATACCAGTGCATAGCCAGGAATGAGAAGGACTCAGCGCAGGCTAGCGCGGAGCTGAGGTTAGGAGGTGAGTTAGGACATATGCTTATTTCTAAGGTTCTATATATTTTTAAATGATTTTAATCAAAATAAGATATACTTGTATCCTTATCTGGCTTTGCTTCGTCTACGTATCTTCAAACGTTATCACCAGATATATTTTTTATAACGCCATGAAAACTATTGTCCTGCAATTTTGGAAGTTATTATTTTGTTCCTTCTTGGTTGACCAGTCTACAATCTGTAGCTATCTTCATTTTTCATGCATAATTTTTGATTTGAAACCTGTCAACTATCCTTTTATTTTCCACTCAGACACAGCACCAGAGCTCCAGTACACGTTCATAGAACAGGTCCTAAGGCCTGGACAGGTGGTGACCCTCAAGTGTTCTGCTGCCGGCTCCCCACCACCTCACTTCACCTGGTTGCTGGATGGACAGCCGCTGAATACCATGGCTAGAGGACACAGGTTTGTAAAGATGTCTCATTTATTTTAGTGAGCCTCAAAAAGTTTATAAATGCCAAGATCCAAAAATACGGTACTAAAATTATGGTAAGTATAACTTTTTCCTGCAAGGCAGGAGTGTTTTACCGTCGACCACTAGAGATAGTGAAAAAATAAAATGAGACAGATATAGTTTTCCATGTGGTCTTACTCAAAAGATCTTGTTTGCTTTCTGAATTATCCCTAAGCAAACCACTTGTCGTAGTTCGTACGTCGTAGTTGAGCAAACCTACGTTTTAATTGGTTTCCTTTTCGAATTGGTTGGTCAGGTTGGTTTTTTTACTAAAACCAACTGGTCATACTGACAAATCGAAACTTACCGAACTTTTCAAACGTGCTGCATTTCTAACAAAATTCTGTCTGGCAGATACAGCGTGGAACAGTTTGCGACAAAAGCTAATGACGTGGTGAGCTACCTAAACATCTCAGCAGTCAGGTCTGAAGACGGAGGCCTGTACACCTGCAGGGCAGCCAACTCTCTGGGAGAGGTGTCACATACATCCAGACTCAATATTTATGGTAAGAATGTATCGCCTTGTTTCGTTCTTAAATTTGACTCGTCTATTTTATTTCCTGACTAAATTCGGCTTGTAAGTATTGAATCTTCAATTCTGAGGTCCAAATATATTTGCCGTGTATTTATCCCCGCCTTCCACTAAAACGGTTAATGAGTGGAAACGGAGGTTAAGAACTGAGCGGACTGGAGTAAAAAGTTGTGCACTTCCGCTAAGAAAGAGTTTTAGTATTTGCCATCCACTGCCAGCGGACTTTAAGGAGCGTGCGAGGTGGTAAATGACCGATAAGCGAGTTTGTGACCTTCCATTTGAAGCGGAGTAAACTCAGGCAGCATTCAACGTACGAAATATATTTTTTGATTGTTTAAATACTTTTGGGAAATTATATACAGTCTAAACTGAACAATGAAAAAAAAGATTTCAGTTAGCATCTGTTATTTCTAGTAAACTTAAATCGTCAATTTTCTGCCACACTATATCTTTTTATCTTCTCGGCAATAATCTTTGTCATTCACATTCGATAAACAGGGATACGCACGAATGGCTTCAATAAATAGGTTCATATTTGCACAAGGTCACGGCTAAATTGACCGATGCATGACGAGAAAGCGTTAGGATGGCTATAGGGGGGCGGGGGTCCGAGCGGCGTCCGTTCAAAACTAGCGTGTGACGCCATAACACAGCGGTCCCATTTTAACTCGTTTAGTCCGCTCCGCTCACTCTTATTCAGTGAAAGCAATTCTAGGCAGTTCGCCATTGCGAGTTAAACGAGGAGTCCGTTTAACTCGCAATATACGGAGCTCGTTCCGCTCGCAGTGGAAGGCGAGCATTAATGTTTTCACATTGGTACACATCATAGGTTGCGCGTTCATGGCTCTTACGGCTACGAAAGCTACGCAGTTGTGGCAGTTTGCTACGTACGTAGCCGTAGCAAGTGCTACGCCGTCTCGCAGCAAGTACTACGCGGTCGTAGCAAATCGCTACACGTAGCATTAGTTTGCGTAGATATTGTGATGTGATGAATCGTATATTTTTATCTGTTGTATTAATTAATATATTGTGTGTCTTTCTGTTCTGTGCTAAATAAATATATTTTCTTTCTTCTTTCTTTCTTATCTACGACTTTTCATAGTAAATACAATACTGCAATTTTATGTTTTGTTCTAGGTCCACCTTACGTGAGGTCAATAGGTCCAATCAGAGCAGTAGCTGGAAGAGAGTTGATTCTTTATTGTCCTTATTCTGGCTATCCTATCAGGTAAGAAAAAAGTCTTCAAATTACTTTATTATTACGATAGCATTTTTAATTTTATTGCTTTCTAATCTTGCCTTCTCTTTCAGTTCAGTAAAGTGGGAGCGGGACGGCAACCCCGTAGAATGGGACAGCAGTATTGACGGCGCTCTCAAAGTGTCTCGAGTAGAGCCTTCATATGCAGGCGCTTATACCTGCGCAGTCATGGGCCCTCATGGGGAGATAGCCAGGAGAGAACTGCAGCTTGTTGTTAGCAGTAAGTTATTTCATCTCATGATTAAGTACATATCTTCAAACCTGTTTTCCCTAACTTGCAACAGGTTGGCGTCTGTTACTCATTTCACTCTTCAAACAGCAGTCCAACCACCAATTCAACAACCTACGTTTTGTTTTCTAAAAGATAGAATACTTTCTTTTTTACAAGTATACTATATAATCAGGACCTCGAAAATACCATAATAATTTTACTTCTGTTTCTGGTATTAAGTGACAATCTTTATTTTTTTGGGATTGTGATCCGCAGGCTGTAGCCTTTATAAATTGTTTTGGAGGCATATCGTTCAATTTCAGAAACAATCTTCATATTTACAGATCCCCCAGAAATAGAGCCGTTCTCCTTCTCTGCTAACTTGCAAGAAGGCAAGCGTGCGCAAGTCAGCTGCAGTGTTACTTCAGGAGACATGCCAGTGCACTTTACCTGGCTCAAAGACAATGCACCCATTCCTTCTAGCTTACAGGTCAGTTTACAAATGATACAGTGTAGTTACCCAGTGTCCTGTCGAGACGCCTCATAAGGCATATGTCAAATGGCTTTAGTATTTTTTCATTAATTAAGACAGATGAAGTGTAAGGATTCGATCGCATAATTAATGCCTAAGGCATTAAGTCCGCCTTTGTACTTGTGCATAAAGATTTACCCTTTTACAAATAAACACAGAATAAAGTTATACCAGGTATAAATCTATGAAAATGTATGGTTATTCCTTTGTTATTCCTGGTATAACTTTATTCCGCGTTTATTAGTAAGAGGGTTAATAAATAAGTAATTGCACAGCGCGCAACAATTGTCTTCGGTTAGTACATAGTCTTATTTTACTGGGATCAAAGGTTTGATTCTTGAAGCTTTACGGTGTGAATTTGTTGCTTCACATCTACTTGGTAAAGAACTTATTCAATTACACTTCGATTTATCAATCCTATTCATTCGATTCGTCGGTACTCCTATATACAATATCAATGATTCCAGAATTAAGCCCCCAAATCTAACTCTTTAATTAATTTAAATTACCTATATAAGCATATCTTCAAAACACGGCCTGGTATACAGGTGGAAGAGCGAGGTGCTGATTTTTTCAGCAACCTCGTATTCAAAGAGGTGTCGGCCCGGCACAGCGGGTTGTACACTTGCGTGGCCTCCAATACCGCGGCCAAGGTTAACTATACCGCCGAACTGGTGGTCAAAGGTACCCGCCTTGTCAATATGCACAACAGCACCGAGCACCGAACACTCATGATGTCTATGAGAGGGGGGAGCGCGGGAAAGGAATTGTGGCACTTTTCAATTTCCTGAGATTAATCGCTCAGCCATTAAAAATCTACAGTAAGAAATTCATAGAAAAAGAACCATTCGAAAAAAGAAATAGTAGTTCCAACGAAATGATTATAATCATTATAAAATTACTACAGTTGACAGCGATTTGACTTGAAAACATACCCATATGGCATTTTTAGCTTAAATGAGCACATATGTAATGTTTTACATAATTTTGAAGTGTTGATAGCGACACTTTGCCCAAACTACATAAGTTTAGAAGTGTTGATAGCGACTTAGTTAAAATAAAACATACAGCTTTAATTCCAGGTGATTCCTCAGCTTTTAAACATATTTTAGCCCAAAACACCTCAAGTACGTCACGTTTCGAAAGCCATGTTAACGTAGCGAATAAACATTCCGCCCGAAACCGCGCTCCCGCCATCAAACAGACTAATCACGCTTGCACAGAGCACAGAGTTGTCATTATTTTATCTGTATCCGTATACCGTATGCTGGTTTCTTTGCAGGTTCACCGTTACCACAATGTGTAGTACCCTTGTTCCAAGAAGTGTTAAAACGATGGCTTTATTCATACTGCACCAATTCATGCAATTTATGTAAATATACTTTGCTTTCCATCTACCCTCCTAAAAGAAAAATAATGTTATCGAGACGTCACGTAATTTTGTTATTTCACATATCGTAGTTTGAATAAACGCCATCGAAAATGTCTCACTTTTACCAGCACTTTATTCACAGCGCACATTTATTTTCCACGGCAAATGTTTTTCATATTATAAATGTGTAAATTCTTAAACATTTTTGTTTTGCACAGCGTTGGATTTCAGATGGCTTACGAAAATGGTAAATTTTATTTATACGAATTTTGTTTTGGAACTCGTCTATCTGAAAGAAATGGGCAACAAAGTTTTATTGTGATTAAGAATTTTCCGACACTTAATCGTTTTGTAAATAGTTGACTTGTTCAAAGATGATATAAATTATTATATGGGATTTCCAAACCCATCATTTCAATTATAATATGGAATCATCTCTTAACAATGATGGATGAAAATTGATTATTCTTGCACATAAAAAACTTTTTCCAAAAAATAAACCGACTTCTAAAGCAAAATACCATCACTAAGAAGTGAGCAAGTTCTATAATAAGGTACCTAGAGGATCGAAAAAATACCCATAATAACTCAATTTACACATTCGTGCTGTTTGTCGCTAAGGAGTTCGGTTGTATGTTCCATATTTTGAAAACTGCTGAACCGATTTGGATAAAACCTGCACTATTCCCTATGTTGAGGGATACTTACAAAAAAGTATGATCACGATCCGATTAATAGTTTCTGGCCAAACACACATACATACATACACTTATGAAATTTGGTGAAACATATGAAACATGCCCAATTAGAATAACATATGTGAATATTGGGCAGTTCCAACATTATTACATACATACGTGTCGAATTGATCACCTCCTTCTTTTTTTAACCGACTTTCCAAAAAGGAGGAGGTTCTATGTTCGACTTTATGTTCGTTTTTTTTTTTTTTTTGTTTATTTTCACCGATATCTCCGTCAATTGTGGACCGATTTTGAAAATTCTTTTTTTGTTTGGAAGAGTATGTTTCGAAATTGGTCCCATTTTAATTTGGTGAAGGTCTGATCAAGAACTTCGGAGATATACAACAGAACTCTTCAATAAATAACGGCAACACTCTCGGGATTGCTGCAATGGCATGTCTGTTTATTGTTTATACCATTTCATAACATAACATCACGCCAGTACGCTCTAAAGGGGTAGGCAGATCTCTCATTTCACCAGTTATGTTCAAGTTTCATGTTATTCGGGTAATCTATTCGGCGTTATAGGGACCTTAGGAAACAACTTGCGTATCTATTAGGTAGGCAAAACTAAAAAGGGAAAAATAAAAAACTTTTTTGCAAAAAAATACTACCGACTTCCAAATGAAAAATTACAAAGTGAAAAATAACTTAACTCTTGGAAGTCGGTGTCCATATCGAAAAAAAATGATACCTACGTAAGACACCGACTTCCAAGAGTTAAGTTATTTTTCACTTTGTAGTTTTTCATTTGGAAGTCGGTAGTATTTTTTTGCAAAAAAGTTTTTTGAAGTCGGCGTAGGGTCTCATCCCATACAAAGAAACTGTCCCGACGTACTGTACTGATTATACTGATTAATTGATTTATCTATCGATATCGATTGATTATTAGATGGGTATTTATCGTCGTGGAACGGAACCGAACGAGCGATCTATTTACAAAAAATAATCGGTATAATCAGATGAAAAACGCTAGTTACGTGGCACGGCTTCTTTGTGTGGGATGAGGCATCTGTATGCTAGTATTATATTATCTGTAAATTCGGTAAAAAGAGTGCACTACTTGTCCAAAAATAAAACCTAAAAGCGTAAAAATGCACGGTCGTATATTTTAAGAAGCGACGTTATTGTTCTTAACTTTAATAACTTAAGTAGCTCTTTATATTCATAACAATGTTTTGCTGCTGACGGAAAAGGTAAAAATAGTATTATTATAATGTATGCAAAGAACTCATTAAGGCAACAATGTTTTACACAGTAAGTCGCTGTAAGTAGCATAATTAATCATTTTCAAGTAACTACTGCAAAATCGTGTATTGAATCCAAAGTTAAAGAAACTTGACTTGCTTTCACGCTGCAGTCTCCCCCAAATGGGTGGTGGAACCCAAGGATGAAGCGGTGCTGGCTGGTGAACAGCTGGCCTTGCATTGTCAGACCACAGGGTCACCAACCCCACAAGTCACCTGGCTGAAACAAAGAGGTAAGTCAAAATCTATAACTAGACATAGCTCACACCTTTTATCAAATAGAAAAGCGCTGGAAGTTGTATGTAAAAGTAAGTAATATAAAACTGATACTGCCACCATTATTTTTTTAACCTAATGCAAACAAAGATTTTTGAAATTTACACAATAAATATTCATAACAGTTACTTTCATGACTGAAGCGCAGTTTTGAAGTTGGACAAAATTATCTAGATGACATTTTGGTATCATCAATTGAATTTACTTATTTTGAACTTGTAATTTCTCAGGGTCGTCAACAGATTACGTGCCTCTTATAAACCTGGGTGGAAGATTTCAGTTCCTTTCAAACGGAACACTGTGGATAGAGTCAGCCCTTCCCTATGACGAAGGGAACTACATGTGCAAATCAGAAAACGGAGTGGGATCTCCGCTTACCAAAACTATTTTTGTTTCTGTCAACGGTGAGTTTTACAACCTTTAAATAAAATGTGGAAATGTTTTAGATTTTACAGGAAGCATTGCTTATTTTGTTATATTTTTAACCCCCGACGAAAAAAGAGGGGTGTTATAAGTTGGACGTGTATATCTTTGTATCAGTGGCATCATTGCTCCCAAACGGATAAACCCTTTTTTGATTTAGTTTTTTTACTAAAGTGTTACATATATATCCAATGCCATATTATACCTGCTATTAATCAATTTTGTTTACTTTTCTGCGCTATTTTTCGGAGAAATCTTTGTATTACGTGTTTGTTTTTTGCTCTCCAGAGCCTGCTCGGTTCGAGTTGACATCGCACAATATGACAGCACGACGCGATGCGCCTGCGACACTAGTCTGCGACGTGCGCGGAGACAGCCCCATCAGAGTGACATGGGCACACAATATGAACCACTTAGATCTTAATACTTATAGGTAAGGATTTAAGGAAACCTAACTGTAACCAGCCAAGATAACAAACTCATTTTTAATGTCAAGGAAAACCTCCTAAAAACAAAATGTAATTCATCAAATTGATGATTAGGTTTCTAAGTCGAGCCTTTAGTACTTACTTTTTGTACGTTATTTACAGGTTAAGCATCTCAGAAGCAAAGACTGATAGTGGTTTAAGATCCCAGCTGTACATCAGCCGGGCGGACCGGCAGGACTCTGGCGTGTACAAGTGTCAGGCCGTCAACGCGTACGGTCACAGTGACCATTATATTTATCTTTCCGTCCAAGGTGAGTTTGCCAGCGATACATAAAATGTGACGACTTTAAATTATTTGAGACAAAAACACTCTTATACACATGTCGTTAAGTACTTTTCTGTTGAGTTACACGATTACTCCATGCGTGAAAGACAGGTCAACTCAAATATGTGTGGTTCTTTCTCCAAAATATTATATCAATCACTAATCGGCAATGTCCTCACACCCACTCGATCTGTTTTGGTTCAATCGGATTCAGTACTTCTCAGAGTAGGTTGTCAGAGTGGAAACACCGATCTCATTTATTTTGTTTTAGCTTAAAAATATATTGTTAAAACTTCTCACTATTTCAACTTCACTTCACAGAAAAACCCGACACCCCTCACTCTTTATCAGTGACGGAGATCCTGAGCCGGGCTGTCCGCCTGTCCTGGAGCCAGGGCTTTGATGGCAACTCTCCCCTGGTGGGCTACACCCTGCAGTACTGCGCGCTGTCAGCCCAGGGGGCTATCAGAGTGAACCAGTGGAATGCGGCCGTCACACTCAATGTGTCCGTCCATGGGATGGCGCACTCGCATGTCACGTAAGAAAACATTACTGTAAAATTATTTTCAAAGAAATTTAGGAATCAGAGAAACGATTAAGCAAAGGTTGCTCCCTTATAACAAAAGAGGGACTTTTCTGACATTCGGAAACCTCTCTGACATGCCTCGCATTAGTTCAGCGTAATCGAGCAATGTTCCTTCTTCAATGCGCGCAGGGTAACGATGACACATCCAACTCTCCTTGCAAACGAGCATTTGGTAGTCGGAGAACAGATTAGAGAAGTTACTACGTAACAAATATTTCACTCTCAGAGTTCAAAGTACACAATTTTGAGCTGAATATCCGTGACGGTTGGGTTGGTTGGTAAGTACGGTCGAGCGAAGGAGGCCTGGTAGAAGTCAAGTGGTTTAGTAATCTGATACTGTTTGTTTTTGCCATTTTAATCTTGCTATTTACGTTATCAGATTTACACTGAACCTGTTATCAAAAATTTCAGCCTGACCAAGAAAGGCGACATCCATTACGAAGCTCTGCTAAGCAGTCTGAAGCCACACACTGCATATATGATCAGAATAGCAGCTATTAATCAGATCGACAGGAGTGCGTACACTGAACCTGTTGTGGTGAAAACACAGGAAGAAGGTAAGAAAAACATTTACCTTTTAGTTTGTAGTTTGGCCAAGTCGCATTATTTGAGTTCAAAGATTAAAAACAGTAGTAATGTTATTAAAACGACTTGGAATATTATTAATAGTGAAACGGGAAGATCTGGTAACCGAAATACTGACTACAGCCTGTCTATTAATGACAACATCATAAAATCAGACTCACAAGTCGCAGTGGCCTTTGAAAATTTATTTTCGGATATTCCCATTTCAACTACTAAATCCCTAAACTCATCACCTTCTGTTGCTGAGTCTTTGCTAAAAGAAAATGTTAATGTCTGCGATACGGAATTTCTTTTTGAACATATTACTTGTAGAGACATAATTAAAACCTTTCACACTTTAAATGTTAAAAAGACTGCAGATCTGTGGGGTCATTCTGTAGAAGTTGCTAAGTCTATTATTGATGTTGTCGCACCTAGTTTAGCTATTATCTTTAATAATTGTATCGACTGTGGGGAGTTTCCTGACCTAATGAAGAATAGTAAAATAATACCTTTGTTTAAATCAGGTAGTACATCAGACCCTACAAATTATAGACCTATTTCAGTACTACCTACTTTTAGTAAGATATTTGAGAAATTAATTTTAGAGCAATTGCAAAGATTTTTTAATAAGCATAAATTATTACATAGCAAACAGTTCGGCTTTACAAGGGGTCGTTCAACTACTGATGCCGGTGTTGAGCTTTTAGGACATATTTATAATGCATGGGAAGATAAGTGCGATGCCCTGGGAATCTTTTGTGATTTGTCCAAGGCATTTGATTGTGTTCTTCATGAAACGCTAATCAGGAAACTCCTCCACTACGGGATCCGGAACAGCGCTCTGGATCTTCTTACTTCTTACTTGAGTAATAGGATTCAGACTGTTGACGTTATTGGAAAAAGATCACCCGGATCTATAGAAAAATTGGGAAAGGACCAAGAATCGAGCCCTGCGGGCTCGATTCTTGGTCCTTTCTTGTTTCTTATTTATATTAATGACTTGCCTTACCTCATAAAGGATAACCATGACATAGTGTTGTTTGCAGATGATACTTCACTTTTGTTTAAAATTAAACGGCAGCAGCTGGTTACTGACGAAATAAATAGCGCGATCTCAAAAGTAGTTCACTGGTTCAATGTTAACAATTTACTCCTTAATGAAAAAAAAACCAAATGCATTAAGTTTACCCTACCCCACGTTAGGCAGGTGAAAACTGATGTGTTGATAAAGGGCGAAAAATTGAATCCTGAGAATAGCACAGTATTTTTAGGCTTAACTTTGGATGCTAAGCTTCAGTGGGGCCCACATATAGATAAATTGTCAAAGAAGCTAAGCTCCGCAGCATATGCTGTTAGAAAAATTCGTAATTTAACTGACATAGAGACAGCCCGTTTAGTATACTTTAGCTATTTTCATAGTGTAATGTCGTACGGTATTCTGTTGTGGGGGAATGCCGCCGACATCCAGAATATCTTTGTTTTGCAGAAAAGAGCTGTTCGATCAATATATAAATTAAGCCCGAGGCACTCTCTCAGAGAGAAATTTAAGGAGATTAATGTAATGACTGTGCCCTCTCAGTATATTTATGAAAATCTTTTATATGCTCATAAAAATATAAAATTGTTTGAAAATACAGTGATATCCATAACATAAATACTAGGAACAAACACAAATTTGTAGTACCTACAACAAGGCTCAAGAAGATAGGTGGCTCGTTTAGATGTCAATGTGTACGCTTTTATAATAAGCTTCCAAGCCACGTACAAGATCTAAGTCTTACTAAATTCAAATCATTCATTAAACGTAAGTTGTGTCAGAAAGCGTTTTATACTATTAAAGATTACGTTGAGGACAAAAAGGCTTGGGATTGAGCTGCTCCAATTAATTTTGATTTTTTATATTTTGCACCGTGAATTTTGTTTTTAATTTTGATATTTTTTTTGTTTTCTTGCAATGACAAGAATATTTACTTTTTAAAGTATTATATTATTTTATTTTTATTATTGTGAATGTGAAGACTATGTGGATTTTTGTTTTTTAATTTATCTTAGTTTTTACTCATGGTCTGACAGTTTGAGTAGTTTATGCGGCCTACCCGAATGTCCTTTCTTTGGTATTGTTCGTCGAATCGTTGAGCTCCGTAAATTCTGAGTTGAGCTGCTCGGTTATTGACAAATGCGTGCACTGACTGGACAGGTCCTCTCAATCTGGCTGGTTCTTTCCTCAAAAGACCATTTCAGACATCTGTCTACATGGTCTGCACATGATATAACCAAGATTTTGTCAAGACTTTAAAAGAGACTGTGACCTCTGAGTTTGTTTCGGCCTTTCTTCTCAGAGTAGTCAGATAGGAAACGCCGACCTCATCTAGTTTTAAAAAATATGATCGACATGTAAAAGTGTTTGTACAAACCAACTTACAGAAATAAAATCATTTATCATTTATCATTATCATTTACCTACTGTATCACACGACAGAGATGAGCTATTATAGACTACACTCAGTAAGTCACTAAAACCCTTCTATAAAGATTACTTCCCTTGACTCCATTTTGTAGTCCTGACTTACATCATCATCATTACTTACATGCTTGTCATTTTCGTTAGCAATCTGCGTGGGCTGCTGTAAATCAGCACGGTAAAGCCCACGGCTAAGCTACACAAGAACGCGTGAATAGCAAACAAATTACAATAAACCAGTCCATGCACAAACCACCTACGTTGAAGTGAACAGTCGACCTTACACTTGCCGTATTTTTGTACAATACATATTTCTCTTAAACTGTTCCCAGCGCCATCCGAAGCCCCCACCAACGTGCACGTGACTCCCGGCGGGCCCGGAGAGCTGCACGTGTCGTGGCGCCCACCGCCGCGGGACGCGTGGCACGGGGAGCTGCTGGGATACTCTGTGACATGTATTGAGCTCAGTCCTGCTTCACCCGCTATGAGGAATTCTACCAGGTATATTCAGCTACTATTAATAACAATAGATTATGGGAACTTTCGATTCATTAAAGTTATTTTAATATTTTATTAATAACATATTATTTAACCATCCGCCAATCGCATCACTTGACTTGCGCTAAAAATGCGCATCTGAAATTAAGTATTTATGTTATTGTAATAATAAAGTTATTGTACATAATTTGTAATGTTTTGTGTCACAAGAGCCACTTCCGACAAACTGTTTTACAGTTTGGCAGATTTTATGAATGTTATATGTAAACAGATTTTGAATGAACAAATTAAAATTTAAAATTTCGTTCCAGAAACCAGATATTATATATATACGTTTAGCCCCTGGCAAAGATTATTTTCTGGTTAATATTCTGACTCACTCAATAAATTCTTCTTTTGTATATCGTCCAGGACGCTGACAGTGAATGGCTGGTCGGCTACGGAGCTAAGTCTATCAGCTCTGCGCAAGTTCACGCGGTACGAGGTGCGCGTGAGAGCGTTCAACGGCGTCGCCGCGGGGCCTGCCTCCGCGCCGGTGTCTGCTACTACGCTAGAAGGAGGTAACATTTGTTCAACATTTTGGATTTTCTATTAGGAAGCTTGTCTCAGACTCACAGAGCACGGAAACACCGCACCGGCAGAGTCTATAAATATGGCAGTACAATCCGTGGCGCCGAAAAGGGGTTTGAGCATATCAAACTAACAAAGCCGTTAGTTTCTATAGCCACAGAATTTGTGTGATGTATACAGTGACATGCTTGGTTCTTATGTAAAGTGTAGTAGACAATGCCGCCCCTTGCAGCTGACCTCGGACTCGAGACTTTTTTGACGGAAAGATCTTGGTGGAAAATTAAATCAGAGCATTTAATAATTATTTGTTTCATGATTTTATTTATTGAAGAAGTTAGAAACTAAGTACTACTTAAAATAAATACGATATCTTGTTAATTTCAGTGCCAGAATCTCCACCAACAAGAGTGTCCTGCTCAGCCCTGTCGTCTTCAAACATGAAGGTATCATGGAACCCGCCACCAATCGGCCAACATGGCGGGCTCATACAAGGATACAAAGTTATTTATTCACCACTTACGACAGATCACGGTACGAATAGATTACATGGCATATTGAAGCAGAGTCTAAAGCAAAGAAGCGAAGAGCCTTTAAAGACAATACATTTTCGTTTCAGTGGACGTAGGCGAGATTAAACGGGTGGCTACGACAGATACATACCTGCATACTCTACGTAAATACTCCAACTACTCGATACAAGTCCTGGCTTTCACTAACGCTGGGGATGGCAAGCGGAGTCTACCTGTCTACTGCATGACTGAGGAAGACGGTAAGACCAAATTCATATCAGGTTTTTTTGTGACAATATACATACTCATTAAAAACGAATCAAAAATCGTAAATTGGGTGTTTATGTTTGTATTTTGTGTACTTTCAGTACCCTCAGCCCCCGAGAAGATCAAAGCCCTAGCCTACTCCAGTGACTCGGTGCTGGTCAGCTGGTTGTCACCACTGCATCCCAACGGCGTAATATCACATTATACTGTCTACTATAGGGAAGCTGGACGGTAAGGACACATTCCGTTACTCTACATAATGTAACATAAGATGCAATGCAAATTGCGAAAAAATAATCCTTAGCACCAAACTTTATGAGAATACTGCCAAAACCTTTTATAATTATGATTATTGATAACTCCTCATTGATTTTCGGTCATGGCGGCCTATCTTACTGGAGACTAGCCATTGATGCAAGAGATGTTACAGTGCACAAGTGTGTACGCACACGCAGGTGCATTGATGCAAGAGATGTTACAGTGCACAAGTGTGTACGCACACGCAGGTGCATTGATGCAAGAGATGTTACAGTGCACAAGTGTGTACGCACATGCAGGTGCATTGATGCAAGAGATGTTACAGTGCACAAGTGTGTACGCACACGCAGGTGCATTGATGCAAAAGATGTTACAGTGCACAAGTGTGTACGCACACGCAGGTGCATTGATGCAAGAGATGTTACAGTGCACAAGTGTGTACGCACACGCAAGTGCATTGATGCAAGAGATGTTACAGTGCACAAGTGTGTACGCACACGCAGGTGCATTGATGCAAGAGATGTTACAGTGCACAAGTGTGTACGCACACGCAGGTGCATTGATGCAAGAGATGTCACAGTGCACAAGTGTGTACGCACACGCAGGTGCACTCTCTCTGCTCCGACTCCCATAGTCCGCTGGGATCATTAGGCGTAGCAAACGCTTTTTCACGAATGGGAAATCGTTAAATATATAGCTAAAAAACATAAAATCTATTTATTTCTAGGCTCGGCAAGCACTCGAGCTTCACAGTGCCTGCTGAGAAGAAGGTCGATACGGAGCTGATGTTCCAAGTGCGGAACCTGATGGAGAACCAACTGTACGAGTTCTGGGTGTCAGCCACCACGGGCTCCGGGGAAGGAGAATCCACGCTCGTGGTGGGACAAGGACCTAGCTCCAGAAGTAAGTTGAGACCTTTCATATTCACATGTATTCTGGAAAGAATATGTGTCATAGAAATCTGTTTAGATTATTACTCGAGGTTTGGTTTTGGTTTAAATGGAAACTGCTTCCCTATCTGACTCATCATCCTCTGCCTGCACCGAGCAGATCCCAACTATGTTAGAGTTAGAGTTGGCGTCTACGTCGTCTGCAGCCCACCTGGGGACAGCTAAATAACATTATTTTAAATGTAAAGGGGGTAAGTAGTCAGTGTGGTTATAAGATTCTAATAACGATCTACAATGTCAACTGGGACTACCGGCAGAATATTCTTTACAAGGCACTTACCTGACTAGCAAGTGCAAATGGTTGAGCATAATTTTGTAACTTTAAATCTATATCAATATTATAAAGAGGAAATATTTTTTGTTTGTTTGTACCAAATAGGCTCCGAAACTGCTGGACTGATTTAAAAAAATCTTTTACCAATAGAAAGCTACATTATTCCTGAGTTACATAGGCTATTTTTAACCGACTTACCAAAAAGGAGGAGGTTCATGTTCGACTTCTTGTATGTTTTTTTTTTTTTTTTTTATGTATGTTCACCGATATCTCCGCCAATTGTGGACCGATTTTGAAAATTCTTTTTTACCCGACTGCCGAAGGAGGGTAATGTGTTTATCAGTCTATGTATGTATGTATGTATGTTTGTTCCTATGTGGCGTTCCAGAGACCAAACGCGTTGGCCGATTTTGATGATTCGTACGTCAATCGATGCGTCTTAACTCTGCGAGTGTCATAGGCTACATTAAAATTGGATAATAGAGTAATGGCGGATTTTGGGTGCCATATTGTGGGGGCCCAAATTTTTTTTTTCTTCCAAACCCATTGTGTGGGGTATCAAAATAAAGGGTTTTAAGAGGTGATTTCAAAAATATATAACACTTATATGTTTAAATGTATCTAATTCGAAAAAACTAACTAAAAAGTTATAAATAAAAAAACTTAATAAAAAAAAACAAAAAACCCGACTGCTTCAAAAGCGAACTAAAAAGTCGTAAACAAGGAAAAAATCATGCTGTGCAGGCGGAGGATACACCAGATTTTGGTCAGCCAGCCGGCGAATATGTATCCTCCGACTGCACAGCATGATTTTTTCCTTGTTTACGACTTTTTAGTTCGCTTTTGAAGCAGTCGGGTTTTTTGATTTTTTTAATTAATTTGTTTGAAAGAACATGTTCCGAAATTGGTCCCATTTTAATTTGTTAAAAATCTGATGAAGAACTTCGGAGATATACAACATAACTCTTCAATAAATAACGGAAAATCATTCGGGATTGCTTCAATCGCATGTCTGTTTATTGTTTATACCATTTCATAACATAATATCACGCCAGTATACTGAAAGGGGTACGCAGATCTTTAATTTCACCGGTTATGTTCAAGTTTCATGTTTTTCGGGTAATCTGTTCTGGCGTAATAGGTACTTACTAAACAACTTGCCTATTAGGTAGGTAAAACTAAAAAGGGATAAATAAAAAACTTTTTTGCAAAAAAATACTACCGACTTCCAAATGAATAACTACAAAGTGAAAAATAAATTTATTTTTGGAAGTCGGTGTCTTTCGTAGATACCAATTCTTTGCGATATGGACACCGACTTCCAAAAATAAAGTTATTTTTCACTTTGTAGTTTTTCATTTGGAAGTCGGTAGTATTTTTTTGCAAAAAAGTTTTTTTAATCCCGAAAACGGGTCCTGTGGGGTGGTCCACGGGAGCGAAGCCGCAGGGAACAGCTAGTCTTAGATATATAAGAAATTGGTTATCTGAAACTTATCAGATATCTTTCTCTTCTTCTTCAGTTCCAGCTCGCATCGCCTCGTTTGGTCGCTGGGTGTCGGTGGGCGCGGGGCGCGCCGCCCTGCTGCCGTGCACGTGCGTGGGGGCGCCCGCGCCGCGCTCGCGCTGGCAGCACGCGCGGGTGCCCGTCACGCACCACCAGTACTACCAGGTCACGCATAGAGGACATTTGCACATACGGGGTACGTTACAAGAACATCAAAGAGACCTTCGCATTTCCTCTTGCCTTGAGTGGCGGCAGTTTTTGGCCAGCTTATTAAATTAATTATGCTGACCCCTTGAATGTTCTACCTATGAGGAGGCATGCCAGTGAATAAAAAACCAGTATAAGCTGGCCTCTTATCCTATCAATACTCCGTACAACCCTAGGTCAGCTCAAGATCTAAGCAGTCGGTTGTACACCCCGATTAAATGGTAAATTGGTAATGAGTTCAAAACTTGTTAAGTACAAATTTTATTTTTCCATTTCGCCATATTCTTCCCAAAATTAAAGTCTTGCTAGACAAACTGAATAGGTATAATGTATGCAGCAATCTTATCTTATAATGTAAATGTAATCTTTGATTTTTCTAACCGTTTAAAGTTAACAGTTTTCTCTAACTTTCATCCACAGAAGTAAACGAGCAATCGTCCGGCAACTTCACGTGTACGGCTAGCAACACAATAGGCGAAGACACGATAGTTTACGTCGTGGTAGCCATCCTGCCACCCGCGGCGCCTGCGCTCTCCCTACAATACACTACTACGTCGAGCATCAAGCTGCACTGGCAGCTGCCTGGGGACGCTACAGAACCTATATTAGGTTGGTATAAAAAAAAAAATTAGTTAAACATTGGAGCGAAGCCTTTGCCTATAAGTGGGACAAAATAGGTGCTGGCCTAAAGATTGTTGAAATACCTGAGAGGAACTGTTTAGGAAATGAAGCCTATACCGAGCAGTGAGTGAATACAAGCTAAAATTATGACGTATAAGACCATTAGTGTGTACTAATGGTCCAATTGGTGGTGTACCAAAAAGTTGTGATCAGTCCATCCAAAGTTAAAAGGTCAATAAGACCGTTATAATACCTGTAGAATATGTTTTTGTAAAAGAGTATTTGGTGTACCTACTTGTATATTCTATTTTAGTAGTTTCACTTCAGCTAGAACGCTAATGTAATTAATATTTTGCTTGAATTGTTTTGTCTACAACTTCAAAAGATGATGATCTAAAGTCTCATTTTTTTAACGTCACCAGGTTTTCTCCTCCACTACAAGCAAGCATCAGACAGCGAATGGCACACGGTAGACTTGTCTGCCGAAGTGAACTCCTACACAATGGACATGCTGAAGTGCGGTTCTACGTACAACACGAAGATACAGGCACGGAACAGGATATCCATAGGACCGCCCAGTGAAGTGCTTACAGCAACTACTAGAGGTGGACGTAAGTTTCACAGATTTAGTAGACTAAGTAGTCCTGGAGCACTATTATGCAATATTTATGCCATTGTAATGCCTGTCCAAAAAAGAATGGACCAACTAGTATATAGCTCCGGCTCTCTCTCGCACTGTGACTATGATGGCATTTAAACTTCATAATACAGCACCTTCGATCACTAACAATTTGTGTTTGTTTTAGGACCCAAGCCCCCGAAACCAGAAGACCACGTGCACATGAATTCAACGGCAATCAAGATTAACTTCTACGCTTGGCGTGATGGTGGCTGCCCCATACTCGGCTTTAGGGTGTCCTACAGAAGAGCAGGATCTGAACATTGGATCAAGGTGACTGTTCTTTAACCTGGCTTGCTACCTTTACTGCTACATTTAAAGAGTAGAAGCCTACTAAAGTGACGATGGTATTTGAAAAAGCGAAGATAAATGTTGATCTTCATTGTGCTGGCATTCTTGCAGGTTGGAGATGGGCTGAGTTCAGCAAGCCACGTAGTAGGGGAGCTGTCGCCAGCCACATGGTACGAGCTGGCGGTGGAGGCGTATAGTGATGCGGGGTTTGAGCGAGTCACGTTGACTGCTGACACACATACTCTCGCAGGAGGTAATCGTCATTGAAATAAGAAGATAATTAAGAAAGGAGGTTTCAAAACTGTAGATTAAGTAAAAGAGACGTGTTATTAAATGGTGTATTTCAACCTGACCTGATAATTAAGAGTTCCGAGAATTCCTAGCCAAACTGCCATGTTAGAAGGACAACAGTATTCCATATAGTGACTATTCATGACTGCCTTACAGTAATTCATGAAATTAGACCGTCGCACTACCCAATCAGACTGCTGGAAATTAACCATCCTTACTTTGGATCTCAGTAAATAATAGTGTGTAGGATGAGGGACAACTGCAACACTGTCTAATTTTCGAATCGTTTATACTGTGTGTTCGTAGGTCGCAACGGTGATCCACTGTTATTTGTTGTATACAGTGTATACTTTTGTTTTACATAGTGTCAGTGCTTACCTACATAATCGTGAGGTTTACTAACATTTTTTGAGTCACGACTATCCTATTTCTAACCTCAGGTCGCATCCCTCCAATGAAGCCATCATCACCTCTGTCAGGTGCCTCCCGCCCCGCGTCCCTGCGGACGGTGCTGGTGTCATGCGTCGCCAGCGGAGTCGTCATAGTCGTCACGCTAGCAGCCATCGTGTGTCTAGTGCATGGGAAGAAGAAGTAAGAAGGACCTTCTTTATAAAATAATCGCAATCATACATAGAATAAATGCAAAACATAATGGATGGAATGGCTTGAATCTAAAATATTCTTGTGTAAAGCTGATATGAACTGTGTTGAAAAATTCCTAATATTAGACAAAAAATATATTAATTACTACATTGGTATCTATTCCTTATACTGATGGGCACAGGTGTACACTATCCGTGTTTTGCCGTTCTTCAATCATCTGCAATTTGCATGTTTATTGCCTGCTGCGGAGAAATACCTAATGGTACCTAAGCCCCATAACACTTCGTCTTACCGGGGATTAAATTCCACGCTTGCAACATTAGGACATGACATTTGAAATGATTCTCATTTCTGATAGTTACCTTTCTAACTTTCAGGTTCTTCTGCATCTCAAGTGACCACTACATGCGGGATGACAGGAAGCTCAGTGAAAGCAATGAAGCAGAGAGGGAGAAGCTTCGAGAAGGACAGAAGCTGTACTCTTCGTCTTCTATCAATGGAAATGAAAAGTCTAATGATGATTCTTCAGGTTGGATTAAATGTTGATTTTATTAGGTTAAATCAACAAGGAGGTTCTATGTTCGACTTCATGTTTGTTTTTTTTTTGTATTTTCACCGATTTCTCCGTCATTGTGGACCGATTTTGATTTTTTGTTAGAGTATGTTCCCAAATTGGTCTCTTTGGTGAAGACTCTTCAATAAATGGCAGCAAATCTCTCTGGATTGCTGCAATAGCATGTCTGTTTACTGTTTATACCATTTCGTAACATAACATCATGCCAATACGCTCTAAAGGATTACGCAGATTTGTACCTACAGTTCACCTTGGTACACTCTCATTTCACCGGTTATGTTCAAGTTTCATGATACTCGGGCAATCTATTCTGGCATTATAGGTAAAGGTGCCTAACTACAGAGCTTGTCTACTAGATACCAGTATACCAAAACTAAAATGCGCAAATAATTTTTTTTTTTTCAAAAAAATACAACCGACTTCCAAATAAAAACACTACAAAGTGAAAAAAAAAGTCAATTTTTTTTTAATTAGTTACCTACATTTAAACATATAAGTGTTTTATATTTTTTGAAATCACCTCTTATTTTTTTTTATACCCACACGATGGGTTTGGAAGAAAAAAAAAATTGGTGCCCCACAATATGGCGCCCAAAATCCTTCATTTTTTTATTTTCCAATTGTAATGTAGCCAGTGACACTTACAGGGTTAAGATGAATCGATTGACGTAAGAACCATCAAAATCAGCCAACGTGTTTGGTCTCTAGAAAGCCAAATAGGAACAATCATAGTATACTTATATACATAGATTCATAAACACATTACCTTCGGCAGTCGGGTAAAAAGGTGTTCCTGTTTGCTTTTCTTCGTTTTTTGCCACCGGCTAACGAAAAAGAATTTAATTTTCACTTTGTAGTAAGGCCTACTTTTTTATTTCTAAGTTAGTTTTTTTTTATTTTTGTAAAAAAGGTTTTTTAATAACACTGTTAATGTTTCACCTCCTTCAAGAAATCAAGACTACCCTAAATTCCCTTATTATTTGTCTGTCTTCAGCGGAGTTGTATGAAATAAGTCCTTACGCGACGTTCGGCGTATCGGCAGCTCACTCGCTGCAGTTCCGCACTCTCGCCAGGCGTGAAGACGACGCGGCACCACCGCACCGGCGACGACACCGCGCCTGTGATCACTACAGATATGGTCAGTTTTGTTTTTATTTTATTAAACTCTGATTTAACTTCTTAACATGAACTTTTATTTTTGAATTGACATAACTTTTGGTGGTAAAAGTTTTTGATGTTTAATGTCAAAAAAACTAGTGATGTAACAATGATTATTAATTAGTAAGATTTTGGACTATGCAGACTGAAAAATCGACTATTAATTACTGCTCAAAACTTTTGTTATTATAATTGTTCAAATACCTAAATCTATTTTATCAATCTTAAATTTTTACATACGAGAATTATAAAATTAGTAACTAGAATACTTTTGAACTGAAGCCAAGCCACCGCTTGGTTCCGACGTATTATTGTTGTACCGACAGATGAATCGAGTCTGTCTAAATGCTCGACAGTGGAGGCGCGGCACCGCATGCGCGCCGCCTGCGCCAGCGCCGGGGGAGGCGCCGCGCCCAACAACTGGAGGGACACGCACACCGACTCCGACGACAACAGCGATAGTGCTGCTAATACCACTACTAAAGGTAAGACCAGCGATTGTCGGCCTTATCGAATGTACGGTCAGCAACAGAAGTAGATTAACGCTGTTACACATGTATTGTGATTTACGTAAGTACCACTAATATTATTTGCTGCAATGCTTTGCAGCATTTCATAAAATATCTAAAAAATTATAATAAATAAATCTAACATCTTTTTAAAATTTTATTTTATTACATCATAAGTGAAAAAGTTTCAGAAACAAAAGTAAGTGTTTGTCTAGGTAGTACCTAGGTAGTATTTTTAAAACAACATCAATAATAACAGAATCAGAAAATAGTGCTATTTTCTTTTTCTTGCACAGTGGGGTCGTATTATATTATATGTGGTGTGACCGAGTAATAAAGCGATACCTTTAAATTTTAAAAGTGGGTAAATTGTCGGTGACATGTTTTATTAATTTCGGTTTCCACCAGGTTCAGGCACGTCCCCGTGCAACAGCGCGTACGGCAGCGGCCGGCGAAGCGCCCGCACGACCAGCAGGTAGAACTCAGGTACCTCCCCCGCTCACTCCTCACCAATCGCCGCTCACCGCTCACCTGATCCATGCACCTCCATTATTGCTAGACTTTGAAAGTTTAAATGACTGAGACTGAAATTGTTATATTTTTTTCACTTTTTTTGTGGCCAGTGTAGCGCTTCGCGTGAGGACTAATTAGATTTTTTTTATTTTCTTAAAAGTGATGGTTTATTATTTGAATGCAATTTAATTATTTCTAAATAGTTTGTTTTCTAATATAAGTAGTTGGGTTTTAAGTTTGTTTTCATTTCCATAGCCATGCATTATTTTTACATCTATTTATATAGGCGTTTAGATTATTGCGAGCTAAAAATATACCCAACATAAAGCTTACAACTACCAGCTTTGCTACAAACTATGATACTGAATATTAATTAAGTTATTTGTAGCTTATTTAAGACTAAGTTATGTGTATCTTTAACAGCGGAGGCCCGAACGGGAGCGACGGCCTCTCGGGGAGCTTCGCCCCTGTCCCCGCTGATATATCTTCTTTAATTGACAAGTAAGATCTTGGTCATAAGATCACTCTTTGTTTTTTTTTTATAAAAATGCATTTACGCTTGATAATCTTGATTAACAAAATAAACAGATATCGTACTTGAACTCGAAATATTCTCCAGAATTTGTAAATTGTAACCTGAATAACACCTATCTTTTAGATACCTATTTAAACTCACTCTATGTAGTTATTACCAAATACCTCCAGGAAAAATATATTGTTGATAGTTTTTATTTATTTTTAGTTTTGTTTTAGATATAACAATAATTTCTTATTTTTCTGCGCAGATATCAACAAAGAAAAGAACAAGAACGGCGAGAATGTACAATTCACGTGTAACGTTAGTGTTTTAAACAATTTTCTAATTGAACAAGTCCATTCACACATTGTGAAATTTAACGTCTATATATTTAAAAAAAGAGGACATTTTTTCTATAATTGTGCAATTTGAAAAACGTTTCAAGTATTATTAGAAACAAAAGCAAGCGGTTCGTTTGCTGTCAATTGTTTGTAAAAAGGGCTTAATTCATACATGTGATTACGTCACAAACTGTGACTCCCCATTTACTTAATGTTAAATAAATTATTATTAAATAAATTATTTATATAATAATGTGATTTATTTTAAAGCTGTTAATCTATGACAGTTTAGATATATAAATGGCATCTAATGAATTGTAAATATTAGTAGATGTTAAGTACAATGGATATAACCCGTTTGCTGTGAGATTGATAGTTGAACAAATCAATGTGGAGATTTCGCTGTCCATATAGAAACAAGCTAAGCTCTCAATAGGTATATATCAATGTGCTTACAATGATCTCACAGCAAACCTAAATATAAAAAATGTAAAATGTGCATCTGTGTTTTTTCTAAATTCCTCAATAAATAAAAATGTCTACGCATGGCGTGTAAAATCCGATGCACATTATATATTTTTAAAGCTTAAATGAATACTTGTTTAATTTATTAAATTACGTAGATCTTAAGTAATGTTAAACGGCTGTTCCAAACTGCAAAAGATACATATCATTAAAATAGACTGCCAGTATTTAAGTAATTCGTAATTCTTTTTACTATATTGTTGATTAATATAGTTAATAGGTATTAATTATACACTATTGTATAAAAATCTTTCTATATACATGTTGTGTAATAATAAAATTATTGATATTAGTGCGAAGAAGAAAGAAATAAAGATGTGTGTTGTGGTATGAAATTTTATTTTCATTGCATTATGTAACCCAGTAGCGTAACAAATACTGACTAATAAGTAGGTAAGTCATTATACAACTCTAAGAGGCAACTCAAACAGAGAATTACCTAAAAGGCCTTAAGTCCGCTTTTGTTGGTGAGTTTTTTGTTGCAAAGAGTTCAATTAATAAATAAATGAATCAAATAGAGAGCACTATTTTGCCGTAGATTTCGATTCTGGGGTTATTGAACTAGGGGTAGTTATTTATTGTAATAATTTAAGAGGTCACTTATGATAATGATTATCATGCAAGTTATTTTTTTATCGAGTAAATTAGCGATCATAATGTATGGACTAGCGGTTTTGCGACGGTTCCTGTTTCATACGTGTACCTGTCACCTACCTTTCTCGAAGCGCTTAGTCTTTTTTTTAAACCCTCTTATCTTGGGTTTGGATTATACCAGATAAAAAAAAAACTCGGGATATGATGTCAATAGTGGACTTATTAAACATATAACGTTTCAATTGCATAGCCTTTATACATAAGATTTTATTGATATCTTAAAAACCCCGATTTCGTTACTGACTCACTCACTAATGATCATTCATCATTCATTTCGCTACCGTCACATGAGCGTAAGGTGAAAAATTTAATATTTACTGTTAATTTATTTTCTGTTATACAATAGTTCTTGTAGTAACGAAATATGGCGACAAGGATATAAGTTTTTAAACTGTCATGGTCACTAACACCAACATTAACATTCGAAACGGGATATTTACCATGTTTACTGATTGTTGCGAGTTTCCGATATTTCGGTGCTGTTGCAAGCACCATGATCAATAAAAAATATAAAGTGTAAAAAAAATGCCTTTTCGAATGTTAATGTTGATAGCGACAAGGAGTTGCGCATACGAACTAAATGAAACCTATAAGTGACGACTTCTAGTAACGAGGCATTTGACGGTAGCGAAACGGCCAAGCCACATATTTTGACTAAGGTGTAGAGTTTGTGAAGTTAGGGCGTGTAGAGCTAGAAGCTTGGTTCTACGTGAGATCTGATAAGTTTTGATAATGCGAGCTATGTGGTCATGGTCTCATCTTCGTTCTCGTCTCGTCTCGATAATGTTGTTGGTGGGATATTTCTTGATTTATTTAGATATTAAATTGTTATATACATAACAGACGCGAATCTAGTAAACGACCCATGAGTAAGATTGACCCGACACTATAACCGAAACCGGGTGGGAAACCGGTCCTTAGGGCCCTTCAGAAGCTGTTTGATTCCGTCATACTCGAGGGCAAAACGCCACAGGCATGGTGCAGGGGCGTGGTGGTACTCTTCTTCAAATACATAGACTAATAAACACATTATCCTCCTTCGGCAGTCGGGTAAAAAGGGTGACAATGCCCGGCTAAAGAACTATAGGCCAATCTCACTTCTTAGCCATGTCTACAAGTTGTTTTCAAGTCATCACGAATCATCTCGCGCGCAGGTTTGACGATTTCCAGCCTCCCGAACATACTGAATTCCGAGAAGGCTTAAGCACCATAGACCACATACATACGCTGCGGCAGTTTATACAGAATTACGAAGAGTATAACCAGCCTCTCTGCTTAGCGTTCGTGGACTACGAGACAGCCTGCGAGTCGATCGAGACTTGGGCTGTACTACAGTCTCTCAAACGGTGCCCAATCGACTACCGGTACATTGAGGTGTTGAAGTGTTTGTACAAAACCACCATGTGAGTCACGTCCGTCTTCTGGGTCAGACCTCGAAACCTATCCTTCTCCAGCGCGGTGTGAGACAGGGAGACGTCATTTCTTCGTAACTGTTAACTGCTGCGCTGGAGGATGTCTTCAAGGTTCTGGACCATGGAGACCATGCAGGGTCTCAGTAAAATGCTTAATGATCTCAGTAGAGCTTCCGAAAGAGTGGGTCTTAAAATGAACTTGGACAAAACCAAGGTAATGTTGAATGCCCATGTAACACCCACTCCTATCAAGATTGGAGACTCTACATTCGAATTATTAGACGATAATGTCTACCTGGGGCAAACGGTCCAGTTAGGTAGGTCTCACTTCGAGAATGAGGTCAACCGTTGAATCCGACTCGGCTTGGCGGCGTTCGGGCAGTTGCGTGGTACCTTCTCGCCTAATTTACCGCAGTGTCTCAAGACAAAAGTCTATGACCAGTGTGTGTTGCCAGTATAATAATTACCTATGGGACCGAAACGTGGTCGCTCACCTTAGATAAAGTACAGCCTATAGATGGAGCCATGGCGTGGCCGCACATGAAACAACAATAACAATAAGACTTTGGCTTTTACAGCCTAGAACACTTCAACCCACTGTCGCACTGACACTTATTATCTATAAATAACCCAGTTCCTTGTCTCAATAAACACTTAATCCCGCGAAATCACAAAAAAATCAAACACGACCGAGTTAGTTTGTCAAACTTGCCATGATATTAGCTTTTGACAAACAACAAAAGCCGGCCATGGTGACAAAGACAAAAAATAATCTTTTGTCCTTAACATTTACATGGGGCTGCCAATTAGCGATCTCGCTCTATCAATCAAGCTCATTTTAAGGCTAAATCTATACTTCTTTATCTAAGTCGCTCAGAATGGGCCTTATCAGAAAGCTTAAAGTCACTCAAAGAGTAATTTGATAGGGCCATGTTTGGAGTTTCTTTGCGTGATCGCATCAAAAATGAGGATATCCGCAGGAAAACCAAAGTTACCGACACATCCCGAAGAATTGCGAAACTTAAGTGGCCGTGGGCAGGGCAAATTGCTCGCAGAACGGATGGCCGATGGACTGGAATTGCGACCGCGAACTGGAAGACGATGCGTTGGAAGGCCTCCCTAGGTGGACCGATTACCTGTTTAAGTTTGCGGGAAATCACTGGATGCGAGACGCACGGGATCAATCAATGTGGCGACGCCTGGGGATGTCCAGTAGTGGACGTCTTTCGGCTGAAATTATGAACGATGACCTAACAGACTCCAATTTTATTTATCATTCCATCAAAATTTTCAAGACCGCACCAAACCAAAAATTAGGGAAATTACGTAAAACACCGTGTACATTCCACCTCTCCCCGAGCAACGGATAATAAGTACGACCCCGGTGGCGGTGTAACGAAACCATAGCGCAATGTAATTCGATCTCAACGCCATCTATAGAGCGTAGAGAAACGCGAGCGTACCAAAGATGTGATTATGTTGAATCCAGCTTTTTATTTATGGTTATAAACACGAACAAACAAACATTGCTTTTTACTTTATTACAAATAAATTAAGTGATCTCCTAGACGGAACGACCGAACGAAATACAGTGAAGGCAAATCTCATTAAAAACATTACATGTAATACAACCAATATAGTCTAGCAACGGCAAAGCAGTTCTTCTTCCGCAAAAGGTGATCATGCAAAACCAAGTCGAATAATTTATTTAGTAGGTAGGTATATTTAGGTAATATATCTTAATATTTAGGTAAGAAACAAACAAAACCAACTTTTTTACATGAGGTCGATACCTACTATTGCATTCATCTTACTAGACGAATTCATTCATAACTGAAACTTTTTGCGTTAGAAGGACTGCTTTGCGAAACTTGTATTTTATTCTTGTTTATGTTTTTGATGGGTTATAGTAAATTGCCGAGACAAATTTATCCGTAGCTTAGATAAAGGTACTTTATCTAAGATCTGTAGTTAAAATGTTTTACTAATGTTTTTTGTAAATGCGCCATCTATAACTATTCTGGTGAACTTCTTTTGCAACTGTTTTGTAAAAAGAAACGCTTACTTACCCATCGCGTTGGCTACGAATCAGCTGGTGCTGAAATAAATACAAAGTATCCAGTATATCCCAGTAGGCGACTAAAAGAACTTCTACATGTAGTCTTTATAGTTTTATTCCATTGAATAATCGATACAGAATTCCGAAACATCCTCTTTCAATTTCAGTAGGTATATAATGAACTTTTTAAATCATAAAATATTTTTAAACTGAGAGAACTCCGTACAATAGTTAATCAAAATTGATATTTAATATTAGAATCGACTACGCCAGATCTTTAAATCGATTGTGTTGTTGTGAAACTCACAAGTCATTGAAAATTATAAAATAGTAAGTTGAATGGACATCACTAGTATCTACTTAGCGCGCAAGGAAGAAGCGGTGTCGTCCGTCGTCAATTTCCCAAGAAATTATTTGTTATGGTTCAACTATATAGTAATTTCGTCAATGAAAACATTCAAATTATTAAGAAATAGTCTGTAAAAATTTTACGAATATCTAGAAAATTTAACACGGTCGTAGTAAATCCGCCGTATTTCAATTGTTTTGATGCCGTTCACCTATATTGATTTATCGTATGCTTGTGACCTGTTTTTAGTATTTGTAATGTGTAACGCATAAATAATTAAAAATATCATTAGAAGCAACAGTGGAGCTAACTAGAGATGGACTTTTGATGATAAATTGTTTGCAAGAAAGCGTTATGAGGCCGAAGTTTGTGAGAGTATCAGGGTTCCGCGATTTTTTCGTTTGATTCAGCTAGTTTTATAATATTTGGAACGTTCCAAAAGTTTTTATATCGTTATGGTGTGCATGTTCTACAATGATGACGCCTATTGAGGAGAAGAAAGATGAAAAGGTAAGCCTGCAGTGTTCATTAATTTTTTGTATTTCATTCAGTGGCTCTCATTAGTTGGGCTTAGTTTTTTGGCCAGTGTCCCCTTAGTGCTCATTTGTTTTGATTAAGACTGTTGAAAAGTTGGTACTCCACAACAGGGATAAGAGAATGTTTCCTTTATTATTTAGAAGTAACAAAGTATATTATTATTATAGGTTCCTATTAAAATTTGTCATTTCAAAAGATAGAAAAAAAATATGATGAATGTCTTTGGATAGAAAATGGATCTGCTGTGCTGAATTTTTACATTTTGATCATACCTATTGCAATGCATGTCAAAGCTTTTTTACTGCATACAAAATATTAAAAACATGAGGAAATTAAATCATTTTGCAGACTTTCTGACTTGGTAATCAAATTTGTATTCTATCTTCTATCAGTTTTATACCAAATTTGCATTTTCTGTCTGAATTCACATACTTAAGAATTGATTAAAAAATATATTTCTAGTTTGTATTCTACAAATGTGTAAGCAACTTAGAAGTGTCATAGGCATGAGTTCCAATCACCGCATCGCCATCTCAATCGCATACCCATCAAAGAGTTCCAATCACCATCCAGACCAATACATCCCTACTGACTATTTACATTATGGTATTTAATAAAGAATTGAGAATTAATATTATAATTGCTAAAGTAGGTAACTCTGTCTGTTCTTTTCTGTCTGTCTTCTTGTATGTTAAATCTCAACTGTTGAACAGATTTGGATAAAACTTGGCAGATGGGCAGACCGTATCTCTAGGACGTTGTCTGGTGGTAGGTTAGGACTTGGGATACTTTTTATATCAGGAGTATATTTCCTTGGGATACTTTTCATGCCGCTGAACCCGCTTGCAGAATCTAGCACATTAAAAATTTGGCTATTAGAAGCTAACCCCGAGTTTCCCAGCTTAAAATTATCGGAGAATTAATGTGACAAATTGTCAAAGACGCGTTATCTGCTGTGATTGGTTGAATGAATTTTCAACAGCCAATCACAGCAGATAACGCATGCTTGACAATTTGTCACATTAATTCTCCGATAATTTTGAGCTGGGAAACTGACCCTAAGTATGGTGAAAGTTACTGCACAGGAATAACATTCACAAGAAGCACTAATCGCTGGGTAAACAATGACTAATAATGTTTGTCGGGCAAAATTATTCATTAATGGATTACTAATTACTTCTCTTGTTTGCACACAGAATGATAGATTAATTTTTATGGGTGCTTTGTGTTTGCAAGTGAGGTAGTTCAAATTAGCATTGAAATCTTTCTTTTGGTTATCGCTGATGGATTGAGTGAACATAAAGATAAATCTTGACTCTAAACTTGAAAAATTTTTGGCTAAGAAACTTTGCTATGGCTTCTTGATCTTTGTCTGTCAATTGAGATGCTCATATTCAGAAGTAGGTGTTTGCCCCATACTAGCAATGTAACTCAAAGCATTTATTTTAATAAAACTATATACAGGGACTTTTAAATTGGCCAGGTTGGTGGTAGTAGCTAGTTGAATATTCCAAGGCATAGATCTATATGGAGAATAATCTGCCAGAATTTGCCACATTTTTAATTCAATAAATTTTAATAGTTGTAACACAATGATTTTTACATAATTCAACTTCAAATCTACTAACAGCCTACTGTCTTTCAGATTCGTACAGGCATGGTGCAGGTCTCGGATGGTAAGTCCCGTCCGAGGCCAGCGCGGCTGGTGCTCACAATGGATGCGGTGACCGTACAGCGAGAGGCCCCCGTGCCTGTGCAGCCGAGCAAGGACAAGAGTGTGCCCCACGCTAGGGTGAGTGACCTTTGCAGATTTGTATTATGATAATATTGAGGAGCTATGCTAGGAATTATAGGCACATAGCCAAGTATATATTATTTATGTGTTGAAACTCTTACAGCCTTATACTAAGGCTTGGTGTTCGCAGCCATGCAGTGGAATTTAGATGGGCTAATAATAGCATTTTTGGTCTTCTGTATGTCAAATAAGGAGTCCTGCAAGTATTATTTTGTTGTCCCAATCTCAGAAACGTTTGGAAGTATTAAATCAAGAAGAATTTAATATTGAATATCTAATTTGGTCTATGACCGCCTGGAGCTTAAAGTTTCCAAAAAAAACATAACACAGAGTGTTGGCGGTCGAGTCAGACTCAAGTTGACCGATTTTTTGGGATGTGCTTACTTTGTGCTTACCCCACTACCTCTAACCTGTAAAATCCCTGTAAGTCTCAGTAAGTCAGAAGCAACGATACATAAATTAAATGCGCGGCGTTTCAGCTTAATGAATCACCTGCCCGAATCAACTGCAACAAAGGTAATTAATTAATCAGGAAGAAAATTATAATTTCCTTTACAATAGAATACTTGGGGCTTATGTATGCCCCAACCCAGCCTGTTATTATTCATTATCTTGATGTTGGCCAGTATTGATGACATAAATAACACCCGTAATTATACAGGTAGCCGATGTAAATCTAGTTTATTGCTACATGCTTTCATGTCAGCACTTAAAACATTTTTAATTGAAAACGCCTCTATGTTCGTGACGATTTTCCGCGATTTCCGTTAGTTTATTTCATGGCTAGTTTGCGTAAATTTTAATCATTAACCTTGTATGTCGGAAAACATTTGATGGTAAACCCAACCCTTTGGCATTCCTGTCTAGTATTAACCGCTTACTATGCAAAACTACCTACCCACTTTAAACAAATAAAAAATAATGTGTTTTCAGACACGTGTGTGGAAAGTTCATGGCCGCGTTTTTACACTACCTCGTAAAACAGTCGCTGCTGTTTTAAATTAATGCACGAATCACGTGTGCGAATTGATTGAAAGATCATGTCTGATAGCACGAGTACGAGGTCATTAATGGCTCGTAGACTCAGGCCAGTCATAAAACAAAACAAAATATAGGGCCTCTGAAAATCTTTGTGGTGTTTAGCAACTGCTTAGCTGATTCTATATTTAAATTTTCTATAGAGAATTTGAATAAAGAATCAAATAATCAGTTGTTAAATGGCCCAGAAATGTTTATAAATAAGTATAATATTTAAAATACTAATCTATGGTAAACAAATAACCTTATGCCTGGATTATCTCGGATCTTGAATACGCGAGATATCTATTGTTTCTATAGACAATACTTAGTCAACCTATTGATGCCATCTCTCTGCCATAACACAAAACTATCGACAATGGCCCCTATAGGTGCAACTAGGTCACTTCCGACATGATTTAACAAAACTTTTCTTGATATTACCCTCTCTGTAGTTTTCTATAGGCATTTCAATGTTTAATGAAAGTTTGCGTTTTCAGTCAGGATAGAAATTCGTAATACCTGCTGAAATTTGAATATGAACTCTATTATTTCGTGTGTTCGCTCTAGTGAGGATATGAGCTGTTATATTATGCATCACGGATACACGAGTAGGTTTCATTTACAGAGACTTTTGTTCCTGAAATCCACAGAGTATTGCCGGAGTCTGTGTCCCGATAGTTACAATCTAGGGGTCTTTAAGTCAAGAGTAAATAGGTTTTTTCTAGGCAAGCGTGCTTCACCGTCGACCACATCATCGCTTACCATCAGGTGAGATAGTGGTCAAGCGCAAGCCTATAGACGATAAAAAAAGAAAAAAAAATTTGGACTGCTTGGCGGCAATTAATTGCTCTGTACTAAAATCATATCATTTCAGGTGTTCTCTATCTTAATATCAAAATCTTCACCAGATTTTGACTTGGCTCCAGAAAACTCATGTAAACAGCTCCCCAAAAGATACAAAACCGTATTCTCCATAACAATTCAGACAAATCCACGCAAATAATGATTTTTGCATGAAGCAGGGAGCAGCTAATGGGCGGTAGTTGTGAATTATTAAACGCACAATGAAACATTTAGTGCAGGTAGCCCTGTTGACTGTAGCTCCCGGTATCTCACTGTAGCTAACTCGCGAGATGTAGATTTAATACCGGCAGTCCGGGACTGTGTTTAAATTTTCCCATTGTTTAGATAATTAGCTTTTCGCCGCTCGAAAGCTACTCGCTGTTGGATTAAAAATAAAATTGTAATTATTTTTTAATCTGGTTTTAGTCCTCGTTTCCGCTGGGCAAACTCATCAAGAACGTGTCTATTTTTTTTGTGATACGAGAGAATCCTATTATATTTCCATCTACGCACGTGCAGAATAAATTAGTCCCATAGCTTGATAGCTTGTCAACATCATCATGGCGCCATCATACATACCTAGCAGCAGACTATTGCTGATCGATATTCATAAAGAATCATAATTTACCGGCGCGACGCCTACACAGGTCTGTCACATGCAAATAAACCAAATCCAATTAACTTTTTGACGTTGAAGAAATCTGTTTCCACTAAGGCTTCAATAATTAACACCTTCATATTTTTTTGTGGAAATATTTCCCTTTCTCTCTGTCCTGTTGTTGCGCAACTACGGGGACAATTTTGTTTAGGCTCTTGCTTCAGGAGCCTACCTGATGAAAGCAAATAAAGCCAGACCGACACGACGCTCTCTCGGGTTGGCTCTGTAATGAGGCTGCTTGAAGTGTCACAAAAACTGTCAAAATATGCCTCAGGACCTTAACAGGTCCACAGTCCCATGACGGACATATGGCATTTGTGATTGTTTAACTATTGTTTTTGATATATGGACAGTGAACCTATTAATTTGTGGTCATGTCACCAATTCACCGCGTTCAGTACCTAAGGCTGCATGTGGTGATACACCAAATTACCTTCTGATTTTCGAACTTATTTACAGGAGCGCATGGTCCAAATCACGCGGCAGAAGGTCGGTGGTCTTGGGCTCAGTATAAAAGGCGGCTCGGAACACAAGCTGCCTATCCTCATCTCCAAGATATACAAAGACCAGGCTGCGGACCAGACTGGACAGCTATTTGTGGGGGACGCTGTTATCAAAGGTATGGCCTGGATATTATTTGTAATTCTTCTTGTTTGTCTTGGCACAAAATATACGAGAGTCTTGTTAATATATTTCTGGTTGGTATGTGGTTGGGACTGCCCTGGATGCGTTACTGTCGCAGTGGCTCTTTTAATTGAATATTTGCTATCGTAATTCGATCGTTCGGTTCCTGGGTCGAGAAAAGTATTATTGTGTTTTCATTAAGAATTTCTTAGTAGCACGGTTGATGGCAATTATATGCTGGCCCCCTTTAACATGCGATTTAAATATAACTGAAAAAAAAGAAACCGGACAAGTGGGAGTCGGACTCGCGCACGAAGGGTTCCGTACCATTATCGCAAAATAAGGCAATAAAACACGTTTGTTGTATGGGAGGCCCTACTTAAATATTTTTTATTCTGTTTTTAGTATTTGTTGTTATAGCGGCAACAGAAAGACATCATCTGTGAAATTTTCAACTGTCGAGCTATCACGGTTCATGAACTGTTCAGCCTAGTGACAGACAGAGGGACCGCATAGTCTTAGTAATAGGGTCCCGTTTTTACCCTTTGGGTATGGTACCCTAAAAATACCCATCCTGCACAGCACACCTCTGTCCATCTTGCCCATGTCTAGCCGGTCGAAAAATACAGGCGTCAGCTTATTTTATGTTACCTTATACGGGAGGACAGAAAAAACTGATGATACACACTGTGACTGAAAGTAAATTAGTATTGATCCAAAGTTAGTTGGAGAAGGATATACTACGTCGTATTTTAAGGCGACCCAGACCACGGAGCGAAGTAAATAAAAATAGTAACTACTCGTACGTTTACGATTATAGTAGACGGATTTTATTTTTGTTCCTATTGCCTAACGAAATTATCTCATATTTATTTAACCATAAGATCAATAAGTAATTGAGAAGGGAAAACATTAATATCTTTACACAATCCGTTTCTCATACTAAAGTCATCGCAGAAATAGAAAAATAGTCGGTCCTTTACCGTCACTAATTAGGTTTCGTCATTCATAGGAATAGGGGTCGTTGCTAAGCGTATTACTAATATCAACAGGTACCCTGCCCATCGGTAAAGCTGCAAACAAATTATCGGACGCGGCTTACGGACGTGACTGACAGCCGCGGCTTATAGGGTATTTTGGTAATGAATGTACATTATATTGTGCAAACTATCGGACGTAAGCCGCGTCCCATACGACTGTGCACACATATCAGCCGCGGCTGTAAGTCGCGTCCGTCAGCCGCGTCCGATAATTTGTTCCCAGCTTTAGGATGGTTCTGTTAAACTTTCTTTGATGTTTTCACCGCAAAGTTCCTCTAGGCCGTTATTAGGCTGATACTATTACATATGTTATGGACCGAGTGATTAATACGACATTATTCATAATGCCCGGGCCAGTATGAGTTTGCAATAATATAAAAATAATTAAATTAGCCGGGCTTTCTGAATAATGCCAATCACTTATTGGAGCGGGTAATAAAAATATGTGTTCTTTTTAATTATTTTAATGTTGACATTGATTTTAATATAGAACAGGTAAGTACAATTACTATATTTTAAGAAACAAAATCGATGGAGCCCCGCTTCTTCCTCGTGGTCAAACTATTTTGTCAAACTGATTTGACCAAGAGGAAAAAAATTCCCGTTGGTCAAACCTCTAGGACAGATAACTCTTTTTCATTTGACTTATCTTGTTGCGTACAGTGATGACTAAAATTTACAATAATAATATGTCATTCTCATTTTCTTGTTTTGTTTGCATTCATTATTGCGGTGTTACATTAAATGAATCTAAATGGATTTTAAATACATAAATCGTAAAAGAGGTACTGTATTACTGCATGATGGACGGCAGTATTATAAATTACGAACGAAAATGTCTTTTGGACTTGCAGCAACTTAAGAAAGAAAAAGTGTCACGGGTCTATAACTTTGAACGTAAATATAATATTTATGGAATTTATACTATACATTACCTTTATAATTTAATATTGTGTAAGCTTTACACACTATAATACAAATCTATTGTTTTTCTCTTAGAACGACCAAATAGTTAAACATAGGTAAGGATCACATAAATGTATAGCCGATTACGGCAAGTACGAACTGGATGAAGCGATAGACGATTTAAAAAAAAAGACAACATTAACGTGTCTGCCTATTCCGCAGTTATATCGCGAAACAAAGAATACACTTAAGGATAGAGGTCTTAACTTTTGTGGGAACAATACCATCATTGGCCAACATTAAAAATACTTTATGTTTAAGTAGGAGCAAAACATGCTTCAGTAAATTAGCAGAAGTCAGTATTCCTGACCAACTACAGTTTTTTCTTCTGGCGGAATACGCAACGCAAAAAAAATAAAATGAATTTCAAATAAAATGCTACTATCATTTTACCAAAAGTCTATGGAAAAGAGCGAGAAAATTATAAATGAAGACTAAAATTCAAAAAAGAGTTGTGGGACTTTGTTCAGCTCTCCCTCTATTACCTGTAGACGATATTGACGCTGGCTGGGAGTACATCATATCGGAAAGTCCCAGAAACAATAAAATCGAAATTCTTTTTTTTTTTTTCTTAAAAAATAAAACGTTGCCCCACACTAGGAATTTCTTCCTGTATCGTGGGTGCGTTTACAAACATATAAACTCACATACACAACACCCAGAGCCGGAACAACTATATGTAGGTCATACAAATATTTTGAAAAAAAGTGGTTGAAAGACAAAGGCAATCAGAGTCAAATTAGAGTGCTCAGTATTTGGTGAGAGACAAAGAAGCAATAACACTGTAGAAACAGCACAGCTAAATCATGATATGAAAAAAAAACATCGTCAAATCACAATAGCTCGACTATGGTTGACATTGCTGAAAGAAAATGGAGGATGATGACAACGAACCGTCCCCGCGCCGAAACGAGCATATTAACAGAGATGATTTCATAATGATATAAATGCCAATTACAATTTTTGCATAAAGAAATAAGTATCGGTAATTTTCTTGACAAATTACGCTGACGCTTTTTTCTATAAGCAAAAATTGTAAATTGGCATTTCCTTATGACTTGGCATTTTATTATATTATAATTTAATTTTTTTAAAGGACTGTACTTTTCTTAAACCATAACAGTTTGACCACAGGGAAAAACTATTCCTTGTGGTCAAATCAGTTTGACAAAATAGTTTGACCACGAGGAAGAACCGGCTTCTATTTCTGTGTGCAGGATCTAAAGAAACCTTACATGAAATAGATGACGACCTGAGCTCGCTCACTTCAGCTCCCGTCATCTCCTTCGAACCTTCGATCCGTGTCGGGGTGCCCTAAGCTCCCGAGCTCGCTTTGCTCGCTCTTGGACTAATTCATTGACCATAATTATCGAATTGCCCAACCGTTACGTTTATAATGACCAGATAATGTGATAAATGTAGAAGTTTAAATCAGTATTCATTACATTGCCCGATTAGACTTGACTAGATTCATAATGCCTGGCCATTTTACATAGTTCCCTGATTAATCACTTGGTCCATGATATATACATTGCTCGCTGCCGAGAATTCTTGGAGACTATTCGCGACTTGCCGGAACCCTGAAAGTAGGTCAAGTCCTAAAACAATACTTTTTAATAAGAATATCAGTCCAGACTCCAGGCTGCTACTGAGAAATTCCAGATGGAAAACCCAATAACACTGCCCGACTTGGGAATCAAACCCAGGACTATATGTAAATGTAAGCTCTATTGCTGAGCATGAGGCTCAGCAATAGAGCTTACATTTACATATAGTCTAGCTAGTACTTGTAGCGGTACCAACGCCGCCACTTACATAATAATGACATGACGTCACACAAATCCTGCATCGCGGAAGCAAAGTTTTCGGCGCGATTTGAACATATACAACGGTCAGACATCAACCGTTGGGCAGTTGCCCGGACCAGACACAACACCCGTCTGGTCGGAGGATCCGCCCTTTTCTATGGAGGTTTGTGGGACTTTACACCCTGTTCCGCATACCCCCAAAAACTGTTTGGGCTCATTAAGTGGCCACGTTTATAGCGGTATCGAAGTTATACTGGTGGCCCAGTGGTATTGGCCGCGACTTACAAGATGTAGGTCGTGGGTTCGAATGTAGGCAGTCGCTTTACTTTGTGTAAATTTTTTCATCACCACTGCTCTCAAAAACGACGAAGAAAAACATCGTGAGGAAACCGGCATGACCTAGAACCAAAAATTCGAAGACATGTGACATTCACCAACCAGCACTGGGCCCGGGTGGTGGAGAACGACCCATCTCTCATCTCTCTCTCACAGAGAGGAAGCCTTTGTCCCAGCAGAAATCACGTCGAAAGTGTCAGCGTTTGCCTCGTAAAGAGGCTTTATACAAGTGATATTCTATCAACGAAACTGTAGCGATTGATAAAATATCAAATATGGGATTCACTAGCACTATTGAAATGTCAATAGTGCTTGTGAATCAATCTCTTACATTGTGGCATTTTGACCACCGCCATCGTTAATAAAATGACTGTTTGTCTCAAGCCTAAGGTCTTTCAGGGTGCAGGTGTTGTCGCACAGAGAGCTCTATTACTCGCCATTGCACCGTTTCGCAATTAAACGTATATCCTTGGTCCCAACAACACTAGATTACAGTTAATTCCTCGAATTAGTTGCAGTGCAGTCCCAGACAATTGCTTAACAAGTCGCAATTAACTGCGGGATGCAAATTGTACGTCTGTTGTATCTTTAATTAAAGACAACCAAGACCCGGGGGATCTATGATCATTTTTAGACGGAGTATAAGCTTGATGGATTGGCTGAATCGCTGTCGTAATCGAATTTCATTGGCTGCCAGTTTATTGATATTGTAATATTAATATTATTTGTTGATAACTGCTTGATCGTGATTGATAGGATCTTGGACTTATCTTTGAGAACGAGGATGTAGGTCAGTTTGTATAGTAAGATGATTTAAGACCAGATATCTCGGACAATCTTGGGTGGTCCTAAGATTGTCTGATTAGAATCTTAAGACCTACTAGCTGGCTAGTTTGCTACGTGGATTGCGACATTCGCATTCTAGGAGTATTAGATAAAAATCGAAAATTACTTGAGGGCCTCGAACATCGACGCCGAGTTGCCAGCCTGTAAGTTTTTAATTGGTTACATTCCGGGGAGTGTGCAACGGAACTGCACATTTTGATTCCGCCTAGCCCTTTCTATCATCGGACTACAAGATGTACGGCCATGCGCCATCGGTACATGGTGGACATCCCACTCATACGCACAAAGCGTTTTGCTAATATTTTCATTGTGCGCAACTGCACAGATAAGGAGTGGAATGCCCATCCGGAGTCTTTGTTCCCTGATAGCTACAACCTTGGGGTCTTTAGTCAAGATTGAATAGATTACTTCTAGGCAAGCCTGCTTCACCGTAGATCACATCATCGCTTACCATCAGGCGAGATAGTAGTCAAACGCGACCCTATCAATCAATCTGCCTAGGCTTTTCTCAACAATATTGGAGTCGGCTTCCAGTCTTACCGGATTCGGCTGAGTACCAGTGTTTTACATGGAGCGACTAACCATCCATAGATTACCATCCATAGATTATAAAAACCGGCTAAGTGCGAGTCGGACTCGCGCACGAAGGGTTCCGTACCATTATCGCTAAAAACGGTAAAAAATCACGTATGTTGTACGGGAACCTCGCTAAAATATTTATTTTATTCTGTTTTTAGTATTTGTTGTTATAGCGGCAACAGAAATACATCATCTGTGAAAATTTCAACTGTCTAGCTATCATGGTTCATGAGATACAGCCTGGTGACAGACAGACGGACCGCGGAGTCTTAGTAATAGGGTCCCGTTTTTACCATTGCGGTACGGAACCATAAAAAAGGGGTGATTGAGTTACTGGTCTATTAACTTCTCAATTATCTGCTGCTAGCATTTATTTTCCGTCTTTATATCTATGCCTACCGAAAACAAGTGCGTCATTCTTACTCAAAGACAAATATTATTTATTTACTCGTCGCCTAACTTCGGAATTTTTGGCGCCACTCAGATCAATTCTTAGACACGTCACTGCTATGCAAATGTAATTACCGCGGGTTATAAATACTTATACGCGAGCTCTGTCGAACAAATCAGTGTTCTTATTGAATACTCGTTCAAGTGGGTTAGTTGTGCAGTCTACTTATAGAATACTTATGAAACGTTTACAAATCGGTTGTAAGGCTACAAAGATGATTTAACAGAAGCAATGTTGAGTTTATATTATTAATTCAAATGGAATTAATTAGCGATTTTTTTTTAACTGGTGTAGGTCCTATTGAAATGTATATTGACGATAAATCAAAACAATACATTACATAACTGAAAAAGAAAGATATATACTGTGCCCCTATGTTATCCTTTTTGATGATACATTATCTTTAGAAGCACTAGAACCCTCAAAAATGCTGTCAACAGAGGTCAATAGTGTACAAATGTGACAACTAAAAATGAATATGTAAAATTTCAAAATTTAGAAAACCCCGACACATTTTTATTTCATGCTACATAATTTCTCTAGTACATAGTACTAGTAGATACGCTTCGATCGGCAATCTATTGAACACGTAATTATGACACCATATCTTGCGAAAACACCCCGATTCAAACAGTAAAACGTCCATAACTTTTGAACGGCTGAACCGATTTTATTCATACATAGCTAAGAACACTCTCGACAAAACCACCTTTTAAACAAAAAAAAACTAAATCAAAATCGATTAAGGCGCTATGATGCCACAGACAGACACACAGACATACAGATAAACAGCAACACACGTCAAACTTATAACACCCCTTTTTTCCGGCGGGGGTTAAAAAAGGAAAAATCATAACCATAAGTTTTGAACGGCTGAACCGATTTTATTCATACATAGCTAAGAACACTCTCGACAAAATTACCTTTCAAACAAAAAAAAACTAAATCAAAATCGGTTAAGGCGCTATGATGCCACAGACAGACACACAGACACGCAGATACACAGCAACACACGTCAAACATTTAACACCCCTTTTTTCCGGCGGGGGTTAAAAAAGGAAAAATCAAAAAACCCGACTGCTTCAAAAGCGAACTAAAAAGTCGTAAACAAGGAAAATATCATGCTGTGCAGTCGGAGGATAAATACGCGCGAGCTGGCTGACCAAAACCAGATGTATCCTCCTCCTGCACAGCATGATTTTCTGCAGCCT
The DNA here is from genome assembly GCA_949775005.1 of Orthosia gothica. NCBI lineage: Eukaryota > Metazoa > Arthropoda > Insecta > Lepidoptera > Noctuidae > Orthosia > Orthosia gothica. The sequence goes on from OX459063.1 coordinate 1,958,109, forward strand.
TGTTTACGACTTTTTAGTTCGCTTTTGAAGCAGTCGGGTTTTTTGATTTAACTTTTTTTATTTATAACTTTTTAGTTAAGTTTTTTTCGAATTAGATACATTTAAACATATAAGTGTTTTATATTTTTGAAATCTCCTCTTAAAACCCTTTATTTTGATACCCCACACGACGGGTTTGGAAGACAAAAAAAAATTTGGGCCCCCACAATATGGCGCCCAAAATCTTAAAATACATACATAGACTGATAAACACATTACCTTCCTTCGGCAGTCGGGTAAAAACATAGAAGCACAACGTATAACTTTATTATTCAATTTACAGAATATCTTATAAATTTGTCCAATACTGGAGCAGGAAATAGGCGCGAGGCTAACCTCGAATCTGACTTTTTACTAAGGAAACTCACTTGGATGTCTGCGACCGCATTACCTCTTAAGTTCCGTGTAATAGTGGACAAAATAGATCTATTAATTGCCAATAAACAGTGGTGGCCCAATACGAGCAGTGGTGGCCCAGTGGTATCGGCCGCGACTTACAAGTTGTAGGTCGTGGGTTCGAACCCAGGCAGGCACTTTACTTTGTGTAAATTAATTCATCACCACTGCTCTCAAAACGGTGAAGGAAAACATCGTGAGGAAACCGGCATGTCCTAGAACCGAAACTTCGAAGACATGTGACATCCACCAACCAGCACTGGGCCCGCGTGGTGGATTATGGCCCATCCCCTCTCACAGAGAGGAGGCCTGTGTCCCAGCAGTGGGAACATTAATAGGCTGATGATGTGAAACAGAAGACTACTAAGTCAACGAGCTCTACGCTGCCGTCGCGGTACTGTAGTGAAAAGGGGTGGTAATCGGGCCAAAAGAATTTGAGTTAGAGCTACACGAAGAAGAAAAAAAAATAATTAAAAAAATCAAAAAACCCGACTGCTTCAAAAGCGAACTAAAAAGTCGTAAACAAGGAAAAAATCATGCTGTGCAGTCGGAGGATACATATTCGCCGGCTGGCTGATCAAAATCTGGTGTATCCTCCGCCTGCACAGCATGATTTTTTCCTTGTTTACGAATTTTTAGTTCGCTTTTGAAGCAGTCGGGTTTTTTGATTTTTTTAATTAAGTTTTTTTAGTTAGTTTCTTCGAATTAGATACATTTAAACATATAAGTGTTATATATTTTTGAAATCACCTCTTAAAACCCTTTATTTTGATACCCCACACGATGGGTTTGGAAGAAAAAAAAAATTTGGGCCCCCACAATATGGCACCCAAAATCCGCCATTTTTCTATTATCCAATTTTAATGTAGCCTATGACACTCGCAGGGTTAAGACGCATCGATTGACGTACGAATCATCAAAATCGGCCAACGCGTTTGGTCTCTGGAACGACACATAGGAACAAACATACATACATACATACATACATACACACATACATACATACATACATACTTACATACATACATACATACATACATACATAGACTGATAAACGCATTACCCTCCTTCGGCAGTCGGGTAAAAAGAAAGGGTATCTAGCTCTACTGTGTGGACGACTGACAGAGAAGTATGGAAGTAGAGTTTTCTTTTACTGGACCCCTATATAAATTGGGATAAGAATTGGAGAATGATGATAATAGTGATGAATAATAATTATTATGACCCTGCAAATCGTTAAAAATCACTTTTAAGATCTAGAACAAAGATGATTTGTGACGTTGTGCAATAGAGTTTAATATAATTACCGGGATCAAACGGCCGGGCTATAAGTACAGACACTCTAGTATGTAGAACAATAACAATTACGAGACACGGTATTGTTCTGTTATGATTGTACAAGATGGATAGTGGAAAGCTAAATTGCATTAAGGCGGTACCCCGAGCAAAACGCCGCGCAAGCCGTTTTTTGTGCTGTTTTTAGGAGCTATCTACTCGTTATTTAAAAAGAAATATCATTTAATAAAAATACATTAAATTTCTACATAATATTGATTATAAAATGGTAGATTTAGTTTTTTTTAAATGTTGTTTATATTTCACTAATCTCCTTTCAAAAAAACATAAAAATGAGAAATAATTATTGATATTATGCATCTCCTCGTAAAGTGTTCATTAATTATTTTTTGTACTAACACTAATGGATAGACAATTTAATAACGAACATTTTTGTAGTTTTTTTTTCAAAAGACCAAAATTCGATTTTATTCTAAAATCTGGGCGTATTCACTACTGTAATTCATGCGCCACCAGTGCCGCTAGACCAATAGGAATGCTTATATCTCATGCCGATTTTTTGGTCAGGGTACCGTCTTAATGGTACCTACTTTTGTTTGTAACCGTAACTATTCCTTATTTATCTCCTAAGGGATCTTGCTCAAACCAATGGAAAAACCTGAAGGTTATAACTTATTTAGGTTACCTAAGGTTATGCCCCTACACGGAGCGGGACTCTCTACCCTAGGGGTTTGCAGACTCATTTTGTGCCTCCTAAACCTTGGATTACAGTTTTGATTGAATTTATTGATTACATTTGATACTCAGATCATCGTCATGTCAGACGATAGACGTCCACTGCTGGACGCAGGCCTGCCCCAAGCGTCGCCACGCTGATCGGTCCTGTGTGTCTCGCATCCACCGGCTTCCCGCAACCTTAATAAGGTCATCGCTCCACCTAGAGGGAGGCCTTCCAACGATGCGACTGCCGGTTGGCGGTCGCCACACAAAAACTTTTCGGTCCGATCGACCATCCGTTCTGTGAGCAATGTGCCCTGCCCACTGCCACTTCAGTTTGGCAATTCTTCGGGATATTTCGGTGTCTCTGGTTCTCTTGCGGATATCCTCATTTCTGATCACGCAAGGAAACTCCGAGCATAGCCCTCTCCATTGCCCTTTGGGTGACTTTAAGCCTTCTGATGAGGCCCATTGTGAGCGACCACGTCTCAGTGCCAAAAGTCGTCGCTGACAATCGTCTTGAGACACTGTGGTAAGTTGGAAGAGCAAAAACCACGTAACTACTACGACGAAAAAACAATGAACGCTGCCGAGGAGTCGGATTCGACGGTTGACGGTACTTAACTGGACCGTTTGTCCAGGTAATCATAATCGTGTACCTGTAACTTCGAGTGTAGAGTTTCCGATCTTGATAGGAGTGGGTGTAACATGGGCACGGTAAAGATATCTAACAGTATTGTGAATAGGCCCTGACCTTGAAATAAGTGCTTACAAGCGCACGTCACCTAAACACGCGTTAGGGCCGCCCGCCTCTACCTACTTGAGTTTCGTTCTAGTTTTGTGATTGTAAATATCTCAGATTCTTTTCTCTAATCTAAAGTAAATATTATATTTTTTTATTAAACTTATTTTAAATCTTACTAGGTAACCTACCAATTATTAATCTCATAAGTAATCATTTCATAATGTTATTTTTCCTTATTCAATAATATATGTAAGTAGCTAAGTACATAAGTAAGTAGATAGCCTAGCCTGGGCAACTACCTACTAGTTTTTTTTAAACCGATCCTGTGCCCGAGCGTAGGTAGGTGACTCGTGTGTGACTTTATCACCCTATCCACTTATTTATATTTTTTGATCCAGGTATTTTACTCGGTGGAAAAAGCGAAATACCTACCTATTAAAAAAAGAAACAAATTACGTATTATTAGGTTAGCTATATATATTTTTTTATTGTCTTGGCTTTCGGAGGTTCCAGGTAATTTAAAAAAATATTATCTCTAGGTGCGTTATAGAAGAATTCAAGCAACCAAAAACAGCACAATATAGGCTATAATTGCTCAATGACATATTAAGTAAGTAAGTACAAGGATTTGAATAAAATATTCACAAATCGCACGCTTACTTACAAAACCAGCACCGCGTTCGTTCGTCACAGCGGCGCGTCCGCGACTATATAGTATAACGAGTGTGGGCTGAGCTCGAGTCACGTAGGCATTACTCGCGTTCTGACCGTTTGTATGAAGATAGAATACTGTATATATTTTACCGTGACATGTAAAAATATGGTTTTCAGCTGCGTCAACTTAGAGTGAAGCCTAGTAGTTGAAAAAAGACTTGGCAGGTAACTCTTTGTGCAGAAACTTCTAGAAGTCTCATTTCTTCCAAATATTATCGCACGTCATTCGAGAACCGTCTAACTGAAAATGTTCTTTATTCCAGTGAACGGGGAGTACATAACAGCATGCAAGCACGACGACGCGGTGAACATACTGCGCAACGCCGGTGACATAGTGGTGCTCACTGTCAAACACTATAGAGCTGCCACACCTTTCTTACAGAAGCAGGGTGAGTGTCTTACTGTATCTCTAAGTAGTCTGTGGTCTTAGTTTAATTGATCAACCAAGTAGCAACATCCTTACTGGTACGTGGGTCACACTAAAAGTTATATGATTGGCCAGTAAGAAAAGCAGCCGATGTTTTTTTTTAATTCGTATTAGGAACTCTTTGGGAATCTGCAAATGTCTAATGAATTCATGTCATTTGTTTTTACAAATTGGCGGCAATTTAAAAAGTTTATCGTGAGTCGAAATGGATTTGACTAGAGAAAATTTTCGCTGAATGATTTATGTGAATACTTTCGTTGCGGTCTTACTCAACAACACGGTTATGACTTATGATAGACTCTATTAGCGTTTCATGACGAAGCCCCATCCCGTGCCACCGTTTACAACTGGTTTAATTAGTTTAAACGTGGTCGAAACAACCTCGCTGATGGTTCGCGAGAAGACGTCCTTCTACGGCGACTAATGAAGTGCTGTGCAGCAGTGCTAATGATAGAGGCTGATAAAAGGGTGTCATCAACAGATTCGGGCAAGCTTAGGGATTGGTATGAGTCAAGTACAAAAACTAGATGGATAACTCATAATATGACGGAAGATCAAAAACGCCGTCATTTGGATTGGTGCCGCTCATTGCTTGAAAAGTATAACGGAGGTGACTGGAATGTATATAACGTCGTCATTAGGTGATGAAAGCTGCATATATTGTTAAGAACCCGAAATCAAAACACAGTCCGCCCAATGGATGTTTCCTTTCGAAGATATGCCGACAAAAGTAAAGAAGGGCAGAAGTCAAGGGAAAAAGATGATTGCTTCATTCTTTAGATGGACGGGTCATTTTGCAACAATTGTGCTCGAAGATATAAGGAATGTTACTGCATATTGGTATGTCAGTCATTGTTTACCAGTTGTCTTGGAAAATGTTAGACAGCAGCGACCAAGAAGCAGGATCCTCCTCCACCACTACAACGCTCCAGCACTCTCCGCCAGACGGACTATCAAATATTTGTCTATGGAAGATGTGGAGTTAGTGAGTTATCATCCTTACAGTTCCGACCTGGCACCTTGTGACTTATTTTAATTTCCTAAAATAAAAGATAAACACATTGTGATCCCCGTACTATGTGTGTTCTGTTGGACTTTGGTAAACGCAGCCATATTTACCTACGTCTACCAAAGTCCAATACAGTCATATTAGACACGCTAGGGTGCCAAGATGGGAATAAAATAAATGCAATGAATGTCCATCTATTACCGCATTTTGGTGGATCTGCTGCCTAATAAGAACTGCTGCAACACGTCAAGCTCATACTGGCAACTCATCACCGAGATAAGTTGCCAGCATGATAAATGAGCCTTAAAGTAAAAATTGTTATGTGTCTGTAATTTTACTAGCCTTCATGTTCTCCAAACCGCAACACACCTGTCCAGCAAAAATATATCTGTTTTATGTTGTTTATAGATCTATGATGTCTTTAGTATTTCTTAGTATGAATTAAAAAAACCGGCCAAGTGCGTGTCGGACTTCGCACATTTCCGCAAAATTAAGATGATTATAATAGGAACAAGTAAAATTTCACAATTTAAAAAACCCCCGACGCATTTATCTTGCGAAAACACCCCGATTCAAACAGTAAAATGCCCATAACTTTTGAACGGCTGAACCGATTTTATTCAAACATAGCTAAGATCACTCTCGACAAAATTACCTTTCAAACAAAAAAAACTAAATTGAAATCGGTTCATCCGTTTAGGCGCTATGATGCCACAGACAGACACACAGATACACAGATACACAGCAACACACGTGAAACTTATAACACCCCTTCTTTTTCCGGCGGGGGTTAAAAATGAGGGAATTTCAAAGATAAATCAGATTTATCAATATATTGGTATTTTTCTAGTAAAATATACGTTATAATAAACATTAACACCAAATTTCAAGTTCATAGTTCAATGGGAAGTAAAAAATTCTTTGGAACAAAATTTTATTTAAAAAAAGATGACTTTGGTGGCTTCTCATTCCTTTGTTTTCCAATATTTTTTAAAAACAAAAAAATAGGTTTTTATCTACTTAACCAGCTCTAAACATCGATACCCCATTCGATGCAGTAGTTTTTCACGCCTCCTTTTTAGCTTTATGGGAGCCCCCTTTAAAAACATTTCAGATTTTTTTTTTGACAATTTGTATGGCATAGGGTCAATAAGATGCTTAAACTGTGACAATTTGAAGGCAAGACGGACACGTGAGTGACAGAAATAGGGTTCCGATTGGACCCTTCGGGTACGGAACCCTTAGAAATAGAACTATCAGAACTATAACGACGTTTTTTATCATTTCCAGCGGACGGTGCGTCAGATACGGACAGCAGTACCGGCGACGACCACCCTTCGCTTCACAATAAGACTGTAGACGCAAACTGTAACTCTGAGAAGAATATCGACCACACCAACGGTGGATGGCAGGTAAGTTTTTGGAAAAATCTTCATGTTGTTTTGTATTCCTTTTAAAGAATTGAACTGGGTAGTTGACAAAAAATATCTATGTAGTCTGTCATTAAGTAAAGCTAAAAATTGTCGACACGTCTTTTTTATTCTGCCACGAAAACAAAAAATTACCTACGCCGATACAACAGTGCCTTGAAATATCCAGTGACGTCAGGCTGTTAGTTCACTTTATACTGACATGGTGGCGTCATAAGCCCCCACTCCTAAACTTTGATGTGCTTTATCTTTATAATGTTTTGATTTGGTAAAACAAACAATACGTGTCCAAAATTACCTATTTGATAATCTCACTGACGGACTCATTCAGCTAGGACAAACATGGAGGCGCCGCGATGTTCTGTATGTATACATTAGCTTATACAAATATGAGTGAAATACGCTACAGAATGTGAAACATCGTTTTGTTTCATTCTTTCTAATGTAGTAATCGTATTTGACAAAAGAGACAACAATATTTCAGTTGTTGCTCATTGCTCATTTTGTTATGACGTGACGTAGTGACAGTTGTAGGTACGTGCCATATTCGCCATATTAGGTGACGAATTTTGTGGTTGTGTTCGTGGTAGTTGTGGTGTTCACTAATTAGGGGTTGGGGTTTATAATAATACACTCAAATTATCAGTAAGCACAGAGCTCCACATGGATACGTCCTGTCACCGATGTGGGTGACAACTTAATTATTAATAAGTAGGTAGACGCAGGCACGTATTGCTCTGTCGTTTATTATAGGATACCACATCTCTTCCTTTTTATAATAATAATTATTTTGCAAGTGTAATTACATTAAAGATATTTATTGAGACAAGACAAAAGATATTTATTTCAACTGGGCCACCAAGCGGCACTTTTGAATGTCACAATTTTAATTTACATGGAATAAAAGTTGATTCTACCGTGCATTCGGAAAGTAGCTTGTTATGGAGAATAATGCACAAGAAACTCCATACTTACTCTTTTAAAAAATTGATTCTACCGTGCATTCGGAAAGTAGCTTGTTATGGAGAAGAATGCACAAGAAACTCCATACTTACTCTTTTAAAAAGAATGATTTTTACAATATTTAGGTACATGAGTACATACATTAATAAATTCACATATGTGAGGACAATGCACCCAGAATAGCACTACACACTATACTACGTAAAGTATTAAAAGTACTCACACATTATTTTGCATGTAGACAATAATTAAGTTTTAAGTAGGTCTAATAACCTACTTTTGATTATAGAAATACTCAGCATTTAGTATTTGCATTAAATACTAACATATTATATAATATGTTTTAATCAATACAGTGTTTTATTTAGAAGTTTCACAATTTCGACCTTGTGTAAAATATTTAGATTTTACATTAGTAGTCCAAACATATTTCATATTTAAATACTCTGGACTCATGATTAAACTAGGTCTTTGTTTTTATTTGGCCAAAGAACCAGTTTAAGAGTTCGTTTCTCTTTTTTTTTCTTTTTTGTACAAAGACTAATATCGTCTCGTTATATTTCTTTTTCTCTGACAGTACACTGTCTATCTTTAGTTTCCACATGAGTGAAATTAATTGTTTTTGTTTGTCGAACTGAACCAGTACAGTCACTAAAGTAACAGAACTGGTGTCAGCGACTACTTGGGTGCAATACAAACTTTTGTGTCATTGTAGCCAAGGGTAGGCAATATAGAGACACAATATTTTAGTTTCAAAACTATAGATCGATTTTATAGTTGTGAAATTAAGGATCCACTTGCCAACAAAATTGATCCAGAAAACTGGATTACTTTTATACTTTCCAAGTACTTGAGCGTTTGTGTTTAACCGTCGATTTCACCAACCGGTTAAATTATTATAAACGCATCACAATTAAACGTCAGTCAAGTGATGCAAATTTTGGATTCGATCAATCGCAGTAGCAGACGCGTGCGTTTGACAATTCCCTTTTTTCTTTCATCGTTTTTATTACATTTGTTGTTTATAAGTTTTAGCACTCCTTCGCCAAGCAATATATGCATATAATATGCATGAACAAAATCATTTTTGATTTTTACTTTACTTTACTTTTTTGGAATTTAGGAGTGATAATCATGTGTGGTTTTCTTAGCAACACTACCTTAGTATTATATATTATCTAAGGCTGTATGCATGTCCAAATTATAAGAATATCATTATCAGGCTTTAAAACTTGGGGAAACCCTAGATTATGGTTTTATTTACGGGTTCCATGTCTTTAGCTCGTATTGTGTTTTTACCTTTGATTCCAGGAATTGGGACTTAACTATGAGGTTGTCAAATTGTTTTGAAAATAGAGATCTCTAGATTTAATTTTGCGAAATTAAACATTTGTTTATTTTCAGTGGCATTCAGACCAAGTGTTTGTTTTAGTACATTAACGAAAATGGTAGCTTTCATCCACAAGATTCGTTGACTAAATTGATTGAATTGTTTTGAAAATAGAAATCTCTAGATAAACCTTTTCGAATTTGGAAAATTGTTATTTTTTTTAGTGGAATTCAGACCAAAACCTTTTGTAGTAGGTACATTAGGGTCAATGGCAGCTTTTACCCAAATTATTAGTTTTTACCACTAATCATTTAGAGCCAGTTTTACTGTCTTAACTGTTCATCCAATAAGCTTTGCACATGCAAATTTGTAATCAATTGTTGCATCGTCATTGACTTGAAAAATATAGTCTAGAAAAGTGGACCTTTTAAGCTTCTCATTTAAGCTTTTATTATCTTGTCATTTGACAAGAGGTTGAGTCTCTAAAGTGGACATTTTTAGCTTCCTTTTTAGGGTTCCGTAGCCAAATGGCAAAAAACGGAACCCTTATAGATTCGTCATGTCTGTCTGTCTGTCTGTCTGTCTGTCTGTCTGTCTGTCTGTCTGTCCGTCCGTATGTCACAGCCACTTTATTCCGAAACTATAAGACCTATGCTGTTGAAACTTGGTAAGTAGATGTATTCTGTGAACCGCATTAAGATTTTCACACAAAAATAAAAATAAAACAATAAATTTTGGGGGTTCCCATACTTGAAACTAAAACTAAAAATATTTTTTTTCATCAGACCCACACGTGTGGGGTATCTATGGATAGGTCTTCAAAAATGATATTGAGGTTTCTAATATCATTTTTTCTTAACTGAATAGTTTGCGCGAGAGATTTTGCCAAAGTGGTAAAATGTGTGTCCCCCCCCCTGTAACTTCTAAAATAAGAGAATGATAAAACTAAAAAAAATATATGATGTACATTACTATGTAAACTACCAGCGAAAATTGGTTTGAACGAGATCTAGTAAGTAGTTTTTTTTAATACGTCTAAAATCGTAAACCGCAATTTACCAAGTACGGAACCCTTCGTGCGCGAGTCCGACTCGCACTTGGCCGGTTTTTTTTTTAGCTTTTTGTAACTTGTCATTTGACTAGAGGTTGAGTCTCTAAAGTGGACATTTTTAGTCTTTTATTTAAGCTTTTATTATCTTGTCATTTGACAGGATTTTGAGTTAAAAAAAATGGACCTTTTTAGCTTCTTTTTTGAGATTTTGTATCTTGTCATTTGACAAAAGTTGGGACTTTTTCTTTTATTGGCCTTTGTTTTGTAGTGTTTTTGGAAATAACATTAGAAAACTCCTTTTATTCTGTTCTCATTCATTGTACTAGGAATTGGTAACTGAGCATTATCTTTGTAACTCAGGAGCAGTTTACTGCATTACGTTTTAAGTGCCAAAGTGCTCATCTCTACATTGGCATAAATACGGCAGAAACCGTTAGTTATCACGTTTGTGATTGTATTGCCATATCGACAAAAGAGGTTATACCTCTTGTTCATGTATCAATTTTAATAAGGCAAGTACTTGTTACATTTTGGCTCTGACAACGTTATGCTGACTCTAGTGTTTGCTTTTGCTACTTACATTTAAATTGACAGTGCATGTTGCATTAGCTGCATTCAAATTAACTTCTTGCAATAAGTATAACATTTTTAAAATAATCAAAATGCTAATTATAAAATTAACAATTGAGTTTATATTTAAACTGATTAAGCTCTATTCATAACAAGAGTTCAGTGTGGCTCTGTTTACGTTGGAATGTTTAAATAAACAAACTCTAGCTAGCAAGCCGCACAAAAGTCCCTCAAGTACCTGTTAATTGCCAGACTGCCAGTTAACTCGAGTCCCAGTCTATCACCTCAGGAAACGGTTCTTTATTTTTTTCTTATTTGAATATATAGTCAGTACAAAATGCATTCGATTTGATTCTTATTTAGCCTTAACAAATTTCATGATACTTTTTTAATTTTAACAACAAGTTTATACCTAATTTGGCATCACATTGCTTCGAATTTATCGAAGTGGAACTTTTTCATTTTTATCATTCAATAAAATAACTGAATGAATGAATTTACGATTCATCGCTGAAACATCTTGTTTTGACCCAATAATTCGTTTCGATTAATTGGCATCAATTAACGGTTACCCGTTCAAATATTTTTTCGGCCTTTCACTTTAGATCCAATTATATCTTTCGATATGATTGACATCATTTATTTCGACCTTTCACTTTAGATCCAATAATATCTTTCGATATGATTGACATCATTTATTTCGACCTTTCACTTTAGATCCAATAATATCTTTCGATATGATTGACATCATTTTTTTTTTTTTTTTTTTTTTTTTTCACTTTAGATTCAATAATATCTTTCGATATGATTGACATCATTTATTTCGACCTTTCACTTTAGATCCAATAATATCTTTCGATATGATTGACATCTTTTTTTTTCTTTTTTTTTTTTTTTTTTTTTTTTCACTTTAGATCCAATAATATCTTTCGATATGATTGGCAATTGATGTGTCGTTATCGTTTTTTAAACAACGTAACGACACCGTTGATCATTGGTCAACCTTTGACAAAACTATCTATTTTGGCAACTATCTATTTCTTAATGTTTTTTACCCTACGGTTTAACTTAAACACGTTTACCAAACGATTTTTATAGTATTCGATGAACTTCCCTCAGTACATTACCAAGCTTAGGACTGGCTGGATTCCACGTCCTGCTATTAACATTGCATTTATGTGATTGCTAGTACATATCGAGATAGTAAATCGAAATTCGAAACAATTGTGTCGCAGGTTACAATCGCAACGTATGCGACAAAGTCAAGGTTCAAAACGAAGTTTTACATAATAATAATATCGTCCTAAGTTACTTAGGAATAAGCTTCATTATCGCATTGTCAAATTCAGCTTATCATCCACCCTAAAGAATATAGCTCTCTTACTCGCACGCATCAAAAAGCTCTATCTGGCTTATTCTCTTCAACCAGCTACGTTGACAAATTCAAGTGGGTGTGTTATAGTTTGCGGGGATTTATAGCGTTGTGACACAGCTTTGGTTTCGTTTCATAAGTAACGAGTGATGTTTGAGAAATATATCGTTTTGAAAATTAGACAGTTTAGAAAATAGATAGTTTTGCTTTGCTTGAATAACTGTTGAACTTGAATAAGTGATTATTGTTTTGTGCGATGGATCGTTTTATAACTATATACGTTGGTAACGCTCCATCGCTTTATTAGCAAACGGATTTGGTCAACCGGATTAAACCGGGTTTGAGTTTTTTATTGCTGTCGAAATGTAGTTTTTATTTGAATTTCATAACCACATTTCGGTACAAGGTTTTGTTTATTTACACAAGTCAAGTAATGATTTCAATGATTTATGTAGCACATCCCTCAGCTTATCGCCGATGCGGATCGCTCATGAATAGGCAAATAATTATAAAAATAACATTCTGCTAAATTTCACATTTCCATTACTTACTACCCTCATTATCTTTTATTTTTTCCAAAACACATGCAATAAAATAATACTTTTGTTGCTGACCAATTTCCGTAAGTGGGACATTATTTGATATAATCACTTTACTCACTGCGCTTTTACTCGTCGCCAATGTGGTGTTCACTAATTAGGGGTTGGGGTTTATAATAATACACTCAAGTTATCAGTAAGCACAGAGCTCCACATGGATACGTCCTGTCACCGATGTGGGTGTCAACTTAATAATTAATAAGTAGGTAGACGCAGGCACGTATTGCTCTGTCGTTTATTATAGGATACCACAGTAGTCCTGCTGTCAAATGGTTGTTTACTTTTTGTATTAATGTGTGTGTGTTCTGTGATTGACACAACCATAGCATCGTCCATCGGCAGCCATTTTAAGTGACATTTTAAGGTTTAGGGTAGGCACGTTTTTTTGTAAGTATTTCCAGCCCATACTATGTATTATGTCTATGGACGGACTACATAGAATTATAATTTTTCTACCCAGGAAACATCCCTATTATTGCAAAATTCCGAAAATGAATAGGGCATGTTGACAAAAAATATTTTTAGACCGTCAGGCAGGTTATTTAAAAACATTGGACAGGTTTGGAAACATTCATACTTTAAATATTTAAACTAAAAATAACGACAATATGTGCGATGAAATTTCGCGTGACGTCACGTCTCAAGCCCCCACTAATTTGATTTGATAAAACAAAAAATACATGTCCAATATTTTTTAATAATGTAACTGACGCGGACTAAATAGTTTTTTTTCAGCCTTGATTCATCGCTATACCCGTCAGTTTCTCTGTCGCAAGCAACCCTCTGAAATAGTAGATTTATACCGCTGAACTGAGCTGAGTGCTGTGAAGATTCTAGCACACAATGTGCTAGAATATTCACAGCACACAGATATGCCAGCCAAATTAATAATAGCCCTAACCTAATCTCTGGTACCAGAAGTGAAAAATTTATAAGTCAACTGATTTTATAAAGAAAACCAATTTGCTAAATCTGTTTGTTTTATGTTTTTAACATAACTTGTTTGTATTACAGAGCGCATGGACGGACGGCGAGGATAACAGTCGGCCGGGCAGCGCCACGGGCTCCGTGCGCGGCTCCCGGCCGCCGTCCGTGGCGTCCGACAAGCCTACGGAGATTAAGGAGTGGGTGGACGTTATATCAGGTATGTGATACAGCGCCACGGGCTCCGTGCGCGGCTCCCGGCCGCCGTCCGTGGCGTCCGACAAGCCTACGGAGATTAAGGAGTGGGTGGACGTTATATCAGGTATGTGATACAGCGCCACGGGCTCCGTGCGCGGCTCCCGGCCGCCGTCCGTGGCGTCCGACAAGCCTACGGAGATTAAGGAGTGGGTGGACGTTATATCAGGTATGTGATACAGCGCCACGGGCTCCGTGCGCGGCTCCCGGCCGCCGTCCGTGGCGTCCGACAAGCCTACGGAGATTAAGGAGTGGGTGGACGTTATATCAGGTATGTGATACAGTGCCACGGGCTCCGTGCGCGGCTCCCGGCCGCCGTCCGTGGCGTCCGACAAGCCTACGGAGATTAAGGAGTGGGTGGACGTTATATCAGGTATGTGATACAGCGCCACGGGCTCCGTGCGCGGCTCCCGGCCGCCGTCCGTGGCGTCCGACAAGCCTACGGAGATTAAGGAGTGGGTGGACGTTATATCAGGTATGTGATACAGCGCCACGGGCTCCGTGCGCGGCTCCCGGCCGCCGTCCGTGGCGTCCGACAAGCCTACGGAGATTAAGGAGTGGGTGGACGTTATATCAGGTATGTGATACAGCGCCACGGGCTCCGTGCGCGGTTCCCGGCCGCCGTCCGTGGCGTCCGACAAGCCTACGGAGATTAAGGAGTGGGTGGACGTTATATCAGGTATGTGATACAGCGCCACGGGCTCCGTGCGCGGCTCCCGGCCGCCGTCCGTGGCGTCCGACAAGCCTACGGAGATTAAGGAGTGGGTGGACGTTATATCAGGTATGTGATACAGCGCCACGGGCTCCGTGCGCGGCTCCCGGCCGCCGTCCGTGGCGTCCGACAAGCCTACGGAGATTAAGGAGTGGGTGGACGTTATATCAGGTATGTGATACAGCGCCACGGGCTCCGTGCGCGGTTCCCGGCCGCCGTCCGTGGCGTCCGACAAGCCTACGGAGATTAAGGAGTGGGTGGACGTTATATCAGGTATGTGATACAGCGCCACGGGCTCCGTGCGCGGCTCCCGGCCGCCGTCCGTGGCGTCCGACAAGCCTACGGAGATTAAGGAGTGGGTGGACGTTATATCAGGTATGTGATACAGCGCCACGGGCTCCGTGCGCGGCTCCCGGCCGCCGTCCGTGGCGTCCGACAAGCCTACGGAGATTAAGGAGTGGGTGGACGTTATATCAGGTATGTGATACAGCGCCACGGGCTCCGTGCGCGGCTCCCGGCCGCCGTCCGTGGCGTCCGACAAGCCTACGGAGATTAAGGCGGTTCCCCGAGCAAAGCGCCGCGCAAGCCATTTTTTGTGCTGTTTTTAGGAGCTATCTACTCGTTATTTAAAAAGAAATATCAATTAATAAAAATACATTAAATTTCTACATAATATTGATTCTAAAATGGTAGATTTAGTTTTTTTTTAAATGTTGTATATATTTCACTAATCTCCTTTCAAAAAAACATGAAAATGAGAAATAATTATTGATATTATGCATCTCCTCGTAAAGTGTTCATTAATTATTTTTTGTACTAACACTAATGGATAGACAATTTAATAACGAACATTTTTGTAGAATTATTTTTTTCAAAAGACCAAAATTCGATTTTATAAAGATTTTATTCTAAAATCTGGGCGTATTCACTACTGTAATTCATGCGCCGCCAGTGCCGCTAGACCAATAGGAATGCTCATATCGCACGCCGATTTTTTGGTCAGGGTACCGTCTTAAGGAGTGGGTGGACGTTATATCAGGTATGTGATACAGCGCCACGGGCTCCGTGCGCGGCTCCCGGCCGCCGTCCGTGGCGTCCGACAAGCCTACGGAGATTAAGGAGTGGGTGGACGTTATATCAGGTATGTGATACAGCGCCACGGGCTCCGTGCGCGGTTCCCGGCCGCCGTCCGTGGCGTCCGACAAGCCTACGGAGATTAAGGAGTGGGTGGACGTTATATCAGGTATGTGATACAGCGCCACGGGCTCCGTGCGCGGTTCCCGGCCGCCGTCCGTGGCGTCCGACAAGCCTACGGAGATTAAGGAGTGGGTGGACGTTATATCAGGTATGTGATACAGCGCCACGGGCTCCGTGCGCGGCTCCCGGCCGCCGTCCGTGGCGTCCGACAAGCCTACGGAGATTAAGGAGTGGGTGGACGTTATATCAGGTATGTTATGATAAATCACCATTATTTCTGAAGCCAAAATCTAATATTATCTGATATTATAAATGGGAAAGTTTGCTTGGATGGATGTTTATTGTTCAAGAATGAATCTGGATGAAAGGACAATGGCAGAAGCCCATATATTGTTTTAGCTGAGATTAAATTCCTACGTCTTTATATGAAAATTATCTTGTTTAACTCAGGGTGATCTTCTGAATTAGTTTGTGCAAGTATTTTTGTTCGAGAATACCAATAATAAGTAATGTGTAATAAATATTCAGTCATGAACTTTTGTAGGTTTTTATCATAAGGTAACTTTTAATGTGTTTGATATGTAATATTATTCAATTATGAGCCAGTAAAGGGTCAATATCGCATTAGTATTTCCCTAACTTAGTTATTTCAGCATAAAATGTAAAATATACTCTTTGGAATGAGTATATTTATATACATAAAGCGTTTTTTAGACTTGGATACTAGTCTTTTTCCTATTACTAAGTGAAAGTAATTCATGTATTTCTACTACACTACAGTATTCTTACCAAAAAGGAACACCTACACTTAGACATAAACTGTATTGTTAATTCATTTACGCCGTTTAAACGTCGGCAAGTCACTTGGCAGAATATGTATAAAATGGCAAACACTAATCTAATGAAAATTAACAAAAAAAATGGAATAACTTTCATTTATAATAATTTTTGTTATCTGTGGTGAACCAGTAAATATGATATTTTGAAAAAAAACGTAGACTATTAATTAAATTTATTTCATATATTTCAGACACTATACTATACACTTCCAGACGTTCAAATTTAAGTCAACTAAGATTTCGCCATTGTTCTTTAGCTTAGTGGTAGGTTATAGTCTGGACATAGGCTACTTTTTAGGGTTCCGTAGTCAAATGGCAAAAAACGGAACCCCTATGGATTCGTCATGTCTGTCTGTCTGTCCGTCCGTATGTCACAGCCACTTTTTTCAGAAACTATAAAAACTATGCTGTTGAAACTTGGTAAGTAGATGTATTCTGTGAACCGCATTAAGATTTTCACACAAAAAAAGGGAAAAAAACACAAACAATTTTGGGGGTTCCCCATACTTAGAACTGAAATTCAAAAATGTTTCGTCATCAAACCCATACGTGTGGGGTATCAATGGATAGGTCTTCAAAAATGATATGAGGTTTCTAATATTTTTTTTTTCTAAACTGAATAGTTTGCGCGAGAGACACTTCCAAAGTGGTAAAATGTGTGTCTCTCCCTGTAACTTCTAAAATAAGAGAAAATTGGTTTGAACGAGATGTAGTAAGTAGTTTTTTTTTAATACGTTATCAATCGTAAACCGCTATTTACCAAGTACGGAACCCTGCGTGCGTATCTCAGCTAAACCTCCACGCGAATGAAGTCGCGGGTAACAGTAGAGACGTACACTAAGAGCGAAAATACACATGCCTTTATCTTGCATCTATAAAAGTGTGCAAGAAGCTTGCATTGCATGCCGATAGCGACCCTCACCCTCACACCTACACTTTGGAGTGCGCTCCGTGGAGTGTCGCTCCGGAGGACCAAAATGTGGTGTATCCTCCGCCTGCACAGCATGATTTTTTTCTTGTTTAAGACGTTTTAGTTCGCTTTTGAAGCAGTCGGGTTATTTGATTTTTTGATTTAACTTTTTTTATTTATAACTTTTTAGTTGTTTTTTTTTTCGAATTAGATACATTTAAACATATAAGTGTTATATATTTTTGAAATCGCCACTTAAAACCCTTTATTTTGATTCCCCACACGATGGCTTTGGAAGAAAAAAAAATTTGGGCCCCCACAATATGTCACCCAAAATCCGCCATTTTTTTATTGTCAAATTTTAATGTAGCCGAATCGATTGACGTATTAATCATCAAAATTGACCAACGCGTTTGGTCTCTGGAACGCCATATAGTTACAAACATACATACATACATAGACTGATAAACACACTACCCTCCTTCGGCAGTCGGGTAAAAAGAAGGACACAGTCATTAATAAAAAAAATATAATTTTTCTATAAAGCCGGTTACGGCTTCCACACTCCAAACCGCCATTTCTACCTCTTGAACCCTTTAGACGAACGTTCCGCCGCCAAGAGCGCTCCGATGCGTGACGTGCGCGCGCAACCGAGCGCCGAATGCCTTCACAGTTTACACGTACACTTCTAAGCTCGCTTAGGAGGGGCGCGTGGTATTTCGTTCGCTCCAAAGTGTACGAGTGTTGTCAGCTATTGTGTCGTAATAACTTTTAATAGGTGATATCACAATAGCATACAAGCCACTTACACACTTAATGCAAGTAACAGGGATGTGTATTTTTGGCCCTAAAACAGGTAACCAGCCGCATAAGGTACATCGAATTTAAGATACCATCAAATAGATAAAGACTATTTATTATAGCTAATAGATTGTCGAACATTTCCTAAAATTCGATCATTATTATGTGATGTATGTTCAAGATGACTTATTTAGTTCGGACAAGGGTAACTACCATTGTCAGAATTAAATAAGTCATCTTATTATATAACTAAATTAATGTTACCTTATTTATTTTGCAGTTCCATTGATGATGGGCTACGTCACGAGATACGTATTAGGAACGGATAAGCTGCGACCCGGAGCCTTCGAGGTATGTAACTAGCTACTTCAGCATTTTGGGATAAGCATAGTTAAAGACAGCTGCTAAATTATGCTTCATTCTTTCTTCACAAATGTTTTATTTATTCAAGGAATAAATTACGTGTCCTAAGGTCCGCGGTGCGCGGCCCCACCTAACGACAGGAGTGATCCACGCGGAGGACCCGGCCGCACTGTCGCACTGGCTCAAGAGCATCTCCGACAACATTGTAGGACTCACCAACCTACAGGTTAGTGCTACACAGTCACACGACAGGAGTGATCCACGCGGAGGACCCGGCCGCACTGTCGCACTGGCTCAAGAGCATCTCCGACAACATTGTAGGACTCACCAACCTACAGGTTAGTGCTACACAGTCACACGACAGGAGTGATCCACGCGGAGGACCCGGCCGCACTGTCGCACTGGCTCAAGAGCATCTCCGACAACATTGTAGGACTCACCAACCTACAGGTTAGTGCTACACAGTCACACGACAGGAGTGATCCACGCGGAGGACCCGGCCGCACTGTCGCACTGGCTCAAGAGCATCTCCGACAACATTGTAGGACTCACCAACCTACAGGTTAGTGCTACACAGTCACACGACAGGAGTGATCCACGCGGAGGACCCGGCCGCACTGTCGCACTGGCTCAAGAGCATCTCCGACAACATTGTAGGACTCACCAACCTACAGGTTAGTGCTACACAGTCACACGACAGGAGTGATCCACGCGGAGGACCCGGCCGCACTGTCGCACTGGCTCAAGAGCATCTCCGACAACATTGTAGGACTCACCAACCTACAGGTTAGTGCTACACAGTCACACGACAGGAGTGATCCACGCGGAGGACCCGGCCGCACTGTCGCACTGGCTCAAGAGCATCTCCGACAACATTGTAGGACTCACCAACCTACAGGTTAGTGCTACACAGTCACACGACAGGAGTGATCCACGCGGAGGACCTAGAACTAGACCTAGAACTTTATTTTAGTAAAATCTCTTGTAATAATTTGGTGTTTGGTTACAACTGATAAAGATATAATAAATTTTATTTTCCTTTCCAGATGAAGCTTTTCAACCGTCACTTTGGCGTGGGCGAACGCATAGAGTACATGGGTTGGGTACATGAGGGTGTAGTACAGGCGCAACAACCTTGGCAGACTTACAGAGCTAAGTTCTTACTGCTGAAGGGCACTGACGTCATGCTATTTGATGTACCGCCGGTAAGTTTCACTCTCTTATCGAGGGTGCAAGCAAATCGGCAATTGACCCAAAAAAAATTTTTATTGATTTAGTTTCTAATAAGGATTAAAAAGTATTAACTAACTGTAGTTACCCACTTGTGTTTATTCAATTATCTCAAGTAAAAGTTCATAGTATTAAATACTTAATGAACAATAACTAATTCGTCCACATCACTGTCAACGTGAAAAGTGCCCAGAGCGCTGGCAGCATTTCCGATTCTCTGGCCAAGGAAAAGCCCAGCCCTCTGGTAACATGAAGAGTCGACTAACCGTTTGCTTACATCTCGAAATACTCGAAGAGCACTCGGACCCCATGGACTTAAGGTTTAAGTCCCAGAAAAAATAATGCAAAAAAAGCTCATCCTTTTTACAAGCTCTTATTTAACTTGCAATGTATGTATGTATGTTCGGGTCAAATCTTGCAACTGAATTTTTTATTTTTTTTTGCACCGATTAAGGTGAAATTTTGCATACACATTTAGTTTGGATGACAATGCATGGTTATCTAGGTTACGTCATTGTAAATCCAATATGGTGGACGGCTCAAGATGTTGGACTAGTTATTTTTTGGGCACTGCCATTATATGAGTATGAATAATGAGGAATATGAAAAAGCTTGTTTAAAAAATATATTTTATTGAATAATTTTTTGTACCTAAATCTGTGAATCTAGTTAGCTATTATTCAAAATATTGAATGGTCAGAAGACAATCTTCTATGAATGTTTTTCAGTAACTATAACGTTTAAGTAAGCTGTTCGTACTGCTCTGATTAAAAATACACCTTGTATATTGTTAACTTGCAAATTGTAACTTATTTTTTTTTTTTTGTTTTCTATTTGTAGATGAACATAACGGAGCTCGCCAAGTGCCCAGAGACCCTCAAAGTGTACCAGACGATGTTCCGCACGGTGAAGGAGAGCGAGACGGTGGACTGGCGCCAGCACTGCTTCCTGGTGCAGAGCTCGGCGCCCGGGCCGGCCGGCGCCTGCGCGCTGGGCCCGCGCTACTTCAGCGCCGAGACGCGCCAGGAGCTGCTGCGCGTGGAGGCCGCCTGGACCGCCAACATTGTCAACTCCGTCATACGGCTGGGGGTGAGTGACGAGACGTTCACTGCTGGTCATGGGCCTTTCCCAAGCGTCAGCACACTGGTCGCTTCCACTGGACTCCCGCAGCATCCACCTACTATACAGGATGGAATTTTGTAATGCCACCTGAAGGGAAAGTAGTTGAGGGTGTTA
The DNA here is from genome assembly GCA_949775005.1 of Orthosia gothica. Lineage (NCBI taxonomy): Eukaryota > Metazoa > Arthropoda > Insecta > Lepidoptera > Noctuidae > Orthosia > Orthosia gothica. Next base: position 1,979,234 of record OX459063.1, read on the forward strand.
TAGCTTACTAACGTTTTAGATGACACATTTCATCTAAGAGTACCTTTCTTACAAGTTATCTTTAAATGAATCTATATAAACGCTTAGTACAGATTTTTTTAAATATACCCGACCCCTACAAACAATCAACTCTTTAGATATTTTGCGGACGTTTTTCAGATAAATGAGGATTGCATTGCTCATAGTAAAAGTAAAATAAAATTAAGTGACAATTCTTTTAAAACATTACATTTATTCTAATCATTTAACTTAACAATGAAATTATTATTACGTGGTAACACTTATCTATACTAATATTATAAAGAGGTAAATTTTGTGAGGTTGTAGGGGGTTATCTCGAATCTACTGAACCGATTTAGATTAAATTTGGAATGGTGATAGTTTGAGACCCTGGGAGGACATAGGATGGTTCGTATTCCCTTGGGATGATAAAACACTTTAAGGCGGGCGAAGCCACGGGCAAAAACTAGTTGTAAAATAATAACGTAGCAACAAAAGTAAAGCTTAGTGTAAAATAAAAATAATTTTCAAAATCGGTCAACAATTGGCGAAGAAATCGGTGAAAATACATTTAAACAAGTAAAATTTCAAAATTTAAAAAACCCCCGACACATTTATCTTGCGAAAACACCCCGATTCAAACAGTAAATCCCCATAACTTTTAAACGGCTGAACCGATTTTATTCAAACATAGCTAAGAACACTCGACATAATCATCTTTTAAACAAAAAAAAAATTAAATCAAAATCGGTTCATCCGTTTAGGCGCTATGATGCCACAGACAGACACAGATACACAGCAACACACGTGAAACTTATAACATCCCTCTTTTTCCGGCGGGGGTTAAAAATAGATATAGTCGAACATAGAACTTCCTCCTTTTTGGAAAGTCGGTAAAAAATTGCTGGCAGTTGTAGTCATTCAAAAGTATTTGGCTCGCGGATACTTTAATTCCGCTAATGACGAACAGTACAATCAACCGCACTCTTCCACGATCTTTCACACAGGATTGTTGATATACGCATGATTTTTGATACTCATGTGATTATTGATACACGCGTGAAGGAAAACATCGTGAGGAAACCTGGACTTACAGTTAGTATTTTAAGTTGTTCCATTGCGAGGGTAAACAAGTAAATAAAATAAATGTTGTTTGATGTTTTGCCAGCAGGTTAAACTTGGTTATGTTTTGAATTCTATCTTTTTTAAGATATTATTTTTTTGAATTCTATCTTTTTTAGGTGAAAAACGTTAAACTTTGAATTTTAAATAAAGTTGTTGAATAATTGGATGAATAGTTAAACTGAAAATGATCGGTACGAATAGTTGAAAACATTATTCGAATGAAATAGTAAAATTGAGCGAATATTGCATGCCCTATACACGTGTTGAAGATCCACGATTGCTGTATCACGCGCGATATTGATTCACACAAGAGTGTATATACGTGGGACACTCAGAAAGTTTTGCGAAACTAAAAAAAATTGTTCTATACGTACATATATTTTTATTAAATCTTTTCAAAGTACTTTCCACCAGCCTCTATACAAAGATTCATGCGCCTAAACCAGTTTTCAAAACACTTTTTCCAGTCCGCCGCAGACACCTCGTTTACAGCCTGCTCGAACGCAGCCAGCGCATCTTCCGGCGACGAAAATTGTATCCCTTTGAGCTGATTTTTTATTTTTGGGAATAAAAAGAAGTCACACGGTGCTAGATCAGGGCTGTAAGGAGGGTGACCCAGGAGTTTGACTGGCGTGCTGTCCAGGAAGTCCCTCGTTTTGAGTGCGGTGTGCGCAGGTGCATTGTCGTGGTGGAGCAGTAGCCCGCGGAGCCCTGTGTTTGGTCGCTTGTTGCTTATAACAGAGAAAACTTCTGGCAAACATTTGGTAGTATACCATTCGGCATTAATGCTTCTTTGATCCCGTAAGGGAATTGATACCAAGTGGCCAGTCAAATTAAAAAAGCTAGCGATCAAAATCTTACCCCCGCTTCTAGATCGCTTCACTTTGGTAGGCGTTGGCTCATTTTGAAACACCCAAACAGTCGACTGGCGCTTGGTTTCTGGGTCGTATTGATAAATCCAGGACTCATCACCTGTAACGATGTCGTAAACACGCCGAGACGAGCCTGCTTCAAATTTGTTAAGCATATCACGGCACCATTCCACCCGGGCCTGCTTCTGAGCATCGGTGAGGTTGTGCGGCACCCAGCGTGATACTATCCTCCTCACGCGAAGATGGCTGTGTAGAATCTCGTGAACGCTTCCCGATCCAATCTTCAATATGTGTTGAATCTCCTGATATGTAATTCGCCTATTGTCTTGGATTAAATTTTTCACTGCTAGCACGTTTTCTTCGGTAACAGCCGTCAAAGGGCGACCGCTTCTTTCGTCATCCCCCAAAGTTGGTCGACCGCGCTTGAATTCGTTATACCAACGATACACGGTTGCCTTGGAAGGGCCTTCATCCATGAATGCCATTTGAAGTCTATCGTACGATTCATCCGGTTTCAGGCGACACTTGAAATCGTATAAAATCATAGCTCTAAAATGTTCCCGGCGCAGATCCATATTTCAGTGAGACACAATACTTTGAATTAACTCGCAAAAAATGTGGAGGGAAATTTTGAAATTGGAACTTACTTATTTTTACTTATAAATAATCATATTTTCGAAAAACATTATAACTGGCCAGTCTCCCATATATAAAAACTTTTTTTCGCAATACTTTCTGAGGGGCCTGGTATATATGTGAAATCGTCACCAAAAACGTGCAGTTTGCTGCACTATACAATGTCAATGCAATCCATTCACATTTGTTACCTCTGAATTAACATCAATGTCAAAATCACAGTGATCTTTATTCTCGTTGCCATAAAGTTGCTGGTGGGTTGGTGTTCCTGTAGATGTAAGATCCCTATGAAAAGGTTTAACGTAGTGGCAAGTCCTGGGTCTTCCTCCTGGGGCGCGGGCTGGTGCGTTCGCGGTGCGTGGCTGCGGCCTCCAGGCGCCGCTTGAGGTGCGGGTAGGGCGCCAGACACGACTGGAACGCTGCCTGCTCCAGGCTACGATAATATACCAGCACGTTAAGTAAAGCCTGTACAAGCCGTCACATTGCATCAGCGATAACGATTTTCGAAATGTCTCGAATTTATACCATTTCATTCGAAAGAAGTCCACTACTAAACACAAGCGTTTAGCAGTGGACGTCCCGTGCTTATTGCGTCCAGCAGATTTCCGCTGCCATCACCAGGTCATCTATATCTATAAAAGCGAAAGGTGACTGACTGACTGACTGACTGATCAATCAACGCACAGCCAAAACTGCTAAGCCTAGAAGCATGAAATTTGGCAGAAAGGTTCTTCAAGTGACGTAAGTGTGCACTAAGAAAGGATTTTTGGAAATTCTACCCCTAAGGGGGTAAAAAGGGGGTTGAAAGTTTGTTTGAAAAATCTAATTTCTTCGACCAAAATTCTTGAAACTTGGCACAAATAGTATTCTAAATAAATGATAAAGATTGGCATTATTAGTTTTTCGAAACTACCCCCAAATGATGATTTAGGGGGTGTTGAAGTTTGTATGGAAAAATCAGATTTCTTTGATCAATAAACTTGAAACTTGCCACAAATACTTATCTAAATGAATAATAAAGGTTGCTACTATTATTTTTTGAAACTACCCCCAAAAGACGATTTAGGGGTGTTAATTTTTTTTTGAAGAATCTCATTACTTCAGTTAATAAACTTGAAACTTTACATAAATACCAATCTAAATTAATAATAAAGGCTTTCATTGTTGGTTTTTCAAAACTACCCCCAAAAGATGATTTAGGGGATGTATTTTTTTTTTGAAGAATCTGATTTCTTGGGTGACAAAACATGAAACTTAACATAAATACCATCCTAAATAAACAATAAAGGTTGTCATTATTGTTTTTGCAACTACACCCAAAAGATGATTTAGGAGGTATTACAATGTTTTGGAAAAATCTGATTTCTTGGGTCAATAAACTTGAAACTTGCCACAAATACTAACCTAAATGAACAATAAAGGTTGCTTTTATTATTTTTTTAAACTACCCCCAAAAGACGATTTAGGAGGTATTACAGTGTTTTGGAAAAATCTGATTTCTTGGGTGAATAAACATGAAACTTGACATAAATACCATCCTAAATAAACAATAAAGGTTGTCATTATTAGTTTTATGCAACTACCCCCAAAAGACGATTTAGGAGGTATTAGTGTTTTTGAAAAATCTGATATTTAGGGTCAATAAACTTGAAATTTGCCACAAATACTAACCTTAAGGTTGCTATTATTATTTTTTTAAACTACCCCCAAAAGACGATTTAGGGGATGTTATTTTTTTTTGAAGAATCTAATTTCTTGGGTCAATAAATATGAAACTGTGCTTAAATTGGTATTTAAGCACAGTTTCATATTTATTTACCCTGAAAACCTGATTGAATGAAAACCTTTATTGTTTATTTAGGTTGGTACCTAAATAAACAATAAAGGTTTTCATTATTAGTTTTTCGAAACTACCCTTAAAATACGATTTCGGGGTGGTAAAGATTTTTGATTACTTTTACTGCACATAGCTTCTTTGTAAGATCTAGGGGAGCACTTAGGAGGGATTTTTGGAAATTCAACTTTTGAAGGGGTTAAAAGGGAGACATTCATTTGTATGAAAAATCCTATTCCTTTCGCAAAATAATAAAGGTTGGCATCATTAGTTTTTCGGAATTATCCCCAGAAGACGATTTAGGGGTGTTAAAGTTTCTTTGAAGAATCAAATGGCACTAATACGGGGAACTACCGAACTGGACCGTTTGTCTCAGGTAAACATAGTTGTGAGTGACGTTTAAGTGTTGCCTAATTTACGCTGTATTAGGTTTTTGTGTTGTGTCGCGTAATTTACGCAGCATTCTCATACTAAAATAATTTTTGGTCCACCCGAAATTATGAGTCTCAAAAAACCCGACCAGTCTTCTGCTCCATATATCTTCTTCTATACATATAAAATGCTTTGTCCTGAATGACTGACTGACGGATCAATGCACAGCCTAAACCGCTGATCGTAGAGACCTGGAACTTGGAGAGTATGTTTTTGTGTGACGGTTGTTTTCTTATCGGATGCCTCGATAAGAAAAGGTTTGCCGAAATTCTTCCCCTAAAGGGGAGAAAAAGGGGGACAAAGTTTGTTTGAAAAATCTAATTCCGTCAGCTAATATTCTTGAAACTTGTCATAAATAGTAATCTAAGTTAATGATAAAAGGTTGACATTATTAGATTTTTGCAACTACCCTCACAAGTCGATTAAGGGGGTATTGAAGTTTCTATCGAAGAATTTTATTTCATGGGTTACTAAACTTGAAACAATGCACAAATACTAACTTAAATAAATTATAAGGTTGTTATTATTAGTTTTTTCGAAACTACCCCTAAAAACAGATTTAGGGGGTGTTAAAGATTTTTTTGAATAATCATATTACTTGGGTTAATAAACTTGAAACTTAAGCAATAAAAGTTATTATTATTAGTTTTCAAAACTACCCCCAAAAGACGATTTGTTTTTTTTTTTTGATCAATCTTACTTCTTGAGTTAATTAACTTTAAACTTGACATATATACCAACCGAAATAAACAATACAGGTTGAAATTCTTAGTTTTTTTAAACTAACCCCAAAATACAGTTTTTAGGGGTGTTAAGGTTTTATAAAGAATCTTATTTCTTGAGTTAATAAACTAGAAACTTGACATAAATATCAACTTCAGTAAACAAAAAAAGGTTGTCATTATTAGTTTTTAGAAACTACACTCAAAAGTCGATTTAGGAGGAGGTAAAGTTTTTTGAAAATCTTATTTACTGGGTTAATAAACTTGATACTTGACAAAAATACCAATCTAAACAAACAATAAAGGTTGATATTATTAGATTTTTGAAACTGCCTCCAAAATACGATTTAACAAGTGATAAAGTTTTGTTAAAGAATTTTATGTCTTGGGTTAATAAACTTGATAGTTGACAAAAATACCAACCTAAGTAAACAATAAAAGGTTGTCATTATATTTTTTCGAAATTACCCCCCAAAATAGGATTAAGTGGGTGTTAAAGTTAGTTATGAATCATACTGGACAAGGTTTCGTTTTTGATGTAGGGATCTAGGGGAGCACGAAGATTTTTTTTTTCAAAATGAAAGATTTTTTTTTTCAAAAGACCTAATTCGATTTTATAAAGATTTTATTCTAAAATCTGGGCGTATTCACTACTGTAATTCATGCGCCACCAGTGCCGCTAGACCAATAGGAATGCTCATATCTCATGCCGATTTTTTGGTCAGGGTACCGTCTTAGATCAAATAACGAATCGTCCCAAACCTATAAACCGTAGAACTTTACGAAACCACATTTTTATTTGGTTTAATAACAGCTTATTTTTGGTTGCCATCACACGAACGAAGTCGCGGGCGGTGTTAATATTATAAATGTGAAAGTAACTCTGTCTGGCTCTCTGTCTACCTTTTCACGCTTAAACCGCTAAACCGATTTAAATGTAATTTGGTTCGGAGATATTTTGAGACCCTGGGCAGGACATAGGATAGTTTTTATCCAAACATACTTACGGAAATCATACTTAAGGGAGTGGAAAGAGGGGTAGAAGTTTGTATGAATAACCTACAATATTAAGCCGCGATATAAAAAATAAGCAATTCCAATTACTATTGCTTCGCAGACGAAGTCGCGGGCAACAGCTAGTCTACTATATAAAAATAAGTCGGGTTTTCCTCCCTGACGCTATAACTCCAGAACGCACGAACCGATTTCCACGGTTTTGCATTCGTTGGAAAGGTCTCGGGCTCCGTGAGGTTTATAGGTAGGGTAGGGTAGGGAAGGGTAGTGTAGGGTAGTGTAGGGTAGGGTAGGGTAGGGTAGGTAGTGTAAGGTAGGGTATGTAGGGTAGATAAATGTTTGGTCTTTTTATGGCAAAACAAAGTTTGCCGGGTCAGCTAGTTTGGATTAAATCTTAAAAATTCTATCGCCGATTGAATATCATATTGTATAGAGCCTAAGGTCATTAAATTAGCTAACGAAACTCAACTAACGAAATGGCTCTCGATATCTAGTGAAGTAATGACTATAAAAGGAAAAGATTCGAAATCCATTATTTCAAGTACCTACCTAACAAAGACCTAATTAGACCTGTGAATCTACAGTGAGAGCGTTACAGCCTGAATAAGAACTGAAGGGATTTATTACGACTCACATGTAAATCACTGTAATTTCAAGCGCAATGATGCTAGACGTTCGCAGCACTCCCGGACATAACAAGGCGTTCTCGCCGAAAAATGCGCCATCTCGCAGATGTGCTACCTGTAATAAGACACCGTCAGTATCTTCCAAACACCATTAGCTACCAGTAACCGCTAACTAGTTGCGGCACAAACCTCCCTTCCCGAGGCATCCATTACGGCGACAGTTCCAGTCGATATCAAATGAATGGACTCGCCCGGCTTGTTGAACGCCACCACTGTCTGCAAACAACAAGATCGCAGTTGGCAATTTATTATTTAGCGATTTAATTTTGAAAAATGTAAGCAAAATCATACCTGGCCAGGCATAAACAAGACTTGATGTAAACTGAATATGATAGAGTTGATGAGCGCGACAGGCAAGTCCTGGAACATGGGCACGTTCATGACGAGGCGCTGGCAGCAGTGCATGTTGATGTCCTGCTTGATCTGCTCGTTGATGGTGTTCAGGATCGCCTCCTCGTGGAAGAAGTGCTCGTTGAACTTGTAGTTTATAAACAATCTGATCTTCCTCTTCAAGTACTTCGGCAATCGCAAAAATTGCATGTACTCCTCCAATTCCTTCGACTTCCCGTAGAAGCAGTATGTCTCGTACTGTGTGTATATCGACAATCGCAGTAAGGCCGACAGCGAATACGTTAGGAACAGCAGACCTATGAGTCCTATCAATGATGACAGCATCAGCTCTGGTATGAAGTGTGTGTCCAGGGGCGTGTAGTACCCAGCCCCGGTCACCAGACCACATACCAAATAGAAGTTCGTGCTATACTTTTGAAATATTGTCACAACGCTGTGTTCATGATTGGGAATGGAAACATGGAATCGTTGCAGCCATTGTATAAAAGCGGCGTCCTGTGCGTAAAAGTGATAGCACAGTATCGGCACCTGATAGTGAATGTACGTCATCCAGTGAAGAAACATCATCGTCACCACCAATAATCTGAGTGCCTCGTAACTGATGTAGGAGAGTTGCAACTGACCGATGACGTTCCTCCACTGTTCTATCAAAGATATAATTCTCAGCAACTTGAATATAAACATGACTGTGTGGGTAGGATATTCGCAGTTTGTGAAAGGCACTATTAGCTGCAAAGGCAAGCTCCCAATGAAGTCTCCAATGAAATTGGTCTTAAGGTAGACTATTACTATCTTGTGGCGGTCAAGGACGATGATCTTGTTTTCGTCGTCGAGGTACCCGGTGGTAAACTTACTGCACACGTTGAGGAAAGCTAAGGCGTCCGTTAATAAAATAAACCAGTCGCAGTAATCTGGGCCTGGAAGGACAATACAGTTTGCGTTATAATATATCGATATTGCTGTAGCTTGCGTTATAATATATCGATATTCTCATAGTTGCGCGTGAAAGTATCTAAACTATTTTGAAAACATTTTTTTCAAAAATATCTATTCGACTTTCAAACAAAACATTAAAGAGAACAATAACTTCAATTTCGGAAGTGGGTGTCAAAACAACTAAGATAATAGTTTTTTTTTTTCACTTTTTTATTGTGGTACCTAGTGTGTTCAATAAACAGACAAGCGATTGAAGCAATTGCAGTGTTCTGTTGTATATCTGCAAAGTTCTTAATCAGATCTTCACCAATTTTTTATGGTTCTACCTCGGGATGGACGGGGCTATCGATGAACATAAATAAAAAGAAATACATACAGTCGAACATATAGAACCTCCTCCTTTATGGGAAGTCTGTTAAGAAACCAACTTACAATCAATAAAGACTTGCACGGGCATGTAGAGGAAGGCGGCGAACACTGCGAGCAGCTGCATGCAGTCCCAGTAGAACTTGACGGGGCTGTAGGGGTGCCACACGCACGTGCGGTGGCGCGCGCGCTCCTTGCGCAGGCGGCTCAGGCTGCGCACGTACAGCGTGCTGCCATGGTGCCACGTGCATGGCAGCAACAGGCTGCGGATCTTGAAGCGCTGGGGACGGACAACTATCAGAACACTGCGAGCAGTTGCAAGCAGCACCAGTAGAACTTGACGGGGCTGTAGGGGTGCCACACGCACGTGCGGTGGCGCGCGCGCTCCTTGCGCAGGCGGCTCAGGCTGCGCACGTACAGCGTGCTGCCATGGTGCCACGTGCATGGCAGCAACAGGCTGCGGATCTTGAAGCGCTGGGGACGGACAACTATCAGAACACTGCGAGCAGTTGCAAGCAGCACCAGTAGAACTTGACGGGGCTGTAGGGGTGCCACACGCACGTGCGGTGGCGCGCGCGCTCCTTGCGCAGGCGGCTCAGGCTGCGCACGTACAGCGTGCTGCCATGGTGCCACGTGCATGGCAGCAACAGGCTGCGGATCTTGAAGCGCTGGGGACGGACAACTATCAGAACACTGCGAGCAGTTGCAAGCAGCACCAGTAGAACTTGACGGGGCTGTAGGGGTGCCACACGCACGTGCGGTGGCGCGCGCGCTCCTTGCGCAGGCGGCTCAGGCTGCGCACGTACAGCGTGCTGCCATGGTGCCACGTGCATGGCAGCAACAGGCTGCGGATCTTGAAGCGCTGGGGACGGACAACTATCAGAACACTGCGAGCAGTTGCAAGCAGCACCAGTAGAACTTGACGGGGCTGTAGGGGTGCCACACGCACGTGCGGTGGCGCGCGCGCTCCTTGCGCAGGCGGCTCAGGCTGCGCACGTACAGCGTGCTGCCATGGTGCCACGTGCATGGCAGCAACAGGCTGCGGATCTTGAAGCGCTGGGGACGGACAACTATCAGAACACTGCGAGCAGTTGCAAGCAGCACCAGTAGAACTTGACGGGGCTGTAGGGGTGCCACACGCACGTGCGGTGGCGCGCGCGCTCCTTGCGCAGGCGGCTCAGGCTGCGCACGTACAGCGTGCTGCCATGGTGCCACGTGCATGGCAGCAACAGGCTGCGGATCTTGAAGCGCTGGGGACGGACAACTATCAGAACACTGCGAGCAGTTGCAAGCAGCACCAGTAGAACTTGACGGGGCTGTAGGGGTGCCACACGCACGTGCGGTGGCGCGCGCGCTCCTTGCGCAGGCGGCTCAGGCTGCGCACGTACAGCGTGCTGCCATGGTGCCACGTGCATGGCAGCAACAGGCTGCGGATCTTGAAGCGCTGGGGACGGACAACTATCAGAACACTGCAAGCAGCACCAGTAGAACTTGACGGGGCTGTAGGGGTGCCACACGCACGTGCGGTGGCGCGCGCGCTCCTTGCGCAGGCGGCTCAGGCTGCGCACGTACAGCGTGCTGCCATGGTGCCACGTGCATGGCAGCAACAGGCTGCGGATCTTGAAGCGCTGGGGACGGACAACTATCAGAACACTGCGAGCAGTTGCAAGCAGCACCAGTAGAACTTGACGGGGCTGTAGGGGTGCCACACGCACGTGCGGTGGCGCGCGCGCTCCTTGCGCAGGCGGCTCAGGCTGCGCACGTACAGCGTGCTGCCATGGTGCCACGTGCATGGCAGCAACAGGCTGCGGATCTTGAAGCGCTGGGGACGGACAACTATCAGAACACTGCAAGCAGCACCAGTAGAACTTGACGGGGCTGTAGGGGTGCCACACGCACGTGCGGTGGCGCGCGCGCTCCTTGCGCAGGCGGCTCAGGCTGCGCACGTACAGCGTGCTGCCATGGTGCCACGTGCATGGCAGCAACAGGCTGCGGATCTTGAAGCGCTGGGGACGGACAACTATCAGAACACTGCAAGCAGCACCAGTAGAACTTGACGGGGCTGTAGGGGGTCACACACAGGAGCGGTACTAAATTTGTGTCACGGCCGCACATCATCGGTTCAATTGCACGCCCTCGGGGCTAAGCTGAGAGTCAAGAACGCGCATAAACCTGAACCTACCTACTGCATAATATCAGGGTAAACTGCTGCCTCGTGATTTCAGCCGTAGTATCGTTTAAGTCGTCTGTTTTTTTTTTTACATAAATTTCGATATGTACAGATATATTTTTCCCTTTACACAATATTTTTTACAAGCTAGCATAACGCGGGTGGCAAATAAAGGTAGATGTCTCGATGTTTGAGTTAGTATTATCGTAGACTTCTCGTTTCTTCTGTATTCCGAAGGCGAGTAGATAACACATGTGCGAGTGTGTGAGTATCAAGAATTCATGAAACTGAAACCACTATACGGATGTGACGATGCAGTGATATCGTGTACGGTGCCGTTCTAATATATTAACATTCTAAAAAAGTTTTGCAACTAACCTGTTTCTGAAAAAAGTTAGCAGTTGGCGGCACATCGTCGAATTTCGGTGTTTGCCTCAGCGTACAAACATGTTTACCGTCTCCGTACATTTCTATTTAGTTTTTTTACCATTTATTCTTATAACAAGATATTTTTTTAGCCTAAAATCTTCATTAATTTCAGGCGATGTCAGAATATTGTCAACAGCTCGACAGCAATGACAAATGATGCAAAAACATTTCAAGGTTCTAAACTTGCTATGAAATCAAGAGCACGTGTTGTAAATAAACCTCTTTAGGTTTATTTACAACACGTGCTCTTGATTCTCTTGATTGAGAAATCTATACATAGTGGAAATATATCGACCGTCGTCATCACTGCATCATCAATCGTTAAAATGATTAAGGATTCTCAATCACCGAAGTCTTCGTTGAAGCAATTTAACGTTTCTATTACTCTATTTATTCTGTTAAACCTGGTTAATTTAATAAGAAAACCCTGGCAACTTTTTACTTATTAGTATCTAAACAAACACTATCCAACTGCTGGGTAAAGGCCACCCCCAAATCCTTCCAGGTAATCTTTTGCTGAGCCACCTGTACCCAGCCGCGCTGCGGTTGCAGTGCCACGTTACAAGTACATTGTTGTGTCCACAGAAGAAGACGTTCACCGTGGTGCACCTGGGGCGCGCGGCCGGGCTCACGCTGGACTGGGCGGCGGGCTTCTCGCTCAGCGAGGGCACGCCCGGCGCCAAGCCCGTGTGGGCCTACAGGTGAACCTGCGTGCTCTTACATCCTTATCTAATATATAAAATTATCGTGTCACAGTTTTCGTTGGCAAACTCCTCCGAAACAGCTTGACCGATTTTGATGAAATTTTATATGTATATTCAGTAGGTCTGAGAATAGGTCAACATCAATATATTTTTTTTGTTTTTTATGGGTAGGGTAGGTATGTAGGGTAGGGTAGGGTAGGTAGGGTAGGTTAGATAAATGTTTGGTCTTTTTATGGCAAAACAAAGTTTGCCGGGTCAGCTAGTCTTTAATATAAAAATGAATCGCAAAATGTGTTGGTAATCGCATAACTCAACAAAACGCCTGGACCAATTTGGCCAATTCCTTTATTTAAATGTTCGTTGAAGTTCAAAGATGGTTTTTACGGGGAGAAAAATTCTAATAATTGCCGGAAATACACTAAAAACAACCATTTTCTTTTTCCCATACAAAAGTTTGCTAACTAAAACATAGAGTCAATTTGAGCTTTATTGCTATTGTATAAAGTTCATATTAAATTAAGCTAGCTATTTTTGCTTTGTGTAGGGTAGGGTAGTGTAGGCTAGGGTAGTGTAGGGTAGTGTAGTGTAGTGTAGGATAGGGTAGGGTAGTGTAGGGTAGTGTAGTGTAGGGTAGGGTAGGGTAGTGTAGCGTAGGGTAGGGAAGGGAAGGTAGGGTAGGGTAGGGTAGATAAATGTTTTGTGTTTTTATGGCAAAACAAAGTTTGCCGGGTCAGCTAGTTACTTATATATTGATACGCATTAGCTGTACATTAGCATTGGTATTCGTGTAGCGAGAAACGTGATGCTTCCAAAATATGATGCTGGACACATTGCATACATTAGTGTGCCAGAAACATGCTCCTTGTTTCACAATCATTTGCGTAAGCAAAAGTTTTGTATGCATGGCCCCATTAATATACAATAAAATGCCGAATGATATTAAGCAATTGAATTTTAATTTATTTAACAATGTAGTTTTTTTTTAATGATACATTTTTAATTTTTTTAATATTTAATTTCATTGCACATATATATTGAAATTTTATAATCTGTATTGATTTTTCTGTAATTATTAATTAATATTTACTACGGTTTGTAATAGCCCTGATTGTATGGCTTGTCTGATTGTTGTTTATTGACTTTATTTAGCTTGCTCTTATGAAACTAAAATTAATTAATTTAATTTATAATTGTCTATTTAATTTTAATTAATAACATATTTTCATTTTGTACGCCGAGTGAGGCAAAACATGTTGATCCGGTATAATTATGTTTCCATCTATATGTGCATATTCATGTATCATGCTACACATGTTTGAAGAAATAAATTTATCTTTATCACATGTTATGTTGCTGTAACAATATTGCGCAACTTTTTGCTACTAACGTACCTGTACTAAAATGCCCATTCCTTTATTATTTTCAGGTTTTCTCAGCTCAGAGGATCAAGTGATGACGGGAAATCGAAACTAAAACTACACTTCCAAGACTCCGAGACCAAAGTTATTGAGACTAAGGTAAACAAACAAAATTAACTAAATAAAATCACTTTGTTTTTTTTTATAAAACTCTGCTAATTATTTTTTATAAAATATTTTTTTTCCAATTAAAAGAAAAAAAATAAACAAGTTTTTTAGCTTGTGTGTCGTGTAGGCAAAATTGCAGCTCAATCAGTTGGAGATAAATTCTTATTTAAATTTCACACCCATTTGATTTTACATTTTCATTTCAATTGCAAGATTTGTTTGAACCACACAGTACTCCCCAATCTTATTGGCCGGGCTGAATATAGGCATTCCGATGCGTAAGGCACGGTGCGCTAATGTTTTTGCATGAGATTTACTACTGGCACCTTGTAGCCAAGTTCAGAGCGGCCAAGAAATTTGGCGAGTACTGTACTAACAAAGCAATTTAAATAAAAGCTTGTAATAAATGTACTAAATCTATGAAACTTTTTCCAGGAGCTAGAATGTCAGATCCTGCAGAGCCTATTGTTCTGCATGCACGCATTCCTGACGGCCAAGGTGGCGTCCGTGGACCCCGCCTTCCTCGCGTCCATACAGCAGTCCAACTAGACCCTTATAGCGTACTACATAAGGTCGGCTATCACTTACTACATATTGGTTACAGACAGTCGTTTGAACAACTTATGGACTGCTCAGTTGGAAATCGTTTGTAAACGTGTTAATGGTTGAACGATAAATGTGTGGTGAATGAAGAACTACGATTTTCGATTGAAATGTTCCATAAGTGTTCTGACTAACGATTTGTTTTAGTTTGATTGTAGTTATTAGCATTTTGTACGTACAATATTGTTTAATAACCATGCCTTGTATTTCAATGGTTATAATTGTTAACTCGAAATGTACAGTCAAGGGCACAGATTACCTCCCAATAGACTCCGCATAGAAGACAACTTACGCGCACCACACATCAGTTTATTTAGGCTGATATAACTCAGTGCACGGTATGATCTCTTTAGTGTCGACCAGACGTTAGAGCTGTGGGGACGCTACCGATTTCTAGTTTTAATTCTGTTTAAAATAATTATCAACGGTTAGCCTTAAAAAAAGACAAATTGTGCAGTAAAATGGTGTGGAAAATCAACCAGTCCTTCAAGTTCAAAAAAAAATGGGATAACATTCCACCGGTAGGCAAAGTAATAAATATTGACCAATCTAAAAAAGGTCAAGTTATAATGGTTAACAAATCAACATTGCACACTTTACAGTAGCGCTCGTTGATGTCTTTTGTGAAAGTCCCTTTCACTCATACGGAATTATTATATTGCTATCTTTACACCGAAGTAAAAATGTTTAAATAAATACGTTTTTTGCTTATCGAAAAGTATCGATGATCGATATTTAATTAGGTGTATAGGAGAATAAAATAATGTTGTTAAAATTAAATATTAAAAAATTTACAATTTAGTTTATTTTTACTTTGAACTAATAGTGCTCTACTCATAACAAGAGCTCAGTGTTACCCTGTTTACATAGCATTACAATTAAATTAAATCACTTTTGGCCAAAATCAAAATCTTTTCTCGATCGATGTTTTTCTTTATTATTATTAAAGTAATTATAAAATCGCCGCCTACGAAATTTTACATAAAAATACCATTGTGTTTGAAAAATATCGATATTTTTATCGACATTTAATGCGTATGTTCCATCACTACGACAGATACCGTGACCTTGAATAGCCAATCACGGCGCACTTGTCCCTCCCCGCGCAACCCGTGCCTTCCGCCAAATTAAATGAACTCGGAATCAAACAAAACATTATGCAAGCGGTATCTATTGGGAGGTAATCTGTGGTCAAGGGCCAAAATTGCAGTCGCAATCATCCGAAGTCGAGGCGCATAAAAAATCTTAATCGTAGAATATTTATGGTTCACAACCATTTTAATATCTGCGTAAGTTTCTATACTGTAGACTTGATCAGATATGGACCATTAAAATTCTTCATCAAAGATATTTTAGGCCCTTTTAGACTTCAAGTGATTCTAACTCCAATTTTAACTCTTGACTGTACATATACGGTATAAATAAGCGTTGATAAATAAAGGGCATTCGTAGAATATTTGTAGAACGGAGTCAGGTTTAAAGGACCGACTAAAATAGTCTAAAATAAGGGACATTGCTGTACCTAAAATCATAGTTTTTCTTTTTATATTTTCTTTAGTGTGATGTGTGAAGAACAATTGAATGAAGGAGTCCGAAATGAATGAAAACTGAACTCGGTCCTAGTTTTAGTTGCCGCGCTCAGTGTAATAGTAATATTTTGATGATTATTTAGTTTAGATATAAAACGTCATAAATATTATTTTAGTTAAAGGCCTAAACCCTTCGAACCCAAACAGCGAATATTGAAAGACTAAAAAGTAAATATAGCACTGTTGTCTCTTACAAAACTATTTTTAAATCTTACCTCTATCGTTATAAGGGTGAATTTTGTGTAAATGCTGACCATTTTCTCAGATATTCGAACCCTAGTCTTCCCTGTACATAACTTCTAGATTCTATTGCTTGCAGTTTTTCAGAAACACTCAATTTCAGAAAAACGAATATTTCTTTCGATCTATTCACCTAAAAGAGGAATTGTGAGAAATAAAAAAAAAACATTTAATCAAGTTTCCGAAGTTCGGTATACTTCTCATCTTACTATAGATACCTATTTCTCCTATCTTCCAACTCTAGATGCTCTTCCTTGATGAATCTTTACAAAACTAAGTCTATTAATTTAAGGTTGACCATTCCGATCCAAAATACCTTAAAAGCTGCATATCTAGAATCACTTTGTTAAATTTGAATACCTCTATCTTAACAATGACGATCGACAAATAACTATATATAATTATCTTGCTAATTATATACTAAAATGTCTTCTTAAGCATGGTTTAATAAATACTCCACATTTTAATAATTATGAAGTATTTGTTACACTGTAATAGACGCTATAATGGTAGCAAGGATGATTTCGATGGGCGATAACACATATAAATACATCATAGGATTGTTTCATTTACAATATCGAGTATTGTGGTGTGCCTAAATATGGTACGGTAAGCACATAAATGTCAATTGTGATTTTATTATTCCACAATAGTGCAAATAATCACAATGAGTTAAATATATGTGAATCTCAATTCCATCAATTACTCAGCTAAATTATTTTATTTGTGATCGCCTTTAGAGATTATTTAATAGTCCACCATCTTTCGATTTTTAACTTTGAGCGGTAATTACCCCTTGAACATCTATCTGCTCAGCTCATAAGGGTAAAAAATAATTGTTATACTCTCATCTCAGTCATCATCACATTGTACATTAGTTAGTTACTATGAATAAGGTGAACTAACAATACACAGTCATAAAAAGCCCGAATTACAATGCTACTGTAAAAGCCCGAACTACCCAATTCAAATGTGTCAGTGTGTGTCATAGAAATGACCATTTTGCAACAATTACTCCGGGTGCGTTTGAAATAATAACAAAAGTTATAATGATCATATGACCTAATTTTATATGGTTTAATAATCATTTTCTATAATGAACATTTGAATTAATATTAAATTAGTATAATATTCAGTTATTATAATATTCAAAATCTATAAGTAACTTTTAATATAATTTAATAAAATAGGTCGAATCAGTTCCAAAACCGAATCGGGGCACCCCGAGTTCACGTAGTGTTTTGGCTGCTACCCCTAGAGTGTATATAAAAACCGGAGGCGCGAAGGGAGAGCAACCCCTGCCCGCTGTATGTTACAATTATTTGTTTTTATCAAGAACGGAGCAAAAACAAAATTGGTTAATATGAACATTAGGTCAAATGAACGTTATATAAAAAGAGCATTATACAAATTGAAAATTATATGAAATGAACGTTATGCTAAAGGTTATTAGAGCAAATGAAGGTTATATGAAATATAACATTAGATCACATGAAATTAGGTGATTTTATTTTATAGCATATGAAGTTAACGTTATTTCAATTGATATTATACTGTCTGTTATTATGCCATATATCCATTAACTCCGAGATAAATTCTAAGATTTACCGTGTGAGTACTAGAAAAAGTCCGAAATTAGTGATTATCACAGATTAGTTTGGGTTTTTACCAGTAATGATTGGTAAATCTTAGTTTACTTCGGGCTTTTACAGTAACAACAAAAAATCTGTGGTTTACGTAGGTCGGGTAATTTTCATATAAGATCTCGTGGGCGAAAATTGGTCAGAAGTAAATAAAGACTCGACTAAATACTCATTTTAGCAAATAATACTCAACACACCAAAGATTTTAAACGTTGGATCGTTCAATATTGTTAGCGGTAGACATTGTGTACGTGATATTTTCTCGAAAGAGGCTATTTAACGACTGAGAATTATCGAAGGTTTTAGCATAGACGTTATATTAATTCGATAGCTGAGCTAGTTTGCACTAAATATGATACATTGCAATTTGTGCTGTAATGGGTATCAGGCAATCGTTTTGGTAGCAATATATTTGAAAGGACATCACTAAAAAAGTGATTAAAAAGATAAATAATAAAAAAAAACTTTTTTTCTAGTGCGATCCCATATTTGTTACAGTTGTGACACATGTGGCAAACTTCTCCAGTAATCCTTAATAGCTTTCTCATCTATCGATATTAATATAATTTCTACGCTAAGTACGTAGTGTTATAAAATTAGAAATTATAAAAAAAATAAACATTTTAAATTGTTTGAAATTGGTAAACTTTTGCGCTTGCTTCATATCATTAAATTTAAGTAAATGAATTATATCGTCGCCACTGATATGTTATCGAAATCATAGATTTTCCTATACAGGGTATTCGTTTAGTGGCTGTTTAAGTCTTTATATTATTAAATCCTTTAAGAGTAAATTTTATAAATTACACTATTAATTACTTAAAAGCTTATTGACCCTTGATTGAATCTTGAAGTAAAACTTCCATAGGAAAACTTAACCAGAATCAATCAATCTTAAATATTTTACCTATCTTAGGCAAAATATTTATTTTAAAAGTAACTTGTGCAGCCACTGACTAATCGCCAATCTATATAATTTGTTAATATAAAGTGTTATATTTATCTGTAAAGCTATCTGCCTTGAGGCTCTATTTAACATAGTATTTACGTAGATTATTTAATTTGTAATAGAACGTACATTATTTTATAAATAACATTTTACTATATTATTATTGATTTGTGTAAAAAATCGCCTGGATCAGTTTCAAATGATTTCATAGAAATACTGAAAACTTAATTCTATGAGAAAGATGTTGTCGTGCTCCTAAATACTTTCTCATTCCAAGAATACATTCATAGGATTACGACTCAGCATATACGTGCAAGCTTTTGAATGGAATCGACTAATCAACGTTAGTCGATAATAATATGTACTGACTAGACTGATATTTTGAAGGGCTAAATATCGACTAATATGTAGTCAAGTCTATACGATATGGATAAATAAGTAAATTGGGATGATTCCCGGATGTAAAAGTGATAATTATATTTAGTCCGTCAGTGAGATTATAAAATAATATTGGAAACGTATTTTTTCCTTTATAAAATAATTAAAAACTGAAAAAGATAAAGCGCATAAAAGTTCAGGAGTGTTGAGACATCACTTTCGAGAAAAAAGTGTACTAAAACATAACGTCACAAGAAATTTCAACGCACTGTATCATCGTCTGTTTTCTGTTTACGTGACAAAACAAAAAAAACGTGTCGTATATTTTGTTTTAACCTACTTGACGGACAGAAAATATTATCCCTATTCGAAAGTCGAAAATATCGTGACCTAAGAAGTAGACAAGTCATACACAACTGCCAGACCATTTCTTATAAAAATACTAATATAATATTGTTTGACTTTGTTTAGAATACTTATGAAGTAATTGTTGACGTAGATGTTAATTTGTTTCATTTGTACATTGTATAGTTGTTTGTATAAAGCCTTGTGTACTGTCAATTTGTACGTCGATTGTAACGTGTAATTACGGTAGGATTCGGGTGTTGAATTAGGACTATATCTTTCACATGCTCTTTTCTTGTGTCCTTATATTTTCTGAAAACGATTGCTCTGCTCTTTAATTTGCTGTAGTATTTTATGGCTATACTAATTGAAGGGAGACGTAAACAATGATTCGTTAAGCTCCCTTTTGATCTTTACTTTGTATTCGATGTATAGTTGTTTTTGATTACAAACAAGGTGTGTGACAGATATGGACCAATTTTGTATGTATGTAAACAGTATTACACTATAAATTAACTCCAAGCGAATATTTTAGTTTTTATTTCTACGTTATCATAATAAGTAAATCATTCACGTATTAGTTTTGTGAATAAATACAATTAATGTCGAACATTATGTGAAGTAGCTGAATTATTCGGTAATCGAATGTTTTAAATGCGATTACGCTTACGTCGCCGTGCGTGCGTACTTATGTATTGTGTGTATTATATTATATATTGAATATTATACAGAACGTGATTTGTCATAATACTCCTCTATTGAGACTGTATGTTAACTTTAGTTTTCGTAATTTGAGGCTTTTTCGACTTTAATTTTAGAATATTTTTATTGTTTAAGTCATTTTTATTATTGCAGCTACATTAATGTGATGCTTAGAATTTATTTTTAAAGTAACTTTAATATTTGCTCAGCATACCTTTCATAGTAATCTCAAATACTTTTACTAACAATTTTGAAATGTAAAATATTCCTTTTTTTATTAACTTAACATTTTTTAAGCATGAGCGTATTAAATACTTTTTATTCTCATTTTGCTCATTAGTTTTCTCGCAAACTCGTTTGTAATTGTAATTACTGTAACAGATCAATCAATTAGTCAATTTAGAGAAAATACTCAAGACTGAACTTGGATGTTGTGCGAACTCTTTCATTTGAACTCATGCTTCATGCGAGGGCCGTTTCGATAGGCAACTCTATAAGAAACCTTTATAGAAAAAACTAATAAATCTTTCTGTCGTAGCGCATTAGGGATGTTTTCGCCCATAGTAACTTTTGGATATATATTTCTCATGCAAAGATTGTGGTATTAAAACTGCAGAGTTATTGGAAACTCTGCAGTGTTACTGTTTATGTATACGAAAGTCCCTACCATATTGCTAAGAACATAACGGTGAAAAGTGATCGACCGGGAACTTATACGGACTAACTACATACTTAATTAACTGTAAGCTGATTTAGTCCATCTTATGCTTTTTGCACTCGGGTAGCCAATTTTTTTTTTTCTTGGACAGTATTTACAAACTTGATTTTACTTCCTGCGTAAGAGAGTCAATTCGAAAGTCAATGAAGTAAAATTAATTATTATACGTTGTAACGTAAGCGCATATTACAAAGTAAAATTAATCATGTTCATAAGTGCGCCTACAAAACGGTCCTCGATGTGTTAATTATTTAGTTTAGCTATGAATTATCGATTGTAGCAGTATTTAACAAGTTACGTCTAATTAGTTCGAATAAATTAAATCAAAATCACGAAAACTGGACTGAGGTTTGTTCGATGCAAACTTACTAACGAAACAAAAAATCTTTACAAATCTTCTTTATCTTATCTTGTATATTCTCTGTACAAGTTTGTTTTTGTCTAATAACTTGAGTGTTCGAGCCATTTTGCGCGAATAAACCTCAGTCTACCAAGTAATATTGGCGTAGAGTTTGAAAAATCTCTGTTATAACGCAGACCCTTTGATGTTACTATCAAATGGGCAACAGTCTTGTGTCACTAGTGATGGGAAAGACTAAAGACGCTCTAGAATAGTTAGATATACTACATCATTAATATATAAATATTTCCCAGCACTAGTTAACACTTGTTTTACGAGTTAAATGACTTGAGGGTGCTACCATCGCTGTTTTAAAAAGCCTTCTGAATGAAATTGGTATTTTAACACTTTATTTACTCAAAACAGCGAATACCTTAAGATAAAACAGTACATTTTGTTTCAAATGTATGTATAGAATGGACAAGCGATAGTGGTGCCATTTACATCGTCATTTGACTCTATAACCGCCCAAATATGTAAAGGAACTGTACCACGTCTATGTAGGTAGCGGCTAATGCCTAGTTATTTATACCTATTGTTGATTAATGTAACTATATTGTATCCATTAGTAAAATATTAATTAAATTACTACTGTAGTTTCAATCTTAAACTCTTCAAGTAGTTGGACAAGAGTCTCAGGGACTCTAAATTACCTGGTTCTAGGGTAAATGCCCCCATAATTCCTTCTCTCATTATTTCAACTACTAAAATGTGATTGGGATTGACATGCGCCACCGAAGTATCCCATGTTAAATCTAAAATCCATTTAATTTAGACTTTTGGACAATCGTTTTTGCGAACAGAACTTCACTATGTCTAGAGCTCAAGCGTAAAACGCCACAGATTGAATGATGTGTTTAAATGCCGCCTCTAGATAAGGAATAAATGCTAAAAAAGTCGGTTGTATAGTCAGGGCGTAAAAAAGAAATTAAACGCATTCTTTATTATAATATTTAATCCAAGCTTGAGGAACAAAGTAAAGCTACACAAAGGGGTTACAAGCGACACGCGCCGGCTCGTCACAAAGACAAACTAACGACGTAATACTAAATTTTCTGTACGAGATCAACTCAACATGGTGAAACCATCTTATTATAATATGAATTTGTGTGACAAATCACTTGAAAACAGGTTTAGTAAAGATATTTATATTGGAAAGTTTCTGCAGACTTTTGACAGTACGTCTGCAGAGTTCCTTTTCGATAATAACCACTGTTTGAGACAGAGTTAACAATGGCTGAGATTAAATAGAATGGTGTTTGCATGCAATGTTAAGTATACAACTTTAAAAATAGATCTAGGTAATATTTTGCATTTAATGACTCGTGAAATATTTCGATAACTACACAGTGTGACAACGAAGGTCTGTATCAATATAAAGATTTTTACCAAAAAAATTACATAATCTCTGCAAAACTACAATAGAATAACATTAAATATGTGAAGCACATAATATTGCAGGATCGTATAAAAACAGGAATCACAAATAGCTTTGAAAGCAACATCTTTCTAGCACACATAACATCGATAATATAAACATGTACGTAGTATATTCCATAGATATGATCATATGAGCTTGTATATAAACAGAAATCTTCTAAAATAGTGGCTTTATAGTACAGAGTAATTTGTGCGTATCTATCACGTGTCTACATAATTATATAATAATCAGATTAAAGAAATAAAAGGGACAAGGAATTCTTTGTTGCTAGAAATGTTAACAACTCTAGTTCGCTTCCATATTGAGGGATATCTCACGTCAACAATTTATCGCATCGCGGTTAGCGAGTTTTTGATAGAAGCAGTGTCAATTTTAACAAGTGTTTAATAGTATTTACTTAAAATTTATTTACCTACTTATTTGTCAAATCCTTCTAGTAAAGTCCCAATTATTACTCTAATCTAATTTCTTAATGACAAATATCTAAATTACGAAGGTTGATTCATAAGTCTAGATGTTGAAAAAATACAAAAGTTCAATAAATCAACAAACTAGGCTATGGAGTTACCTTCCATCGAAATATTGTCTCATCACTTTTATTGTCTTCCACACTTTCCAAATAGGTATCTCTTACCAACCTACATTTGTTTTTAATTGAAATCCAGATTGCTCCTAAGATTTTTTGTATTTTTGGTGTATTTGCTTTCTATGTTTTTTTTTGTTGATTAGAGCATCTTTGTATAACTGTTATTTTCAGTAGGAGTTACTTTAACATGTTCAAATTAAGATACAAAGTACATCTTGTATGTAATTGAGATTAATTGATATTTTTGCACATACAATACTCGTTGGCAAGAAATTGACAATATCTAAACTTTCGTACGTCTTACTTAGGTATAAAAATATCTAAAGATTTCAACAGAGTAGAAATGAGTCTCAAATAAAATTATCTTAGCACACTATCAAAGAAGTAAGCTCATACCATACTTATATTTTAAAATGATAACAATTTAGGACCAGCCCAGATAGATTCTGAAAGTAAAATTATAACTACTTTATCTTATAGATTTTTACTAGAATGCGTCGTAGTACCTACCTACCTAATTATATGTAAGTATACTATGTCTTATTCCATTGACAATGTGCTAACATTAGTTGTTACTATAAAATAACAAGTATCCAGCTAGTATACAGTACATATTAGTTTGTAAAGAAACACTCATTAATACCTAATAAATATTTTTCTACAACGATCAACATTCAATAGGGGCCAGTGTACACCGATGCGAGCACTAGACAGTGACGTCATACTAGTGACGTAAACACCACTAAACATTTAATACACAACCGTTATTTTAGCCTGAAATGCGTGGCTTCGATGAACATCATATAGGAGTAAGGAATTGTTGACAAAACATATTGACTAAAGCAATGTAATTCAAGTTCCAAGCTTGATATAAAGTTGTTCAGGGATATTTAGTGGTTAGGTCTTCACATTATTCGACCTGCTTTTTTAACAAAGGTTAAAACTATTTCTCACGGTTTTATTTTTATTTTATGCAAAACGTTCCGTTAATATTTTTATGAAAACTTAACCACTATGTAACCACCAATAGAAATTTATAATTATATATATTTTTGTTCATTATCAAAATATTTATTGTCGCTAATTACGATAGTCACTATTTCTTTACAAATACGTATGTATCTAATAATTTTATTACCTATAACTATGGATTAGAGTCAAACCTGCTGACTCTGAGAAGATATGCTTTGAACACGACACAATTTAGTCTACCATAGATTTTATTTTCCAACAGCAATTATAATCTACAACAGTATACAATATACGCGATACATGTATATTTAAACATGTAAATCTACGTTCATATAAACATTAAGAGCTGAACATGCATATTCCACACATGTTCTATATAAAGCCAAATACCAATGCATTTTTATGTTTATTTATAATTCTTTAACGAACTTAGTTTCGTTTGAGACACATCTCTATAAATTAAGCTTCGCTACTACAGAAGTAACTTGGACAGACCAAAACAAATGAAAAGTGCTCGCCTGATCAAATTATATTGAATATAAAGTTGCTCCATCCCATCTATTAAACCTAATAAACTAATACGATTTTCTTCTACATTTTAAATGTTTGGCATTGTTTTTTTTTGTATTAAGGTTTCTAAATCATATTGGTAATATTAAATAGAGATTTCTGTTCGTAAATATTCTACTATGCTCCATATCAGCCTTGTACTTCTATGCTCCCAAACTGTCCGCTCAGTTCACCCAAACCATATCCATGTAAATAGCAGACAGAATAATTTGTGCTAAAAGTAATTTTAATAGAAAATCGCAATCATAAAGGCGAGTAGAAAATAAACTTAGCAAATGTACTGAGTAGGTATTATAATGCAGAGTTCATAATGCAGAGATCACAAGTATCATAAGATGTCACAGAACACTAAAGCATGGCCCTAAGATACTAATTTATTTTATTAATACCTATCCTAACTTACTATTACATCTAGGTTTTATGAAAACGAGAACAGATTAAATATTTTGGTAATTATTTACTCTTGGATATTCTTGTAGCGTTTATTCATGTCTTTTCATTCTGTTCTCGTTTTCAAGTTAGTTTAAATTCAGTCACTACATAGAAAAAGATGAGTTCATAAAAATGATCGACATGATATTTTTTTTGTCAAATTATATTTGAACTTAACTCCTTTTATCATGATAATTTCAACTAAAATGATAAGTTTAATATCTGATATAATAATTTTATGTATTCATATATTTTTTACTCTCGTAACACTAGTAGAAAGCTCGAGTTGAGAAGGAGACTCATAAGAAGTCAACAACCATACTTCCATGTAAATGTAGACTATTATATTTAGTGCGATGTGAACATGAACTATATTTGACTGACAGCATACCTATGCCTTTTGTTTGCCCTAATGTTAGCGTTGTGCATGGACTGTTCTTTGCAAAGATTAAGGTAGGTACTAAAATGCAGAGTCATTTTTCAGTCTAAAAATAACTCTGCAGTTTTACTGTTAATCATGTAAGCTGCGAAAGTTGCCGGCCCCTTAATTTTCAACCTTATTGTTGAGAGCGAGTGGTCAGCTAGAAACTTTCGCGTTAGTACCCATATATATGTACCTTTAGGTATTGCTGAATTTATTTCACCACCACTATGTAAACCAACAAATTACGTCTGTAAACCTTCATGTTCTCATCGCTTTAAATTTTTTACTTCATTTTATACTTATATAAATATATATTACCTATGTTATTTTGAGCATAGCTTTGTGCTATAACCACGTCTTCTTAGAGACCCCTTTGGATCGCAGAAATTCTATAGACCATACGACAAATCAAAAAATTACCCATATAAAAGGAACTAAGTATATTTTCTCCTAAATTTAAAAAATATTTACCACACCTACATCTACTATGTCTAATAATATTACGATGTCTTAAATTCTATTAAAGCTATGTCGCTAATATAATTACAAGTTCCATTAATTTCAAGGTTTAAAAAATGACATTCTACTTATTTTAGAAATAATATTGAAATAGAAGTAGTAATATCTAAGTTGTTTAAAAAAAGCTTACACTACGTCTGTTAATAAATACGTTGTCAAAAATGATTATTGTCAAATTGTATTTCACTATTCAACATAGATCAACATCAAACGCTTTATTTTTACACTTGGGACTTTATTTTTATTGTCACGAAAAAAACGTATTTTTAGGTAATCCTAAATTTCAATAATATATTTTTATTGTCATTGAATTTAATTTTTAAATATTCTTCATTTTTCACGATTGTATCGCATTAAAACCCCATATATATATACTTATTGTCATTGAGGAAGAATTTTAGAACAGTATAGATTAACACCTATTTTTATTAAACATTGTTGTCTATATTTTTTTATTCTGCATCCATGTGAATGGGATTTAATTTTATTCTATAAAAGCACTTTCCCCTAAACTACTAACATCAAACATTAAACAAACATACACTTTAATTCTATAGATGTCCTCATTTGTCACTCGCGGTAACATGTCCAAAACTTTTCTGAAGTGACCCTCTCTGCCTACCAATTTGAAGCTCTCTTAACCACGCATGACAAATGAAGATTTCCTTTACTAGTGACTAACATAGAATACAAAAAACAAAAAAAACACAAGTAGTACAATATAAAAAACCACATTCTAAAAGTCTGCTAAAGCTTTGAGAACACTACATTACTTATAAAAGCAGCTTACATATAAAATTCACATTATTTAAAACAATTTTTTCAGATGTATAATGTTAATTATGTATCTAAGTACGTCACCGATAGTGACTGACTACCCCGAGAAAAAGTATCGAGGGACGCGAGTGCGCCAAGTCACCATGTAAAGTCAACTTTGAAGTCACGGGTAAACTTTAATACAATATCGACTCCTTCGCTTCATAATAAATGATTTACTATCACAGCTTCAAATAATTTACATCACACGATATACGAGTGATATGTGAAAATATTTAGCCATTATTATTGTCATAGTCGAAAGCAATATTTAAGTCAACTCCCCAAGACATAATAACTTATGCGTCGGTACTTTCGTGTATATATTTCTTGTATATATTTAGATTTTCTTGAAAAATTGACTTACCTACTATATTTACGATTGTATATAATTGTTTTATTATTGTCATCATTAAGTATTTATTGTCATTATAAATATATTATTGTCATAATCCTAGTTCTCTGCAAAACGTGCAGAGTCGCGTATTGTCAAGTTACTTTTGACACCACTTAAGAATAATAAATTACATTATAAATTTTTGTGTGCCTGATTTCCACTACTTCGGTACCTAAACCCAAATATAAATCTAAAGGCAGTAATTTACCCTTCTCAAATATGTATAACTTTAAAAAAATATAAGAAGTTGTATATTGTCGCTAAACTTTTCTTTTCTTGAAATATAATCTTCGTCTTTATATATTCCAAAGTGATGTCATCAATATATTCCTCGTTTATATGTCTTCTGACTTGGCGTCATCGTCGTTGTACTGCGCGATTTGTTGGTGTATCCAGGGAATGAACTTGGGGACGTAGGCGTACACCCCGGGCAGACGGGGGTGCGCACACTTGATGCCCCAAGATACGATGCCGCCGACGTACCAGCGCATGGGGTCGTCTGGGTCCTTGCATAGAAGGGGCCCGCCGGAATCGCCCTAGAAATAGAAAAATATTGGAATTGTAGAGCTTCAGTTTTGTCATTGTCTTTCGATAGCCATCATCCTTCGATATATCGAAACATTGAATAATCTTGAATAACAAAAATATATTTATATTTAATGAAACGCAAACGGAGTATTTACGGATCGAGCAAGGTGGTGTTCGGTAGTCTTTGCCTACCGCCGTTGGAAAAAGGCGTAAGTTTGTGTATTTATAGGTATTAGGAGAACGAAAGGAAGCGCTGGAAAGGAAGAATAGTGGAGGGAGAACATGCCCAGGACTTCGCATATGTAGATTCTTCGCGTGGGATCAGTCCTATTCCCGTGCAAAGTCCTCCCTTCTATCCAGGTATCGTCACCTACTATTTAGGTGAGTGACAAAAGTTAAGTATGATTTTCATGAACATTAAATTTTCCCTAAACATATTTCCGGTAGAAAAACGATCGTGTTTAGGAATGAAATGTAATAAGGAAATCGTATTTTTGTTGTCAAAACAAATCAACAGATTGCGTTAGAGATTGACTTGTTTTTCTCGAACCTCGCGAAGATTGACTCAATAAATTACCCTAAAATTAAGCTCCGTTTCGAGTCGCTCGTCTTTTAAA
Source organism: Orthosia gothica (assembly GCA_949775005.1). Taxonomy (NCBI): domain Eukaryota; kingdom Metazoa; phylum Arthropoda; class Insecta; order Lepidoptera; family Noctuidae; genus Orthosia; species Orthosia gothica. The sequence continues at coordinate 2,007,906 of OX459063.1, forward strand.
GTATTTTCAATCCTGTAATCTAGTAGACATTTTATTATTTCGAGGAACAAGTAAAATTTCAAAATTCAAAAATCCCCCGACACATTTTTATGTCATGCTACATAATGTTGAAATTTTATTATTTCGAAGAACAAGTAAAAGTTCAAAATTCAAAAAACCCCGGACACATTTTTATGTCATGCTACATAATTTATTAACCGACTTACAAAAAAGGAGGAGGTTCTATGTTCGACTTCTTGTATGAATTGTGGACCGATTTTGAAAGTTCTTTTTTTGTTTGAAAGAGTATGTTTCGAAATTGGTCCCATTTTAATTTGGTGAACGTCTGATGAAGAACTTCGGAGATACACAGCAGAACTCTTCAATAAATAACGGCAAAACTCTCGGGATTGCTGCAATCGCATGTCTGTTTATTGTTTTTACCATTTCATAACATAACATCACGCCAGTACGCTCTAAAGGGGTACGCAGATCTCTCATTTCACCGGTTATGTTCAAGTTTCATGTTATTCGGTTAATCTATTCTGGAGTTATAGGGACCTTAATAAACAACTTGCTATTAGGTAGGTAAAACTAAAAAGGGAAAAATAAAAAACTTTTTTGAAAAAAAATACTACTGACTTCCAAATGAAAAACTACAAAGTGAAAAATAACTTAACTTTTGGAAGTCGGTGTCCATATCGCAAAAAAATGGTTCCTACGAAAGACACCGACTTCCAAAAGTTAAGTTATTTTTCACTTTGTAGTTTTTCATTTGGAAGTCGGTAGTATTTTTTTTCAAAAAAGTTTTTTATCTAGTACATAGTAGATATGCTTTGATCGACAATCTAAAAAATATCTTGCGGTAACACCCCGATTCAAACAGTAAAACGCCCATAACTTTTGAATGGTTAAACCGATTTTGGCATAGCTATAACACCCTCGACAAAATCACCTTTCAAGTAAAAAAAACTAAATCAAAATCGGTTCATCCGTTTAGGAGATATGATACCACAGACAGCCACACAGATACACAGCAACACACGTCAAACTTATAACACCCCTCTTTTTCCGTCGGGGGTTAAAAACACAATCAAATTCTTGGTTACGGTACTAAGAAACGAAGAAAATACCTAACAAATATGTGCTGTTGGATAAGTAAGAACTGTAAGGCCCTGAAGCTCTACCTAATACTAAGAAAGAAAACTCAGTCTTGCAAATATGTAAGTATTCTTTTAAACATTACTATTTATATGACGGGATCGCGTCTTAATGAATTTATAATGTTCCCACTGCCGGTACACAGCGCTTCTCTCTGTAAGAGAGAGTGGGCTGTAATCTACCACTCGGGCCTAGTGCCGATTGTTTCACGGGGTTGACCTTATATTTGCCTATTGAAATATTAGTTAATACATAATTACGTTCTTTCCTAATTAAACGAGAGTTTAGACTAATCACTTACAGATCATAACAGCACTAAATACCTAAAATTCAGCGACATTATCTCTGCCCGTTTTAGTGTAGTATGAAATAAACGTGATATTTTACACCCTGTTAGCAAAGCTCATAGGATCGCCTCGTCAGCAGTGCCAAGGCTTTGTCCACGCGTCGGGTCACCCGTCGCCCTGACCCATCTTACTCATTGTCATGCGCTAAAAGTGCTGACTCGTCCCAATTTAATTTTGATCCCGCTTTGACGATGCGTTAAAAATTATTTGGATGTTCAACAATTTTATAATATTAGGTTTTTCGTCGTGAAATGTCAGAAACTATAATAAAATTATTCTAGTTACGACAACCTATGAATAAGTTTTCATGACAAAAAAATCAATCTGCCTAGCCTTGTCCCAACTAAGTATGTTGGGGTCTTCCAGTATAACGGATTTAGCTAAGTATACCAGAATTTTACATGGAGCGACCTATCTGACCTCCACAACCCAGTAACTGGGTGAGAAAAAGCACCCTTTAATTCAAACTTATTACAGATTTATTTGCCGCACTACTACCTAGATGACATTTTAAAATATTTCTTTCAGGACTTTCATTGGTATTTTTGCATAACTTATTATAGCTGAACGAAAACTTAAACAAATATTTTGTAAAAGTACATCGGGTGATGTAAGTAAGCAAGCCTATTTATTTTTCAACCGACTTTTCAAAAAGGAGGAGATTGTATGTTCGACTTTATATTTTTTTTGTATTTTCACCGTTTTCTCCCTCATTGTGGACTGATTATTGTTTGAAAGAGTATGTTCCGAACTTGGTCCTATTAATTTGGTGAAGATCTGATGAAGAACTTCAGAGATATACAACAGAACTCTTCAATAAATAACGGCAAATCTCTCGGGATTGCTGCAATCGGATGTCTGTTTATTGTTTATACCATTTCATACCGGGGTACGCAGATGTGTACAGAACACCTTGGTACACTCTCATTTCACCGGTTATGTTCAAGTTTCATGATATTCGGGTAATCTATTCTGGCATTATAGATACCTTACTAAACAACTTGCCTATTAGGTAGGTACAACAAAAGTATAAGTAGTATTTCTTGTAAAAAAGTTTTTTTAGAAATCCATCTAGATACAAATATCAGAGATTTGGTAAACAAGAAGTTGAATAATTTTGGAATCTTCGGAGGAGTAATCCTTTGAATCGAAATTAGGTTGCAAAACATTGAGAACGCTGTCATAAGTTTAAGGCTAGCCTGTGTGTGTAGGCTAGGCTGTGTATTTCAAAATAGTGATAGTGTTTTTTTTTTTCTTCAAAAGCCACAAACTTCAACATCCCCGAACTACATTATAAAACTACATAAAATCTCCGGCGAGATATTAGGACGCTTCACTGAACCATTGAACTGTAGCGTTCATAAAAGAACTCCAATGAATTCGGCCGAGTGGAGTAAATACGAGCTCCTTATTGGACGAGCCGAAGAGCTGTTTATTGTACCTACTCACTTATTGGATTTACCTATTGGCTGAACAAATATTTGTTTGGGAATCGTATTAGGACATTTTTTAGTTTGATTGCTCCATGGGATGTTTTCATGGGGACTTTATTAGTATGTCAAGATCTTTTCGATAACTTTGAAGACAAATTGCTCGAGTAGAAAAGTTTTATTAGGGTTTTTTCCCTCTTCTTTATTTATTTTCTCTGTAGCATGTTATTTGCTCTACGTCTCACGACACTAAACTCACGTCAATCGCCGATCCATCGTATGTGACTTTATTCATGCAATTCTTATACTACATAAAAAAACTTTTTTGCAAAAAAATACTACCGACTTCCAAATGAAAAACTACAAAGTGAAAAATAACTTAACTTTTGGAAGTCGGTGTCTTACGTAGGTACCATTTTTTTGCGATATGGACACCGACTTCCAAAAGTTAAGTTATTTTTCACTTTGTAGTTTTTCATTTGGAAGTCGGTAGTATTTTTTTGCAAAAAAGTTTTTAATTTTTCCCTTTTTAGTTTTACCTACCTAATAGCAAGTTGTTTATTAAGGTCCCTATAACTCCAGAATAGATTAACCGAATAATATGAAACTTGAACATAACCAGTGAAATGAGAGATCTGTGTACCCCTTTAGAGCGTACTGGCGTGATGTTATGTTATGAAATGGTATAAACAACAAACAGACATGCGATTGCAGCAATCCCGAGAGTTTTGCCGTTAGTTATTGAAGAGTTCTGTTATGTATCTCCGAAGTGCTTCATCAGACCTTCACCAAATTAAAATGGGACCAATTTCGAAACATACTCTTTCAAACAAAAAAAGAATTTTCAAAATCCGTCCACAATTGACAGAGATATCGATGAACATACACAAAAAAAAAAAAAAAAACAAACATAAAGTCGAACATAGAACCTCCTCCTTTTTTTGTAAGTCGGTTAAAAATGCTTTCATCTATGATTATTTGTAACAGCCACAGTTCTAACCATACCGTCTTGCGTTTTGTGCGGCAAAGCTGCTGGAAATGTGACACTCTGGTATGATCATTTGAACGCATGGAGTTTTAGTTTTACGGTATACAAGGTATACATTATTTATACAACCATAATGTTAAGATCAAAAAATGCAAATTAGCATGCGTTTCAGTAAAAGACAGGCTTTAAACTTGGTGGCCTACTGTTCAAAGTACTAAAATTAACTGTATTGATGACTTCTGTAATTCCTCGCGATTGAAATCACTTTTATTATAAAAGAGAAATGAACCTGATGAACTTTGCAATCTTCTTTAGGAAGCATCATTTTATTTATTGCATCATGAAAATGTTCGCGAAACGAGTTGTTTGCCGTTTTATCCATCAACTTGTTTATCAATGTTGTTTATTTAATACTTAATTGTGTCATCAGTACAAAATATTTAACAGCTTCACTTATTCTGGAAATCTTATTAACTTTGAAGTTAATAAGATTTCCAGAATAAGTGAACGATCTTACCTCTAAGTTTCAGATGCTCCATATATATAGCAAAGTTTACACAAAATTTGCTTTGTCCAGGCTTGTGTTCTTTATTAAATTCCTTTTATTATAGTTTCTTATTTATACTCTAATACTGAGTAATTGGTCCTTAGTCCAAAAATATCCCAGTGTGTATCTTGAAGAACTTAACTTTGATAAAAATTGTTTGTCGTTTCTAATATAAGTTAAACGAGTACCTACTACAACGTATTCGATACTTAAAAATATAATGTTCCTACGTTTTAATATGTTCAACCAAATAAATATATTGAATTGTACTGGCAGATCTAATAACAATTTTTATGGTAGGTAAGTTATAAATCCGAAAAAACATCTTCATTGTTCTTTACTGCTTTGAGTTACTAGATAATAATTTTCGTATGTTTTTCTTCGTAGGGGTTTGTCTGCTGTTAAGAGTATATGTGTATCCGTTCATTTTATACGGGATAAGAAATAGCCCGCCAAAAATGCTTTATTAAAATTCTTTGACAACACTTTTACTAATCAAAAGTTACCAGACCGCGAGTGGAGCCCAAGCCTCATAGGAAGAAGGAATAAGTCTACAAAGCCCACATCTTGGTAAAAAACTTAATTTAAAAAATCAAAAAACCCGACTGCTTCAAAAGCGAACTAAAAAGTCGTAAACAAGGAAAAAATCATGCTGTGCAGTCGGAGGATACATATTCGCGGGCTGGCTGACCAAAATCTGGTGTATCCTCCGCCTGCATACCATGATTTTTTCCTTGTTTACGACTTTTTAGTTCGCTTTTGAAGCAGTCGGGTTTTTTGATTTTTTAAATTAAGTTTTTTACCAAGATGTGGGCTTTGTAGACTTATTCCTTCTTCCTATGAGGCTTGGGCTCCACTCGCGGTCTGGTAACTTTTGATTAGTAAAAGTGTTGTTTTTATTTATGTGTTATATATTTTTGAAATCTCCTCTTAAAATCCTTTATTTTGATACCCCACACGACGGGTTCGGAAGAAAAAAAAAATTGGGCCCCCACAATATGGCACCCAAAATCCGCCATTTTTATATTGTCAAATTTTAATGTAGCCTATGACACTCGCAGGGTTAAGACGCATCGATTGACGTATGAATCATCAAAATCGGCCAACTCGTTTGGTCTCTGGAACGCCACATAGGAACAAACATACATACATACATACATACTTACATACATAGACTGATAAACACATTAACCTCCTTCGGCAGTCGGGTAAAAAGTAGGGCTTGGCCATTACATTTTCTTAAATGTTAGTGAAAGTACTGTGTGAACGTGACCAGACATATAATAAGTGTAGTAAAATAAGACGAAACGCTTCGAAATAAGGTAGGTAGTGCTTTGCTCCCTTTGGCTCGTCTCTGCAAGGGATCTTGTAAAATCGTGCCTATTGAAGGATCTTTTCTTTTCTTTCTTATTTAAGTGGTGTACAATAAAGTATATAATAAATAAATATTCGTATTCAGTTGTTTTTTTATACACACCTGGCAAGCATCCTTCCCGCCCTCCGGGTATCCTGCACAGATCATGCCCTCCGTCACGTTCAGGTCGCGATGCTCCAGCCACTGGTTGCACAGGTCCCGGTTGAGGACCGGCACCTCCACCTCATTCACTGCGGGCTCGTATTCTGATACTGTTGGCAGATATTCAAGATTAGACTTTACGTACAGATATCTACTAGCTGAATTTTAATTCATTGGTATTTTAGAGGGTTTTTGGATCACATAGTTCATATTTATATTCATAATAACTCTAATATTACGTTTATAATATGTTCTGCTTTGTATATCTTTTTTGCCTGTGACTTTTATAACTGTATTATCTACAAATTATTTCTAAAACTCGATATATGTACTATTTACGATACTCAAGCCCGGGAACCATACTACTGAAAGTCCTTAGTTTGTGAAGTAAAAACAAATAGAAATGCGGCGAATTTTGTTTACAATACTGATAGATCCTAAAGCTTCACTCAAACAAGGCAAATACATTCTAGAATACCTTCTAACAAATTCAGAATCTGCCGTAAATAAAACCGAAAAAGATACGCAAAACTTTGTCTTATAGAGCGAAGCATGATTGATGAAGTCCCCGACAGTAATGTGAACGCAGGCGAACAAACAGATTGACTCACATTCTTTGTCATCGCGCTTGCCCCAGCCGATGACGGTGCAGAGTGTGCCCGGCTTTAGCACTCGGTTGGCAGGAGGCAGGCATACTGGGGATACTTGCTCGTGGTAGCGGACTCGGACTGATAGCTGTGGAGGATAAAGTTTAAGGTAAATTTGAGGATCGATTGCGTTACTGGAGTCGATAGTTTACGTTTAAATAAGTCTAGGAATAAGAGTTGAAAACGAAACTCTGCATTAAGTATTTGGTTAAGAAAACTTCATCATCATCATATCAGCCGAAAGACGCACTTCAACACTTCTATGTACCGGTAGTCAATTTGGCACCGTTGGAGGGACTGCAGTACAGCCCAAGTCTCGATCGAATCGAAGGCTTTCTCGTAGTCTACAAACGCTAAACAGAGAGGCAGGTTTTACTCTTCGGTCTTCTGTATAACCTGCCGCAGTGTATGTATGGGGTCTACGGTGCTGAAGCCTTTACGGAATCCGGCTTGTAAGTAAACTTGGCAAATAAATATGCATTAAATCACCGATGCTCTTAGTACTTACCTACCTAAACCTTGTTATTTGCACATTTTATAGTTAGACACTAAACCAAGATGAAAGAGAGTAGGTAACCAGACCTTTTTAGTCTTCAAAATTCCTTCCTCATATTTGTATAGGCACAACATCGTATAGGTTGATAAATGGATTACTATTTGCCGGACACTCATACGAAAACAAGGTAATAATAAAAAGGCCGTACCTGAAATAGCGCGATGTCATTATCGTGCGCGATGCCGGAGTTGTACTGCGGATGGGGCGCCACGCGCTTGACCTTGACCTTTTGGCCGTAGTAGGCGTGCGAGCGACGCCGCGTGATGCCCAGCTGGATGGTCCAGCCGTTCACGTCTGTGTGGCTGTGTGGGGTTAGGGAAATGTAAGTAGGATGCCGTCGTTTAGCCCAATACCAAGGCCAATACTCGAACTAAAATTCAAATTGCAACAGGATTCTGTTGCGATTTAAGCGGCAATAATGTCAAAAATTTGTGAAAGTGTAGGGACATTAGTGTTTTTGATAGATTGCGACTGAAAAACTTTCCATTTAATATTTAATGCTGTCTTATCCAAATAACTACGTTTTCATGATGCTGTTGCTAAGTAAAGTTGGTTCTATTTCGGCCACCTAATTTACTACATTCAATGTGACATTTAATATTCAAACAGCCTGCATCAGTGTCGCAAGTTAAATGAACGCTAGGTGCCTTAGTTAGCATCCTTATAGGTATTATCATGCCGACAGGCTCATTCATTTATATTACGGCATATAATGTTTTATAGTTTATGCAGATGTACAGATTTTCAAAACAGAGGCTTTCTGTCAAAACTCAAGATAAGCAAGATGATACACGATAAAAAAAACTTTAAGCTACGAGTACTCACTTCCCAACACAATGCGCAGCTGTCAGCACCCACTGGTCAGCGATCAACACGCCAGCACAGTAGAACACCTCCTCAGGTCCTCCAAGTATAGCAGCCAAGAACGGCCAGTCTCCCGGAGACGCCTCAACGCCACCCACGATACGCTTGGTCGCTACGCCTATCGTGCGCCGCTTGCCGCATTCTGGCGAGAAAAGTACTCGTTGAGATTGAGAAACTAGGACAGAGGATGGCGTTTTCTGTAATACTATTTGACACCTAAATATGACCAGTTTTACCATCTCGAATTTCTTAGATAGCAGCCCGAAGTCTCGACGTGATTGCAGTCGATGGCAACAGGCTCAATTCCCTATTAGATGGGACTTACACATAACTGAGAACGAAATGAGTGCCTTGTTAGGTATGTTCATAATGTTGCACGTAATCATTCATCATTATCACATCAACAACATTTAGGTGTAATTTAGTGTTAGTAAAAATAGGCGCAATATGCCCACTTCTCTCTGTGGACTGTAATAATAAGCGGGCCCTAACTTATTCATACTCTGGCCTAGTATAGGCATGGGTTGGTAACAAGTAAGTACAGGTTCAAATACCTATCCTATTGAAAACTGTCTGTGAACGATTCTAAAACAAAAGTCAAACAACAGTCTTTGTAAAACAAAGCTTAGTTAAATAAAACTCAACCCGCTGTAATATCTTTGCGCATATTTTTCCAAGCCAACAGTTGTGAACACAAAGTAAGCAAGTAAATATTAATTCTATTGTAATTTCTGCTTATTCGCACAAACGCTGGACGAGCAAAAATTTTACTTGTTAAGGTGAACTTCTCTATTCAAGCCACTTGACGTCCGGCGCTCTGTAAATTGAAATTTAAGTAAAACCCTTTCCCTGAGAGTGATAAACAAATTTTTTCTACTGTTCAAGTGAGAAGACTTAGCGGATTTATTTGTAACGTTTGATAATATCTTGTTATGAGTCAAACATATGTTTCTGTAGATATCGTCAATCTTACAATTTTTAAAGCTCGTTAGTCGTGTTTCTCAACTTTTACGTCCTATTCAGAAGGTAGGACATTTACTATTTCAACCCACCGTGGCATAGTTCCTTCGTCAATTAGTAAAATTACTTGGCCCAGATCAATACAACACCCGCCCCAAGTTCATCCCAGACACCAGCGCACAGCGGTAGGTAGGTACACCTGGCGTGTCCCCACAAAAACATAATTAAAGTTCAGGCAATCGCGTCGCGCCCACAATTATGAACAGCAGATTACCAACAGTTGGTTCGTGTTCTAGCCTTTTGTAATTAATGAATTTTTGTGACGTTTCTTTACTAATGCTGGGATTTGTCGGAGATTGTGTTTTGTCCTCGGTATCTTATGTTCATGTATATTTATTTCAAGTGTAGAATGTTCTTTTCGAGTATTCCTAACGTTTGATTAAAAAGATGTTTCAATTTGGCTTTGAACGGTACCTATCTACTATGAGGTTTCCGCGAAAAGGAAACCCGGTAAGTTATTGTAAAGAAATTTTCCTCACGTTTTTGTCAAAGAATCTCGACGTCTTTCAAGACGCCTACGGAAACATACTCATTAAGCTGCTTTGACTAGGCTTTCATTTAATTTGTGAGGCCTTAATGTATCTAACTGAATTAATTCTGCAAGCTAAAAATGCAAATGTTTTAAATGAAAATATTAAGCTTACTTCCTAAGAGCGGGGATTATTGGCAACAGCAGAGAACTCTAAATAAACAGTGAACGACGGCTTACGTAACAAACCGCGAGGGCTCTCATTTTTCTCGATATTGCAAACGATAAACTAGTTCTTATTGTGCTCAATAAACTACAATAAATCTTCACTAGATTGTACACAAGCCTCTCAGACAGTCCGTTGAAAAGTTTTTTGACGAGTATCGTTATTTTATTCTTTCTTATCTTGAACGTGAAAAATGAATTGTCAGCGCCTTTAAAGGTCGAAGCACTTAGCTGTCTGTATTATTTGTATGTATAACACAATGTCTTGACACTCCTTGAATACTTGGGACATCTTGTTTAGTAAGTAAATTAGGTACGAATATCTTAAATTATTCGTAACTCAAATAGACGCTAAAATTCTATTGTAGGTAGATCCTTTGTTACATGAACATTGAAAGAGCTAACGTTTCCCTTTCATGCTGTTACCGTTAATAGTGTGGTGTCATTTCGTGGCATATTTCATGAGTTCTTGTATTCAAACCGCAAGCACAGTTGGCGCAGTGGTTGAGCGATCGACTGCTACGCTGCGTGTCGCGGGTTCGATTCTCGCACGGAACAAAAATTTGTATGACCTACAAATAGTGGTTCCGGCCCTGGGTGTTGAGTATGTGAGTTTATATGTTTGTAAACGCACCCACGATATAGTAAGAAATTCCTAGTGTGGGGCAACGTTCTTTTTAAAGAAACAGACAAATGTTTGATGTATTACGAAGCGCAGCGCTTGCTACGAGTTCGTAGCAAAGTGCTACGGTTTCGTAGCAAACCGCTACGAAAAACGGTTCATTAAAATACGCAAACGTCAAGAATAATGCTTGACGTTTGCTGTATATCGCTCGAGGATATTTCAATGTCCGATTAATTGGACTTAAATCGATTATATGACATTTAAAAACCGGCCAAGTGCGAGTCGGACTCGCGCACGAAGGGTTCCGTACTTGGTAAATTGCGGTTTACGATTAATGACGTATTAAAAAAAAACTACTGACTAGATCTCGTTCAAACCAATTTTCGGTGGCACTTTACATGGTAATGTACATCATGTATTTTTTTTTAGTTTTATCATTCTCTTATTTTAGAAGTTACAGGGGGGAGGTTACACACATTTTACCACTTTGGAAGTGTCTCTCGCGCAAACTATTCAGTTCAGAAAAAAATATATTAGAAACCTCAATATCATTTTTGAAGACCTATTCATAGATACCCCACACGTATGGGTTTGATGAAAAAAAAATTTTTTTTTTCAGTTTCATGTATATTATGGGAACCTCCAAAATTTATTGTTTTTTTTTTTATTTTTGTGTAAAAATCTTAATGCGGTTCACAGAATACATCTACTTACCAAGTTTCAACAGCGTAGTTCTTATCGTTTCGGAGAAAAGTGGCTGTGACATACGGACGGACAGACAGACAGACATGACGAATCTATAAGGGTTCCGTTTTTGCCATTTGGCTACGGAAACCTAAACATGACTGCTCTGTAGTGGTATTCTAAAATACTTGAACCGACGACATATATATATTCTATTCAACTTAAGAATATCTACATCACCGTAGAATAACGTTCCCTCAAAATCTGAACTAGGTAAATGACAAGAGCATTTACTCGGTAATTCTGTAAACTTATCGCCCACCTGCTAACTTCGTGGTGCGCGAAATAAGACGGCTGACAACAAATCATTACTGACACAATTCGTTTACCTCCGCCGACTACGAATAACTATGTTCCGTGGAAATAATTCATATTTGAATTGTTTTTGCTTTATGAAAACAGGTATGATTTTTTAGTATTATCTTTATCTTATTTAGGTTCTGTGAAACCTTTGAAGGATTCACTGACGACTTGCTTCTTCGCTACTCTGTCTTCGGTTCTTCTCAGGGTGATGGTCACAATGAGTCCAATTATTGCCTAGCTCTGATGATGGCCAAAGTACTTAAGGCGGTACCCCGAGCAAAACGCCGCGCAAGCCGTTTTTGTGCAGTTTTTAGGAGCTATCTACTCGTTATTTAAAAAGAAATATCAATTAATAAAAATACATTAAATTTCTACATAATATTGATTCTAAAATGGTAGATTTAGTTTTTTTTTATATGTTGTATATATTTCACTAATCTACTTCCAAAAAAACATGAAAATGAGAAATAATTATTGATATTATGCATCTCCTCGTAAAGTGTTCATTGATTATTTTTTGTACTAACACTAATGGATAGACAATTTAATAACGAACATTTTTGTAGAATAATTTTTTTCAAAAGACCAAAATTCGATTTTATAAAGATTTTATTCTAAAATCTGGGCGTATTCACTACTGTAATAAATTCATGCGCCACCAGTGCCGCTAGACCAATAGGAACGCTCATATCTCATGCCGATTTTTTGGTCAGGGTACCGGCTTAAGGCTCGTTGACAGCGATCGGGAAGAGCCTGGTTTTGATTATCAGCTGGTTAAGAATGGACTATTAGTGCGTTTTTTCGGCCCATGGTATGCGCTACATTCTTCTTCAACACCACGTCTTAAAAGCCTTAATCTTTTTACAATCAACGGCGTGAATTGTCTTTGTATTAGGTTCTAGACGAAGGATTGGCATTCACTGCCAAAAGGTCACGTATAATCCAAATTTACCTTTGACTATTAAATCGGCATCGCTACTGTAATGTTACTTTGGCTAGATCCCTTTAAACTACGTATAACTTGCAGATATCGTTTTATAAATCCATAATTCTGTGTGATAACGTGAACTAAAGAAAAGTGTACTAAACAGCATGGGGTATATATGAAACTCATGAATACACGGATAACGTGTGAAATAAAATAAGTAATAAAAATCCATTCGCCGCCTCCGATATCATACACAAACCGATAAAGAGTTACAACCAAACATAACAAATATCTCGAAACTTCCCTATTCAATGTATAGAACAAGAACATTTTTATTACGCCGTCGTAAAAGTACCAGGAGACCAGGACTGTATGAGCGATGAGACGATAGAATTAAATAGACGAAACTTATGGCCAGTCGTTACAGGTAATGCGACCACTGTACCACCCTCCACAAACGAAAATCAACTTTATAACTCAACTTATAGAATTGTCATTGGTATGAAAGGGATCCATATTTATGGGTACTCCAAAGCTCTGATTTAAAGGCTCTTTAGTATTTCATCAGTTTAGATTTTAATTAAATTTTCAATGTAAAAAAATGGGATTGAATAAATTGATGAGGCGTGGACGTTTATCTTTTGAAAAGGGAGTGAATAAGTTTAGAGCTATTTGATTAGCTTGTAACTGAGCATAATATGATTAATGTATTATATGACGCATAACTTATGTGTTTACGAATATGAATTCACATGCATACATAAACTCAAGCCTTTTTCCCATGGGGGTAGGCAGAAACTACAGAACGCCACATGCTATGATCCTTACATACTTATTTTGCTTCACACACATTCATACATCTAGACATACACGCACGCCGGTTATGGGTACTGCGCACCTGGCCTTTTTGAAGAACATCACCTATAAAGTCTATGTATGTCTTTCTAGGGAATAGGAACAATATGAATTCACCAACATAGTTATCTATGTATTGTACAAACATACTTAAACACACGCCTTTTTCTTAGGGGGTCAGGCAGAAGCTACAGAACACGACCCGCAATGATCCTTACATACTACTTTTGCGTTGTTTACGCACATACATCTGGCGTTCCACGCGCGCCCGTTATGTGTAAATACTACGTGCTAGGCTTTTCTAAAAGTTGATGCTTTATTTGCGCGATGTGAACAAAGCTATATTTTACACTATCATTTTAAAACAGATCATCGAATTAGAGACCATATTAACAACCAAATACCTAAAATTAATCTAGACTAGATAAACTGCAATACCAAACTTAAGTTTTGTGGTTTACTCTAATACACTAAAGACAACATTATCTTTGCAAGATATTAAACACAAACTAATATTCAAAGAATTCAGCTCCATCGTCGAGCTACACGAGGCTACACGAAGGGTGCAGACGAGGGCAAATACTCGATATTGGGTAAATAGGTACACTCTAAAGAAGTTACGTGCTTTGATTTCGGTACAATATTATTCCCATTTTTGTACTCCAATAAGTTTGTCTGTGGATTGGCAATACTGGAATCTTAAGGCAGAAAAAATATGCCAGGGAATTGCACAGAGAAGTTCTGAACATTTAGGTTGTTTTTTGTTATTATTGACAGGCTTGCATTGAGAGGAGCTCGTGGTTAAATAATAACAGCCGCACTGGTCGATCATCAAGGTTAAGCAACGCTTGACGAGGTCGGTCCGTGGATGGGTGACCATTTCAACATACTGAGTTTCCTTCGTGCCTCGGAAAGCACGTTAAGCCGTTGGTCCCGGCTGTCATTTGAAGATCTTTGACAGTCGTTACGGGTAAGAAGCCTTAGATCTGACACCAGTCTAGCCAAGAGGTATCGTGTTACCCAGTTACTCGGTTGTGGAGGTCAGATAGGCAGTCACTCCATATAAAACACTGGTAACTACTTAGCTGAATACGGTTAGACTAGAAGCCGACCCCAATGAAGTTGGGAAAAGGCTAGGCAGATTGATTGACAGGCTTACATTTGTGGATCTCGTGGCTAAAGAACAAGCGCCGCATGGGTCGATCTTTAATAACGGTCCCCAGCAGCCTAATTGTGTAAGTTAATTTGGCAAAGGAAACAATCTGTTTCTTTCCCAAAAACACACACATCCACAAAGAAGTTGAATCTTTATTCAACTTCTTTCGTTTTCAGAGTGTATGTGTGTGTTTTTGGGAAAGAAACAGATTGTTTCCTTTGCTGAATTAACTTATACAATTAGGCTGCAGATCAGTCAGTGAATGGGTGACCATCTTTATATAGTGATATTCCTCCGTACCTCGGAAAGCACGTTTTTCTGTTGGTTTCAGCTGTAACTTGTAGATATTTGACAGACGTTACGTATAGTTATAGCCAGAAAATAAGACACCAGTCTTACGAAGGATATAGAAAGAAAGAAAGAAAAAAAAATTGTTTATTTGGCACACACAGATACACACAATGTACAAATATAAGGAAAAAGAATTTAATAAAAACAATTACATACATAGTGTGCCCCGCGGCTGCGCCAAAAAGGTCCAGTTCAGCAAAATGCCAGACAACTGGGAGTTGCCTGACGCTGGTTTTCAACTGAACCTTACGTTGAAGTGCACGGATGTGAATCAGTTTTGATTTTGAGGTTACAATACAGGTAAATAGATATGTGTTTGTGTTCAATACAGGTAAATAGATATATGTTAGTGTTTTTATAAGATATACAGGAATGTATAATAATTTGGTATGAACCATTATGTCGTGAACAGCTGAGCGAAATAGATGTAAATGAGCAAGTAACGTTTAATAATAAAAAGTTTTTTTTATACTCGGGTAGTTATAGTGTTACTGAGTTGTGGAGGTCAGATAGACATTCGTTCTGTGTAAAATACTGGTACTCGGCTGCATCCGGATAGACTGGAATTCATCCCCGATATAGCATGGAAATTATTATTGACTAGCTGTTGCCCGCGACTTCGTCTGCGAAGCATTAGTAATTCGAATTGCTTATTTTTTATATCGCGGCTTAATATTGTAGGTTTTCCTTACAAAGTTCTACCCCTTTTCCACTCCCTTAAGTATGATTTCCGTAAGTATGTTGGGATAAAAACTATCCTATGTCCTGCCCAGGGTCTCAAAATATCTCCGAACCAAATTACATTTAAATCGGTTCAGCGGTTTAAGCGTGAAAAGGTAGACAAAGAGACAGACAGATTTACTTTCACATTTATAATATTAACTCCGCCCGCGACTTCGTTCGTGTAATGGCAACCAAAAATAAGCTGTTATTAAACCAAACTAAAATGTGGTTTCGTTAAGTTCTACGGTTTATAGGTTTGGGACGATTCGTTATTTGACTTAAAGAATAATATATTTTAGGTTACCGCTACTAAGTAAAATCCACCCCTTAAAACTTAATATACCCTTTTTCTCTTTTGAGGTTTTTGTTTATTTTAGTTAGATTGCTCAGTAAGATGTCTTAAAAAAACTAAAATCACTTAACCCTAACAGGGCGGAGGTAGTTTTAAAAAACGTATTTTGTAAATTTTGATTATTTACTTTATCTCCACGGAATGAGATTGTTCATACAAACAAATTGCCCCCTTTTCACCCCCTTAAAGGTTGACAGTTCAGTGGCAACTGCGAACCGGAAAACGCAAATTAGGAAGTCCGACCTGGTCAAGGCTGCGGGCCGGTGGATGCGAAACGCACAGGACTGATCAGTGTGGCGGCGCTTGGGAAAGGCCTATGTTTAGTAGTGGACGTTTTTTGGCTGAAATGATGATGATGGTGAAAGGTTGATTTTCCACAAATTCCTTCTTCGTGCTCCCCTAGATCCCTTCATCAAAAACGAAACCTTGTCCAGTATGATTCATAACAAACTTTAACACCCACTAAATCCTATTTTGGGGGGTAGTTTCGAAAAAATATAATGACAACCTTCTATTGTTTACCTACTTAGGTTGGTATTTATGTCAACTATCAAGTTTATTAACCCAAGACATAAAATTCTTTAACAAAACTTTATCACCTGTTAAATCGTATTTTGGAGGCAGTTTCGAAAATCTAATAATATCAACGTTTATTGTTTGTTTAGGTTGGTATTTTTGTCAAGTGTCAAGTTTATTAACCCAATAAATAAGATTTTCAAAAAACTTTAACTCCCCCTTAATCGACTTTTGAGTGTAGTTTCTAAAAACTTATAATGACAACATTTATTGTTTACTTACATTGATATTTATGTCAAGTTTCTAGTTTATTAACTCAAGAAATAAGATTCTTCAAAAAACCTTAACACCCCTAAAAAATCGTCTTTTGGGGGTAGTTTCGAAAAACTAATAATAACAACCTCATAATTTATTTAAGTTAGTATTTGTGCAATGTTTCAAGTTTAGTGACCCATGAAATAAAATTCTTCGATACAAACTTCAATACCCCCTTAATCGACTTGTGAGGGTAGTTTAAAAAAACTAATAATGTCAACCTTTTATCATTTACTTAGATTACTATTTATGCCAAGTTTCAAGAATATTAGCTGAAGGAATTAGATTTTTCATACAAACTTTGTCCCCCTTTTTTCTCCCGTTTAGGGGAAGAATTTAGGCAAACCCTTTCTTATCGGATGACTACGTTACACAAAAACATACTCTCCAAGTTCCAGGTCTCTACAATCAGCGGTTTAGGCTGTGCGTTGATCCGTCAGTCAGTCATTCAGGACAAAGCATTTTATATGTATAGAAGAAGATATATGGAGCAGAAGACTGGTCGGGTTTTTTGATACTCATAATTTCGGGTGGACCAAAAATTATTTTAGTATGAAAACGAATGCTGCGTAAATTACGCGACACAACACAAAAACCTAATACAGCGTAAATTACGCAACACTAAAACGTCACTCACAACTATGTTTACCTGAGACAAACGGTCGAGTTCGGTAGTTCCCCGTATTAGTGCCACGTGCCCCGTATTTGATTCTTCAAAGAAACTTTAACACCCCTAAATCGTCTTCTGGGGATAATTCCAAAAAACTAATGATGCCAACCTTTATTATTTTGCCAAAGGAATAAGATTTTTCATACAAATAAATGTCTGTCCCTTTTAACCCCTTCAAAAGTTGAATTTACAAAAATCCCTCCTAAGTGCTCCCCTACATCTTAAAAAGAAGCTATGTGCAGTAAAAGTAATCAAAAATCTTTACCACCCCGAAATCGTATTTTAAGGGTAGTTTCGAAAAACTAATAATGAAAACCTTTATTGTTTATTTAAGTTGGTATTTAAGCAGTTTCATATTTATTGACCTAAGAAATTAGATTCTTCAAAAAAATTACATCCCCTAAATCATCTTTTGGGGGTAGTTTCGAAAAACCAACAATGAAAGCCTTTATTGTTTATTTAGATTGGTATTTATGTAAAGTTTCAAGTTTATTAACTGAAGTAATGAGATCCTTCAAAATAAATTAACACGCCTAAATCGTCTTTTGGGGTTAGTTTCAAAAAATAAAAATAGCAACCTTTATTTTTTATTTAGGTTAGTATTTGTGGCAAGTTTCAAGTTTATTGACCCAAGAAATCAGATTTTTCAAAAACACCGAAGTACCTCCTAAATCGTCTTTTGGGGGTAGTTGCAAAATACTAATAATGACAACCTTTATTGTTTATTTAGGATGGTATTTACGTCAAGTTTCATGTTTATTCACCCAAGAAATCAGATTCTTCAAAAAAAATGACATCCCCTAAATCATCTTTTGGGGGTAGTTTCGAAAAACCAACAATGAAAGCCTTTATTGTTTATTTAGATTGGTATTAATGTAAAGTTTCAAGTTTATTAACTGAAGTAATGAGATTTTTCAAAAAAAAAAATTAACACCCCTAAATCGTCTTTTGGGGGTAATTTCAAAAAATAATTGTAGCAACCTTTATTATTCATTTAGATAAGTATTTGTGGCAAGTTTCAAGTTTATTGATCAAAGAAATCTGATTTTACATACAAACTTCAATACCCCTTAAATCATCATTTGGGGGTAGTTTCGAAAAACTAATAATGTCAATCTTTATCATTTACTTAGAATACTATTTGTGCTAAGTTTCAAGAATTTTGGTCGAAGGAATTAGATTTTTCATACAAACTTTCAACCCCCTTTTTACCCCCTTAGGGGTAGAATTTCCAAAAGTCTTTTCTTAGTGCACACTTACGTCACATGAAAAACCTTTCTGCCAAATTTCATGCTTCTAGGCTTAGAAGTTTTGGCTGTGCGTTGATTGATCAGTCAGTCAGTCACCTTTCGCTTTTATAGATATAGATAGTATCTCACGTGACGGTAAGCAATGATGTGGTCGACTGTGAAGCTTGCTTAGGGGGTTACAGTCGGAGTGTCTTTAAGAGGGAAATGGTGGTTTCCCTCTTAAAGACACTCCGACTGTTGTTAAGTCTTTTTCAGTAACCCCTTTTCATAATATCATCATTTCAGCCGAAAGACGTCAACTGCTGGACATAGGCCTCCCCCAGGCGTCGCCACATTGACCGATCCCGTGCATCTCGCATCCAGCGCCTTCCCGCAACCTTAACCAGGTCATCGGTCCACCTAGTGGGAGGCCTTCCAACGTATCGTCTTCCAGATCGCGGTCGCCATTCCAGAACTTTTCGGCCCCATCGGCCATCCGTTCTGCGAGCAATGTGCCCTGCCCACTGTCACTTAAGTTTGGCAATTCTTCGGGCTATGTCAGTAACTTAGGTTCTCCTGCGGATATCATCATTTCTGACGTGATCACGTAAGGAAATTCCGAGCATAGCCCTCTCCCTTTGGGTGACTTTAAGCTTTCTGATAAGGCCCATTGTGAGCGACCACGTCTCGGTCCCATAGGTGATCACTGGCAACACACACTGGTCATAGACTTTTGTCTTGAGACACTGCGGTAAATTGGACGAGAAGATACCACGCAACTTCCTGAACGCCGCCCAGCCGAGTCGGATTCGACGGTTGACCTCTTTCTCAAAGTTGGACCTACCCAACTGGACCGGTCGTCCCAAGTAAACATAATCGTCTACAACTTCGAGTGTAGAGTCTCCGATCTTGATAGGAGTGGGTGTTACATGGGCGTTCACCATGACCTTGGTTTTGTCCATGTTCATTTTAAGACCCACTCTTTCGGAAGCTCTACTAAGGTCATCGAGCATTTTACTGAGGCTCTCCATGGTCTCAGCCATGACCACTATGTCGTCGGCAAACCGAAGGTGAGTGATGTACTCGCCATTAACGTTGATGCCAAACCCCTTCCAGTCCAGAACCTTGAAGACGTCCTTCAGCGCAGCAGTGAACAGTTTCGGAGAAATGACGTCTCCCTGTCTTACGCCGCGCTGGAGAAGGATTAGTTTCGAGGTCTGATCCTGAAGACGGACTGACATGGTGGCGTTTTTGTACAGACACTTCAACACCTCAATGTACCGGTAGTCGATCTGGCACCGTTGGAGAGACTGCAGTACAGCCCAAGTCTCGATCGAATCGAAGGCTTTCTCGTAGTCCACAAACGCTAAACAGAGAGGCAGGTTATATTCTTCGGTCTTCTGTATAACCTGCCGCAGCGTATGTATGTGGTCTACGGTGCTAAAGCCTTTTCGGAATCTGGCTTGTTCAGGAGACTGGAAATTGTCAAACCTACGCGCGAGACGATTCGTGATGACTCTTGAAAAAAACTTGTAAACATGGCTAAGAAGCGAGATGGGCCTATAGTTCTTCAGCCGGGCATTGTCACCCTTTTTGAAGAAGAGTACCACCACACCCCTGCACCATGCCTGTGGCGTTTTGCCCTCGAGTATGACGGAATCAAAAAGCTTCTGAAGGGCCTTGAGGATCGGTTTTCCACCCGCCTTCAGGAGTTCAGCCGTGATTTGTTGTTTTTAAGCTGTTTCAGAGCCATCCTAATCTCGTACAGGCTGACGTCCGGGATATCTTCGGTATAGTGTCGGGTCAATCTAGCTCTTGGTTCATTTGCTAGATTCGCAACGGGTTTACTGGTTGACGTGTACAACTGCCCATAGAAACTCTCGATCTCCCTCAGAAGCTCCGGTTTGGCGGATACAATCCTGCCATCATCGGTCTTCAGTTTCGTGAGCTGGCTCTGCCCAATAGCCAGATCCCTTGAAAAAACCTTGGAGCCTTTATTTCGCTCAATCGCGTCTTTAATACGCTCGGTATTAAAGCGGCGGAGGTCTCTTTTCAAGGATTTTGAGATCTGTCTATTGATCTGCCGGTATTTGTACGCCTCATCTGAAGACTGCAGGATCATCTCACGCCTCTCCTTCATAAGCTTGAGGGTATGATCAGAGAGCTTTTTGTTTCTATCTGTACGACGGGTCTTGAAAAACTTAGACCCGACCGTATGGACAGCTTCCACGAACCCGTCGCTGTATTCGTCCACGGAGCTCCCCAGGCACTCGAAACGATTCTAGAGTTCGAGCTGAAAGCTCTCGGGTTTGTGGACCATAAACCCGACACCACCTTGGGACTGCCGGTCACCCTCTCGGAAATAGAGCAGGTTACCGGATTTGAGGATTATCGAGTCCTCCCCCACTCTTCGGACTTCAGATAACCCTATAATGCTCCATCGCAACCTGCTCAATTCCTCTTCGAGCTCGGTGATCTTCTCGTCGGTCCGAAGTGTGCGCGTGTTGTACGTTGCCAGGTCCAGTCGTCGGTGATTGTTGGGGTAGCCGGCTCTCGTCCGGAGATTCTTAGCACCCCTTGCCATGCCGTAACCTCGACCGCTACCGTGGTCGAGGGTAGGCAGGCTGCCGGGCACTAGGGGCCATTTTTTATTTGTGCTATTCATAGGGGGGGTTTTGCCATAATCGCCACGCTTGGCAGGCGGGTTGGCGATCGCAGTATGGTTGTTATAGGAGCACAGAGAACGCTGCTGCCCATTCTCTGGTTTGTCCCTTAGTCGCCTTTTACGACACCCACGGGAAGACATGGGATGGTAAAATTCTTAACGTCCGGCACCATACGGAACGTTTTTCATAGTATTATCGAGCACAATATTGTTTAATCTATTAACTAATTAACTTCACCAAAAGTTACATAACTTAATTATCTTCAACTCTTATGAAATTCTGTGAAACATTTCAAAGAGCTGCATATTCTTGCGAACACTTGTTGTCATGGCGACCGACTCAACCATAAGTGACACGACGTTGAAGAGAAAATTGTCTTAATAATAACCTAGAAACATTTCTCAGCTCAAGAAAACAGCTGAAAGCGAAGTACTACAAGTACGTAACTACAAGGACGTTAGTAACTGTTTCAAGTGAAATGCAATATTTTCTCTTTGAGATTTTTAAAATTAGACCTTCTATTTCTATTGAACTTTAATAACCTTTGTATTGAGACCATTTGTAACGTTCTATTTATTTTCTCAAGCTAAAAATACATCAATTCATTCTTAGCGTTTTATTTATTTTTCTATAATTTATATTAGTTTATCAGATTATAACATTTTTTTATTCGTTCTTGGCTAAAACAAGATGCTGTGCTTTGAGGGATTCTACTCGTATCAGTAGGTACTCGAATTATATATCCTCGTTCCTACATATATTTGTATTTGTACTTAAATGGCTCTAGACAGATGGACTGCATTTCAACTGCTCTCCGACTGAAAATTTGCAGTTTGAATGCAGTTAGTACGACTGCAATTAAACTGCAAACAAACCGTGTAGGCCGATTGCAGTCGGTGTGCAGTTGGCGTGCAGTTACAACGACTATAGTTCGGGTATTGTTACTGTGAAATCGCGAATTACACTTAAACTTAGCATTTACCGGTAAAACCAAGATTTACCAAGAGTTAATGGTAAAGTAGTAGTTCGGGCTTTTACCAGCAATTACACGGAAAATCTTAGGATTTACCTCAGGGACTGGTAAATGTTGAACATTTTTAAAAGATACAAATCCTAAGATTTGTCCGTGTAAAATTAGCGATTATCATAGATCATTTCGGACTTTTACCTGTAAGACTTGGTAAATCATGGGTTTTACCGGTAAATGCTAGGTTTCACCGTAGTCTGGGCTTCTACAATAACATGTACCTACATTGTTACCGTGGCTAAACTTATCTGATGCACCTTCCGTTCGCGGTTTATCTGGTTCGGTTCTTCCATATACCTGGTGGAATACTCGTACGGAATGCCCTAGGTGTGGATGGACGTACGCCGCTCGGCGGTCAAACCTTCAAGTAACATTGGGCCCGGGCCCGGTCGTCGGCCGCCACGCCGTTGCGTAAGTACTACGAGTACGCGATCGATAATTCTTTTAGACACAACACATTTTTTTGCCAGAACATCTTTAAGGTGTTGCTGTTTTCATTTCAACGTGCCATAAAACTCAATTTATCTTTTGTTTTTGTAAACTGTTGCCGATTATCGGATAGATAGGTGCAATAAATAGCTCAGATAAATTGAATGATTCCTTCACCCGGCTTTATACATCGATATTTTTACGGATTGAGTTGTTAACCAAGTTTTTTTTTATTTCAGGTGGGCTCGCGTTTAAACACTGTCTCACCTGATGGTAAGTGATGATGTGGTCGACGGTGAAGCTAATAAATGTTCCGGTTTATTACATTGCGCCCCCACCTAAACTTGGCTTAACAAATCGAAATATTTTTTCCCATTCTTATTCAAAATAACATTGCTATGATGTTAAACCAAAAAGTTTAAAAATACCCTACTACACGCCTTTCAAACACGCTGAATAAACCAACAGAGATGATTATATTTTATTTTTCCATTAAATCCTCTTATGGAGACTTCAAAGAGCCCTTTTGTACAACGACTTTTGGTTTTCAATAATAAATAAGTAGCTCTTAGGTTTTTGTGAGACCTTCTCTTTTGATGGGCGAAGACATAAATATCTTGGATTAGACACCCTGACATTAAGACTCCGTATCAAAAAGTCCTATTCGCAAAACGACCTAGGAGCAGACCGTCATATTTTCAACTAGCTGTGCCCGCGGCTTCGCTCCCGTCAACTGCATACCCTACTTACCTACCCTACCTACGCCTTACCTATCCTACCTAAGTACCTACCTACCCTACTTACCCAACCTACGCCTTACCTACTCTACCTACCTACCCTACGCCTTACCTACCCTACCTACCTACCTACCCTACTTACCCAACCTACGCCTTACCTACCCTACTTACCTACCCAACTTACCCAACCTACGCCTTACCTACCCAAGCCATTTTTTTTAATTTTTGGGTGCGGAAGAAGTCATTGGGTGAATCATCCAATGACTTCTTCCGCTCTGGGTGAGGCGGGAGGACGTGTCAGACTTTTACTGACTAAAACCCACCCGTGTTCCTTCAGTTACTTGAGCCTGGGCCGCGGTAATTTTTTTTTCAAATTCATCCGCGAGTCAGACAGGCATCGGCCCTAGCGGACCCCGTCAATTTGTACCTACCTACCCTACTTACCCAACCTACGCTTTACCTACCCTACCTGCCTACCCTACTTACCTAACCTACGCCTTACCTACCTACCCTACTTACCCAACCTACGCCTTACCTACCCTAACTACGCCTTTCGTACCATACATACCTACCCTACTTACCTTACCCGAATTTATAAAAAAAAAAACCGGCAAAGTACGAGTCAGACTTGCGCACGATGGGTTTGTTGTATGGGAGCCCCACTTAAATATTTATTTTATTCTGTTTTTATAGCGACAATAGAAATACATCATCTGTAAAAATTGCATTTGTCTAGCTTGTCTATCACGGTTCATGAGATACAGCCTGGTGACAGACAGACAGATAGACGGACCGCGGAGTCTTAGTAATAGGATCCCGTTTTTACCCTTTGGGTACGGAACCCTAAAAAAGTAAAAACAATTTTGCTGCCCGCCATCTAGTAGCTCTCCAGAACGCTGCACCGAAACGAAAACGTTGATTCGAAGTACAGACCCCCTGTCTACCTGCCTACCCTTGCCTTAATTGATTTGCTACTTATCCTTCTTACCATCAATTGTTTTAATCCCCGCCGGAAAAAGAGGGGTGTTGTAGGTTTTACGTGTGTTGCTGTGTAGTATCTGTGTGTCTGTGTGTCTGTCTGTGGCATCATAGCGCCTAAACGGATAAACCGATTTTAATTTAGTTTCTTTTGTTAAAGGTTATTTTGTCGAAAGTGTTTTTAGCTATGTTTGAATAAAATCGGTTCAGCCGTTCAAAATTAATGAGCGTTTTATTGTTTGAATCGGGGTGTTTTCGCAAGATAAATGTGTCGGGTTTTTTTTTTTAATTTTGAAATTTTACTTGTTTCATGTGGCATTCTGCCGCGGAGAACATTAGACCGCCATTCAGAAAATAATGTCAAATGCACAACGCCATCTATCGAATACGGAGTTCAACTGTCCGAGTATCTGAATTGCATGTGTCACAGTTCAAAGACATGGCGTGTGTTGTGATATTTTACTTCTTGAACACTTTAAATTCATCTTACTTTTGATAGCGTGAACCGATTGCGATGAAACAAAAACTAAGTTATACGTCAAGTTACGCATAATGTTTATGTATAAAAGTTATCTACATTGGCTTCGTACATTTTACGTGATGCGTGCACAAACAAACAGACAAACAGATAAACAGACAAACAGACAAAAATTTCAAAAATGCTGGAAATGGGTCCTGTAGGTTATCCTTTAACACCCTGACAATTTTTTATTTTAATATTTTCAATGTACAAAAACAACTTTTCTACAGATTTATTATATGTATTGATATAGACCTATTAGCAAATCGTCCTATTATGTAGTAACTAGAATGTCCCAGTGTTATGTTATACTGAAAAATAACTACCATCGATTTTTCGTCATGGCTGGCATATAATTTATTTTAAAAGTAAACATGAAACAAGAATCAAAGCATTATTACAGTATGGCAAGTCAACAGTCTGATAATGCTGTTAAAAATACTTCCAGGCTCATCAGGCAAGATCGAACACTTCATCAAGTGTTCGATGAAACAGGCAATTGTAATATGACCACACACTCGTGGGTGGAGGCAACGCTGCCTGGAGAAGTTCCCTGCCTAGGTTGTGCAGCTCCGTGACCTCGTCACGGCAGTCAGCGCGAATAACGTCTCGCTTCCGGTCGTGGTCCAGTCCTTCATTGGAAGTGACAGTGCGTGGGACACAGTCGTCCCCTTCTGCGGGGAAGTGATGGTCACAAAAGAGGCCGCAGAAAGGGAATGAGAGGATAAAATCTCCCTTCCTAACGTTAGCAGACGCACCGGGCACCAAAAACGCGACATGATGGCCAGCTGCCACACGGTGTGACCCGCGGGTGGCAGCTGGTGATGGTGGTGATTTTTTATTGAGGAGTTTGTCGCCAAAACTGAACGAGCCGTGTTCCACGCTAGACTCCCGAGAAGAACTTCGACCGTTTACGGCCACAGAGGGTACGGGGTCCGCATTACACCTGGCCGGGTTAGTGTGATGAATGCCGCAAGCACTCCAACGCCCAGATCTAAGGTATGAGTATGAAAGGCGGAGAAAACCACAAGAAATTCTACACTTGGACTGATTTATAACTTAAACTGGAAATCTTCACTTTCGAACTGAACGCAAAAAACAACACATTATGACATTTGGATTTTAATTACATTTTAAAGTTAAAATTAGTCCCAAGAAAATGTTGAATAATTTATTACTTAAAAAATCTGATATTTGTGTGGTATGGTATGGCTTTACCATTGCCATTCTTTTGTTTTTAGGTCATTTTGAGAGTAGAACGATCTCCTCATATGACGTTTTGCGAATAGGAACTTTTGATAAGGACACTACACTACATTATATTTTTATTTTAACGACCCAACGACTTCTTTTATTTTTCCCAAATTTAAAAAAAATATAATCCCGGACCCTATTCACAGAATCATTTATAAACGTGTATTCAGGATTTTACGCGTTTTATTTTACCTGGAATACCTAACGAGTTTTTATTGGAACACGCAAAAATATTCAATTCATTCACCGTTCCTATCTGACATTTTTTATTTTATTCCATTTAAATTTTGTGTACTTTTAGGATTTCGCACGTCCGAATTAAAAAACGTGTCCGTTATCTCCGAAAGACACTAAAATATAAGAAAAACCAGTTTATTTTATTATTTATTTATTCACTCAAAACATACAATATCCTTACAGGCTAGACCCAATGCGATAATGTAGTACCCTTACAATTACCCTTTTAATTTTATTATTATTGATAGGCTTGCATTAGACCACTATCTCACCTGATGGTAAGCGATGATAATAATAGTTCGTAATATAATACAGGAAAAAATAAGAAGTCTTTAAAATAACATGTTAACAAATTATGTTTGTTTCGTTGGGTACCTACCGTATGCACGCGAGTCCGACTCACAATTGGCTTTTTATAGCCCCTTTCTTCGAAAAAACATTAGTCAGGGAATGCACTTATAAAATTATCATAGCTACTCAACCTAAACGTCGAATGTGAAATGTTATCTACTCATTTACCCACTATTTATTTACATATTCCTCACTTTTTATCGGACACAAATTTATTTTATTTAAGTATACATACACATATCACCTTGTGGTATAAAACTGATTTACATCCGTCCTCAAACATCAGGTCCAGTTGAAAACTAGCGTCAGGCACTTGTCTGGCATTTTTGCTGAACTGGGCCTTTTTGGCGCAGCCGTGAGGCACACTTTCCTGCTAATTTCTTACGTCAGTCTGTACACCTTTTTGTTTTTATTTTATCTGATGTATAATATGATGTTGTGTGTCTTTTTACCCGACTGCCGAAGGAGGGTAATGTGTTTAAATCAGTCTATCTATGTATGTTTGTACGTATGTATGTATGTTTGTTCCTATATGGCGTTCCAGAGACCAAACGCGTTGGCCGATTTTGATGATTCGTACGTCAATCGATTCGTCTTAACCCTGCGAGTGTCATAGGCTACGTTAAAATTGGACAATAGAAAAATGGCGGATTTTGGGCGCCATATTGTGGCGGCCCAAATTTGTTTTTGCTTCCAAGCCCATCGTGTGGTGTATTAATATAAAGGGTTTAAGAGGCGATTTCAAATATATATAATACTTATATGTTTAAAAGTATCAAACTCGAAAAAAACTTAACTAAAAAGTTATAAATAAAAAACAGACTAATAAAAGCGAACTAAAAAGTCGTACACAAGGAAAAAATCATGCTGTGCAGGCGGAGGATACACCAGATTTTGGTCAACCAGCCCGCGAATATGTATCCTCCGACTGCACAGCATGATTTTTTCCTTCTTTTTGACTTTTTATTTCGCTTGTTTTAGTCTGTGTTAAATAAATGTATTTTCTTTCTTTCTATAAATTCTCTTTCACATGGCGTGAGGAAAGTTATGTATACAGCGAACCATCAATTCAAAATATTGAAAGTAAGTTCTTTGACTTAAGTAGATAGGTACAGTCTAACTCTCATCTCAATAAACATTCAGGTCCCTTTAAAAAGTATTTAACTTATAAAAACTTCCTCTTTTATGTGCAAATTTAATCAAGGACCCAAATTAAATAGTTCCATTTGAGTGTTCAGCAATACTTTGGAAAGTTATCAATTTAGCAGTATTTACATTGAGTTTACGAAACATTAATGGATTCGACTCGTTGGGTTTTGGTCGAAATATTGTAACTTTAGTACCTACTGCGCAACTTTTAAATTATTTCCAAAAATAATATGAGCTAAATATTTCATGAAGGATTTTTTTCTGAGTTTATGTACTTGAACAAAACAGGCTGAAATTAAAAATAAATGAATATTTTGAACAAGTTGTGCTTGTCGGCCCACTTGTCAGGCCTTATTAATTTAGTTTAAAAAAACTAAATTAACTTGGTAAATTGCGGTTTACGATTTATGACGTATTAAAAAAAAACTACTTACTAGATCTCGTTTAAACCAGTTTTCGGTGGAAGTTTATATGGTAATGTACATCATATATTTTTCTCTTATGTTAGGAGTTATGGGGGGGGGGGACACACATTATACCACTTTG
This sequence comes from Orthosia gothica, assembly GCA_949775005.1. Taxonomy (NCBI): domain Eukaryota; kingdom Metazoa; phylum Arthropoda; class Insecta; order Lepidoptera; family Noctuidae; genus Orthosia; species Orthosia gothica. The sequence continues at coordinate 2,036,316 of OX459063.1, forward strand.
GAAGTGTCTCTCGCGCAAACTATTCAGTTTTGAAAAAAAATGATATTAGAATCCTCAATATCATTTTTGAAGACCTATCCACATACAGATAATCATAGAAAATCTTAATGCGGTTAAAGGGTAAAAGTGGCTGTGACATACGGACGGACAGACAGACATGACGAATCTATAAGGGTTCCGTTTTTTGCCATTTGGCTACGGAACCCTAAAAAAACATTGCCCTCACTAGATTTTTTTTTCTGTATCGTGGGTACTTTTACAAATATTTAAACTCACATACAAAGACACCCAGATCTGGTACAATTATCTGTAGGCCTTACAAGTTTTTCCGTTCGGGACCGGGAACCAAACCCGCAACAACCAATCGCTCAACCACTGCGCCAACCGTGTCGTCGTCCATTATTATTTTATTAAAGCTACCAAATTTCATTGTATCTATAAAAATGAAACGAAAAAGCTCTAAGTTTTGTAATTTGTCAAAAAACTAAGTATGATCTAGTCTAGATATATCCACAACCTAAATATATTACCTTGAAACACTTCGTGCGGTTTACCAACTTATTTCGCGAACAATTTGTGAATTTGGGTTGGTATAACATAATTATTCGTAGCTTCACGCTTAAACTTCTCGAACCGTCCGTATCGCTGCTGGTAGCTTTTTATAATATATCGGAATAAATTAAAAAGCTGATGATGCACGAATGGTACAAAAACTTGACAAACTGACAAATCTTAATATCGCAGTGCAAGACCGACTATCGTGAATAATGGTATTCATGAAAGATATTTTAGCTTTTATTTATTTAAAACCTCATGCACAAAGATATAAAGACGGACCTAATGCCTTAGGCATTCTCTACCAGTCAAGGGTAGTGAAGAGATAACGTGGCAGGTGTATTGTTTTAAACTTGGATACAAATTAAATAATAAACAATTGCAATATAATCATAATACCTATGTACTATTTTATAAATTTCTGTAATATGTAAAGTATCCAACGCACTCTAAACTAAACAAAACTCTGATCTAGAAACGGCAACACAAAAGTCACAAATCAAGAAACAGCCCTGTAACAAGAGACAAATAAAGTTGATCGAATAAACAAGCAAGCTTTTATCCAACAGGAAAGTCCCAAGATAGAAGATAACAATCTCATCAACTTTATCAATAAGTCGAGTAGGCTTAGCGCTCCGTAATTCGTTTTACATAATTGCGAACAAAACCTTTCATAAATTTTTACACTCCTCTGCCATGACAGATTTTATAATTAAAAACCATTTGTCTTGGCAAATTACATTTCATTTTGTTATGTTGGGGTGGAGACAACCTTCAGAGGGTTTGACATTTGAATTTGTATTGTTTCGTTTTGTGGGCTTATTGTAATGTCTGTTATCATAGATCTTCTAGAAATTATCGCTGAAGATAGCGATAATTTAACAGAAACGGCATGCTAGAAACGTGTTTACACTTGTCCGTACGACGGTCTTCGTGTGTGCTTGTTCTGAAACCGACTCAAAGATATGATTTTAGAGGTCATAGAATATATGATAAGCGATAGGATCCTATGTATGATCCTAGATATGTGATAGTGTTATAGCCCCCTAAGACAGACACAAAATCATACAATGTGTCCGGACTTGTAGTAATACAACTTTAAGGCCGTAAAATAAACCAAATTTTATCGATAAAAACACCCCACATACCGCTTAATCATTGCTTGAATATTCAAAAATCAAAATCAGGAGATAATGAAGCCTCTTTGTAAAACCTAACTTATATTTACTTTCACGCAAGATTTTCTATATACAAAATAATAAACATTTTTTTTTTTAATAATTATTGACTAGCTGTCCCATATGGCTTCGCTCCCGTCAACTGGCTACCTACTTTCCCATCTACCTTACCTACCCTACATACATGATTGTTGCGTAACTTAAACCGTTTACCCAGCGCACGCAACGGAAGCTCTCAAAAAGGAATAAATTTCCCGTTTTTGCAACATTTTTCATTTACGTTCCGCTCCTATTGGTCGTAGCGTGATGTTATATAGCCTATAACCTGCCTCGATAAATGGCCTATCCAACTAGTTCCTGAGATAAGCGCATTCAAACAAACAAACAAACTCTTCAGCTTTTTTAATATTAGTATCTATAGATAAGCTCGCGCTTGACCACTATCTCACCTGATGATAAGCGATGATGTGATCGACGGTGAAGCACGCTTGCCTAGAAGTAACTTATTCACTCTCGACTTGAAGGCCCTAAGTTGTAGCTTCCAGGAAACAGACTCCGGCAGGGAATTCCACTCCTTAGCTAACTTAAACATACTCGTATTTTCACGCAAGATTTTTTGCATTCAACGTTGTTACCAAATCCATTAATCAAAACAGAACATCTTGGTCATCCCAGGCAATAATCTATCAGTATCAATATTGCCTAAAGGTCTTTGCTCACTCAGCAGGTTCCAGCACACTTCGCCCGGGGCAGTCAGTCGACAGGAAACATTAGCGCTGAGCGACACCCTTATCTGTTTTTATAATGGCCCCTATCTTGTAGTTACCTCTCGATTGGAATATAAAAGCTATTTACGAGTGTGTAGCAATAACTGAGCTTTATTGAGGAAATGTTATACTTATGTTAGCGTATGTGAGCGAATCGATTTGGGGGAAATGATTGCCGAACGTTCTATGAATACTGTTTCAAATTACTTCTGTTATATCAGTGAATTCTTTGACTCGTTTGGTAAAGGATGGGATATTGATCTTTCGGAGAATCATGGTAGGTATCCAAATCCTTATTTGGAGAGCGTAATTCTCGGCATAATCAAATCAAGGACCCTTGTAAGTGTCCCTTATCTGACAGGCAACAATTTCTTGGGAGTTTAAAAATATGTCAACTTTGATTGTTTATTTATTTACGTAACTAGCTCACTTCGCCCGCGACTTCGTTCGCGTGATCCGTATTTTATCTTACAGACTTTTTAGTTTCACCCCTTTAAGGTTGAATTGCCAAAAGTCCCTTCTTATTGCTCCCCAACATCATAAAAAGAAGTCCTGTACAGTAAAATTCTTCAAAAATTTTTGTTATCCCCGAAATCGTCTTTTAGGAGTAGTTATGAAAAACTAATAATGAAAACCTTTACTATTTACGTAGGTTAGTATTAATGTCCAGTTTGAAATGTATAGGTATAAGCCCAACAAATTTCAACCATTTCACCTCCTTAGGGGTAGAATTTCCAAAAACCAATAAATACATAAATTCTTTTTATCAACCAAGAGCCTAGATCTAAAATTTTATGTATCCAATTTACAAACTATAAAAATTTCATACAAACTTTCAACCCTTTTTTACCCCCTTACGGGTGGGATTTCCAAAAACTAACAAATACATGAATTCTTTTTATCAATCAAGAGCGAAAATGTAAAATTTCACGTGTCTGATTTACAGACTGTAGAAATTTCATTCAAACTTTCAACTATTATTTATTTTACCCACTTAGGGGTGGAATTTCCAAAAAAACTTTCTTAGTGCGCACTCACATCACTTGAGGAACCTCCCTGCCAAATTTCATCTTTAAACGTCAAGCGGTTTTCGATATTTCTTGAGTGACCTTTCGCTTGTATAATATAGATAGATCGGTTTTGCCCGCGACTTCATCTACGTGACTGTGTCGAACTCGTGAAACAGTACAAACTCCACTATAAACTAATAATTACGTGCTTTCGATTCATAACAAAATAATCTTATTCATTTATTTGCGCATTATTAAGCTTTTCATAGGCAAACTTAACTTAAAACAAAGCACTACGTGTCAAGTATCTTACAACTAAACCCTATTTATCAAAACACACCACAATCCTATTCTAATATTTTTTCTCACAATTTAAAAGCCTAACGCCACCTTTGAGTACAGTTTACAAAGCTCTTACAAAACAAAAGTTGATTCTCCCTACGGAGCTGACAAGATTGGATCCGCTCAGCCTCAGCCTACGTAAGTACGAGTTCGTATGTGTGCACTCAACGGATGTCAAACGCCTCGCCACTTACGTTGAAATAACAGAGAAAGAAAATGAAATGGGGCACAGATTTAGAGCAAGTATAGAAAAGCCTGTACGCATTTTTTTTGGGATGAAACCTTTTTAGCTCGAAGAATGTCTGATTTTAGAAATGATTATTCTTGAATGTAAGATAGATATATCCAGTATTTTCTTGACTTGATAATTGCATTAAAGTAATTAAATGATTTAGAAGACTGCAAATACCAGGGATCAAAGTCAAATCGTTTATTTTATTATTAGGCCACGGCACTTTTGAAAGCCAAAAATTTTAATAAAAAAAAATATGAAAAGATTCTACTGTGGGCAGTATTAAATAGTAAGTATTCTGATAGGGCGTACGATGAAGTACCCGAGCCTTACGATGAAGTAAGAAAGAGACCAATCGAAACTTTTACATAATGAAATCGAAAACAGAACAGTAAGTAACTCCTAAAATTATCTATTAAATCCGATTGGCATTTAAATGAAAAGACATTTCAGAAGCCACAATTCCCCACAGGTACGTTAAAAGCCCGCCCGTAATCATAAGGGCGTAAAAGCCGGTAACACGATCACACGCAACACTGGCTCTATTGCTGGCCCGGTTCAGCCCTCGGCTATTAGCCCGATAGCCGGCTATGCTGGTAGCCAGCTATGCTTATTGTATTTGATCCATGTGAATCGATGACTTTTAGTGATTTCATTTTGGAGGTAATGTTTAGTAAGCAATAAAGACGCAAATTTTTCATAGCGTTGTGTAAATCAGATGATAAATGGTATGAGTTAAGTTTGGGAGACTACCAGGCCCCTCAGAAAGTAATGCGAAAAAAAGTTTTTATATATGGGAGACTGGCCAGTTATAATGTTTTTCGAAAATATGATTATCTATAAGTAAAAATAAGTAAGTTCCAATTTCAAAATTTCCCTCCACATTTTTTGCGAGTTAATTCAAAGTATTGTGTCTCACTGAAATATGGATCTGCGCCGGGAACATTTTAGAGCTATGATTTTATACGATTTCAAGTGTCGCCTGAAACCGGATGAATCGTACGATAGACTTCAAATGGCATTCATGGATGAAGGCCCTTCCAAGGCAACCGTGTATCGTTGGTATAACGAATTCAAGCGCGGTCGACCAACTTTGGGGGATGACGAAAGAAGCGGTCGCCCTTTGACGGCTGTTACCGAAGAAAACGTGCTAGCAGTGAAAAATTTAATCCAAGACAATAGGCGAATTACATATCAGGAGATTCAACACATATTGAAGATTGGATCGGGAAGCGTTCACGAGATTCTACACAGCCATCTTCGCGTGAGGAGGATAGTATCACGCTGGGTGCCGCACAACCTCACCGATGCTCAGAAGCAGGCCCGGGTGGAATGGTGCCGTGATATGCTTAACAAATTTGAAGCAGGCTCGTCTCGGCGTGTTTACGACATCGTTACAGGTGATGAGTCCTGGATTTATCAATACGACCCAGAAACCAAGCGCCAGTCGACTGTTTGGGTGTTTCAAAATGAGCCAACGCCTACCAAAGTGAAGCGATCTAGAAGCGGGGGATAGATTTTGATTGCTAGCTTTTTTAATTTGACTGGCCACTTGGTATCAATTCCCTTACGGGATCAAAGAAGCATTAATGCCGAATGGTATACTACCAAATGTTTGCCAGAAGTTTTCTCTGTTATAAGCAACAAGCGACCAAACACAGGGCTCCGCGGGCTACTGCTCCACCACGACAATGCACCTGCGCACACCGCACTCAAAACGAGGGACTTCCTGGACAGCACGCCAGTCAAACTCCTGGGTCACCCTCCTTACAGCCCTGATCTAGCACCGTGTGACTTCTTTTTATTCCCAAAAATAAAAAATCAGCTCAAAGGGATACAATTTTCGTCGCCGGAAGATGCGCTGGCTGCGTTCGAGCAGGCTGTAAACGAGGTGTCTGCGGCGGACTGGAAAAAGTGTTTTGAAAACTGGTTTAGGCGCATGAATCTTTGTATAGAGGCTGGTGGAAAGTACTTTGAAAAGATTTAATAAAAATATATGTACGTATAGAACAATTTTTTTTAGTTTCGCAAAACTTTCTGAGTGTCCCACGTACATTACATTTATTATACATTCTTAATAAATATCAGCTTACGTATGATGTGAACTTTCTGTCATATTTATCGATATATTTACTAAACAGAAGACTAGTGAATAACCAAGTACTAGTAGCTAGGAAGTTAACCTACAACATTTTTGTTCTTGCAGTGAATTTGGTAAATTATCGAGCATTCTTCTGCCACATTTCGTCTCGATTGACTGAAGTTTAAAAAATTTTCGGACTAGTATTCAGCTACCTGTCTCTCTTTTCTTCTTTTCGTGTAAGGTGTGGCCACCTCTGGTGTCAGAGTTAATCAAGCCGCCTCTGGGAACCCCACAGACCTCGGACTTGGCTATTTCAGACTTATATTAACTACATAAGTCCAGGTTTCCTCACGATGTTTTCCTTCACCGTTGCCTAGCTACCAGTATAACACTATCATTCGTCTCGTTTAAATCCAAAGCAGGTGTGGTGGTGCAGCTAGCACTCGGTAACGCAGAGTCTTTCATCACGATGACTCAAACTCAGCATGCATTGAACACTATACATATACCTATTCCAACGCTGCGTAATACTCATCACTATATCCAAACACTGAATCACTGTAAACGCTGAATCTGAGCTTCTGTGCAGCCCCTTCTTAATACGAAATAGTTAAAGGCAATCACTCACCATAGTTATTACAAATGAGATGCACTCTCGGTGAATCCTGCCGACATTCCTTCAGCTCCTTCAGCAGTCCTCCCTGGCTCCTCAAAAAGGCGCGGTAGGTCTGGGCAGCGCCATGTTCGTGCACGAAGCTGGCGCGAGGACCTGGAGTGGCGCTCACGTTGACCGCCGCCTTTATACTGCTCACTGCGGGCCTGGTCTCGTTCACCACCGCTTGGCTTTTGTTTAGCAATCTGTGATGAAAGAAAATGGTGAGAAGATGTCTTAAGAGGAGGACCTAGAAGGTTTTTAACTTTGTCCAACATTTCCCGTGTTGGAAAAAGTTTGACGACTTTAAAATAAATAATAATTAGGAGATTACTGTCACTAGTTGTACCACATTGTTTGTTGTTTTTTTTTGCTTATTTCTAGTGCGGGTCACAAATAAATATTTTACTTTATTTCTTTTCTTTCATTCATATGTTGAGTGTGATTAAAAATGAAATTAAAAAGAAGTTATACCTTAGTATGGTACACGTTAGAGAGCAGTGGTGGTAACAACGGCCGCGACTTACAAGTTGTAGGTCGTGGGTTTGAACCCAGGCAGGCGCTTTACTTTGTGTAAATTATTTCATCACCACTGCTCTCAAAACGGTGTAGGAAAACATCGTGAGGAAACCGGCATGTCATAGATTAAAAAAATTGAAGACACGTGACATCCACCAACCCGCACTGGACCCGCGTGGTGGATTACAGCAGCACATTCCCTCTCACGGAGAGGAGAAATGTGTCCCAGCAGTGGGAACATTAAAAGGCTGATGATGATGTTACATGTGAGTACTCAGAGACTCTAAACTAGTGACATTCTATTAACAAAAGCGTTGCGATAGCGATTGTTAAAATGTTAAAAAATTATGGGATTGCCAAGCGCTATTGAAATGTTACGTGATCAATCCCTTACATTTTGGTATTCCAACATTGATTTCCCTCGCTTGAAGATTGACACTTTATCAGCCTCTTGTCAGGCCTTTAGCGTATGGACAAACTAGCAAAGTAGTCACAACTTTGCCGTAGGAACACATTCCCAAGAGAATGGGTATTTACTTATGACCACTACTATTATTTACAGTAAAAAAAACTTTTAACAAAAAATCAAACCGACTTCCAGAACAAAAAACTACAAAGCAAAAAATAAATTTCTTTTCCGAAGTCGGTGTCGAAAAACGAAAAACAATGGGTACAATAGAAATAGTTCTGCAAGTCGGTTTGATTTTTTTAGTTGTACTTTCCTAAAATAGGCAAGTTGTTTAGTAAGGTACCTATAACGCCAGAATAGATTACCAGAATAACATGAAACTTGAACATAACCGATGAAATGAGAGATCTGCGTATCCCTTTATAGTGAACTGGCGTGATGTTATGTTGATTGTTTGTAAACAATAAACAGACATGCGATTGCAGCAATCCCGAATGATTTGCCGTTATTTATTGAAGAGTTCTGTTGTATATCTCCGAAGTTCTTCATCAGATCTTCACCAAATTAAAATGGGACTAATTTCGGAACATACTCTAACAAACAAAAAAAGAATTTTCAAAATCGGTCCACAATTGACGGAGATATCGGTGAACATACATAAAAAAAAAAAACTTACAAGAAGTCGAACATAGAACCTCCTCCTTTTTGGTAAAACGGTTAAAAAAATACAATATGCAGTTAACATCGCCAATTTTCAGGCAACATTACGTGTACAAATTGAACTAATGGAATAAATTCTACCGGTGAAGCCCGCGCCACCCCACGCGGGATTAGTGCTTTTAATTCAACCAAGTGCGATGCGACGCTCGCTCGCTGTTGTGTACAGCATTCTTTAGGTCTCGGAACTGAATTGATTCGTGCAGATCAACGTTTCCGTGGGTAATGACCTGGTGGGTTTATTAAACTTTGTACGGGGATTTCTCTACTTCTTTTATTTTCGAGTCGATGTTCTAACTCTTCAAATAGTTTGAGCCCAGTACTTAGTAGGTACTTATGTTTTAAGGCGGTACCCCGAGCAAAACGCCGCGCAAGCCGTTTATTGTGCTGTTTTTAGGAGCTACCTACTCGTTATTTAAAAAGAAATATCAATTAATAAACATACATTAAATTTCTACATAATATTGATTCTAAAATGGTAGATTTAGTTCTTTTTAATGTTGTATATATTTCACTAATCTCCTTCAAAAAAAAACATAAAAATGAGAAATAATTATTGATAGCATGCATCTCCTCGAAAAGAGTTCATTAATTATTTTTTGTACGAATACTAATGGATAGACAATTTAATAACGAACATTTTTGTAGTAAAATTTATTTCAAAAGACCTTAATTCGATTTTATAAAGATTTTATTCTAAAATCTGGGCGTATTCACTACTGTAATTCATGCGCCGCCAGTGCCGCTAGACCAATAGGAATGCTCACATCTCATGCCGATTTTTTGGTCAGGGTACCGTCTTAAGTAAGGGCTATCATAAGCGCGTAAAAAACCATAACACACATCATGCGCGTGTGATTTAATGTTTTCTTCATTATTTAGCCGAAAGACTGTTAATGGCTGGGCATAGACCTCTTCCAAGTATCGTTATTGCTATCAGTTCAGTGCATCTTGTTTCCAAACTTATAAATGTGCGAATGATAAGAAACCTCATTAGTATCAACATATGTTCAGTCGAAAAACAAACACCGCCGGTACGATAGTGATCATCTATTCCCTGAAAACTTTCGATGATGTGTTTCTATCTACAAGCTAAAAGACTCACGAGTATCCGAGGATAGAGCACAGCTTGGAGGCGGTGTCTTTGTCCAAGGTGGTGATGCAGGCGGGGAACCAGGAGTGGTTGGCGGCGCGGTACATTTGCAGTTCGCCTCGACCAACGTCGCCGTTTGCTTGGCTTAGCCGCACTGTTGGGAGAAAGACTTAGGTTTAGACCGTGTTCAGTTATAAGTGTAGTTGGTAGAATAAAATAAGAGATATAAGATGCGAGAGTGTGACAACGATGCAACGACGAGTTTTCGTGGAGATTGTTTTAAAATCGCTTTACAGATTTCCAGATGTGGGTGTTATATCTCACATGTCTTCTAAAGTTGAAATTCAAATGACATAGATAAAATAAGTTAAAAATTGTTTTAATCGGGGCGTTTTCGTCAAACATAAAAATTCTAAGGAAAGACTCGTCTACATCATACCATATATTATTACCTCTTTCATATCAACAAATTTACAACTACCAAAAACATTCTTGTTTGCAAAATCTCACATTAGAACAAGATCTTGGCACTGAACCAAGTCATGGTTAGAAATCGTAACGAAAACCTTTTGGGAACACGACTATTTATATAAATACACAACAGCATTAAAACAAAATAAAAATAAATACTCTTCCCTCTTGGCAGTGTGACTACATGTCATTTATCTCTATATTTTAATATTTTAAAACTACGCATGGCCGGCCAGATGTGTTGAACACATTGAGACACGGACTTTTGGGTTTGACAGGCTATGTCATAAACTATGGAACAAGAACCCAACTTTCTAAAGATGCTCATAAATTGACTTTTTGAAGTAAGGGCTGTCAAGACAAAAGAGTCTTGGAATATCTGATTTCTAACACGAACCAGACCCAAAACAATTAAGCGATGCACAAAAAACTGAACTGAAAAGGAGATTGGTAGATGGGCGTCGGGTTTGGAGAGGCGTGAGTGGACACTTAGCTTTAGGCAGGCAGGCAGAGCGGACGGATTGATTTTGGAGGTCGAAGATTAGGCTCGGAACAGAATAGGAAAAGTCGCGTCGTTGTAACGTATCGGGTTGACGAGTTTAATTATTAAGTTAGTTATAATTTAGTCTATTCGCGTTAATATGGTGTGAGTGAGTGCCAGTATGAATGGGGTAAGTTTAATCTTTGTATTACATAGGTAGGGATCATTAACTAATGTACTATTTATTCTAGCGTGGCGAACCTTTGTATTTACTTCCTAAATCCACCCTTTGGCAGATATTTGTGGCTAATATTTGGTTTAGGGAAACGGCGAAGCCTTTCGTCACACGTTACATGCCCTAATTTCATAATTTATACACTACGCAATGACTTACTTGATTATGGACTACTATTGACTTTTTAACTGACACTACATACATGGAAGGCGGAACCGCTAAAACTCATTTCTGTATAAAATAGGCTAAATATGGCCGCTCTTGATTGAGCACGTAGGACAACCAAATGTTAGTTGTTAAATACTGCTTCCTATAGAAGGTCTGATTACGGTCTCATTGCATTGCCATGTTGTATGTACACTTATAAACTAAAGGGGGTAGTCATCGCTGAACATCACAAACTGGGATATGATCAACTTAATGAATGTTAGTGTCGTGTCTCGTTAAATCGCACCAGGCTTTCGGGCCAATATCTGAATAAAAAATAATATTTGCCGAGACACGATGGGAGCCCAGTGTGAGACTCCGCTGTTGACGTCGCACGGTTGTTATTTACACTGGAGCATCCTCGAAATTGGGAAGTTTAAAAAAGTGTGAAATGACGAATTATTCCATTTCAACGTATAACAAGGCAATTGTAGTGAACCTGTTTCAGACTGAGTCTTCGGTACGCTTGCTAGTTTTGCATTGTTTTAGTAAAGGGTGTTAGGTCGAGGGTGAACTATTTATTATAGTGCGCGTCCAGTAATTCTGGAAGCATGTCTCGCTCAATGGCAGGACACTTAGGCACAAAACCGTCCTTGTCTTAGGATTGTGTAAGACATGTTTAAGTTTAGGGAAACTTGTACTGTATGGACCGCCGCAAATCCTTCCTAGGACGCGCATTCGAGGCCCTGCAGTACACGTATACGACGTGTGTGCTTTTGAAAGGCAATCTCACGTCACTTGGGTGGGAATCTAGACTATTGCCAATTGACCCATTAACGTAATTCAAATAAACGTATTAATGAATGCAAGCGTAGCGATCCTACCAACTTCCTTTCGTTAGGTAAATAATGCACTTTGCAATCCCTTTGTCAAATTAACTTCTTACTTCACTATTGTTTTACTTATTTAGCCCGTAAGGCTATCAGACAGAAATGTGTGCTGGAAGTTTGTTTCATCATTTCTTCTTACCAGCTATTACACTACGAAATGATGGCGGGCTGGGCGCTTTTGGGGCTGTCTGTAGGCGAGTTGATATTATCAACTCCAGTTACTTCCTGAGTTAAACTCTCTGCTAATTTAGTTATCTGTATTTGTATTAATCCTTGAATGTATAATCACTATCCGTGTCCATTATTCGGTCTTTGATTTAAATACTCTATACATTAGTGTAAAGAGTTTCTCACACAAGCTTTAGTTAATTATAACAATTTAGTATATCCCTTTAGTTATATTTTGTCCTTCTAAACCACTTCCAAGATATAACCTTATAACTGTGAATTCCAAAACAAAACAAAACATAATTTGGAATTCACTTAATCGGAAGAGAATTTATCAAGCCAGGATGAAATTCATTGTGCAGCGCGGAATGGAGGGGCGCTTCACCCTTGTTAACGACAGGGCCGACATTAACACTAAATCTAGGACATTTTAGGAAAAACGAAATTTTTATCAGCCTAGGGTCATTTAGGAACAGTCACAGCAGCTTTTCACTGAATTTCATTAGTATTTTAATTGGTCCACCACTACCACCACTACGATACAAACCATAATCATCTTCCTGCCCTTGTCCCATTATACTTGGGGTCGGTGCAACACGTTGTCTTCTTCCATACCGTCCTGTCCCCCGTCACGCCATCACTGACTCCCTTTTCTTTCATATCACTCCTCACACAGTCCATCCATATATTCTTTGGCCGTCCCTCCCTTTCCATCCATCCACATTTACATTCATAACTCTTTTAGTAACATGCGTTTCATCCCTCCTCATCACATGACCATAACAGCAACCGTATTGCGTAAGTGCACTCTATCCAACCGACCAAATCGACCAATCACATGAGATGAATGACGCGATGTGGATTTCCGTTTTGAGTGTTTGGCCGATTTGGTCGGTTGGATAGAGTTTAAACTTTTTGCGCACTTGCGCAATACGGCTGCAGGACAAACGGTTTCCTTTCAACTTTTATATCACTACATACAAACCATGGTTTGTTAAAAGATTTTTACAATTGTGCAACTCAATTAGCTATCAATTTCTAAAAGTGCCATTAATTAATTTAAAATAAAGTATGCGAATTCTATTTTGCTGTAGCCTATTTCATCTCCCTGCAGCACGAAAGTCTACCGAATCAAGCAATTTTTTTAGTCTCTGCCCAACTATGTAAAGCTGGGCTTCCAGTCAAACTGGATGCGGTTTTCATCAATATTTTAAGAGGAACGAAACCTATCTTTAGGTTCACCACAGTTACTGGCTGACATTAGCTTTTTTTTTTAGATGGGTTTGCTCTTGACTCTAGTCTAGGTCAGAGGTGACAGAGACAAAGTCGACAATGGAGTGAGCTTACCCAGAAGGAGCCTGTTCACTCTAACATTGAAGAGTTTCGGGTTGAATGCGTTCGTAAACACAGACGCAGATAGTGAGTTCCACTCTTTACCTATATCCATTAAATAAGACTGATTCCTAGACTTTATGGCTACCCAAAACGAGAACTATCAAAGATATAGTACAAGGGACCAACGGCTTAACGCGCTTTCCGACACACAAGCAACATAATCAAAATACTCACAGCAGTTCCTCTCATCCTGTCCCCACGGACAGTCCACCTTGCCGTCGCACAGATGCGCCTGTGAGATGCACCGCTGGTTCCCGCAGTGAACCTCCCCGCTGCGCTTGCACACGCGGCAGTTGAGTTCGTCAGACCGGTCGGCGCAGTCCACGTGACCGTCGCAGCGCCAGTCGTGCGGGATGCAACGACGGACGTCGCATTGGAAGCCGGTGGGGCAGACTGAGGAGAGAGTTGGGGTTAGTAGCTGGTCTTAAAAATGAATGAGGCATGTGAGGTCTTAGTTTAGATTCCTGGGTTATGCAAAGTGTTATTGGGTTATTCCACCTGGAATTTGGAGTCTGGTAATTTGCTCCGTTGATGGCAATAGGTTTTCCTCCTATTACATGGGGACTTAATACTCCTATAACATAATTGGCGAAATATGAGTGCACTTCTGCCTAACCACAGCAACTGACACAGTGGCTAACCCACTGGTTGCTGTGCGAAAAACGAAGAGTTCCTCAATCTTGAACTTTCATAACCATTCACCTTTTACTATGTGGAGACAATTAATCTAAAAAGATTTTAAGGATATGAAACCAAGGCACCATCTTCATCGTTTCAGCCAAAGGACGTCCACTGTTGGACATAGGCCTCCTCCAAGTGTCGCCACCTCGATCGGTCCCGTACATAAACCAAGGCATAAAATAAATCTCTTCAAAGATAAAATAATACCTACCTCGATACAGAAAATTAAGATGTATTAAGGAACCTTCAATAAAATTGGAACATCTTATTACAAATTATTTTAGTCGTACAATTCTGAGAGAAATCTTTTATTTCAAACACAGGAGTATTCTCGGAATATAATGGAGCCTGACATTTGGCATTACAGTAAATCAACTTCAAATATTCATCTGTAATGAGATACGGGCCCAATGTGGGAGTAATACGTTTACGGATTTTGCGAAAACAATAATTAGATAGCAACAAAAACGGGCTGCTTATCAAAGGTCAGGATCTCTGACTTATATTAAAGATCCCTCGCATACAATACAAATAGGTATACAATAAGGTCCTTACCCACCCTACTGTGTGTTCAATTCAAATAATTATCTACCTAATCATTTACATGTACCTAATGTTGATCTATTATCCTATTAATATCACGTGAGAAGTATCTAATAAACAATAATATTTAGAGGTAAGGTTTCCCCCCTAGAGGCTATTTACAAGTTAAGCTTACGTATGCTCTTCTTGGAAAGTGAATCTCTAGGAAAAGCTCACTTTAAAAATAACCTGCGACACCAACATACACATTCAAATAAAGACCTTCCAGACAGGTATTGAACTTGAAATACTACAAATTCGAGCAACTGCTCTATTTCCGTGTTACCAGGCATTGCGTCTCGGAACCGCGCGTCGGCGACCTCGCGATTGCCGAGGCAGACGTCGGTGTCGGTGGACTCCGGGAATATGTCGCACTGGAGGTAGTCGGGCATCGTCAGACCGAACACTTCAAGGAAGAATCCGCAGCGACGCATCGTTTCTGTGAGGAAACAAAAAAAACTTGAGATGAATATTATGATGAAAGATATTTTTAGGAGTCACCAGAGTTAGAATCATATTATACATATACAACTCATGCCTTTTTCCTATGAAAGGAGGCAAAAAGTCACCTGCTACGATCTTTACATACTCCTTTTAACCCAACTGCCGAAGGAGGGTAATGTGTTTAAGACCATAATTCTCTATTTCACTAACAGGGCAGCTAAATGCTTTCATTTAGCTGCCGATGGCTTTCCATAATGCCAGCATATTGTTGGATTTTCACATGAGTCCCATATATGCATGCACTCTCAACACAATGAGTGTTTCCTATTGTTAGTGAAAATGAATCATTGTGGGCATTGTCATCGGATTATTCATAATCCTTGCGACATACTGAACTCTCGATTGTTAATTTTGATGTGTTCACAAAGGTTCACAAGTTGTGAACAGATCAATATCAAAATTAACAATCAGTATCTTACCGCGAAAAAAGTCAAAACATTTATTTCAATTAGGCTAGTAAGCGGCACTTTTGAACAAAAAAAAATACCTTGCTGTTCTCCTACAACACACACCCTTTTTATAAATTAACGGTATTTGGATTAACCCGGCAATATTAGTGTTAGGTTAGTTAATTCGTTCACAAATTAAATTATAGATGGTCAAACTTAGATATAAACAAGTATTACAATCAATTTGAGTAGTTGCAAACACACGATTTCACTACTGCAACGATGCCGGTAAATCTATCACTAAGGTTGACATAGGACCAGCGTACTATCCCCCCCGGAGGGTTCCCGCATTGTCGAGGCGGGGGGGCTCAGTAGCCGTGGCTTGGACAACCACGGTGAAGCGAAGAGGAACCCGAGGAGGGGCCGCTCGTCAGGGCTTTTGCCGATAAGCCGACGACGTAGCGGCCAACATGTACGTTGCGTTGTTGCCTAGGCGACATCGCAACTGAGGCGGGCCGTGATGTGGTATGGAAGGCATCGCGGCTGAGGGTTGGAGGCCGCGGCGGGAGAGAAGTGCCGGTATTACGGTGCGCCGCTCGCCCTACCCTCCGCGGCCTGCACGGGGTCGCCACCGTCTGATAACGGACACGGTGGGGCCGCAGGGGAGGTGGAGTGTCGGTATAGCGTTGGCCGCTCTCCCTATCCTCTGCGGCCGAAAAGTGGTAGGTGGCGGGGCCACTGTCCTGACCCGTCACAGGGGGACCAAGGGTGCCATACACGGGGTCGTCTGGCGCCCATGTGCTGGTTTTGTCCCCGGGGTGGTCACGGCGTACAGTATGTTCTGGTGCGCCGGTGATGGGGGGTTAACCCCAGAGGAGGGTCCGGAGACGGACAGCCGCGGCGGGTTCGCGGATGTATGCTAACGCGTTCCCGTGTTCCCGCCATAAGTGGCACAGGAGGACACTGTGGAGTTTTAGTGGGTTAGAGTCCCACATAACTGCGCTATCTCCCCGTGGTAGCGCAGTATGCATGAGCATTTCTAATAAAAAAAGGACCAGCGTACTATGACGTCTTAAAGCCGTAGTTATTCCGGTTTGAGAGAAAGACGGAGCCATGCAAAACGAATATCAGTATCCCTTTTTTACAACGGAATCATGATGATTTTATAGCCCCCGTAGATAACTTTGACTTACTTGACTTAAGATCCTATGACCCCTAGCTGGGGCAGAGGGCTTCCACAGTAGTCCTCCATCGAGACCGGTCTTGAGCTTCGCGCTTCACCCCACTCCACGCCATTCCGATACTCGTCGCTTCAGCCAATATGGTGCGTCGCCAGGTTTGACGGGGACGGCCTCGCTTCCTTTTTCCTTGAGGATTCCAATCTAAGGCCTGTTTAGGAATGTGATCGGAATTCCTCCGGAGCGTGTGACCAATCCAACACCATTTACGCCGCTTGATCTGGCGGTCGATCGGGGTCTCGTGGCATCTCTCCAACAGCTCTACATTAGAGATGATCTCGGGCCAGTAAATTCCGAGGATGCGACGAAGACATCGGTTGACGAAGACCTGGATTTGGCGCGAGATGTCCTTTGTTACCTTCTACGTTTCGCACCCGTAGAGCAGCACGGATTTGACATTGGACCCGAAGATTTTGAGTTTAACCCTTCGGGTCAGTTTCCGCGATTGCCACACAGGTCTCAGCTGTGCGAAGGTTGCTCGCGCTTTGGCAATCCGTGAAGTGATGTCCTCTTCAGTTCCTCCAGTCTCTGACACGACGCTCCCGAGGTACGTGAATTTGTGGACGCGTTCCACAACCTCTGTGCCGATTAACATCGGAGACGAATTCTTCACACCTGTACGCATCTTCTGGGTTTTCCGGATGTTAATTTTGAGCCCAGTTTTCGCCGCCGCCTGGCGCAGGTCGTCCAGTTTCGCTTGCATGTCGGCATGAGTGTGACTCAGCAGGCATAGATCATCAGCATAGTCCAGGTCTTCCAAGACGTTGGTCAAACCCCACTCTTTCCCGCGACGCCTGCTTTCTTTAATGCGCGACATGACTCCGTCGAGAACGATTATAAAAAGGAGGGGCGAAAGAAGACAGCCCTGACGGACACCAGTGTGCACTGCGATGTCCTCCGAAATGAGGCCTTCGTGAGTCACCTTACAGGAATATTTCTTGTAAATGCCCTCCAACAGGCGGACTATTTTTGGCGGCACTCCTATGTCTAACAGGCGGGACCAGATGCTGGACCACTTCAGCGTATCAAAGGCCTTTTCGAAGTCGACAAAAGTGAGATAAATTTCTCTTTGCCATTCTGCTGCCTGCTCGAGATTGATACGAAGAGTGTTGATCTGGTCCGTGCATGAGCGGCTCGAACGGAAACCCGCCTGCTCCCCGCGCAGAAGAGGCTCAACGGCCCTCAACAGCCTATCAAGTAGTACCTTACAGAAGACCTTTGAGGGAGTCGACAGCAACATAATGCCCCTCCAGTTATCGCAACTGCTGAGGTCACCCTTCTTGGGCACGGTAATTAAAAGTCCCTTGTTCCAGTCATCCGGGAGTTCTTCAGCAGTCCATATCCTTTCAATTAAAGGCGTCAGCACGTTGACGGTGGATGCTAAGTCGGCTTGTAACATTTCCGCAGTTATCAGGTCGAGTCCAGGTGCCTTGCCTGCCTTCAAAGAGAGGATCGCTTCAGTCACTTCAGAAGCTGACGGTGGTTCCGTGTCGATGTTTAGAGGTCGAGGTGGAGTAGAACCTCCCTGCAGCACGTCAGGCGTCAGAGATGCCGACAATCGGAAGACCCCCTCAAAGTGCTGGCGCCAGCGCTGCAGCCGACCCTCCGACGTCACAATAAGCTGCCCCTCTCTGGATTTAAGCGGCTTCTTCTTCGTGAGCCTTCTGTTTCCTGCCAAGGTCTTAGTGGCTTTATACAGCTCTTTCAAGTTGCCAGTGTTCGCAGCCTGTTGAGCACGATCAGCAATATCATCAGCCCAACGCCTTTTGTCTGCACGCGTACTGCGATAAATCGCCTTGCGTTTCTGGCGGTATTGGGCATTGAGGTCGGCTCGTTCGGCATCATTACGCGTCTCAAGCAGTTTGAGGTGCAACTTCCTTCTATCCTCAATGAGGCTCCACGTGTGAAGTGACATCCAGTCCTCGCGCGCATTAGTTGATTTATGCCCAAGGACCACGAAGCTGGTTTCTGTATAGGCATTTCTAATACGGCTCCACTCCTCGTCCACTGAGTCCGCAGCATGGTCCAGTCCAGAAAACCGATTGCGTAGCTCAAGCCGAAACGCCTTACGGGTGTCCAAATTAAAAAGTTTACTCACATCGTACCTTCGCTCGTTCACTTTGCCGTGTTCTTCAGTTGCACGGGTTACCGCAACCTTGAGCCGAACTTCAGCAACTACCAAATGATGGTCATTATTCAAATCGGCGCCTCTACGGTTGCGGACATCAAGCAATGAAGAACGCCATTTGGAGCTAATGGCAATATGGTCGATCTGATTCTTGGTGACTCCGTCTGGTGAATTCCAGGTGTATTTGTGGTGGTCACCATGAATAAACAATGTGCCTCCGATGGTCAGGTCATTGTTCTGACAAAATTCGATAAATCGATCCCCATTGTCATTGCATACTCCAAGACCGTGTGTCCCCATATGTCATTCGTTATTAGTGTTAACACTCCCAACCTTTGCATTCAGGAGATAACTTTGGCAGCTGCATAAATATTTATAAAATTATGCGTAGGTAGGTGTGTAGAGGAAGGCCAAAGAAAAGATGGATGGACTGTGTGAGGAGTGATATGAAGGAAAAGGGAGTCAGTAATAGCGTAACTGGGGACAGAACGGTATGGAAGAGGAAAACGTGTTGCGCTGACCCCAAGTAACATGGGATAAGGGCAGGAAGATGATGATGTGTAGGTACTTACCATGACATAAACTTCTGCACGGTCGTACCATATGCCCCAGAGGCCCACACTTGGGTACAAACAGTGAGCACAGGAACAATGCTGTCAGGTCGTAACAGCGGACGTCTACTACTGCTTCGTATACCTCCAGATCCTGGGAGAAGAGTACAGATATGAAAAGGACTATTATAGTAAAACTTCGTAGCTTAATTTTCAAACCGATATATTAAAAAATAACGCCGAAAATGGCAACTTTAGTCTTGTTTCTTCTTACAAAATGTTTGACTCAAAAACTAAGCAGGAGTCCTCAACTGCTCAGGTTTTGAGTCCTCGGGTTGAAGATCTTACAATGGTATCTACCTAATTCATTTAGCAATGCATATATTTCTGAATTCACTTAACCAAGTAAACCATGTGTAAGAAAACAGGTACTCATTATAAACACTGTCGAATACATAGACAAACTCTGTTATAACCTCATATACAGGCGAGTGTACAAAATAGTACGTGTTTTGTCGTGAAGTTCAAGTATTTACTTAACAAAAGCTTTATGAGCCTGTTTGTAGTATATTTATAAACAACTAAAGGCTCAAAAAATAGTGCGAGATAAGAAACACCGCCTCCGGACATGATCCCTCAGTTCTAACCCACTTGCGTTGCAAGACACTTGATCTATATTCGTACGACATTTTATAAGAGACTTGTTACATAAGATTTCTTACTTAGAACAACTAACTTAGGGACAAACAGAAAGGGAAAAGTTTATTTTATTGTGTCCTAGGTATTCATACCTGTGTACCGTAGCTCCCTTTCCACTTATTGTGTCTAATCTCTGCTCTACATTCTCGCGCGAGAACCCGAGAAATCGCTGTACATTGAGTTTTTATCCGACTGCCGAAGGAGGTTTATGTGTTTATCAGTCTATGTATGTAGGTATGTTTGTTTGTATGTATGTATGTTTTTTCCTATGTGGCGTTCTAGAGACCAAACGCGTTGGCAGATTTTGATGATTCTTACGTCAATCGATTCGTCATCTTAACCCTGCGAGTGTCACTGGCTACATTGAAATTGGAAAAGAAAATCAATGCCAGATTTTAGGCGCCATTTTGTGGGTGAAATTTATTTTTTTCTTCTAAACCCATCGTGTGGTGTATCAAAATAAAGGGTTTTAAGAGGTGATTTCAAAAATATGTGTCACTTATATATTTAAATGTACATAATTTAAAAAAAAAATAACTTAAGTATAAGTTGTAAATAAAAAAAGTTAATTAAAAAAATCAAAAAACCCAACTGCTTAAAAAGCGAACTAAAAATACGTAAACAAGAAGAAAATCCTATGGTGCAGTCGGAGGATACATCTGGTTTTGGTCAGACAACTCGCGAATATGTGTCCTTCGACTGCACCACATGATTTTCTTCTTGTTTACGTCTTTTTAGTTCGCTTTTTAAGCAGTCGGGTTTTTTGATTTTTTTAATAAACTTTTTTAAAACATAATACTTCATGATTGAACTCAGTACTGAGAGCAATACATCATCCTCGCGGGCTCTCGCGCTAGACAGTACAGCAAGCTAACGCTTATTTTCTATGGCAACAACAAAATTAATGTTTTGCTTATTCAAAACTACACACGTACCTTTAACTACTAATAAACACCACGCACTATTTATTCCTCTGTAGCGATACAAACGGTATCACACAGTCCAAGGACAGCGCAATGCCATATTTTAATAAACATTGCTCGTTAAAAACGCGCTTTAGAATCTGACGCAGATATTTTAGTTGTCGAGCGAGCATTGTTTCCGCGACAAAGATTGATTCGCGCGCGAAAGGGCTCGGCTAATGGTTATTGATGTCGCCGCGTCATTCGCTGTTGTGGTCGCTGGCTGTGGATAATATACTGTGAATAGAAATGTTCGTGTATCATTCTTTGTTTGCGGTAATGTAAAGCCGATAAATGTGGTGATAAAAAAAAACACGATCGTTCAAATTCAATATTCGCTGACTGTACATTTTTTTAATAAAATCTACAACTGTCCCACTGCACTGCTGGGCCAAGGTCTCCCCCAAAGCCTTTCAGTGTTTTGCCTTCTCCGGTCAAGCCAACGTCTAGCCTCCCGCGGTGACGACGACCGACTTCTGGGCTCCCACTGCGTGTCGACTTTGGCCCAACTATCGGATAGTACATAGTTTACTGTAATTTCATTAAGACGACGACTAACGCCAATGACCTTGAGGGAACAAAACGCGCACTCGTTTCACACCCGCGCGACCCGAAATTTAATACTTTTTGTACTTTCCTTATTATTCTATGACTTTAAAAAAAAAACCTTCGGATCAAAATGTAGATAATTAAATTGTCTTTGATATGGTGTCGATTTCATTAAAATACGCCCAGCGGTTTTGGTGTGATTGTCGTGTTTTTGTCCGATTTAGACATAGCTTTACAAATTAATTACACTATGTTATACGAATAAAACTCAAAATTTGCTCAGATGAAAGTATTAAGAAAATGGTCTAATATAACATATATTTTCTCCAATAAATAACGACTAGCCGTTTAGACGTGATTATCATTTTAAAATCAGCTACTCAAGGGAATCGGCGCCTTAATCCGTCGCGGTCGACCGCGCCTCATTATAGCCACATTTTATAAAGTCAGCTTGCTTTGATTTTGAAAAGAATCTTACTGATATAATATATGCGAAAGTTTGTATGGATGGATGTATGTTTGTTACTGAATCACGCAAAAATGGCTGAACGGATATAAATAAAATTTGGCACCGAGACAGATTATATTCTGAAATAGCACATAGGCTACTTTTTATCCCGGGAAAATGTGCGGGTGAAGCGCTGCCGGAAGCTAGTAATCTCATAAATTGAGGCAGGCCGCCGTCAGCAAACAGAGGTTTCTGTGCTCGATCTTAAACTTCGGGACGAAGATCCATTACGTCTTAGAAGAACCATAAGTTCCAATAACGATCACCATCAATTACCGCAAAATTATCTGCTTAAAAGTCCTCCCAATATTCGTATGATATAATTACAGCCTCCGCTAGGCGTGCCCCGACACTTGGCGCGGAGATTAGCGGCCGGCGAGCGACGGGCACACAAATTAATTGCTCCATAAGCCCTTTGATCTGCGCCTACTAGGTTTTCGATCAATTAGTTTTCACTAAGAGGATTTTGAAGAAACTTCGCTGCATAGACTGCCATAGTCTTCGATACTCGTGTCTCGTTGTGGGAGGAGAGGTCGTGAACAATATTGTGTTGATACAGTGACGGGTGTGTTTGGTTTTGTGTAGTGAGATTGAAAAATAATATTGTGGGGACCTTATCAATTTCCTGAGTAAAGGTTATGTCAGATACTCCTACTGAAAGGCGTTGTTACGTTTGTCTACTCTCCAATGTGTTAAAAAAAAACAAAGGTGCCTATTTATTTTGCAAAATGATCGAGTTTCGTTACTCAACAAAAAATTTAAAACCCGCCAAATGACTTGAATACTTTGCAGGTCGGCTAATTAATGACCCCGGGACCCGCCAAGTGTCTGTTTAAAGCCTGTTAATGGCATTTTAACGATTCACCTTGGATTCGGGCAATTAAACTCATTACCCAGAAATGCCCAGCAATAGGAGCAACGTCTTTAGACCTTCGTGCTACTTGGAATCCCTTCTGATTCAGCGTTATTTTCTTACCGATAGTCTGTTTGTAGTTAGCATGTAGTTCATAATCATCTGCCTAATCTTTTTCACAATTATGTTGGGGTCGGCTTCCAGTCTTACCGGATTCAGCTGAGTAACAGTATTTTACATGGAGCGACTGCCTATCTGACCTCCACAAGCCAGTAACTGAGTAACACGATACCCCTTAGCAAGACTGGTGTCAGATCTCAGGCTTCTGACTACTCGTAACGACTGTCAAAGATCTTTAAATGACAGCCGGGACCAACAGCTTAACGTGCTTTCCGAGGCACGGAGAAAACTCGGTATGTTGAAATGGTCACCCATCCACTGACAAACCTCGTCAAACGTTGCTTAATCTTGAAGATCGACCAGTGCGGCTGTTATTATTTAGCCACGAGCTCCTCAATTAAATTACATACATACATACATAAACTCACGCCTTTTTCCCATGGGGGTAGGCAGAAACTACAGAACGCCACCTGCTACGAAAATTAAAATTAGTTTTTAATTAATAAATGAGTGTATTTTTTTTGTTGATTCCACTGATTTTAACATGTGGACCAACTAAGAACACGTTTTTGTTCTTGGTTCAAAATGCTTATTTCTTAGATTCAATCTGATACAAATATGTGAGTTTCTATATTTCAAAAGTTTACGTTGTTAGATCAGCATATGATGTTGATGACCAAAACCGAAACTATGAGGGATACCGAAAACAATTAAAAGAGACAAAATCAGACACGCGACACCCACCAAGGCACCAACCCACTTGAAAACCTCACAATTCATTAAACACTTACCTATTTTGTAATTTATCAACAAACACTTGAGCAAGAAATAAACTAAATTACAGCCGAGACCTTGTCGCCAATATTAATTAAAAACAGAATATTTACAAACCGAGAATCACTTATCACTTAACAAACTCAATTTCCCGGCTCTGTTTGTTCGTACGGCAATTTAACTAATATCACTAGCAAACGAAACTCATCCAATTTGAAACTTGACGTATCGAAGCTTTGACTTGCTGTATTTGACTTAAAAACAAGTCCAGGGGATCGCGTATCAATATAATTTGTGAGGTCTCTGAAACTAAGCAAACAACCCGATTTCTGAGAACCCCTTAAATACAGTTAATTAAACCCAGCAATTAGTATGTTTGAGTAACCAAATTTTGATGCTGTCATTGATTTTGCCTTCTGTGAATTGGTGAGGCTTATCTCAGTTAAGCATCGAATTTCACTTTCTTGTTAAATTCTGGGCAATCCTGAGAAGCACATTTTAAACGGTTTTTCATGGAAATATGTCTGCATTGCAAATTATAATTATAGAACTAATGATATAGAAACGTGCTTAAAATGTGTATTGTCTCGTATGTCTAATGACAAACTTTTAATTTCAAGGTCACAGTTAGGTTAGTTGTTATGTAGTGTTTGTAAAGAACAAAACTAAATTCAAAAACGTACAGTCGAACACAGAACCTCCTCCTTTTTGGAAAATCGGTTATTAAATTTTACTGTTTTTTTTTTTTATTTATGTTATCTTAACTACAAACAAACAGCAAAATTATAAGCTTTTCCTCAATCATTTGCAAAAAAAAAAAAAAAAGTTACCATGTTATTGTCGTTGTTAACAGATCAAGATATTATCAGCTCATTCAATTCATATTATGATAAACTTTGAAAGGCGAAAATCCTCATAAAGTGTTTTCTCTGTCTATTGTGTAAATGTGTATTAGGGTAAGTGCATTTTGCATAAAACCTTATTATAACAAATATCTTTGAAAATGAAATGAAAATGAGTTAATAAATAAAGTTATGGGTAGTGCAAAAACGCTTGAACGTACGGCAATTTGTTCTAGTTTCCACAAAGTCCGTATAGTAAACAAGTCCTGATGCAGCCTGTACATTATTCAACATAGTATTGCGTTCAATCTGCTTTTTGTCCGACCAGTAGACTGTATCATACACCTCGTTCAAATCATGGAATTTGGTAACAGGTGGTATTTCGTTTATCACCATCATTTACAGACTGACCTCACCCACTGTTGGGCCTCCCTTTTTTGTCCAATCCCCATGCTCTTGCCATTGCTCCTGACGTTATTACCAGCGCAGGTGGAACCTGAATAACGATAGCACCTCATTCGGGTTCTACCCGCGCTGGAACAATGTCGTGTGCCTATGTCGCTGCTGGACGACCAACATTCCTTCTACCAGTTCTTTGTATTTATAATATTCTCTTTTTCTTCTCCTTCTTAGTCGGGTAATGGTCATGGATCCTCTGAAAAGTTGGTGGCAGCTTTTGTTTATAACAAGGGTACCAACTAACCTGCTGAGCATCTCTCTGCCCAAAATGGCCGATGTAGTTGGGGAACACGGTGAAGTTGTAGGGTATCCTGTGCTGTTGGCAGAAGTTCACGATGACAGGTAGGCAGACTCCTGGGGCAGGGTTCCTCGCTCCTGGCGGGTCTGTGGGGGCCGGCCACGTCACCACCGTGGACCGGTTGACTACTTGTGACACGTACTGTGGACAAGGAGTGATGTTACTGTCTGATTATCGATCATTGTTATACACACTTAATATAAAAAGAGTAAATTTTATTTTGATTGTGTAAATAAATAAGATGAGAACTGCCTGTATAACCTCAGCTTATCTCAGCAAGTGATCCGTTTATTTTGATGTGTTCACTGTTTTACTATTTTATTTTTTCACTATCGCTGAGAGCGTACTTTTTATACCGGAAAAAAAAACACTGGCCCTGTAGAATATACCACGGGAGCAAAGGTCTGTGCAAAAGTTAGTTTATAATAAAATACAGGTATTTTATAGTAGATACTTACTTTTACAAAGAGATCTTTGGATAAGTAATACTATTGTCAGTATTCAATTAATGTAACAATGTACTAGTGCTTTCATTGCCCGCTTCTAAACTTTCAAGACCGGTAGCGCGCACTACTTCCCTCAAGAAAATCCTTTATAAAATTTCTGTAGTCCAAAAAACAATATGTATCCACAACAACGCGTCGTCCACAATGTGGCCATTGTTGTAAGTCACACAAAACAGACAAAGACGCAGGTAAGACGGAATTGTTGCCCACAGCCTGAGCACCGACGGTACGAGCCCCGACGAGCAACGAGCAACCACGAGCAAAGAGCACAATAATTGTTTTGTTGGCTAAGCTTTGCCTTTCCGACGTTTTTGTGGGCGGGCTCCTTTCAGGCTATATGCAAGTGACTCAGTAATTGAGACGCTTCGTTTGGTTGATTTTTACACAGTGAGAAATGGCGTGCTTTTTCTAAAGGTTGATAATATTCCAACTCTGTTTGAGTAGAAGCCGTTGCAAATGAAAGCAAAAGTTTCGTTTTGTCGCAGTGTCCGTAAATTCCGATGCTGCTGGCTATGAAAGGGCTTGTTTGTTAATTCATGGTTATTATTAGGGTGACGTTTCCAGGAAGCCAGTTACAACACCCACGGGTGTAGAATAGTAAGGATTTATACTGGAATTTGTTATGACCTTCTTACATGCAGTACAATATAACATCACGGCTTTTTCCCGAATACACACAGACAGTATTTTCAATAATAAATCATTCCTATTATAAAATTCACACTTCTTTTATAAAATAGAACTTATACATCTAGTATTTCTGAATCAAAACAGTTAGAAGCAATAAAGCATGGTTTCGTCTTGGGCAACCCGCTCTGGCCCCGCATGATGAGTAACGTCCCGCTCTCCTCACCGAGAGAAGGCCTTTGACCGAGAAGCGGGAACCATATAATTGATTCTAAATGCAGACACTACTCACCTGTACCGCTGGGTTGGCTCTGAAGTAGGCGAACAGCGCGCCTGTGATGGCCAGCAGTGCTACTGCGTTGAGAGCCAGCTGCATCAGTCTGAACTTGTGAGGGTTGGCGTCTGTGCTGGCGCCTCGCATGTCGCGGAGCATCTGTTGAGGACATACATAATGAAAACATAGACTAGAACAGGTAGTTCTCTTGACCGAATTATGTTGGCTTATGGCCGATTTCAAAGCACCTTTTCCCGACCTGACCATCTTACCTAGGACCATAAGAATAACAAGGCCGTGATACTACAGTCAGTATCTGATGAGACGATTCCATATAGGTCACAGTCCTTTTGACGAAGATCAAACAAGAATCTCTTAGGTACTCTTTTAAAGTAATGAACTTGTTAAAAAGAATATTCTCCAGACCTCCAACCTCACAATGACTAGGGAAAGTAATGAGATACAGTATTACGATGAAAATCTGTTTACTTAAAGCCTTGTATTATTGTTCTATCATAACGATACAGAACGTGTCAGAAAATATAACTAAAACAGTAATTAAAATTGATACAAATGTCCCCAGATTTATCTATAGGTCTTGGAATGCAAACTGAAAGTTGTAACCGAATTTCAATATTCCAGCAGAAATCTAACGTTTTCATTCATTTCCCCGAAAAGGGATCCTGAAGGCTTAAAGTGAGCTGGTTTGATAGTGATTCAATTAATTCAGACTCACGATCTGATAGAAGGTCGTTTGCGAATGTGCGTTTGTTCACTACCGCATTGTTCTTTTAAGTTCAGGTAAATAGGAAATTTTTCTACTATTTAACCCCGTTTGTGACTGTAGGCATTTTTCCTACCTCCTATACAAAAATTTTCAGTTCGCTGAACTGAAAATATATGTAAAGACTAGCTGTTGCCCGCGACTTCGTCTGCGAAGCATTAGTAATTCGAATAGCTTATTTTTATATCGCGGCATAATATTGTAGGTTTTCCATACAAACTTCTACCCCTCTTTCCACCCCGGGTAATTGGCTCTTTTTAGCAGAAAAGGAACGTTCTGGGCACTTTACCATCGACAGCAATCTATACGAAGTTCTTGATGCCCAATTAGTTTTTTACCTCTTCCCTTTTTATAAACGCTTGTACATTATTTAGTTTGTTTCATACTATTTAAGTTATTATTTAATTAAATTCTGTTGACCATAATTTTAATATGTTTCCATTACAAGCTTCGTCAGCTATACTCGATTACTGGAAGCTATGCACGTACTGCAAGCTATGCCGGTTAGCTCGGGAAGCTGGTGCGGCTTATAACTACATTTTCAGGAACAAAAGCCTTTGGAAGTCCTTTTGTCGTTTGTCAGACCGTATTAGGATCTAAGCTGCGCGATATGCAGCATAAGCCAATCTGCAGCAAGATAAAGGCTCCAGAATATACCAACTATGTAAAAATATGCTAAACATATTCATAGGTCGTAAATAGTTTATGAATTTTTGTTAATAGGTGCCGTAAAGCCTTTACAGAATGATGACTCCAACTGGCCAGAAAAAAAACCAAGGGTTAAAAAGAACAATAAAGAGCTAGAAGCGAAACAAATAGTTAAAGTAAACTCAAGAATAAAAACTAGATCGTCCCTGAACCTTGCACAACTCACTCTCATTTAGGTCATCCATACAAAGTTGAAACAACGCGACTATTTCCTCATGGAGCTCTAACAGTATTCATTCCTGGCTTGTTAGCCATTCTGCCGAGGAGGTTTTATCTCGGGCTGCAGTGTCGATGTGAATGGGGCTCCAGGGCCCGGCAGTGCGTTGTCGCAATTGTTTCACATTCAATACAGAACCCTGCTTTGTCAACTCCACTGCGATATTATTGTTACGTAATCTCTATTCAAGGTACACATACGTTTAATATAACGAGTTGTTTCCAGATTTGCATATGGAATTATTGTGTCTTATCTTTGGCTTTGAAACAAAACCGGCCAAGTGCGAGTCCGACTTTTATTTTCCCATGAAGGTAGGCAGAAACTGCAGAACGCCACTTACTACGATCCTTGCATCTAAGGCGTATTTTTACACGTCCTAATTAATTTGTATACCGAGGTGATACCGGTCTCAATTGACGGTCAACACAAGACGGATGACAACCACATCCGGAACTGACCTACATGCGGTGGGTCGTATGTAATATGCATCTGATCAGGAAGTGATAGATATTGAGGAAGCCTATATGAAAGCCTGTCTTGGTGAAAACGTTTGAACCGAATTAGACTGACAAGTTGAATAGATTTAAGCTAAAGAGAAGTTAAACCTATATATTTATAGGAACACTAGCTGTCCCACGCGGCATCGCTTCTGTCTTCTGGCTACCTACCTACCCATCTACCTTACCTACCCTACATACATGTTTGTTGCGTAACTTAAACCGTTTACACAGCGCACGCTATCAAAAAAGATTTTTTTTCTCGTTTTTGGCAACCTTTTTCATTTATGCTCCGCTTCTATTGACCGTAGCGTGATGTTATATAGCCTATAACCTTTCTCGATAAATGGACTATCCAACACAAAAAGTATTTTCAATGCCAACCAGTAGTTCTTGAGATTAGCTTGTTCAAGGAAACATTCAAATAATCTTTTCAGCTTTATAATATTACTAGCTGTTGCCCGCGACTTCGTCTGCGAAGCATTAGTAATTCGAATAGCATATTTTTTATATCGCAGCATAATATTGTGGGTTTTCCATACAAACTTCTACCTCTCTTTCCACCCCTTTAAGTAAGATTTCCGGGATAAAAACTATGCTATGTCCTGCCCAGCGTCTCAAAATATCTCTGAACCCAATTGCATCTAAATCAGTTCAACGGTTTAAGCGTGAAAAGGTGGACAGAGAGACAGACAAAGTTTCACGCGGGCGGAGTTAATATTATAAATGTGAAAGGCAACCAAAAATAAGCTGCTATTAAACCTGAGACAAACGGTCCAGTTCGGTAGTTCCAAATCGATGTAGAGGTCCCCATCCTAGTGCCATTTGATTCTTCAAAGAAACTTTGACACCCTTAAATCGTCTTCTGGGGGTAAATCCGAAAAACTAATGATGCCATCCTTTATTATTTTGCCAAAGGAATAAGATTTTTATACAAATAAATGTCTCCCTTTTAACCCTTAAAAAAGTTGAATTTCCAAAAACCCCTCCTAAGTATAAAACCTCTCCTTCGCTTTTGAAGCAGTCGGGTTTTTTGATTTTTTGAATTAAGTTTTTTTGTTTATAACTTTTTAGTGTTTTTTTTTTAATTAGATATATTTAAACATGTAAGTGTTATATATTTTTGAAATCACCTTTTAATACCCTTTATTTTGATACCCCACACCGTGGGTTTGGAAGTCAAAAAAAATTTGGGGCCCCACAATATGGCACCCAAAATCCGCCATTTTTCTATTGTTCAATTTTAATGTAGCCTATGACAATCGCAGGGTTAAGACGCATCGATTAAAGTATTAATCATCAAAATCGGCCAACGCGTTTGGTCTCTGGAACGCCATATAGGAACAAACATACATATATACATACTTACATACATACATAGACTGATAAACACATTACCCTCCTTCGGCAATCGGGTAAAAAGAAGCTATGTGCAGTAAAAGTAATCAAAAATCTTTACCACCCCGAAGTCGTATTTTAAGGGTAGTTTCGAAAAACTAATTATTGAAATCCTTTATTGTTTATTTAGGTTGGTATTTATGTCAAGTTTCATGTTTATTGACCCAAGAAATCAGATTCTTCAAAAAAAATAACATCCCCTAAATCGTCTTTTTGGGGTAGTTTCAAAAAATAATAATAGCAACCTTTATTATTCATTTAGGATGGTATTTATGTCAAATTTATTATTTATTCACCCAATAAATCAGATTCTTCAAAAAAATTAACATCCTCTAAGTCGTCTTTTGGGGGTAAATTCAAAAAATAATAAGAGCAACCTTTATTATTCATTTAGGTTAGTATATTAGTGGCAAGTTTATTGACCCAAGTTTTTTTTTTTTTTAAATCAATGTAATACCTCCTGGAATCGTCTTTTGGGGGTAGTTGCAAAAAACTAATAATGACTAATAATGTATTGTTTATTTAGGATGGTATTTATGTCAAGTTTCATGTTTATTCACCCAAGAAATCAAATTCTTCAAAAAAAATTACATCCCCTAAATCGTCTTTTATTATTCATTTAGTTTAGTATTTGTGGCAAGTTTCAAGTTTATTGACCCAAGAAATTAGATTTTTCAAAAACACTGTAATACCTCCTAAATTGTCTTTTGGGGGTAGTTGCAAAAAACTAATAATCACAAACTGTATTGTTTATTTAAGATGGTATTTATGTCAAGTTTCATGTTTAGTCACCCAAGAAATCAGATTCTTCAAAAAAAATAACATCCCCGAAATCATCTTTTGGGGGTAGTTTCGAAAAACTAACAATGAGAGTCTTTATTGTTTATTTAGATTAGTATTTATGTCAAGTTTCAAGTTTATTAACTGAAGTAATAAGATTCTTAAAAAAAAAAATAACACCCCTAAATCGTCTTTTGGGGGTAGTTTCAAAAAATAATAAAAGCAACCTTTATTATTCATTTAGGTTAGTATTTGTGGCAAGTTTCTAGTTTATTGACCCAAGAAATCAGATTTTCCATACAAATATCAACAACCCCTAAATCATTATTTGGGGGTAGTTTCGAAAAACTAATAATGTCAATATTTATCATTTACTTAGAATACCTACTATTTGTGTTAAGTTTCAAGAATTTTGGTCGAAGGAATTAGATTTTTCATACAAACTTTCAACCCCCTTTTTACCCCCTCAGGGGTGAAATTTCCAAAAATCCTTTCTTAGTGCACACTTACGTCACTTGAGGAACCTTTCTGCCAAATTTCATGCTTCTAGGCTTAGCAGTTTTGGCTGTGCGTTGATTGATCAGTCAGTCAGTCAGTCAGTCAGTCACCTTTCGCTTTTATAGATATAGATAAGTATAGATTACGCCTTTATTAGGCAGAGGTGAAAGTGTTAGGGAGAGGGTGTACCTAAAAAACACCCACATTTCAACAAATGTTTAAATCCATGGAGGAGACTACAATACAATACTACTACAATACAATTATTAAGCGTAAAATGATAAAATGTCGACCTTTCAATCTTTCCTTAGTACTGCAGGTCCGATATTGATACCGAACTATCAGGCTCTGTAGTCCGGTCGTATTGCATCACCGAACTGTCGAGACGAAAAGTCCGGGACAAAATAACCGAACTACTGAGAACGCTCCCAAATTTGCCAATAACCAGGTCCAAATCCAAACTCCGAGCTGTTGCTGAGATATTTCAGATGGCAAACTATGTCCAACCCAAGAATTGAACTCAGGACCTCATGCGCTACTGTTGAAGTTGCGCTTGCAATTACTGAAACTAGGGACACATCGAGACCTACTTTATCAAACGCCTGTAGTGTTCCCACAGGAGCATGAGGCCTCTGAGTAAGAAGGAGTTGGCTTATACTTTTTTGTAGGACAAAAAGTATTTACGAAAAGATGCCAAGATAAGACTATAAGAAACGATGAACCAACAAAACAAAACTCTTTGCAATACAATACAGATTACTCTCCCGAGTTATACGAGCACGGGACGCAATCTTGACTCATGTAAACAGTAATATGTGGCCGGGCCTGTACACTCCTTCCTACTGTGTGTATGGACGGGCGTACACCCCTACGCACAGATACGTATGTGGTGAACGGCGAACGCTGTCTGATTACAAACTTTGAGATTGTGTGTGGAAACTTAAGAGGACGGACTTTAAGATTTTATTAAAGAGGATGAAAGAACTTTTTGTATGGAGCATGTTAGCGAGATTTCATTAGGAGTTCGTCTGCGCAGTGGATGGTTGCAAACTTGTGTGTGCTGTCGTTAAAAGTTTGGACTTAAGCTTTATATTACATTAGAACACCATGCTGGAGCTACCGACACTACACGTACACTTGTTAGACAGCACAACATGGTTGCACCACCAAAGTGACTCAGCATAAAAAATATAGACTTAGGTAGGTATATTAACTTAAAACTTTGGGCAAAAAATTTGTTCCTAATTAAAAAACGCCAACCCGGGGTTTGTATTTGTGCGCGATTAATCACAATAGGATCGCCCCCCATTACATGGTATATAAACATAACTGGCGAAATGTGTAAGTACTATAGGTACCTCTGTCTAACCCTTTGGGGAATGTAGGTTTGATGTTAAGTGTATAAAACACCAATACTTTATACTAGACTTGCCATCACTCGAAGAATTCCAATTTCTCATTTAAACGGTAGATATCCACCGCTTGCTTCACTCAAAAGAAGTAGTCATTCCGGTCAAATAAGCTCACGATCTGGTTTTCAAATAGGTGTTTGTTTGCCTAGAACTAACAGCACTCTTAATATGCCAAAGGAAAAGAGCAGTGGTGGCCCGGTGGTAACGGCCATGACTTACAAGTTGTAGGTCGTGGATTCACCCAGGCACGCGCTTTTCTTTGTGTAAATTATTTCATCAGAGCAGTGGGCTCTCAAAACGGTGAGAAAAACATCGTGAGGAAACCGGCATGTCTTAGAACCAAAAATTCGAAGACATGCGACGTGACATGCACAAACCCGCACAAGGCCCGCGTCGTGGATTACGGCCATTCCCTCTCACAGAGAGGAGGTCTGCACGCACAACGGGCCAAATGGCAATCTAAGCGCGGAAAAGGGGTCCATCTATCCTATGCTATGCCAAAGGAAAAACAAAAATATTTTTAGGCAATTAAAATGGGAATTATTTGGGGCTCGATAAATAGGCCCTTGGCTCTAGACATTCGTTCAGCGATAACGACTATCAAGAAATCCTAAGTGTATGGGATTGGCAAGAGAACCAGGGTTACCGACATAGCTCGAAGAATTGCCAAACTTAAGTGGCAGTGGGCAGGGCACATTGCTCGCAGAACGGATAGCCGATGGGGCAGAAAAGTTCTGGAGTGGCGACCGCGAACCGGAAGACGTTGCGTTGGAAAGCCTCCGGACGGACCTGGTGAAGGTTGCGAAGATCCACTGGATGCGGGACGCACGGGACTGGTCAATGTGGTGACGCTTGGGGGAGGCCTATGTCCAGCAGTGAACGTCTTTCGGCTGATATGATGATGATGATGATGATGGGATTGGTATGCACTAC
The DNA here is from genome assembly GCA_949775005.1 of Orthosia gothica. NCBI lineage: Eukaryota > Metazoa > Arthropoda > Insecta > Lepidoptera > Noctuidae > Orthosia > Orthosia gothica. The sequence goes on from OX459063.1 coordinate 2,070,431, forward strand.
CGAAATGTTAAGTGGTCAATTACAAATATTTTAATTTTTCAACATCACAGGTGACACAGGTATGGGCACGTAAACAGATGTGGTGAGCACCATGTAGTATAAATCGCTTTGCGCCTTCCAGAACAAAAGAGAGGTAGAGGCCTCCCGCCATTGACCTGGTGGTCCAATATAGAAAGAGACCTCAAGCAAGCAATTGCCCGAACAGACAACCCAAGACAGAATAACATGACGCAGAAAAGTGAGGATACTCGACCCCAAATAATGGAAGCTGGGAAGGAAGAAGGAAGGAACATAGTTATCGCTGATCGAAAGTCGCCCTTATCTTATTTTATTTCAGTCAACCTTATTTTCTAAAGAGAGTTTGAATGAAGAATCTGCTAATCAGTATTTTAAATAAATTATTTAAAAGTTTGCTTGTGCTTAAGCTCTTCGATGTGAAGTAACAATGTAAAGTACTAGAACCTATTCTGGCATCTATAAGCCTCAGCGCTGCCTCTCCAAATTGTTAATATTTCAATAGTGAATTTTCATCTAGACAAGCAGTTGATTTTCTAACAATCGGTTTACGTCAAGTGGCTGGAGCTCCTCGGTATCGAAGCAGTTGTCTCAATTTATTTGATTTAATCCGATAAGAATATTGTAAAGCCTCCCAACGATTGGATATCGATTTTAATGTCTTGTTGTTTCTTCTCTAACACCAGTTATTTTTGTCGACCAGTCATTTTGCGCCTGAAGTTTTGTCAAAATCGATATATTTTGGAAACATCTATAAGACAAAAAAGAAATAGACAAGAAAAAATATATTAAAAAACAAAACTAATGCTATGCCTAGAATAACTTACAGAAGAAAAACCTTACTTAGTACCAAGCCAGTAAAGCTTCAAGATAGGAGATATTTCAAGCAAGACTATAATTCCTTCAAGCTATAAATTCGTACCAAAATTGTATCATAAATTCTTTCGGCGTATTCTACGACACTGACAGAAAATATAATAGCTATTTCATTTCTACGCTGCAAACCTAATCTTGAGATCGAAACTGTGCGATACAATTCCCGTGTTATCGAGACGCGACTCACTCGAGTGCAGTCGAGATTGTAAAATTGGAAGAGACAAGTGAGTAGCGGCAGCGACCATACAATGGGGGGAATTTCCAATTCGACAAGATTTTGGAAAGAATTTGAAGAGAACAGATAGCACATGGGGTACCTGGAATTTTCTCATAGCAAAGAAGCATTCAACACAACTTACAGTGTGATATAGCTCACATTGGAGTTTGAGCGGTTTTGAATGACTACTAATAAGCATTCTGGTAAGAATACATACATACATACATAAACTCACGCCTTTTTCCCATGGGGGTAGGCAGAAACTACAGAAAGAAAGAAGAAAGAAAAGAAAGAAAGAAAGAAAGAAAGAAAGAAAGAAGAAAGAAAAGAAAGAAAGAAGTATGTAAGGATCGTAGCAGGTGGCGTTCAGTAGTTTCTGCCTACCCCCCATGGGTAAGAATATTACTCCGTTATAAACATATAAGTATTTCAAATAAAGAAATCTCTACAGTAGCATCATAGCATCGAATTTTCAAAAGTTTTTTTCTGAAATAGACATTTGTCGCTACCTCTTATACCTTGGACCTCAACTCGCACCCAAAGCTTTTACCGTAAACACAGCAAACGCTTAATGCGGCGCAATATTTTAATTAAGAGCCGCTTGCGAGCGACACTTAATTTTACAGTGGCCATATGTGTCATACACTTGTGCGGAAAATATGTGTCATACACTCGTGCGGCAAATACAGTTACTACTTGCTTTTACGGCGTTTTGTGAACGCGCGGGTTTTTGCAGCATTCGCAGCTATAAAAATGTTTCTGCAAACGTTTTTGCTACCGTTTTCGGATCGTGGAGCGCGGAATGTGAAGTGGAAAATCTAAACTGACTGAAAGTATTAATTGTGTCTGTGTACGAACTATCACGGTATTTAATATTTAATTAAATTGTTGTAACTTTTCAAGTTTAATAGAAATTATATTTTGTTTTTGTTCGCAAGTAAATGAAGTATTCCTGACTTCTTACTCTGACAGACGCGTGGTGGAAGAATACTTCTACATTCATAAAACTAAGAAAAGATTGCACTCACCCGATGATGCAGCGACATGTTGCTTCCATTCTGGAACCTGACGATCGTCTGTAACGACGCCGGTGTCGACATACTCTTGGTAATAGACCCATTACCCGAATCCCTGTCTTGCTGCTCCTTCAACAGCAGCCCCCGAGCTATCTTCGCGTTGAGGCTCTTATTCACGTGCTGATGAGGAAGCAAGGGCGCTTCCATCGTCTTTGTCGTGTACGACGGTGAGGACGTCTGACTGAACGAGTCTGAAGATACGTTCGAGTCCTGTCGGACGCTAATGTTTGACCCTGAGCTCGGAGACCGTTTCATCGGCTGGACAGTATTCTGAGGAGGTAAGGGAGCAGGAAAAGGTGTCGCATCAGGGATTCTCGTGGGAGGGAGCGCTCTTCTAGCTGATAAGGACTGTGTATGCGCTGGGTTTCTGTTGCAGTCAAGTCTTGGTTGTGGTTGCACTGGGGCGACCGTTCTTCTGTTGCCGTTGGGGTCTGTCTGTGGTGGTATGATGGTGGTGGTGGGAGGTCTGGGTGGTGTTGGGGGCGGCACGCGTCGAGGCGGCTGCGGGGACGCACGGCGGGGCGGCGCGGGGGGCGGTACTGGGAGTGGTGTGGGTGCGACCGACGCAGTGGTACGCTGGGGCACCGGCGGTGGCGGTGGTTGCACTGGCTGGATCTGTTGTGGTGGTGGCTGGAGCTGTCACCAACAAAATAAAACTGAGTTAGCGTTTCTGTTTCTATTTCAAATCATAAAAGCTTCTAACATTAACGCAGTGAAAACTGATTTAATTTAATAACTAATAGAATTAAATTAGTTAAAAAAGTTTGAACCTGCAACGCAAACTAAGCTTTATGTTAGGCCATTAAAATTAGTTTTACAAACCATACCTACACCCTTGTAAAAATCACGATACTTCTATCAATTGCCCAGCACATTCTATAATCAAAATTTCTATAGAGAATTTGAAAAGAGAAGCTTGTGTTCTTGATAAAAATGAGTTGCTAAACAGCTCAGGTTTTAATATAAATTAAAGCCCATAGTGTTTTTTTTACATTTATTTGGAAACATAATTGGGAACGTACTTTAAAAAGTTGTAGTACCTTCATGATAGGTCTTGGCGGCGCGATCCTCGAGGGCGGACAGTATGGCAGCGCATCAGATGGGCAGTACACGAAGCCAGCCGGTCTCTGGGGTTGCGCGGGCGCACAAGCCGCCGTGCTGTGTCGTCGTGGGGTACCCACGCTCGGTCGGAGCAGTTCTAGGAGTTTCTCCCCGGGAGTCGCTGCAAGGCTGCCGGCGCGACCGCACCTGGAGATAAAGTGGTAATAAGTAACCTTTTAAAGCAGTTAGATTTATAGCATCCATAAATTGGTATTCCTTATTCAAAAACTGCAGGATGATAGGCAAGGGGGTATGACATTCTGTCAGCGATATTGACTTTCAAGCAATGGTTTGTCGTAAAAAAAAACACATAACGTTTCAATAACATTATGTAAATCCCAAACTTTTGGAATTTTTGACAATTGTTTTCGTTATTAAAAATGTTTTGTAGATAAAATTAGAAAATTGAGAACACTTGGATTTACAAATTTTTAGGTTAATTTTACTTTTATCATACATGGTCTACTCTACAGAACTGATATTTCATTTCGTCTACTCCCTTTTCTCTTCAATCTACCAGCAATCAAAAATAGAACCCACTAAATCCGTAACACAGGAATGCCATCGCCAAATCCATCGACAGCTGCCTTCGATTGCAGCTCACTCTGAATAGAATTCGTCGACAATTATCACGGCTGACGACCACCGAGAGTGGCCGACGTATTGATTCAGCAGGACCAGTTTTAACAAATGTATAGCTGGCCGTAATTGTGGCGAACATAGATAGAGTACGATGAATGTACCTTAGAATATGTATTTCATAAATGTGTGCTGAACAATTATGGGCTTTCTAATAATAATATACGCTTTTACGTTATAAAGTTCAGAATTGGATGATGTTTGACGTCGAGTTTTATCTTATAATTCGTAGACTAGAGGCAACCATGAAATAACATTATACTATATGTAAGATTCTAGCAAAACGCAAAGCGATTCCTTATTTTAAGCAAACCAGTGACGTCCACTGCACTCCGAAGTAACCACTCATCGCAATTCGTCGTTAAACACCTCTATTTACTCCCCAATCCCGCTCGTGCTATGTTAACATGCAGTAAACTTGTTCAAACACGGAAGCGAGTGGTTCCTCCGCTGCAAGCACGACCGGCGATTACACGTCCGGCCCTGAATGGTGCCAGTATGTAGGACAGTGCATACGGACAGTCGGCCCCGCTCTCAACAGAGTATGTGTTATAATTATGTGTATTTGTTTAATTATTGAGTTTAAAATTGTGGTGGTTAAATGGTTTAAACGTTTAAGTTCCGTTTGCACCATCCTGGGTTATCTTACTAACTCCGAGTTAATAGGTAGTACCTCGAGTAGAGCTAGTACCCGGGCCTATTATGTATGAAATCACTATTGCCAATTTAACGTCGCGTTATTTACTAACTCTATGACAAGTTTTTGGCGCAAGTGGGCCTAAGAAACTTGTTTAACAACATTCATAACTTCTTGTTTTGTATGTTATTGTAGGTTGTTGTGAGATTTGATAGAAGTGATTTAACAGACTCCAGTTATCAAGCAGCCAGGAAGTCTGTAATTAATCCCTGATTTGTCGTCTAATATGATTTATAAGCTTACTCGGATAATAAGCTAGCATCTTATACTTAGATTCCTGTGGCCTGTAAATTGCGGTGCATTTCATTAATAGTTATGCTATTACTGAGTTAGGTTCTCCCATCTGCCTTTCGGTCTTGAGTTGCATCCAATTGAATATATGGAAGCCATTGAATTGGTTGGGTACCCAAGTAAGCAAATGGCGATATGCGTATAATCTATCAAATACCCAGTGCGAGTGTGATGCCTCTGTACAGACTATATCACACTATCCCTACTGTCCATTCACTTGCACCCTAGATGACCTGTACAACGCTTCTGATGCTGCAATAAATGTGGCCACCTACTAGACCCAAACAGTCTGATTAAATGTTCCGTCGACACGACAAGAAGAAGACTCAGGTACCTGGGTCGAAACTCTTTTCTAATCAACTTGTAACTAACAAAACACCCAAGCAATGACACACATTTGAATTCACACAATAGAACAACCTTGCCATAAGCATAGAGCGCTAGGTAGCTAAGTACTGCTCAAACACAATACCCAGGTAAACAGGAACTCTTGATGTCACCCGGTGATCACGGTTCCGGGTAATGAACGGCTGCAAGCCGGACCGGACATGTCCGTCAGGCTTGGAATGCGTTAATGAACATGCTTCATTGTGATTGGCTGCGATCGATCAAGCTTCACTCTGATTACCTGCGGGAACTCATCAATAGATGCGGTGACATTTGAATGGTTGGATGTGGGTTTGATGACAATATTTTCGACATTTATAGGGAATTCCGCGGTTGTTATTCAACAGATCAGGAATGATTAATCAATTCCGGGTTTATGATTTAAATGTGAATTCTAGTGGAACTGGGGCGATGCCAATCTAGTCAGTTTCAATGCTGCTAAGATCCAGGCTGTCTTTTTCCACAAAAAATAGCCTATTCCACCCGGCTCCATCTATTCGTGGTGTAACCGTGCCGATAACGGACCATCTCGACCTTCTTAGTGTTAAGTTGACATCGACCCTCAATTTTGGTCCATTAATTGAGGCAAAGGCTAAGTTGGCTGCAAAAAAGTTGGAGATCCTTGCAAAGGTTAGACGATACTTCACGCCTGAAAAGCTGCTCAAATTGTATAAAGTGCAAGTTCAGGCATGCATGGAGTACTGCTCTCACCTCTGGGATGGATCTGCCAAATATCAACTTGATGCACTTGAGTTGATTGATAAACGGGCCAAAAGTCTTATCGGCAACGATGCACTGGTCGCCTCAAAGCCTTGAACATCGTGAGTGGCCATGTCTGTCGTTTACTTTTCGGCGAGTGTGTGATGGAACTGCACAATTTGATTCCGCCTAGCCCTTTCCATCATCGAACAACAAGACGTACGGCAATGCGCCACTGGTACATGGTGGTCATCCCACGTATACGTACAAAGCGTTTTGCGAATACTTTCATTGTGCGCACAGCTAAGGAATGCAATTCCCTGCCGGGGTCTTTGTTTCCTGATAGCTACAACCTTAGGGTCTTTAAGTCATGAGTGAATAGGTAACTTCTAGGCTAGCGTGCTTCACCATCGACCACATCGTCGCTTACTATCAGGCGAGTTAGTGGTCAAACGCGAGCCTATCGATAAATAAAAATAAAAAAAGAACTTTGCGTGTTTTTAAGTTTCCGTACCTGAAGGGTCCAAATGGAACTTTATTGCAGTCACTCAAGTGAAGTCCTGTCTGTCCGTCATTTGTCACAATATTTTGTTACGAAGAATTTTTTAACTTCCCATTGATCTATGAACTTGAAATTTGGTGATAATGTTTACTATTACGTATATTTTACTAACTAATACCGATATATTCTAAATTTATTAAAGAACCCTAAATGTGCGCAGTCCGACACGCCACTTGACCGGTTTTTTATTAAAATGAAATACGCACACTTACTACGATCAAATAAAGATCTTATCACACTACACACTTGACTTGAGAATCTTATGACTGCTTCGATAATTATGCTACAGCGAGCAGAGTTTATAAGACTGAATTTTGATCGAAACATAACATTGAAACTTATATAACAACAACTTTTTTGTTTGGTATCGAAACGCTAAGAAGAAAAACTACGACCTAATTACATAGTCAACCTGCGTATGACATTGTTTTTTGCTTTTCAATTCAGACGAATCGGTGATTTTGCATTGATAACAATATTCATGAATGAATAATTGGATCTGTATTGTTTACACCACAGTGTTAATTCCTATCGATTCTGCGGCTAAAGTTTTAGTACACCTTCAAAGTTTACGAGCAGATAAATCAACAGCGAGCCGGTGCGAGTTGCGAGTGAAATCGTTAATTTGTTAGATGTAAAGCTACTCAAGTGGCGCCAAGTTGCTGTGCCTCCGCTTCCTAACTCGCGCGTCTTCAACTTACGATATACCACTTACTAATACAATTCTGTAATGAGTGTAAAGTACTGCTTCATCTGATCTATTCTTGGGGAATGGATCGATGTATTTGTTTATTAGCTTTGAGTTTCAATCTGAAAGATTCAGGATATGCTTTCCCATAATGCTGCCCAATCCTGTATTTCTGAGATACTTACCTGATAGTTTATATCTAACATGCTTTCGTGTCTGTGGTTGTAAGGTAACTTATAAAAATATTTTTGTGTAAGATGGAGAACGCCATAAACAGTTACTCGATAAATACATCACAGTTTGGGCACCATAGCCACGATCTTCTAATTCTATTCTCCACTTAGTCTTCTTGTCGTGTCTAGATAACTGACAATCGATTCTTATTCTGATGACTCTTTTACTTTGTCCAAAGTTACATACATACCTACATTTTAAAATAATGTATAATTATTTTAGGTACCTTAAATGTTTATTTACACCCGAAACCCCAAAGCACAAAAACCACATAGAAATCGGTGGAAAACTGGTGAATGTTGTGTTTCCATCGATTACAGTAGTAAATGGAGCGGCTAATGGTGGCTGCTGATTACACGCTCGTAATCAAGCGAATGCCGCCGCTTTGATTCGCCGCCCGGCCCATCTAAGGTTTGATTACATCGATTCTTTTGGTTTTACAGCGATTTCATGAGTTGTGTTTTGTTTTTCTTTTTTGGAAGTTTCTAGAAGTCTAAGGGCACAAACAGAGTACTTATTTATTTACTGTTTATATTGGCACCAGTTATAATTCTGGAACCTGACAAGTTGCGCTGAAAAAGTCCTCTAAGCGAGGATGGTCGCGAGGTGAACGGCCTAGGGTGCGTTCGCCACATTATTAATTGTGATCTAGACTCATCCCATCTCATCTAGGAAGATTTGTGTTTTCCATTTGGTTCAAAGATTTAATCAACTATTACTGCACTAACTGCACCTAAAGACCCTAAAATAATCCCTTTCACCTTGTTCCAGTAAATCCTGAATAGGTACAGCAATATTGCCGCGAATGACATCAATTTCTCAAGCCTGTCCTGAACTTAGCCCTCTAACAGGCCTCCCCAATCCCCCCCTCTTTGTCTGGCAGTTTATTAATCTAAACAGCGTGACGAGACGTGACATCACTGACGATGATGCTCAGAGACGATGACATAAACGAAGGGCGGATTATGAATGCGGAGTAAGATGGATACTCTTCTTATGGTTGTAGTTTGTGGACTAAGAATAAGGAAAACCTATACATTTGTTTATTTCTGCTGTCAGAAAAGCTTACTACACAGTAGAGCAGTGTTACAATTTCGAAGTACAATAAAGTATATTCTGTCTATCCGTCTAGATCGCTTACCTCAGAAAATGAAGACGTTAAATACGTGTTTACATCATAAGTAACATGATTATAACAACCTTAACGAGATACAGTGTTCAAAACAAAAATTGCTCAGATAAATACACATTTTAGCCGACAGTTTGTTCCAGTAGCAGCTTGCAAAGATTTAGTTTTTAACCCCCGCTGGAAAAGAGGGTTGTTATAAGTTTCACGTGTGTTGCTGTGTATCTGTGTGTCTGTGTATCTGTGTGTCTGTCTGTGGCATCATAGCGCCTAAACGGATGAACCGGTTTTGATTTAGTTTTTTTTGTTTGAAAGGTGAATTTGGCGAAAGTGTCATAAGCTATGTTTGAATAAAATCGGTTCAGCCGTTCAAAAGTTATGGGCGTTTTACTGTTTGAATCGGGGTGTTTTCGCAAGATAAATGTGTCGGGGGTTTTTTAAACTTTGAAATTTTACTTTTTTACCCGACTGCCGAAGGAGGGTAATGTGTTTATCAGTCTATGTATGTATGTATGTATGTATGTATGTAAGTATGTATGTATGTATGTTTGTTCCTATGTGGCGTTCCAGAGACCAAACGCGTTGGCCGATTTTGATAATTCGTACGTCAATCGATGCGTCTTAACTCTGCGAGTGTCATAGGCTACATTAAAATTGGATAATAAAAAAATGGCGGATTTTGGGTGCCATATTGTGGGGGCCCAAATTTTTTTTTTCTTCCAAACCCATCGTATGGGGTATCAAAATAAAGGGTTTTAAGAGGTGATTTCAAAAATATATAACACTTATATGTTTAATTGTATCTAATTCGGAAAAACTAACTAAAAAGTTATAAATAAAAAAACTTAATTAAAAAAATCAAAAAAACCCGACTGCTTCAAAAGCGAACTAAAAAGTCGTAAACAAGGAAAAAATCATGCTGTGCAGGCGGAGGATACACCAGATTTTGGTCAGCCAGCCGGCGAATATGTATCCTCCGACTGCACAGCATGATTTTTTCCTTGTTTACGACTTTTTAGTTCGCTTTTGAAGCAGTCGGGTTTTTTTGATTTTTTTTCATTGAAATGTAAGTAATGTTTTATAAAAAAATCTCAACACAAGGCAGTGTTAGCTCTACGAACCATTTTTCTTCACCATTTATGAATTTCACTAGCGAACTACCAACTTTCAGAAAGACACTTGAAGTGGATCAATAAGAAAATTAAATTCACGTGTACCACAAGAAGGGAGAATTCCCCCTTCTGGCAAACTTAACGGTCTCACAAATTGGTGCGATTAATCATGTAGCCGAGGATATGTCGGCGACATCGCGAGGATCCGATGATAATTGTGACGGATTCCGATCAAATACAATTCGTTTTATTGGACTTTTGACGGTTTTTGGTCGCTTTGAAAAAAGATAGATGTTGTTGTGGTCTAAATTGTGTCACCCTTTTATTTATAGCATGATCCGATCGGATAGTTATATATGTCGGTATAATGCTTGGGTTTACCACAATGAGACATTGTCGCATTCTTTGATCCGGTTTTATTTCGAAATGCGATTTTACTTTAATTTGGGTTGATCAAAAACGATAGACTCGTTACTATTTATCCTACTTTCTACATCTTTTCCAGCATTTTATGAGCTAGCTAACTCCTGTGGGATAGCTCACAAATATGTCACGCTAATTTTTACGGGATAGAAAGCCTAGCACTCGATTATGAGTAGTTTTCACTATAATAATATTATAAAGGCGAAAGTTTGTGTGTGTTTGTACGTTTGTTACTCTTTCACGCAAAAATTACGGAACGGAGCTGGATGAAATTTAACACAGAGATAGATTATAGTCTGGAATAGCACATAAGATGCATTTAATCCCGGGAATATGTAAAAAAAATCCTGTGTTATAGGGGCCAACCATTCGTCTGTTATGGTTATTTTTGAAAAGTTTGATGTATAACATCACACCTGTTTTCGCGAAGTGTTAGACAGATGTATACCTATCGTCATCCTCATAAGTTTTTTAGTGTTCCCACTGCTGGGACATAGGCCTCCTGCCGTTGAGGGAGGGAATGGGCCTTTAATCCACCACGCGAGCCCAGGGCAGGCCGACATGTGACACCCACCAACCCGCACAGCGGCAGCGTGCTGGATGACATTATAATTGTCAGGTGTATATCTAATACATACACTTTTATAATTGTGTTTAAGTCCCACGTCAGAGGCGCTAGCCTTTTGCTTTTCCAACTGCTAAATTCCAGATGGAATATCTCAAAATCGCTTTTGTTGAGCCGGGAATTGAGGCTAGGACCCCTAAGAGCACGTTCTTCTCATAGAGATCTGCGCTATGAAATGTGTAATTAGCTTAACCTTTTTGACTGACCGATCTTGACAATTCAAAAATGTCTGAAATGGCTTAATTGAAATAAATGCGTTAAGTTTGTAGCGTTTGCAACCACTAGACTAAAGGACCAGTCGCTCCCTTTACCTAAAATATTTAGTATAATAATCATTTTAAATCCGAATTTCAACACCCCAATACTGTCGCCACCGAACTAATAATAATTGAGTACCTAAGTACGCCTTCCCTTTGTACAAAACAGTTTTGACATTTATCACTAAAATAAACGGTTTGAAACACAAAGCTTGCTCAGAAACGATCTCCTTATATTATATCAATAGTTGTTGAGTAAAACATGATTAAATTCGATTCAATTGGGCACTTATGAAACATCAGACGTTAGTGTATGGATCATATTGGTCGTTTCTGATAGAGAAGCAAGACCGGCAAGACATCCCATGGTTATTATTTTTAAAGATAAATATGTTTTACAATGTTTCTAAGAGTTGAGTCGTTGTCTCGTTTAATTCAATAATGGGGACATTAGAATGGAATTTGGGAATTCTGCGCCATTTGGCAAAATTTATGTAACGATGGATAGACACCTGACACTGATGGACACCTGATTGGTCCCGAAAAGTTACTGTTGATAGGTTATAATAACTGTGGGTTTTTATTGACTTTTGATACTCTTTTGCACAAAAAAGAATTAATCAGATAACAACCGCACTATTATTTGTAAGCTTAAGACGACGACTAACGCCAACGACCTTGAAGGAACAAAACGCGCACTCGTTTCACACCCGCGCGACCCAAAATTTAGTAGTTTTTTGTACTTTCCTTATTATTCTATGACTTTAAAAAAAATACCTTCAAATCAAAATGTAGATAATTAAATTGTCTTTGATATGGTGTCAATTTCATTAAAATACGCCTAGCGGTTTTGGTGTGATTGTCGTGTTTTTGTCCGATTTAGACATAACTTTACAAATTAATTACACTATGTTATACGAATAAAACTCAAAATGTGCTCAGATGAAATTATTAAGAAAATGGTCTAATATAACATATATTTTTTCCAATAAATAACGACTAGCCGTTGAGACGTGATTCTCATTTTAAAATCAGCTACTCAAGGGAATCGGCGCCTTAATTTCATTTCAATCATTATAATATTTCAGCCCATCTTTACTAGATGCTAAAATTAAAGAAGTATAATAAAGCTACGGCGTAGCAGCTTCGTAAGCTACGCTACGGCGTAGCAAGTGACAGAGTTTTGTTAGAATGTCAATAATAGCCACGAAATTAAAAACGTTAATGCCATTGAAATCTTGTCTTAGCGATCAAAGTCAAAAACTTTCCAAATTGTAGGTATTTTTGACAGATTGACACTGAGATCGGAATGCGCTTGCGCACTGCTTTGCGGACTGTTCTTAAAATACGGGTTATATCCATTTAATTATTTATTTGTATGTAATGACTTCCAGTTATTCCGTTTTAGAAAATTTTACCTCGAAAATATATTACAACAATTGCAGAGCGGCTAAAAGCTCGTAATTCAGTTTAGCTTCATTATTCAGTAACTTGTTAACTGACTGCAATACAGTGGGAACGGTGTTCAGTTCGAGTGTTTACTGCAATGAAATCCAGCCAACTAGCTGAAATGCGCTTCACTGAAATGCGGCTACAAACTAAAGATACCGGTTTAAAGTGGTATTTTCAGTTAAGAAATAAAAGGGTTTCTGCTCATCTTTGTCTTAACTTTGAAAAACGTTGACAATTATTTTTAAATAGATAAAGTATCCATGTGTATTCTTGCACGTTCTTCTTCATAGATATCTATGCTTTGAAACTAGTTTAATCTTTTTTCTCTTTAATTGAAATAAATGCCTTGAGTTTATGTTCAAGAGGAATTTATAACTCATCACGCAAAAGTACTCATACGCAGCTATTAGATAACTAACTTTATCTCTAAAGGAAATTAAAAAAATCTCCAGCCAGAAATACTCGTAAAGAATTTCAGCAATACTCATAGAAGATTTTTCCCAATCTTTTTCTTCCGAATTCGAATCTTGATAACAAAACTTTTTGATCTCGATCTGTTAGCAAAGTTAAATTGAAAGTTGATAGGTAAACCGATGGAAGTCGGTCCTGATATAAATGAGTTTTAATAGTTAGAGGCCTTTTACTTTTATTACTGATGAGGTCTACGATAGCGGTGTAATTGAAAGTCGAGGTCAGCGTTAGGATGGTGTGGAAGTTAGTTGCTATGCGTGTCTGGGTTCTAATGTTATGATAATATGTAGCAACTTCCATGGCCCACCTGGAAATCTTTAAACCAATACCGAAGCCAAGTGGGTCACTTGCTGTGTGGTCTGTGCAAGCACAACTTAGATAGATGGGGGTACTCCAGTGACTTGAAGTGCATTGCGGAGCTATGTCCCAAACAATGACCCACCACCCACTCAGCGGTTTTGTGCTCTCTGTGCAACAAGACCTGAACCCTAAAGGACCTTTGTGAGGCAAATTGAAAACGCTGTTAACGTGTCTGAATTCTGGTCAAAACTTATATAATAGGGATGTTTTCTGGGTAGAAAAATAATAAGTATATTTAGTCCGTCAGTGAGATTATCAAATAATATTGGTGACGTATTATTTTGCATTATCAAATTAATGTAAATAGACAAAGATAAAGCGCATCAAAGTTCAGGAGTGGGGGCTTGTGACGTCACTTTGTCAGTAAAAGAAAAAAAAGTTAGATCAAAAAATCAAAAAACCCGACTGCTTCACAAGTTAACTAAAAGACCTAAAAAATCTGGTGTATCCTCCGCCTGCAGAGCATGATTTTCTCCTTGTTTACGGCTTTTTAGTTCACTTGTGAAGCAGTCGGGTTTTTTGATTTTTTGATTTAACTTTTTATATTTATAACTTTTTTGTTAGTTTTTTTTTTATAATTAGGTACATTTAAACATATAAGTATTATATATTTTTGAAATCTCCTTTTAAAACCCTTTATTTTGATACCCCACACGATGGGTTTGCAAGAAAAAAATATTTGGGCCCCCACGATATGGCGCCCAAAATCCGCAATTTTTCTATTATCCAATTTTAATGTAGCCAGTGACACTCGCAGGGTTACGACGAATCGATTGACGTATGAATCATCAAAATCGGCCAACGCGTTTGGTCTCTGGAACGCCATATAGGAACAAACATACATACATACATACATAGACTGATAAACACATTACCCTCCTTTGGCAGTTATATTATATACGTGTCCAATATTTTTAGGTCATCTAACTGACGGACTAAATAGTTTTTTATTGTCATCATCCCTATTGTGGATTCATTGATACGAAGAAGAATGTTATGAGTGTGTTGTGTTTCTATACTCTATTACATAACTTAGAATCGCAGCTGTATTTGAAGAAGGGTTAGGCAGCGGCTGCGGTCCACCTATAGCAAACCCACACCAGTTTGGTTCAAGATAGGTGCACCGTGTAACACAAATTTAGCCAGTTATATTTTAGTCGCAATATTATAAAGCTGAAGAGTTTGTTTGTTTGAACGCGCTAATCTCAGGAACTACTGGTTGGAATTGAAAAATTATTTTTGTGTTGGATAGTCCATTTATCGAGGCAGGTTATAGGCTATATAACATCACGCTACGACTAATAGGAGCCGAGCATAAATGAAAATATTGCAAAAACGGGCAAAGATATTCCTTTTTGAGAGCTTCTATTGCGTGCGCTGCGTAAACGGTTTAAGTTACGCAAATATCATATATGATTGAAATGTTCCTCTTTAAAAGTTCTTCAAAAAAGTGCGCGACAGCATAATTATGTCTATCTTTTAAGATTGACCCACAATAGCAACTTTTATGTTCTAAATTTTAATTAGATCGCCGCTGCCGGTAGAAACAAAAGTTGGTTACATTCGTATAGTAGTATTTTATTTCTTATTCAAATAGATAGTTCAACGAGTTGGTAGGTAGGTAGGGTAGGGTAGGGTAGGGTAGGGTAGGGTAGGGTAGGGTAGGGTAGGGTAGGGTAGGTTAGGGTAGTGTAGGGTAGGGCAGTGTAGGGTAGTGTAGGGTCGGGTAGGGTAGGGTCGGGTAGGGTAGGGTAGGGTAGGGTAGTGTAGGGTAGGGTAGTGTAGGGTAGGGTAGGGTAGGGTAGGGTAGGTAGGGTAGATAAATGTGTGGGGTAATAGGGTCGGGTAGGGTAGGTTAGGGTAAGGTAGTGTAGGGTAGTGTAGGGTCGGGTAGGGTAGGGTAGGTAGTGTAAGGTAGGGTAGGTAGGGTAGATAAATGTTTGGTCTTTTTATGGGAAAACAAAGTTTGCTGGGTCAGCTAGTACTAGCTATGCCCGCATCTTCGCACCCGTCAACTGAACGAACACAACATAACCACACACAACACCACATCAACATCAACAACAACTTAACACAACATCAACAACAACAACAACATCAACATCTTAACACTGCCATTCAGAAAATGACGTTAAATGCACAACGCCATCTATCTCATATAGAGTTCAACTGTCCGAGTATCGAATTGCGTGTGTTGTGATATTTTACTTCATGAACACTTTAAATTCATCTAACTTTTTATAGCGTGAACCGATTGCAATGAAACAAAAATTAATTAATATTTCAAGTATCGAACAATTTTTAAATGTAAAAGTTATATACATTGGTTTCATACGTTTTACATGATGCGTGCACAACTAAACAGACAAAAATTCCAATAATTCTGGAAATGGGTTCTGTTGGTTATCCTCTACCACCCTGGCTATTTTTTTTGGAATTATTGTCGATGTACAAAAACGACTTTTCTACAGATTTATATATGTATTGATTGGTAATTGGGGTCATGCAGTCAATGACAGCTATTAAACAATTCCAGTAGCAAAACCACTTTGCCCAACCCAGAAATACAACTAAGTAACTCATGCACAGCGGTAAACGCGTGATCTAAAGATCTTGAATTCAAACTTCATCTATTGAACGGTTAATTTAAACCTACTGATAAGTAAACATAAACAAACATAAATACTTAACATTGGCATTAGATAAGGGAGACAGTGAGAGCGTGACAGGGGACGGTATAGAAGAAGAAAACGTGTTGCACCGACTTCAAATAACATGGGTCTAGGGCAGGAAGATGATGAGATAATGTTGATTAAAAGACGCGTTAACTTCTCAAGGAAAATATCAAACATTTAATTTCCTACGCTCGGATACAACCGCGCCTCCTAAATTCCGAGCAAGTTCTAATAATTCTAACATAACCTCTAAACAGTGATAAATCTTGGGCCCTTTGTCGCGTGTGTGACAAATTTGTCTCATTTAGTCACGTCGTACTGCTATGTGCTCAGCTGTACCGAGATATTGGTCTGAGAGAGTACCTACTTACCTAGGTACAGTTAGCAGAAGAAATAGGATAGACGTAATGTCTAAACCAACCCAAAATGGAATGATAGTAGTCGTGTACTGGATTGGCAGGGTTTTGGTGATGATGTGTTAGTTCTGAAAGACTACTTATGTCATTGAGATATAGTTAAACACACCGTTTAAAATTATTTACATTTTGAACTGGTTGTTCGATTCAATTCAAGGTGAAATAGAAGTAAATGAAAACCTCTTAGTCCCACTTGCGCCAAATTATCTTATTGTTGAATGATGGTTGCAGATTTTGTTCTTGATTTAAGGTACGTATGCTTAGTAACCGAATCCATTAAGCGCCTGTTGGAGTGGGGCAGAGTAGACGGTAACAGGCCACGCGGGGGGCAACGATGAGGTGCACCGACCAAATTAAATCTGCGGTTGGAGGTCCAGTAAATGAATGCGCCAACCTTTCATCTAACAGAGCCAAATGGAAAGAGATCGTGAGGCGAGTGACAAGGACACCAGCGATCGGACAAAATTCATCGTGACCACGAACGCTCTGTCAAGAGCGAAACGAAGAAGAAGGAGAAGAATCCGTAGTAAGTTATCCTAATCTATACTAATATTATAAAGCTGAAAAGTTTGTTTGTTTGAACGCGCTAATCTCAGGAACTACTGGTTGGAATTGAAAAAAAAGTTAATTCTATTTTTGTGTTGTTTTACCATTTATCGAGGAAGGTTATAGGCTATATAGCATCACGCTACGACCAATAGGTGCGGAGAATAAATGAAAAATGTTGCAAAAACGACCAAAATTATTCCTTTTTGAGAGCTTCCGTTGCGTGAATTAAGTAAGCGACAACGGAAGAGTTTAAAAATAAACTTTATTTGATCCCAGTTACAGCAAGACAGTAATTACTTAATTCTACAAAATGTTGATCTTATATACTAATCTTATTGCTAACCAATCATCTCTGCTAATGACGCATGTCCTAGATATTATTATATGCTGACATATAGCTGTTATTCTAATATAATATAATTATTGGCTGATGAAGCTAATATTGGGGGATTGGGGTTCCTTAACTCCTCCCTCCCTAAGAGAGAAATTATCCGAAGGCGTCGCAGATGACTTCGGAGAATTTCGGCAAAAACGAAAAACATTTAATTTGTATGAGATGACGACAATAATTATTATGATAATGATATACTCTAAAATGGTCCATACGCTAATTTCTATTGTCACTATTTGGGTTGTATCGTCACTTTCACTAAATTTGGCACTTTGTAACAATTCTTTCACGTCACTAAAGTCCACGTTTCTTAGGTCGACCTTCTCCGTCCTTGTCTGTATGTCTTGTTGAAGCTCTGGCATCTCGACCAATGGGAGCTTGAAACTGGAAATTGTAGTGTTTGTGGCGGCACCAACAATTACTCCTCCTATTTGCGCCTCGCATTGTTGACTCAGTGTCACGATATAGGTCCCAAAGATGTTGTATTTGCGGATTTCCTCATTGCAGTTTTCGGTAATGATCAGGTTGTCCTCTGTGTAGACCAACCATTGGCTATCCGTTATCTTCTGCACCTTAGGTTTTTCTATCTTGATACGATTCTTTACGCAGCTATTGTAGTTATTCTTCATCAACATAATTTGTTCTATACAGGTCTCGACTGGATTCTGAGCTAAATTACTTTCATCACAAAGAAATCTGTCATTTTCAATTTCAGTACATGAGTTTACCACGGGCATGTATTTCAATCGATTCACCATTAGGTAAGGGTATTTGGGAATAATGGTAAAAGTGTCTGGAGAATGGAAAATAGGAATAGGAATAACCTTATAATAATTATATGTTTCGTTGTCTATTAGAGGGACTTCTAACACAAATACTAATCTATTGTTATTTAAATATGATTTGACTATGATATTACGTTCTAGTTTTATTAAATTACTTTTACTAACTGGATATATTATTGTCCTAGCATGTTTACTAATTGTTTCTAAACTGCTGTACAGTTCTGTGCTATTTATAATAGACTGGTGCAAAACATTTAGTTTGCTAAAGGCGATTGCGGACTCTATTTCTTGTATGTTCTCATAACAAGTTCGAAAGTTGCTTAAAATTTGGTACATAGTATCTATTATTCGTAGTAACTTGTTAAATTTGAATTCATTTTCAGCTAGTTTTTCTATGCCATTAGTGTGTGAGCCTAATCTTTTAATATTTGAATTTATGATTTCTGAGTCATTAACTAATTTATCGAAAGCTTTTTGCATTGATGACACTTTACGTTCGACTGCATGTTCTCTATTCTGGAGTAAAACGATTTCCTTCTCATATTTAATTGCATCGTCTTCATCTAAATTACCAGATATAGCTTTTACAAATGAGCCCAGAGGGTTGAACAAAGCTCGTTTGTTTCTATGATTAAGGGGTAAAATTTGATATAATTTATCTTTAGTAAGTCTTATTAAATACTCGATTTGGTTTTCTATACCTAAAGTTTCATTACTTAATTTGCTTTCTATAATTTTCGATTTCATATTGTTAAAATCGCGAATATTATTATCTATTTGTAAGCTTAAGGATTCTAAATCTAAAATCTTAAATATAGTCCAATAATTATTCTTCTTCACCGCTACTCCCATCTTCAACGACGCTATCCCCGGATTCCGAGTGAAGTTCTGGAGTTCCAGCGTGAATCCTGACATCACTAGTACCAGAAGTACTAGGCATGACCTGTGGAGGACGTTTTACATTTTTTATCGCCACTCTAGTTGGTCTTTTATTTAATTCTACAGGCACTATATTACGTTCGGTTTCACCAGTGATTTCGGCTTTTTCATAGCGAGGTTTTTCCTTAGCTTTCCTAGTCCTAGTATTCTTCATGTAAATAGTATCTCCTGTCTTAAGGACTGGTGTTTCTTCACCTCCTTTCCTATCTCTTACCTTAAGTTTATCTGTGTTTAATTTATCTGTTACAAATTCGTATAGTACTTTGAGACGTTTCCTATGATCTAATAATAATTTCTGAGTTAAATTTTTCTCCCTATCGACATTAAATACATTTCCGGCATCGGTATGCCCAAAGACTAGTTCAAAAGGCGTAAAATCTGTCGCTGAGTGTATGGTGTTATTATATGCCATAATAGCATACGTCATAACGGAAGCTGCATCTAAATCGTTTTTTTCATATTTTGCTAATCGGTAAATTTCGATGATAGTAGAATGGAATCTCTCGACTATTGCCATAGAACTGGGATTGTTTGGAGTCCCTATGTGCAATTCTATTTTGTATAGACTTATCATTTCCTTAATTAACATGTTATTAAATTCTGTCCCTGAATCACAACTTATTCTACTGGGCAATCCATAAATACTAAAATATTTAATTAATGCTCTAACTATCTCTGGTGTACTCCTATTAGGTACCTCTATTGCCTGTGCTAATTTACTAAAAGCATCTACAATAGTTAAATAATATTTTCCTTCAATGTATAATAGATCCATAAAAGCTTCTTGGAATGGACTATTCTGAGTTTGGGTTAACTGAATTTGAGGTTTAATGGGCTTTCTATCGTACTTCATTTTTCTACACATTTCGCAGCTGTTAATAACTGTTGTAACTATTTCTTTCATGTTTGGCCACCAATAATATCTCTTAAGTTTAGCTAAAGTTTCCCTAATGCCTCTATGACAGGTTTTCCCGTCGTGGTATTTCATAATAACTTCTTTCTGATCCTCTTCTGACTCTGTCAAATTGATCACTCTTTCTGTACATTCTGTTAACTTAACTGAACCCTTTTTAAACAAGTTAATAACCATGTTTGAAAAAGATTTTCTAAACGATGGATGTTCAAAATAAATATGATATTTATGTTTAGGATCTATATATTCTTTTAGAAAGTCTTTAACTAATTTGTCATTATTTGTTGGTAAGTGAACTTCAAAAATTTTCTGTTTATTATTAGAAATATCCTTTACTGTCAATTTATCTTTAAACCATGAGTGAACTAAAATTTGTCTAGCTTTAGTATCTACAGCTTCATTTAAAATAGGAATACCTTCATGTTCCCTATTTGAAACTGAATTAGCTGTGACGCCATCATCAGAATCCGAAAGTTCTATCGTTTCTATGGGCGTTTCGTCAAATTGCAGCTCTTCATCTATAATTTTTTGTATTCGCTCTTTCCTATCACCTACGTTAACAAATATCGAATCTAAATCGTCGTTAATTGCATTAATTTTAATCCTAGATAAGGCATCTGCATTTGTATTTTGAGGCCCTTTCTTGTACTTAACCTCGTAGTCATATTCCTCTAAGCGTAAACGCCAACGCGTGAGCTTACTGTTGGGTTCTTTTAATGAATACAGCCATGCTAATGGTCTATGGTCTGTAAAGATAATAAATTTATTGCCATATAGATAAGGCCTAAAATGCTTAACTGCCCATATTATGGCTAAAAGCTCCTTCTCAATAGTACTGTATTTTACTTCTGTGTCACTCAGAGTCCTGCTAGCATATGCTACTGGCTTGTCTGAGCCTATTGATCCTTGTGACAATACAGCCCCAATTGCAAAATTCGATGCGTCGGTAGTTAAAATAAAACTTTTACTAAAATCGGGATACTGTAATAAAGGTGCGTTTGTTAAAAGTTTTTTACATGTTTCAAAACATTCCCTATACTCATCATTAATAATTATTTTACGACCTTTCTTTAAACAAGCTGTTAAAGGTCTAGTTATTTTTGCAAAATCTTTGATGAATTTCCTATAATAACCAATGAGTCCTAAAAAGCTTTTTATTTGTGTAACTGTTTCTGGAATAGGATATCTTAAGATTGCATCAATTTTATCATTATTTGGCTTCAATCCTTCACTTGTAATAGTGTGCCCTAAGTAAAGAACTTCCTTTCTAAGAAAATGTGATTTGTCGAGTTGTATTTTTAAATTTGTCGCCCGAAAACGATCAAAAACTGCTCTAAGTTTTTCTACATGCTGAGTCAGCGATTTAGAAAAAATTATGACGTCATCAAGGTATACCAGGCAATGTTAGCCCTGGAGACCTCTTAGAACGTTATCCATAGCCCTCTGAAATGTTGCAGGTGCTGTTTTTAACCCAAACGGCATCCTGTTAAATTCATAATGTCCTGAAGGTGTACTGAAAGCTGTTTTCGCCCTATCTTCTTTCTGGACCTCGATTTGATGGTATCCACTAGCTAAATCTAAGGTAGTAAAATAGGTACTATTGCCTAGCATATCAAATAAATCATTTATGTTGGGCAAAGGGTATTTGTCATCGGTAGTAATTTCATTGAGACGTCTATAATCAACTACCATCCTCCATTTTTGCTGTCCTGATGAATCTAATTTTTTTGGCACTAAATGTACGGGAGCACTCCAGGGGGAGTGTGATTCCTGGATGATATTGTCCCTTAACATTTTATCTACCTGATTCCTAATTTCTTTCGATTGAATGGGAGGTAACCTATGTGCTTTAATATTTATAGGATCTTCATTCCTTGTTCTAATTCTATGTTTTACTTGATTTGTAAACGTTAATGGAATATTCTCACAATAAAATATGTCCTTATACTCATTACATAGCCCTTCGATGGTTTTACGTTCCTCAGAATTCATGTGGTCTAACTGTAATTTTTTTAAATTATCTGTTAGCATCCTATCTATTTCTATGTTATTTTCTGTAAAATTAATGTGAACAGATGGGTTCTGCCTGTAAGGTTCGACCGTAAAAGGTCCTGTTACCACTAAGGTTCTGGTTTCATCCGTATAATTCTGAATAACGGTTGATGCGTAACCTTTAATACACTTAACTAATGCGGTGGGCATTCGAATCCCTTCCGAAAATTGTTTAAATTGTAGTATAGCTTCCCCGTCTAGTAAGTTGACTGGCAATCTAACTCTTAATTCACTACGAGATGGCAATTGATATACCTCTCTCATAGGTGGTGCGTATATTATTGGAATATTCGCATTTTTTAAATGCAAAACTTGACTTTCCATGTTTATTTTTGCCTGTAACTGTTTAAGTAGGTTACTACCTATTAACCCATCATACCTATCATCAACACTGTAAACATAAAATTTATGAAATTCCTTACTGCAAAACGTAGCTGGTAAAGGAATAAATGCCGTTTCGCTATGAACACTCGATGCGTGAGTACTAACAACTTCGAAGGGTTCATATTGCAACCGATCCCTAAAGTACTTGTTTGCAATGTGTGGGCTTATGAAAGACCTAACACTGCCTGTATCTATCATAAACACTGCATTTAATTCTGGTACAACTATGTGTGGTAAGTTAAGACATTTATTGCAATTAATTTTTATTCGCTCTCTAGGGTAGAGGCGGTTATACAAAAATTTCCCTGTCTGGGATCTTCAGGAATTTCCTGGAACTCATTATTTGAGTTGTCAAAACTTGGTTCGTTATAGCTATGATTATTAGTGTAATTAACACGGCGTGAACTTGCAGTGCGCATAGTAACGTCAGTGTTCGACTTTGAACCCGGCGGAGATGCTTGCGCTGCAAAAGGTGACGTTCGCGGTGCATATGCCGTGGACTGTTGGCTTTGTTGCGCCATCGGAAACTGTGACCTACTTGTCCTATTGTTATGATCATTATTATTTGTCCGATTGAAATTATTTTGATTATAATGTTGCCTATAATTCCTAAACTGCTGCGAATTGTTCATCGTAATTGAACTACTCGTGGCGTTATTCGGTGCAACTGCACTGGATAGGCTCTGCGAATTATACTTCGCACTATTGAAATCGGAAAAAATATTTTTATTAGATCTATTATAATTGCGGTGATCGTTTGTTTTAGAATTATAGACTGATTGAAAGTTCTGTTCTTCTAAAACAATTTTCAACGCGTCTTCCAATGTCGAAACGTCGCGTAAACGAACTAACCTAACTAGGAATGGCGGTAAATTGAATAGAAAAACATTCATCGCCCTATTACTGTAGATTATCTGCTTAGCCTTCCGTAAAGAGTCATCAGCAATAGTCTCTGATATTTTGGAAAATAAAATGCTTCTCATATGCTGTATCCTATGACACAAATCTAAGTAACTTTCACCTTTGTTAATTTTACAGGATTCTAACTCCATTGCTAGACAATCTTCAGTACGTGGGTCGCCAAAGTGTTGATTTAACAGCATTTTTAGCTCATCCCACGTATTTATAGAGTCCCTTTCGCCTACCAAACTAGCTGCTTCGCCTGTTAATCTACTTGTTACTACATGAAATAAATAATTGTTTTGTACAACGCTCCCTTGGAATGTTGTTAAAATGTATTCACATTTTTTAATAAATAAGGGTAACGCTCTAACATCGCCATTAAATACTGGAATTATGTTTACCATCTCTTGCGGAACACGGTTTATACCTTCCATTATGAAGTGAAATAACGAAGCTTCACAAAAAGTAAGCACAAAAATTAATAAATTATCCCTAACTATTTACTACAACTAACAATCTATAAAATATTATTACGGCGTTGTCCAATCCCTAATAATACACACAACATAGATTAATACAAGGTTGGGATGCAAATGGAAGAGCTGAGAGGAAGGTGAAAAGATTTACTCACAATTCCGCAGCTATCTTCATGATCCCTGAATTACTGCTTGGCTCCTGGTCCTCTCCTGGCTTGATGTGGCTTCTTAATGTATTTGTTTGTTCGGTGATCTCTGCTGAACCGTTGAAACGGACGTCGGCTGCTTCCCGTAGATGTGGATACGTGACAGACTGACTACAGAGATCCTACCGGCTGCGCCAATTAAGTAAGCGACAACGGAAGAGTTTAAAAATAAACTTTATTTGATCCCAGTTACAGCAAGACAGTAATTACTTAATTCTACAAAATGTTGATCTTATATACTAATCTTATTGCTAACCAATCATCTCTGCTAATGACGCATGTCCTAGATATTATATGCTGACATATAGCTGTTATTCTAATATAATATAATTATTGGCTGATGAAGCTAATATTGGGGGATTGGGGTTCCTTAACTCGTGCGCTGCGTAAGCGGTTAAAGTTAGACGACATTCATATAAGTAGTGTAGGTAAGGTAGGTTGCCAGTTGACGAGAGCGAAGCCACGTGGAACCGCTAATAATAAACGGCTTAAGAAAGTTTCATTAAGCAACTGTGTTCTTTTATATTTTTAAGATAATTTTATTTCAAATTGTGCCTTAAGTTATAAATAAAAGATATTATTATTAATAAGGACCATTATATCTTAAGTGTAATTTCGACGCTGTCTGTACCCATCTAGGGCGGCCTCATCAATCAGCTACGGGACGTTTAGGAGTATTGCTGCGTTCCTAGGGGCTCCTAGCGATGTGGGGTTTGGGGGTCTCCTAACGGAACGGCTATCAAGATGGGAAGTGTCTTAAGGAGTAATCGATGGTGGCCTTGTAGTATAAAGTTTTCTCATTAACCTGTCCGCTTTATCTTTTGGATCACTTTTGTACTTAAGTTTATTGATTTGGTTACGAGAAGAAAAATATATGTGACTATTAAATAAATATTTATGTCAGTAGTTCCCCCTTTCACACGGGACTTTAACCTGGTGTACAGTGGGTGTACTATATGACTCAACCAAAAGTTTTGTTATATACAAGCGTGTTGTACCTTTGTGTGTGTATAGTTATTATTAAAGCATGGTTTTGTCTTGGTGAGAGAACCCCCTAAACATATGTAAAAAGTTTCAGATAGAAGTCCTTTGGGAAGGGGTCCACTCTGCGGCTTCTCTCGACAAGCTGCACCTAGTCAGTTATCACGTTTTCGCCCTGAATATGCTTGTTTAAAAATCCTGCCAGCTCCCTCTCTAAAAATACGAGCTCTGCATAAAATAATCTTGTCAGGCAACCATCAATAAATCTCTTTTCTCCAAGGATTCAATAAAAAATAACTGTTTATTTATCATCTGTGTTCGCAAACAAACTCGTTAGGTGGTTAGGGCGGGTGTACGTAAAGGCGAATCTACATGGCACGCAAATCAAGTTTTGGCAAATTGCAGCGTTGTTACATAAACGTTCAGTTATAAGGAACACTAAATTAAAATGATTTTAATTATTACAATAGTTCACGAACTTAGAATTTAAAATTTGCAGTCAATAAAGGAATATTTTTGTACCAGACAGAGGCTTCGAGCTAGAAAAATGAATAATAAATAAATTTGCTTTTTGGTTGTTCTATTACTATTTTTGATTAAATAAAAACGGGATAATTGCCTCATAGGATTGCTTTATAAACCAGAAATACAAAGCAAGATTGATGTTAAGTTATGTTAATATCAACATAACACATTAAAACAGTTTGCAAAAAACATGCTATCTTGACGGATCACAAACCCTTAACTGGCGAACAAATTCACTTGCAGATCGTCAGCTGTTGATAAATCGCCGCAAATATTATGTTTTGTTTACTTTTAATCATGAATGAGACGAGAATGCAGATTTTTGTTTGGTAACACAATTCAACATTTTGGTAGGTAAACTGGTGGTCGTAGGTAGGTACGAGTTTTCAGAGCTGTAATATTAATGACACACACACACACAGTGTGTCACACAGTGAGGAGGCCTGTGTTCCAGCAGTACATTAATAGGCTGATGATGATGATAAATATTAATGTATGAAATTGGCTATGTCAAACTATTGAGTAGCATACGGTTTAAAATCCTTTATTTCTCAAAGATTACAAATCACTTACGAGGAGAAATAAAATATAAAACAAAACTTAAGCAATTTCAAGTACAGATGCGCATAGACGGTATTATTGTAAAAAATAAGAATATTACATTTCTGGGTTAGTGGGTAATTTGAATTAACTTTGTCATTCGTGTTAACTAACGACAGCTTTTGAGCAGATAAAAGGAACGGTTTACATGGAGTGAGTACGATAATAATATTGGACTCGGACTGATTTACTTTTTTGTGATGCCTTTTAAAATATGTTGTCTTAATAACTTTTTGAATAGACATATTGACTTAGTATCTTTTATATGTTTAGGTAAAGAGTTGTAGATCTGTGCTCCTTGATACAAAATACACTTTTTACCGTAATTAGTTCGAGGTTTATATAGTTGTATATCAAGTGCTCGCCTAGAGCTACGGGTATATATTTGATTGTATGTTGTGAATTTTATTTGTGTGTGTATGTTTTTGTTTAAAAATTTTCGTATTAAAATACATGTGTTATTTTGGTAAATTTGAGCAATATTAAATAATTTTGTCTCGTTATAAATTTTGATAGTTGGAGTTAAATAATTGTAGTGGAAGAGGACTTTTATTATTCTATTTTGCGCTCTTTGTAATTTATCAACATGCGTTTTGGCAGCCGATCCCCACACTTCTATCAAGTAATCAATGTGAGATTTTACCAATGAATTATAGATTCATTGGTATTCAAGAGTCATCCTCAACACTCTTCAAACATCACGTAAAAACGTCTGGAAAGAAGGGACAAAGCAAATGCCAGTGCACCTTGAGGCAATAAAGACGAATATCAGAAAATAAAGTCACTTTGATACTTCTAAAAAAAAAATGGCCTTGAAAGAAGGTCACAGCACGTAAGGAGGTCAAGGAACTAGCTCCAATGGCTCTCTGATATGTACTCATGCTTTGGTTTCTTGTCACCACCGCTGTGATGCAACCAGGGATGAATGTTAAGTTTCAGAGAACAAATTGCAGAGTTACAAAGGTTGAGAACTTTAGGAAAAACAATATGACAAAATAAATACACATTATTGAATACTTACTATACAAAAGCAAAAAAAAAATACTTAATGATTCAAAAAAAATTCTAGCAATAATTTAAAAGTGTCTAATAATGATTAGCATTGGAACGAAGTCCTTTGTGATATCTAATCAACCCTCGCTCAATACAACTTCCGACAAACGACTGATTGACAAAAAATGACTTTAACCGCGTGAAACGTGCTTTATTATCTCAAGGGATCATTATACCAAGTTTATCGGGATAAAAAGTAGCCTATGTGCATTCCAGACTACGAGTATAATCACTGTGCTAAATTTTATCCAGATCCGTTCAGCCATTCTGGCGTGATTGAATAACAGACATCCATCCATTTAATCAGTACGATTATGGACTGAAGCCTGTGCAATAAATGTCATGGTAATAAACGAAAGTACTTTACTTTGCAAAACCGAAACGTGGCTTACACGACACTAATAAATAAACTACGATGAAAAATCAGTGAGGGTACAGAAAAAGAAGCAGTGTACAAGAATATATTATCATCAAAATAATCTAATGACATACAATTACAAAGTTTGGGTACGAGTATAATGCTATCAATTGTACTTCTAAAATCGTAAGTCAATATCGATAGAAAGAGGGTCATATTATAGGCATCTTGATATTTTGGCATGCCGAGGTCTGCGTAATCCAGTACAAACTGGTTGTGTGCCGTAATTACCGAAACAATTAAAAAGTGTCTCGCATGGATGCACGTTTTAGAAATCCAAGGAGTTAAATATGAGCATTCTATTTGATTCATTTTCAGTTGCAGAAGTCTCAAACAACCCTAAGTAATACAGATCTCCTGCAACCATTTCTAACTTATTTACTTTAAAAACAAGAATTTCTTCTTAAGCACAGAAAATTACATTTCAAATGTTCTCGTCCTTGGTCTATAAATTCGAAAGCTCCTTTGACAGCCCAAGAGTTTTCAATAGCCCTCTTTCAAAATCTTTGACATTGTAGGTACAAACATTATTACGACGATAGTATTTTTATCAGCAACTTGCAATAAAGTAATAATCAGCAAGCCTAGCAAAGAGTCTGCGGACGACAGTCTAGTCTGGTGGAAACTTGGCAAGTCTTGCTATATTAGTTTGCACGGCAAACGATGATGCAACCCGTTTAAATCGACTTTATAGCTCGCACTTTATTAGTTATATCAGGAAATCTTCGGGTATGAATGTATTTTTGTGGTTTGTGTTTTCAAAGGAAAAATATGATGAATTCCAAAGAATAAACTTACTTAATTTTAGTTACACACAGTCGTAGGGATCTAGGTCGAATTTTAAAAGGCTTTAACACTAATGTTTCTAATATAGAGATTTGGGACAACAAACAATAATGCTAATAATGTTATCGTTGAGTTGTGAGAATACTTTAAGCATACTAAGTAATTTACGAAAAATAAATAAAAGAAAAGAACGAAAAAGACTTTAGGTATGATAAGTTATAAATCGGTCTTCAACTTCTAAAGAAAATATTGCAATAAAGCTCGCTTGGAACAGTAATCACCTGAAAATTAAAAAACAAATCTAACAACGCAAAGATGGAGAAAAATTCAAGATAACAGTTATTAAATCTCAAAACAACAACAAAAAAATCTCTCAACATTATTCTTAAAATTAATAATTAATTCAAACAACACCAATAAACCTCAAGTTGCGAACAAATCCGTTTAATTAAAACACAAGAGCAAAGTTTTCTCAATAAGCGCGTCCTACCACGGTGGGAGGCGCGGTAAGACGGCGCTTGTCAAACGGCCTGTGAGTTACGAAGTAAACTCACCGAGATCACTAACTAGATTATTGTAGGAGTTACAGTCGTATTGCTGGCGGTGTCAATGACCCAGGGTATCGTCTAGAAATGCACTAAATATTAGCAGGAATTAATGACGTGATGAAAGAGGCACACCTTCGAATAACTGCCTAGCACAACACAACTACCGGGCTATGTGTCGGTTGCATTAATTCAAATGCTCAAGCATCGTTATAAAAAGTGTGTAAACATGTCATAAGTCCGACAAGTCGCCTGGTGATAGTAGCCCTCGAGTATCCCATAGAGATTCTCGTCTCTCGGTGGTCGAGAAACTGTCATCATGTATATGGGGTTTTTCTTCTTTGTAGTTACAAGTTTTCGCCCGCCCGCTTAATTGTAGGATATCACAAAGGAAAAACTCCCGAGATAAAAGGTACCATATTATGTCTTAATCCAGAGTGTCTAGTCTAGATAGATGTTAATCTATCAGCGATAGTGATCGTCGAAATGCCAAATTTCGATGATGCTTGGCAATCCCATAGATTTAAGACATTTAACCCATCGCTATCGCAACGCTTTTGTTGATAGAATGTCACTTGTCTAGAGCCTGTATAATCAGGGCTTTCGTTTTTGTAAATGGTTCTACTCACCGTCCTCTGCCGGAGTCGTCGTCGTCTGCCGAGCCGTCTCCTTGCAGCTGCATGCCGCCCTGCGCCCACGTCACCGTCAGCCAATCTGTGGAAAACACATCACATGAGAGGATAAACAAACGCTCTTCAATAGGTAGGAACATACGTCACAGACAAATTTCATTAGCCTCATGTTTTAAATCTAATTAATTACTAGGAATTACATTTTTGAGACATGTTTAACGTAAGTAAATACTTAAAATAACTTTATAAGAATACATTTCTACTTTATAGTTCTAGCAAAAACAAGAGCTTGATTTATCATAGTTTTAATTTATATAAATTCAAAACAGTTAATAGAGAGAAGAATAAATAAACATAGAAGAGCACATAAGTGCTACTTATTTCAAAAGGATCGAGTCTATAAACTATGTGTATTACCGGTGACAGCTTCAGATGGATCACAAGAATAAGTCTAAAAGGAGTATCAATGATGGATCGAACAAATAACTTGTAAAGTGCGAAACTTGGGCGGATCAATAGTATATTTATAGTTTCTCGCCGATAATCCGTATTGAGACGGAGAGTGGTAAATGAAACTAAGAACGTTGCTTAAAATAGGTCTTCAATTAATAGACTTAACGTCTTGGAACTTTGGTAAGTTTAGAAACAGAGTTTATGGCTTCGTCGGCGAATAGTGTTGCTATTGATACACTAAGAATAAGCGTGTAATACGTGATCGGAATCGCGACTGCTGAACGTGTAATCCTGGGTTCGAATACCAGGTCGGCCAAAAAGACCCCGGACGTGTCAGATTGCCGTAATATCGGACTATGAGAATAAAGGTAGTATACCTGTGTTTGCGTTCTCTGTTTTGCACTAAGTGTAATAGCTCCAGCGTACTTGTCTAATATACGTTGAGATTGGCCAGTGTGACCGAAATCTGGATGATTATAATTTAAGTAGCTGAGAAAGTTATGCAATAAAAACTCACTAGTGAGTGGACCTATTATATCTTTAATCTCGAACTAAAGAACTCCACCTTTAATAAAAAACCGTCTCCAACTTATGAAAACTGGCGGTAGAAAGTTTGACTCCGGATGATAAATCATTGGGAAGCACACGTAGTTTCAATAGGCAGAGATAACTATCTGTTTCTGACGTCCCCTCAGTAAATGCTGCACTCTTCAACGGCTTTTTGTACTGAATATTTAAGACTACATATAATACTGTAAAGAGGAGCACTTTGCTATATTATAAAAGCTACATGGATCGATCTTCAAAGTTAAATAACACTTGCTGAGGTCGGTCCGTTGGTGACCGACGACCACCTCAACATACCGTGATTCTTTTGTGCCTCGGAAAACACGTTAAGCTGTTGGTCCTGGCTGTCATTTTTAGATCTTTGATAGTTATTGCAGATGGTCAGAAGTCAGGCAATCTGACACCAGTCTTGCCAAGTGATATCTAATGTGAGGGTCAAGGTCGAAGATAGGCAGTCGCTCCATGTAAAACACTGGCACTCAGCTGTATTCGGTAAGACTGGAGCTGACGCCGATAAAGTTAAGAAAACGCAGATTTAGTGACGTACAATACTGGATTAGTAAGCAGAGATGATTGAACATCCTTCAATGGTCTACCTATTAGCGATTTTCCCCAGCTTTACTCGGCTGTGATTTACCTTTTTTTTGTCGTCGGTGGAAATCTTCAAAAGGCGCCTGGACTTTTGGGGGAAGACCCGGGACTGTGGGATTTTTACCTCACTAAAAACATCCCGGTGATCACCATCAGCACATGAAACCCTCGTTACCTCATAAAAGACCATTCGGAACCCCCTCTGTGCAACGTCTGCTAGGGCAGACCCCTAGGGAGACTGCGAAGCGTCTCCCCTGAGCCTCGCTGCGCACGGCAGCTCGTGACCTATCATGACATAGAGATTCTGTGCCTTGTCTAAATGACATATAACATCAAACCTATGAGGATCTCGTGGCTAAATAATTACAACCGGTCGATCTCTAAGTTTAAGCAAAGCTTGCCGATGTCAAGCTGCATCCCCAAGGTTAGACTGGAAGACCCCAACGTATTTGGGAAAAGTCTAGGCAGATTAACTGGCACCTTTGAAAAGTTATTTAGACATATAAACTCAAAGCGATGGTTGATTAAAATGATGCGGTATTTTCAATTAGCTAGTAAATTGGGTGCCTATGTTAATAAACAGTTCATTTGTAAAATGAAACTATTTGTATTTGGTTCATTATCGATGGATTTATTCATTTTGACTGATTTAAATTGAAATATCTGTAAGCTTTATTATCTAGACTATCAATGCTTATTTATTAAAATAACTACGTAAAATAACTAGTTTTACACATACCTAAAAAGTTATACATTCTTAAAAATAATTAGTTCAAATTAAATAAAGAATGCGACACTGCAAAAACTACGTTATTGGATACTGACTCTAAAGATTTGAAAAGCCCGTATATTAGCAGATTTATCGAGATATTTTTATTGAGCGTCCACTTAAACGTAATCTGGCATAATCTAGAGTGGCTTACGGCTAAAAGGCAATCTCAAATGCTCTTCGGATAAAACAACGAATCATCGAGAAAAACGATTACTGTAAGATATCATTTACATCAAAGAAGCTGCGCAGATACAGAAACTCGAATTAATCTTTGAACTTTTCTTACTAGATGCCTTAAAGGTATCTTAAAAATTAAGAAAAAAGTTGTTCCAACTATGTTCTTTTATACTAGGTACCAGAAATCATGTTCTGCTTAGCCTAATCCCACTACATAATGTTGGGGTTTGCGATCACATAAACCAGATGCAGCTGTAGACCAATATTATATATACATGCAGCAAATGCTTATTTCACCGCCATAACCCAGTTACTGGGTAACACGACACCATTTCGCAAGAATTACTCTTTTTATCCGACTGCGGGCGGGTAGTGTTTTTCGAGCGGCTGAATGTATGTCCATTTCTATAGCACGCTCTACAACCCAAACGGCTTGACTGATCATGAAATATGTGGTGTCGTTGGATTCGTCTCAATTGTAGGAGTGACATTGGATATATATTTTTGAAAATAGCATCCCATTAAATTGTTTCGTTATCCTAACAATATGGGTATCAAATAAAAGCTACTAAATATACCATTCCAAAAATATTTATATTGTAACAATTTTTGTTCCTATTTTGGCACAAATTCAAGATAAGCGTAACTTTGATAGCAAAATAGCCACATAACTTATTTCGAGAACTCGTTCATTTCTTAAGCTAAAAAGGCTGAAATAAATCAAATTATTATCAAAACAAAAACCCGACAAAAAAAAATACTGAAAAGAAAAAAACAAGTACTAAATATAATTTATACATTAAATATTATGAGGTGCTGCAGACAAACGAAGTTTTGGTCGGTTTTTCTATAATTTTAAGTCGGGTTTTTTGTTTTTATAAAAAAAAACCATTACCAGTACCCAAGTAAACACAAAACATCGGATCTTCGAAACATCCGAATTCCGAATAACTTCCCTTCTGATTGTAAGCCGAGCTTCGCTTCGCAAATCAAACAAAAAGATTCAGTCGTGAGTACTTTGTACTCCGATGTATCTGAAGTACTTTGTACTCCGATGTATCCGAAGTACTTTGTACTTCGATCAGGGACTGTCCCTTCGAAGATATCTCGTAATTGAATTAAACACGACTAATGGGATGGAGTCTCGATCACAAAGAGGTTCTTTCAAATTATCTTCACGGATATGTCGGATCATTTGGGGAATTTTAATAAAGGAGGATTCTATGAGCCTTAAAAGGATGTACTCGTAGGTGATATAAAGTTTAGTAGATATATCAGAGTTGATATATCCTATACTATTTAACGAGCAATATTTGTATATAATATGTTTAATATATATTAGTAATCTAGTTCTCGAAAACGGCTCTAACGGTTTATAAAATGTGCAATATAGGGGTTTTTGGAGGTAAGAAATCGGTATAGCTTGGTCCGCATATAGGGGTAAATCTCGAAAAAAAAATGTTTTCTCTATTTTCACCCGAGCAGAGTTCGGTCGCCAGGTACTATATTGGAAAAGACATTAAAAAACAAGTAAAATTTCAAAATTTAAAAACCCCCGACACATTTATCTTGCGAAAACACCGCGATTCAAACAGAAAAACGCCCATGACTTTTGAACGGCTGAACCGATTTTATTCAAACATAGCTAAGAACACTCTCGACAAAATTACCTTTCAAACAAAAAAAACTAAATAAAAATCGGTTCATCCGTTTAGGCGCTATGATGCCACAGACAGACACACAGATACACAGATACACAGACACACAGATACACAGCAACACACGTGAAACTTATAACACCCCTCTTTTTCCGGCGGGAGTTAAAAATAAGTATTTGATTTTTACGTCACTTCTTGTGCCATCTAAGAAAATATGAAGTCAAGTAATCGTTCTTCTCCTCCTTGCATCGGTTCCCCAATGCTGGGGGTCGTGACCACATCATAGTTTCAAAACTTTCTGCTTGACGAAGTTTCTCCACTTGCTCCTACTTCAACAAGCTACATGCAAAGCTGCTGTCGGATTTGGTCTGACCAGCGTATAAGATTTCTTCTTCTAGGCCGTTTACGCCCGTCTTTTCTTTCAGTAAGTTGTCACCAGATGGTGAATCCTAAGTTTAAATTACAAATATCGTTTTTGTTTTGTTTTCACATGGCATTGCTACCTAGTGCAAATACGTATTTAGGTTATGAATACCAATAAATGTTTTTTATTGGTATTATTTATATATTTAAGATAAGAATATTGAACGAAATGAAGGCAGGGAAGGCCGTTATTAGGAATCTTATAAGAATGTATAATATAATAATGTACTTTGTTAGGGGACACCCCTTCCTGGAATACTGTCAGAAATTTTAATAAGCTTGATAATATTAACTTTTTGTAAAAGTGTTTTCCTCGTTCTCGGAAAATTATTCCAAGACTGAAAACGTTGCTTTATATAATAAAATTATATTTATGATGTTGTCGTCGGATGCTTTAGCTCCTAGTTACACATATTTTTCGCCCACTTCTGATGTTAAATTCAGATGTATTAAATCTATTTGATAATGTCTTACTGGAAAACATGATGTTCTATCAGGAACAAGAGACAAATTATGTTAAAGCACCCCATAAATCAATCCTTCATAAAAATAAATAAATAAACGTATAAGAATTAAATGGTGCATTCTAGGAAAACAAACGCCATAAACTTTTAAAGACGTCCACGTAGGCGTTCAACAAACACCATTTCCTTCACAAAATATTTGTGTTTCTTTTTAATCTAAACAGAAAAATATTTACTTATAACTCGGAAAATAAATTGTTCAGCGAAGAAATTCATTATTTACGTAGTAGTGGTTGCCATGACAACCCCACAAACCTTAGACTTGGCCACTTCTCTAGTCGCGAAACCTTTACAAAGTTACAACAATAGGTACATTGTTTTTCTTTGTTTTTGTTTTACAATTAGAGTGTTTTATTATGTTTCTCGTTTGTAATTAATAGAACAATTGAATCGGATTCCTTTTGATAACGTTTTTATTTTTGTCGTAAAGTGTTCTGTTGCCAAGTTTTTCTTTTCAATTTTTGACTTTAGATTCGATTATTTTCACGGAACAATTTTTTATTGAACTTTTGTTAAATTTTATCTTGTTTTGGTATTGTAGGATAAATATGATTACAAAAGAGGAAATTTTGGAGAGAAAGTTATTTTTAACCTACTTACCAAAAAGGAACAGGTTCTATGTTCGACTTAACGTATGTTATTTTTATTTTTTGTGTATTGTATGTTCACCGATATCTCCGTCAATTGTGGACCGGGATTGCTCCAATTGCATGTCTGTTTATTGTTTATACCATATCATAACATAACATTACGCCACTACGCTCTAAAGGAGTACGCAGATGTGTACAGTTCACCTTGGTACACTCTCATTTCACCGGTTATGTTCAGTTTCATGACATTCGGGTAATCTTTTCTGGCATTATAGGTACCTTATTTAACTACTTGCCGGTTTAGGTAGGTATAACTAAAAAGTAAAAATAAAAAAAAAATATACGAAAAAATACTACCGACTTCCAAATAACAAAACTACAAAGTGAATAATAACTTTATTTTTGTAAGTCGGTGTCCATAACGTAAAAAATTGGTACCTATCAAAGACACCGACTGACACAAACTTACTTATGTTATGATATGGTATAAACAATAAACAGACATACAATTGCAGCAATCCCGTTCCACAATTGACGGAGAAATCGGTGAAAACACAAAAAAAAACAAAACAAACGTAAAGTCGATCATAGAACCTCCTCCTTTTTGGAAAGTCGGTTAAAATTGTGAATATTTACAGACTGAACAGACTGGGTGAAAGCTGGTATAACCACGATAGAGTTTACTGCTGAGATGGAATCTTATAGAGAAGTATACGTATAGAGGAAGCAGACATTTTATGCCGACCATAAAGAAATTGAAATCATAACAAGAGAACGAATGACCTTATTTTAGTACATTTAAATTGACCGCCGGTTAACCGACACCCAAAACCAACTAAACCGACATCCCTGTAAATAGATAAAGGCGTTAGCACAATCACAAAAGCATTCCGCGAATATTTGCGAGGCTCGCGCAAATACATATCTGGCGTGACGCGGCATAACTCCGTTCTGAAAGGGTTGAGTTAAGACGGCACAAACACGACATAGTACGAGGATTTATACTTGTATTATAAATATACCGGCACGTCTATACTTCTATAAGCACAGGATGGTCGCTGTTCGCAGAAATGCAATATTGCTTGACTATTAATACGCTGACAGCGGAAAGGTTATAGCGATTCATATTAAACCAGTAAGCATAGGAATTTGTCGAAGAAGGTTACACATCGGGAGGAGACAACATAAATTTAAAAAAAAAACAATTACGACTTCAAATAGTTCGCAAGAAGAATCGTGAGGAATTGTATTCTACGTTACAGCTTTTCACCTGATAGTTTTTTTTCAAATTAGCCATCCATAGCAGTTGTGGACTATCATCTAATAATGTAGCGATCTTGAGATAAGCCAGCACAGTCTATTTTAAAGTCTAAATATTTTCATGGAAATGGTTTTTTAATTAAATTTTTTAATTATCATCTAATAATCTATTGTTAAAACCTTTTTTTTTATTCTAATAAGTACACCCTGGCCATTACTGTTTTGACAGCTATTTCTTTCTTACATTATATCTGTCACTGCTCTTCATATATCTTTGTAAAATATAATACACGTCGTTTATCCTGTTAAAAATAGTTTTCCTTACTAGCCAACTCCATTAGCTCTGCTAAATTAATCCAATATATAAACAAGTGGTTATGGTCCCTCCAACGTCCACCACGGTACAGCAGTCAAGAGCGGATTCCAGTAAAGCGGTAACAAATTCTTCCAATATGACAAATGCAATAAGTATTAGTAAGCTAAATGGTCACAATTTCAACACTTGGGCATTTAGTTTGGAGTGCTATCTGACGGACGTCGACTTATGGGACGTTGTGATTCAAGCGGTCGATCCCGCTGATCCCATCGCCACGCGCAGAGACGCGAAGGCACGAGCTAAGATTTGCCTCACGTGTGACGAGTCGGTGTTTCCAATAATCAGGTCAGCGAAAACCGCATACGATACTTTTAATTGTATAAAAAAGGCTTACGCTGACAGCGGGCTTACAAGGAGATTAGCTTTAATGAAGAGTCTCCTAGGAAATACTTACACAGGAAACATACAAGAGTATGTGAACAAGGCGTTATCAACGCAGCAAGAACTTCAGGGAATAGGAGCAGCAGTAGATGACGAATTTCTTGGCATTATTATGCTTGCTGGACTTCCAGAAAAATTTCATCCACTCGTCATGGCTCTTGAACATTCCAACACGAAGATTTCATCGGAAAATGTGGTGACAGCACTTCTCAAAGAGGATGTGCGCACCGCAACAGCTACTACCACCAGAGGACCTGACAACGCAGCGCTACAAACGAAAGAAGAGAAGAAAAAGTTCTGTACCTATTGTAAAAAGCTAGGGCACGTTGTATCGCAATGTAGAAAGCTTAGACAGAAGAAAGGCAAAAATGTTTCGGCTAACACTTCTACACATTATACATCCGAATTCACACTTTCATCCTGTTTTTCTAACATTCCTCCCTCAGGTTCTCAAGACTGGTATATTGACTCTGGCGCAACTTCCCATATGAGTAACAGGAGAGATTGGTATGCAACCATGTCATCCCATGTCACCCCTATTACAGTTGCTAACAAGGAGCAATTACTAAGCCATGGTAAAGGTACTGTAAATATTCATATTTCCGATTGTGTAAATAGAATTAGTGATGTTCTTTATATCCCTGACCTTGCTACAAATCTTTTATCTGTAAGCAGTTTAGTTAAAAAAGGCTTCGATGTTTTATTTACATCGAGAGGCGCAAGCATCATCCAAAAAGGCGGATGTCAAGTGACAGGATCTGTCATTGCTACAGGATCAAACCATAACGGAATATATAGGTTGGATCTGAGTAGTTCACAAGCGTTGTATTCTTCGACCAAAGAGTCTGCAATGCTGTGGCATAGGCGCCTTGGCCACCTAAATGCAAAAAGTATGGATATACTTAGAAATAAATCAATCGGTTTAGATTACAACGGTAGCTACACTGAAAAGTGTGTTCCCTGCCTACAAGGTAAATTAGCTAAAAAGCCGTTTAAGAAATCTAAAATTAAATCAAGCAAAGTCCTACAGTTAATCCATTCGGACTTATGTGGACCTATGAGTACGCACTCATGGGGCGGAGCTTTGTACTTATTGACTTTTACCGATGATTTTAGTCGCAAAACTTTTGGATATCTTTTGAAAACAAAAGCCGAAGTTTATACAAAGTTTGTAGAGTTTAAACATTTAGTAGAGAATCAAACCGGAGAGAGAATAAAAGTCCTACGTTCGGACAATGGTCGTGAATATGTAAATAACGATATGTGTACCTTTCTTAAGGAAAATGGCATCGTGCATCAAACCACGATACCGTACACACCTCAACAGAATGGGGTTTCCGAACGAGTAAACCGGACAATAATCGAAAAAGCTCGATCAATGCTCCAAGACTCAAAACTACCCTTGGCGTATTGGGGAGAAGCGGTAAATACGGCCATCTATCTCA
The DNA here is from genome assembly GCA_949775005.1 of Orthosia gothica. Lineage (NCBI taxonomy): Eukaryota > Metazoa > Arthropoda > Insecta > Lepidoptera > Noctuidae > Orthosia > Orthosia gothica. Next base: position 2,109,185 of record OX459063.1, read on the forward strand.
AGAACCGTATACCAACGCAAGCTTTGAACAACAAAATACCAGAAGAACTGTGGAGTGGCAACAAAGTCAACTTATCTCACTTAAGAGTTTTTGGTTGCGAAGCTCACGTTCTTGTACCTAAAGGAAAACGTACCAAACTGGATTCTAAGACACAAAAGTGTGTTTTTGTTGGCTATGCTACAGAAAGCAAAGGATACCGTCTTATAAATCCCGAAAATCCTCGAGTGATAATTGTCGCTAGAGATATTGTCTTCATAGAGGACAAGACGCCGGTAGATTCACAAAATTCTTCTTCCAGCGAGACGCTACCCTCGCCACAGTCGCAAGAAATCCTTGTACCCATTCAAGATGAGGAGCAACTAGTTCCACAAACGCAGCATCATTCACAGCCAGAGACACTACCTGAAATGTCATCTTCTGATCAGCCGACAGCCTTACATGATCCTGTAATGCCTGAAGTATTACCAGGCGCTCCCGAAGCTGAACCCAGTGAAGAGCCAACCATCGAAAGAAGATATCCTATTAGGGAACGACATCCTCCTAAACGATATAGTCAGTGTGGCCTCTTCATGACTTCAGACCTCGAACCGGAGACTTATAAAGAAATTACAGATCACCCCCAAAAAGAAATATGGCTCGAAGCAATGAAGGCTGAATATGATTCATTAATGAAGCATGGAACATGGATCCTAGTTGACCGACCCTCCGATAGGAAAACTACAAAGAGTAAATGGGTATTTAAAATTAAAAAGGACACAAGTGGACAGATAACTAAATACAAAGCCAGGCTAGTAGCAAAAGGATTCACCCAAGTAGCAGGTGTGGACTACGGCGAAACTTTTTCTCCTGTTGCTAGACTGTCTTCAGTACGGCTATTAATAGCAGTTGCTGTCCAAAACAACTTGCAAGTAGAACACCTTGATGTGGAGACTGCCTTTTTAAATGGAGACTTAGAGGAGGAGATTTATATGGAACAACCTGAAGGTTTCTCAACCGACCCGAAGGGCAAAGTATGTCTTCTCAAGAAGTCCATTTATGGCCTTAAACAAGCTCCACGCCAATGGAACAAAAAGGTGTGTGAAGCAATGGAAACATTGTCTCTAACTCAAGCCACGACAGAACACTGCCTCTACTATAAAAGAGAAGGCAATGACTTCCTCGTTGTCGCAGTTTTTGTTGATGACTTTTTTTTGCTTAGCAATAATGCTAAATTAAAAGAGAATTTCAAGAATGTTCTCAAGAAAATGTTCTCTGTCAAAGATCTAGGTCCCCTTAAGGATTGTCTCGGAATGAGAGTTATCCAAAAGGAAGGTTGTATAACTCTAGATCAGACCAAGTATATACAAAAACTGTTACACAAGTTTGGCATGAATGACGCTATTCCCGTGACTACACCATTGGAACCTGGCCTTAAACTTGCGTTACCTGACAAAGAAGAGGAAAATATTGAAGTCCCCTATCAGGAGCTTATCGGCTCATTAATGTACGTTTCCATATGTACACGACCAGACATTGCACATGCTGTCTCGTACTTGTCTCAATTCAACGTACATTACGGGGAGGTGCACTGGAGAGCCGCTAAGAGAGTTCTTCGATACCTAAAGGAGACTATACACCTCAAACTGTTATACAAACCAGGTCAGTCCTATCCAACAGGATATGCCGATGCGGACTATGGGAATAACTTAATAGATAGGCGATCCTTCACAGGATTCATATTTTTAATGAGTGGAGCTCCCATCTCATGGGAAGCGCGTAAGCAACGCACAGTCGCTCTTTCCACGACAGAAGCTGAGTATATGGCTCTCGGGGAAGCTTGCAAAGAGGCAATATACCTAAAATCGCTCATTTCAGAAATATTCGCCATCATTCATCCTATTGTCATTCATTCAGACAATCAAAGTTCAATTAAACTGGCCCACAACAACACATATCACGCACGCACTAAACACATAGACATCAAACACCATTTCATTCGAGACTCACTTGCACATCACAACCTAACCCTGAAATATGTACCAAGTAATGATAACATTGCCGATATTCTCACAAAACCTTTACCAAGGATTAAGCATGCTAGATGTGCAAATCTCTTAGGTTTACTTTAGTGTAGGTTTTGTACAGTGTTTTAAATTTGTTGGTATGTATATAGTTGTGTATTATATAGTGAGTAATAGGTAGGTGTCTACAGGATGTTCTTTTTTCTTGTAAATGAATACAGAATGTTTTTATTTGTGTGTTAGTGTTAAGTGTACAGTGAACTTTGATATGATGTTTATTTTTTGTAAATTCTCTGTAAATTCTATTCCATATACAGGGTGTCCGTATTACGGGGAGGTGTTAAAACCTTTTTTTTTATTCTAATAAGTACACCCTGGCCATTACTGTTTTGACAGCTATTTCTTTCTTACATTATATCTGTCACTGCTCTTCATATATCTTTGTAAAATATAATACACGTCGTTTATCCTGTTAAAAATAGTTTTCCTTACTAGCCAACTCCATTAGCTCTGCTAAATTAATCCAATATATAAACAAGTGTATTCTACGTTACAGCTTTTCACCTGATAGTTTTTTTTCAAATTAGCCATCCATAGCAGTTGTGGACTATCATCTAATAATGTAGCGATCTTGAGATAAGCCAGCACAGTCTATTTTAAAGTCTAAATATTTTCATGGAAATGGTTTTTTAATTAAAACAATTAGAAAACAATTTCCATGGAAATATTTAGACTAATAGATATTTCTTTCTGTATATCGTATTGATGCATTGTCGCATCCAGCTGTGCACAGGAGCTTTAATGCAAGGTCCGGTCTGGACGAGTGAGTTGTGAAGGCAGTATTCAGTGTTGCTACTTTTGCGACTAGCCGTCGTAAACTTTTACTCTTCGCAAACGTTTGCACACCCGGTCAGTGCTGATATAACTAGCTAAGAAAATGAATATTCTCTGGCAGTTCACGCGGAATAAAATGGATATTCGTCAGCTGTAAGCATTGTTTGACTACACCTAGGTACCCACTGTATTGATTTTGAAAGTAGATCGTATATACCATCACGTCTGTTTTTCCGTAAGGTTAGACAGAGATGTTTCTACAGTACCTCAATTCCGCCAATTACGTTTATGTCTCATGTAGATAACTATGCTTTTGTTGGTTATGTTTTTTTCTTTTTGCCTCCATTTATCTACTCCCAAACTCCCTGAGAAATTTCAGGACTTCAGACTGGTGCGACCACTGGACTAATGGTTATTTGAGTCACTTGTATTGAATTTCATACAGTAGTTATAAAAAATCTTATAATAAAAAGCTTGCAAAGTCCATATATGGCGCCACTAGAGCTGCACAAAGTAAGAGGTGTTGGCCGCGCGCCAACGAATAATAACTTCGCTTTGACCCACGAGCGCCTACTGGCTGCTGTCTTATGCTTGTCAAGGGCAGCATATCAAAATACTATAGTATTTGCAATTTCTGTACTAGCAATACTACGCATTCGAAGCTTGTGTATCAAAAGAGGGACTTTATCATCTGTGCCGTCCAAGCGGGAAATAGACGAGATATTCGCGATATATTGACGTATTGTTTAAGTTTCTAAGAACATTACAACTTTAACATTGACAAATTTTGGCACAAATAAAACGGTTACATCAATGTTCACATTTGCAACTAGGTTGATGCGAACATCCCTTGCCCCGAACTAGTTGTAAACTGTACTAGGGTAAACGGTAAACTGCAGACGAGCCAAAATGTAAAGTGACATTCTATCAGAAAAAACCGATTGTCTTAAGTCCAAAATGTATGGAATTACCATATGAAGAGGTAAACATCAAAAAGATAAACTTATACAAAAGAAAACGTAACGAAGTAGTGGATATATTAGAGCAGTCTATTCGACGAATTCAAGCCCGCAGTTTTCGGGTAAAACAAACTAGAAGTAACATCTCTAATTATTTGTAATTTGTACGATACATGTCATTTTCAAATATTAATATTGATAAAAAAATTTTTTGGATGTTAACGAACTGAAATTTCAATCCTACCTATCTTATCCTATCTTTTTCGTCTTCTTTATTCAACGAAGTTCTCCTCCATATCTGACAAAGTCATAAATCCTTCTAGTTTACTACACATTTGTATATTTTCGTACATTACGTATGAGATTTTCATATCACATTATGCAGACTCCAAACGTCAGATATTTGAGGAGGGTAGATTGAACCGTCTCCCGAGACGTTTCCCTGATAGTTTGTACACTCACACTTATTTCATTTGCGTCTATAGGGATTGAACCAACAAGATACTGTCGTCACTATGTATGTATCAATTCGAGTTGACATCTTGCTCGTGAATTTAACTTCGTAAAGAATAAATATATAAAAAATTGAAATTCGAGAGACCTAGCTGTTAGCGGAATCTGAGTTAGATACTCTTGTAAATTGCGTTTGTAATTTCCTAAAATGTGACCAAGTTTTTAGAAAAATATCTTTTCGTTACTTAACTTCCAACCATTTAAGGACTATTTCAAAGCTTTTCTGAAATTAATTTTATTTACATTGCACTCACATAAACTGATATTCGTAAGTACTGGAGTTACTTGGAAGAAGATACAAGGACTCTGGATCAGATAGCGTGGCCAGCTCTAGGGGCATTTGCGGAAACGCAAGACAATTATAATACCGGTGTCAAATAAATGAAAATATTGAATTTCAAGTTACTTCATATGAATATTTCTAATCGTATGACTAATAACAAAACAAACTTACATACAAATGGGAGAGGGAAAAGGGCTCATTGCGCATCAAAAAATCGTCCACATCGATGTCAATGGGAAACGTGTCTAGAACGCTGGCAGCTTCGCCACGTTGAATGGCAATGCTGATTCTCTGGCTGAAGAAAAGGCCAGCCCTCTAAGAAGATGGGATGGCGCAAGTGTATCGACAAGGTTACTTCATATTGTGTTTACTTACATATAGTTCAGTTTTAGGTTTAGTTGTTCGGTTACTCCAAATAAAAATGAAGTCAATAGCCTGATACAATCAAATACATATTATTATGATTGAGTTTTCATATCAAACAAGTATATAGTTTACATAGAAGAACCAATATCCAATCTTATATAGAGATCACTAGTGTAATACAAATGTACATAATACAAGTAAATATCTTTCACAATGTAACTGGCAGATTTATTGTAATTTGTTTTTCGCATATGAATAAATAACACAAGCAATACAGATAGGAAAATAAGTCTATTATAGAGCATATTAAATATGTTATTGATATTTTAGACAGAGGTGGACTATAGTGACATTATCTCCATTTTGAAGGACTTGCCAATTACATTCAAAAACTGGCATGTTATTGTACAGGCAATCCTTTGGACACCTAAAGATATTAAAATTGGGCTATCTTCAGGGTCCCCACGTTCCATTTTAGAGCTCATAAATAGCTTTTCATCAGGTGAAATAAAAGTCAAAGTAAACACTATTAGGGCACACAATCATTGTTTAGAATTTCAGCAGGTTTATTTAGCGGGAGATGTAATTAATACGCCTTGATTGTGAAATAAAATTCGTATAATCAAAAAAAACATATTACTGTCGGTAGAAGATTAAAATATAACAAAAATAAAAGGTACGAGCCAAAACACACGTAGCTGCACCAGTGATATGAGATTTTTTGCAGGCGTTCTGCGCAAACATACCCCCGGGCGTTGAAAGCCTGTCTTTCAACCAAAATTGTCAGTCTCGGGGTAGATGGGTAACGGACAAATCTTGCTGAACGATCTGCGGAGCAGACCAGTAGAAGTCTTGACGTCTGCGACTCTAATTACGCCATCCGGACCAGGATAAGTAGCAACAATCCGACCCATTTTCCACTTCAGCGGCGGCATGTTGTCTTCCTTTAGCAGAACTAGGGAGTTCAGCTTCAGAGAACCCTTACACGTGCGCCATTTCGTCCTGATTTGGAGCTCCGATATGTATTCCTTGCTCCATCTGTTCCAAAAATGTTGTCGGAGCTGTTCAATACGTTGAAAGCGAGACAAGGAACTGGTAGAATGGTCACAGTAATCAGGTGCCGGCAAAGATGTCAAAGGACGTCCAATCAAAAAATGTCCGGGTGTCAACGGTGCCAAGTCTTCAGGATTTGATGAAAGTGGAGTCAGTGGTCTGGAGTTTAGAATAGCTTCTATTTGCACCAGCGTAGTATAAAGCTCCTCGTAAGTGAGGTTACAAAGGCCCAACACCCTGATTAAATGATGCTTCGTTGACTTGACACCAGCCTCCGCAAGGCCAGCAAAATGAGTCGCAATTAGTCTTTAGAAATTTTGATAGGTCATTGTATGCACCAACAAACGAGGTGCCATTGTCCGAATATATATTAACCGGTTTACCCCTACGCGAGATGAATCTCTTTAACGCCATGATAAAAGTATTGCTTGTTAAATCACCGACTAGTTCAAGGTGTATAGATTTTGTAGTAAAACAAACGAAAATTGCGATATATACTTTAACTAATTTACAGCCGCGACCCTGTCGAACAGCAGATTGTATTGGACCTGCATAATCCAAGCCAATACTTTCAAAAGGGAAACCTTCAGCTATCAGTCGCTGTCGTGGTAAATTGCCCATGATCGGTGTGACGGTTTGACCTTTGAGACGACAACAACGTACACACCTACGGTAGCACGACCTGGCTAAATTGCGACCTCCTATGGGCCAGTATGTATCCCGTATGGAAGCTAATAGTAACTGGGGTCCAGCATGAAACAACCTTTTATGTTCGTACTCAAATAATAATTTTGTGAAGTGATGGCTAGATTGCAAAAGAATTGGACACTTCTTATCATACGGTAGATCTGAGTTTTGCAATCGACCTCTAACACGCATTATTTTATGTTCGTCCAGGAAAGCGTTAAATTTCAATAATGCACTTTTCTTTGGCAATTGCTTATTATGAACTAACAACTTACATTCACTAAAAGACTCGTTCTGACATATTCGAATAATCAAATTTAACGACTTTTGTAGTTCATCATTACTAAAGGGACCATGAACAGGCAGTTTACTACATGTAGCAACAAATCGTAGAACATAGGCAACTGTACGCTGAAGCCGTAAAAAGTTAGAAAATCGGTTGAATTTAATAAATTCATGAGACATATTGTCGTTAACTGTACCATGTAAAGTTACATTAGGTTTAATTTCAGGTAAAATTTCATCGGTACAGGATTGTTTAAATCTAGAAGGCCAACATGATTCGTCATTCCTTAAAAAACTTGGACCAGACCACCAATCTTCTAAAGAAGGTAATAAATCAATATCTATTCCTCGGGAGACATAATCAGCGGGGTTCTGGTCAGTTGGGACATGTCTCCACTCGCAGTTGCCAGTCTTCTCTAAAATTTCTGCAACTCTGTTGCGAACGAATGGCTGCAGCTTATTTGGCAACATTTTAAGCCATCCTAGGATGACAGTGGAGTCTGTCCAAAAGAATGTACGCGGACTAGAGTTTAATCGTAATGAGGCGATCACCTTTTCATAAATTCGAACTCCGACCAGTGCACCGCAAAGCTCAAGTCTGGGTATAGTGGTTGGTTTTAGAGGGGCAACGCGACTTTTAGCTATTAATAAACGTACCAAAACTTGACGTTCATTGTTGACACTGCGAACGTATAAGCATGCTCCGTATGCTCGTTCAGATGAATCAGTGAATACGTGAAACTCTAAAAAATCCATTGAATCAATTAAAACACGACGTGGAATATTAATTTGATTTATCTTTGGTAAATTCATGACTAATTCGGTCCAACTCTTCCTAATGTCCGGCGGTAGCTGTTCATCCCATGACAGTTTGTGTAACCATAGTTTTTGGAGTAACATCTTCATCGTTATAATACATGGAGCCAAAAGCCCCAATGGATCAAAAATTTGTGATACAATCGAAAGCATGTCACGTTTTGTATTGTTACAAATAATTGGTTCAGTAATGGAAAAATAAAGTTGATCTGATTGTGATTGCCAACCTAGACCTAAGGTTTTGGTAGACTCCGATCCGCCAATATTCAAGTCAAGTGAAGATTGGGGACAGTCAGAACCAATCACTAAACGCATATCATTTGACTTCCACTTTCTTAGGTTCATTCTAGCTGAAGCAAGAGTAGAAGTAACTTTATGACGCAAATCCTTGACTTCATTGAAATCATCTCCTCCCGTTAGCAAATCGTCGACGTAAAAATCGCGAATAATGACCTCAGCAGCCCTTTTATCAACGCACTCTAAACCTAACTGCTTTAGGCACCTTGTTGCAAGGAACGGAGCGCTGGCCGTGCCGTAAGTCACGGTATTTAGCTGGTAAGTTTGCAACTGAATTGACGGGTCATCACGCCAGACGATTTGTTGGAGATGTCTGTCATTGGGATGAACCACTATCTGCCGGTACATTTTCTCCACATCACCGGAAATAATATATTTATGTTGTCTAAAACGTAACAGTATTGATAAAAGATCATCCTGCACTACAGGTCCGGTCATCTGTATGTTATTAAAAGAAGTACCTGTAGTAGTGGCACTGCTAGCATTAAATACCACTCTTAATTTAGTGGTGACACTGCTGTCGCGCGTAACTCCGTGATGTGGGAGGTAATGAGCAGAATGTTCAAAATTTTCACATTTTGACATATGACCTAAAGCCTCGTACTCTGCCATGAACTCTTTATACATCTTTGACAGTTGAGGTTGACTTTTAAACCTACGCTCTAAAGAAGAAAAACAATGTTTAGCCCTTGGAAAAGATTCACCCAACATATCCGGGGAACATTTCAGTGGAATTCGAACACAAAATTGCCCGTTCTCCAGACGTGTAATATTCTTTACAAAATGTTCCTCGCATAGCTTCTCTTCTTGAGAATACTCTGATGTAGTACAAACCTCTTCCAATTGCCAAAACCTTGTGAGTTGATGATCCACACTATTATTTAATTCATCGTTACCGTCTGAAACAATGTTTGTGAAATTGCATTTTACTATTCTAGACGGGGTCGAAGCATAACTAATTTTTATTGGGCCTGAAACGAGCCATCCCAGTCTAGTTTCACAAAGAATGGGCTGTCCGTCTCCTAACTTAATTCTTTGGGATCCCAGTAAATCCCAAAAGATGTCAGCACCGAGTAACATATCTATCGGGGCCGGTGAATAAAAGTTTGGATCAGCCAGACAAATATTAGATGGTATTGTTAATTTTAATAAGTCTATCTGCCTACTCGGAATGTCATCAGTTATTGACGGTAGAACAAAACAATTAATTTTAATGGAAAAGTTATCGTCTAAAGATTTAAATGAAACTGTACACATTTTATTGATATGCGAAGATGAATGATTAATACCTAATATGGATTTGTTTACAGTATTGGCAGGTAAACCTAGTTGGTGGTGAAGCTTTTCAGTCATGAGGCATGATGTGCTGCCACTATCCAGCACAGCGCGAATAACGTATTGCTGACCGTTTTTACCTATTATCTTAATTAATGCCGTAGATAGCAATACGTCACGAAGTAGTGGATATATTAGAGCAGTCTATTCGACGAATTCAAGCCCGCAGTTTTCGGGTAAAACAAACTAGAAGTAACATCTCTAATTATTTTGTAATTTGTACGATACATGTCATTTTCAAATATTAATATTGATAAAAAAATTTTTTGGATGTTAACGAACTGAAATTTCAATCCTACCTATCTTATCCTATCTTTTTCGTCTTCTTTATTCAACGAAGTTCTCCTCCATATCTGACAAAGTCATAAATCCTTCTAGTTTACTACACATTTGTATATTTTCGTACATTACGTATGAGATTTTCATATCACATTATGCAGACTCCAAACGTCAGATATTTGAGGAGGGTAGATTGAACCGTCTCCCGAGACGTTTCCCTGATAGTTTGTACACTCACACTTATTTCATTTGCGTCTATAGGGATTGAACCAACAAGATACTGTCGTCACTATGTATGTATCAATTCGAGTTGACATCTTGCTCGTGAATTTAACTTCGTAAAGAATAAATGTATAAAACATTGAAATTCGAGAGACCTAGCTGTAAGCGGAATCTGAGTTAGATACTCTTGTAAATTGCGTTTGTAATTTCTTGAAATGTGACCAAGTTTTTAGAAAAATATCTTTGCGTTACTTAACTTCAAAGCTTTTCTGAAATTAATTTTATTTACATTGCACTCACATTACCTGATATTCGTAAGTACTTGAGTTACTTGGAAGAAGATACAAGGACTCTGGATCAGATAGCGTGGCCAGCTCTAGGGGCATTTGCGGAAACGCAAGACAATCATAATACCGGTGTCAAATAAATGAAAATATTGAAGTTCAAGTTACTTCATATGAATATTTCTAATCTTATGACTAATAATGCCAATGGGAAACGTGTCTAGAACGCTGGCAGCTTTGCCACGTTGAATGGCAATGCTGATTCTCTGGCTGAAGAAAAGGCCAGCCCTCTGGTCACGCGAACAGTCAACTAACCATTTACTTATGTCTCGAAACACTTGGTGAGCACTCGGACCCCGTGGACCTAATGTCTTAACTCCAAACGCCTCAAACATATAACTGCCAATAAGGTTGTTATATTTGCGCCGTTTGATGTTTTCTGCACCAGCAGCAGCCGCCCCAGCACCGCCCACCGTGCTAAGAAGATGGGATGGCGCAAGTGTATCGACAAGGTTACTTCATATTGTGTTTACTTACATATAGTTCAGTTTTAGGTTTAGTTGTTCGGTTACTCCAAATAAAAATGAAGTCAATAGATACAATCAAATACATATTATTATGATTGAGTTTTCATATCAAACAAGTATATCGTTTACATAGAAGAACCAATATCCAATCTTATATAGAGATCACTAGTGTAATACAAATGTACATAATACAAGTAAATATCTTTCGCAATGTAACTAGAAGATTTATTGTAATTTGTTTTTCGCATATGAATAAATAACACAAGCAATATAGATAGGAAAATAAGTCTATTATAGAACATATTAAATATGTTATTGATATTTTAGACAGAGGTGGACTATAGTGACATTATCTCCATTTTGAAGGTCTTTCCAATTACATTCCAATGCTGGAAAGTTATTGTACAGAAAATATTTGGACACCTAAAAAAAATTTTAAATTTGGCCTATCTTCAGGGTCCCCACGTTCCATTTTAGAGCTCATAAATAGCTTTTCATCAGGTGAAATAAAAGTCAAAGTAAACACTATTAGGGCATACAATCATACCTTCACAACTGTTGGTCGATGTAAAGTGAATAGAACGATAGATCCTCTAAGAATCTTTAGTCTGAAGAACTTCTACAGTATGAAGTGCTCTCATCAATTCGAAATTGAATCATGCTTTAAAATTGAGGTAACTTTCTAGCTTAATGAATTCAAATGCTGACCTTTCAAAAAGCAACGAAACAAATAATTTCAACAATTCCTAATTGCTTTACTAACAACAACATCTAACGAAGAGTTTTAACCTTTCAAAAATTAACAAAATATAAGATCTAAAACGTTTTGTATTTCAGAGGACTTGAAGTGGCGGTGGAGCGGTACTTGTTCAACTAAATGGTGGTTGAGAAAAGAAGATATTCATTTTGAATTTTCTAAACAAATTATATTAATTATATTCTTTATTGTACAAAAATATATGTACAGGACATACGTTTATAAAAGCATGTGTATAATGGGCGGTCTTATCGCACAGGGAAATCTCTTACCACATGAGTAGATAAACGGAACAGAGATAAAGCTTCATACGACCGCGCGAATCGGTTGCACTACTACAAGCACGCAGACGCATGAGTGCGTGACCACTGGCCGCTTGTCGCGTACGCGGCAAGACTGGAAAAAACCGGTTTACGTTAGCACAGCCAGTGGACAATCTCAGGGTCTGTGCAACGCACGTTGTTTGTTTTGTTAGTTGCAAGTTTGAATATTTTAATGTGAAAACGTTGTATTTTATTATTAATAATGGTTGTTTATTGTACTCTTTGTATGAATAATACTAGAAAAAATAAAAATATATCATACTTTAAATATCCCAAGGAGTACAATAGGTAAGTAAATATTGGATTATTTCTTTTTTAATTAAGTACCTTTATTTTATTGTATGATCCTTTTTTTGATAAGAAGAGGGTACTCCACGGTGTGTTTTTACCTTTTTATTGTTATTACAAGCTTTTACTAAACATTTGTAGGTATATATATGGGTGGGTTTGTATGTACACACATACCTACTATGTGTGTTAAGTTCAAATATTGCAAGTAAGATTTGAACCACTTCCCGATGTCTGATTTAGCTGAAATTTTGTATACCGTAACATCAGTGACAATGCAAAAATATCACAGATATAAGCTGATGCTGCAGCCAGGATTGTCTCCTCACTAAGGAACTCTTTAGGTAGTAGCACGGTCACGAAATTTTGTATGTTAGTTTTTTTCAATAGTTTAACACGATTTTTATCATGAACTGCTACTGCAGCCAGCATTGTCTCCTTACAAGGGAACTCTTTAACGGATAGAAGCATTGACTCGAAACGTTGTAGGCAATTAAATTTAATTTTGTTTGCTAAACATAATCTCCACCATAAACTGCTGCAGCAGACAGGATAGTCTCCTCACGAGGGAAACTTTATGTTAGATTCAGAATTTATCACACCATTAAAAGAAACTATAAATTATTAAAAACAAGAATTATAAAAAGAACATTATTAGAGTAAGTAATTTGTAAAGTATTCTATCATACCTAATAAATGATAAAACTATTTAACAAATGTTTTGTTTTTGTTTTCACCTATTGTGACAACCCTACCAAAATATTATAGGTAACAATTTTGCACGTGCTTAGGAAGCCTTGTTCTATGTTCCTTTTATCTACTCATGCGCTCTTACGGAGAACCTTTGGATGGACTGAACGGGAGGAGATGAATTTAGGGTTGTCAGTGTACAATATAAGTATCTTAAATAATAATACTTAGACATAATAACATAAAATACATACATACAATAATATACTAATGAATAACAAATATATTACAGATAAAGGAGAAGATTAATTATAGTGAACGAAAATGTGTGTGTGTTTTCATGGTTTATTCTTTGTGGTAAGAATGGGAGAAATATTAAAATGCAGTCGACGTGAATAAAAATGCTTTCTTGTAAATGTAATTAAATACAATGTCATCATGTAAGAAAACTGAATAAAATAAAACAAAATATAATAATAAATAGGGTAGAGTAGTATAGGCTAGGGTAGTGTAGGGTAGGGAAGTGTAGTGTAGTGTAGGGTAGGGTAGTGTAGGATAGGGTAGGGTAGTGTACGGTAGGCTAGTGTAGCGTAGGGTAGGGAAGGTAGCGTAGGGTAGGGAAGGTAGTGTAGGGTAGGGTAGTGTAGTGTAGGGTAGGGTAGTGTAGGGTCGGGTAGGGTCGGGTAGGGTAGGGTAGTGTAGGGTAGGGTAGGGTAGGTAGTGTAAGGTAGGGTAGGTAGGGTTGATAAATTTTTGGTGTTTTTATGGCAAAACAAAGTTTCCGGGTCAGCTAGTTAATATATATATATTTTAAATATGATTAGTTTAAACATTGATAAGTATTTTCTAGATTATATTTTGCTATGGAGAGTTTAAATTAACAATCAGGTAATCAGAATTAAAATGAAGCATATGATTTTGGTAATTTTTAGGGTTCCGTACCCAAAGTGTCCAAATGGAGCCCTATTGCTGTCACTCACGTGACTGTCTGTCTGTGTCTGTCCGTCTTCTGTCACACAGGTATTATTTTTTTATAACCTGCTCGGGCTTGACCACAATCAATGGATTGGTTTTACAGTTTTAGAGCTTCAATCTTCAAAATTTCACATTATGAGAATCTTATTGACCCAAAGCCATACAAATTGTCAAAAATATTTTAAATGTTTTTACGGGGGTTCCTATACAGCTAAAGGGATGCGCGAAAAAAAGAAATGGACTTACTCCATCGAGTGAGGTATCGTTAAGTAGATAAATGATGTATTTTTTGTTTAAAAAAATATTCGAAAGCAATTATTACAAAATTTTGTTGCGAAGAATTTTTTAACTTCCCATTGACCTATGAACTTCAAATTAGGTGAAAATGTTACATACAATATATATATTTTATTGATAAAACAGATTATTCTTTGAAATTTCCAAATTGTTCCTATTAAAACCAACTTCTTTTTGTGGTTTGGTATGAAACCTTAAATGTGCGACCGGTTTTTTTGTATAAGACCCCAAATCGCTAAAAGCCCTAATCAGCAAGTAAGTATTATTTCTGTTTTCACAGCAAGTAATTAGCAATCCTTATTCCACACCCTTATAACATAAGGTATGGAAGCTGTAAAATTCTGGTACTTATGCATTTAATTCATTATTTTAGGCGACAGCAATATATCACTCTCCGGTAAGAAAATGAAATATTATGATTAAAATGCTAATACGAGTACCGTCCTAACATATTACCTATTATCCTTTAATTTGATCATGGAACTAATATAGCGAAGCTGTTAAAAGGATATAACGTGGTCGGCAGAGACCCTGCTTTAATCGAATCCTGGCTGATTTATGCAAAGCGATGAGTTATGGGCCCACATTACCTGAGGCTGGGGGTCTAAGGTGACTCTCTTGAACGTCCGTCATCTCTTTGTTGTTAAACAAAGGTGGTTTCATAGTTGGTTTTAAGTGAGTGCCTTCAGAAATAGAGATTTTATACTAAGTTTACTTCACATCCCTTAGATACTGGTAAACGATGTTCCTAACGATGCTTGTTAAAAGTTACATGGAAAAAGAATTACTTGCCGTATGCCATAAAAACTCAAGCTCCAAAATCAAATCAGATCGATGGAAAAATCCATAACAATTACAACTTTTGTTGATACATGAAATAATAACAACATAATAATAATTTAGAAGAGGTAAAAACACGCTCAACCTCGTGGCTATTGAGACGGACCTGTTCTGCTGTACTCTGGGTGAATTCACAAGGAGTGCATCGTTTAAAATTAGTTATGGATTCAATTTCTTATGTAAACGAGTTAACATAAAATTAGTTTCGATACTGTTATGTAATAGATTAGGTTTACTGTAGTTACGGAAATGAAGTAACTTAGAATAAGCGCATTTATTGCATGTGATAAGGTTGAAAAAAATAAATAATTTCTTATTGCCGATATTGCAAAAAAATACAAAATTACCATCAGCGGGCCCAATTCCAGACTCCGCACTGCTATTGCATAATTCGTAAACGGAAGATCTATCTATTCCGTGGGCAAATCTAATCACACTACCTGACATGGGCATCAAAACTATTACTTTATGCCGAGCAGTAACGTTTGAGACCAATAAGGCAGCAAAAACACTTCCAGAGCACTTCCTTACATCCCAAAGGCCTTTCAAAAGAAAATACCAATACATTAACCTGTATTCAAAGGCCAGCCTTCCAAAACCGAATATTCAAGCTTCAACCAGATGAATATTGAGAGTTTGAGACGGAGTCCAGAAGGGCTGAATATCTCAATAAACTTCACGATGCCAATAAATCTACGGTGAAGAAATAATAGGGCTGTTGGATTCAAGCTGGTTTTGCGTGGTAGACTATTGTGAACCTGCCCCTAACTATTACTTTTAGTGACGTTGCTCTGAAGGGCTCATTAACTATTTGGTCTGTGGTTCAATGGCTACGATTTTGTAAGTAAGTATCTGCCAATTAAACTAAATTAATTACTACGAGTATGTTTCAGAATTTCAGTTTAACAGAACCCGTATCTGTAGAGTTGTTTATAAATGTTTGAAAGTTTAAGTGTATACGTAAAGACAAGAAAAAGTAGATAGCGAATACATTTTATTTTTACTGGTGATGAGGATCTATGTACGACACCAAAGTCAGGTAAACTTTGATTGGGTCAATCAAGAATTTAACAGTAACAGTCTGGAGACTATCCTATCCCTATCTATGTATTTCATCTCACCATGTTGTGGAATCCACAACAAAAAACATGAAAACAAATTGTACCGAATATTCAGCGAACGTGCCAAAACACACAGTTCTGAGCAACAATCTAATAAAATCCTGTAGTGGTTGGCCACGATAACCACATAGACAGAGAAGGGATGGCTGATAGTTATTAGATTGACCCGCACCGCCGCCACCGCCAGCTCGGTGCGGCGTAAATTGCATACACACACATATAGTACAGCAAGCAAGACGAGTGAAGATTGCAACTTGCAGAATTATAGTAACTTACTCGATTTCACTGATATAACTTTGCAAAGCTTTTACATAATTATGCAGATACACATAAAAAAATATTTATTTTATTTATGTACACTTTATTGTAAAGTTTGTGGCTAAATAATAGCAGCCGCACGGGACGATCTGCGAGGTTAAGCAACGCTTGCCGAGGTCGGTCCGTGGTTGGGTGACCATTTCAACATAGTGAGTCATTTGAAGATCATTGACAGTAGTTACGGGTAGTCAGAAGCTTGAGATCTGACACCAGACACCAGTCTTGCCAAGGGGTATCGTGTTAACCAGTTACTGGGTTGTGAAGGTCAGATAGGCAGTCACTCCATGTAAAACACTGGTAGTCAGCTGAATCCGTTAAGACTGGAAGCCGACCCCAACAACAACCGGGAAAAGGCTAGGCAGACGATGATATACGCTTTATTGTACACCATAATAAACAAGAAAAAAGAAACTTAATATTAAAAATATACGATGGGCGGCCTTATCGCAAAGGCAAATGAATACGATTTATTACAGAAATATATTTAAATAGATAGAGAAGGAAAGGCAAATGATTGCGATGCGCTTCCAAACAATGCTGATTAAACAATGCACCTGCCATAATATTATCTCTTCACAGCCCTTGGTTGACTGGAACAAAACGCCTGAGGCATTAAGTTCCTCTGTATACCTTTGTACATGAAGGCTGATGTTATTCTGTTTTGTCTGAGAATTATCAAGCATTATTAACACGCTTTTATTAGCTTGGTATGTATGTATCTATGTAATTAAGGATAGAGTGATTAACAAAAATATATATTTTATAGTAAAAAAAAGCGTGGGGTGCTTGATGTCAATTGTTTTAACATTTTATTGGATCATATTGGTAAAAGTAGTAGCTTTTTTACAATAAAATGTTTTTTTTTTGTCAATACTCTTAATTTTATTTTATTGTAAATTATTTTCTATTTTTAGTTTGGTTTTCTATTAAAGCGTGTTTTTTTAAACTATTATTTATTGAAAACTTTGAGTTTATAAATTGAAATATATGTATTACTATGAAGTCCTATCTTGGCTTTGAAGCCAAAACGACACGATCATCAGTCGCGCTCGCTAATGCTCAATAACTGGCGTTCGTAGTAGCTAAGTGGAATTTACCAACACGTGAAAGTTTGGTAGAACGTCTTTCGGATATTTCCTAAAATTGAACTTCCCTAGTAAGAGAGTAATTCCATTAAATTTAAATCTCAATAATACCAGCAGTGGTTCACGGCAGTAATAAATCCAAATCGGATATACTAGGGTTGTCCCGAAACTTTCTCCACAACTTTTTGTTACTTGTTTAAATCAATTTTCCACCGTATCAGATTGTGAATTTCCTGTGACTTGATATTAAATAAAATATTGCTTTGTTCTTGCGAAAATAATATTATATAATATGTTTCTTAATAGTTTTCTTCTAAATAAAACTCATAATTTCTTAGTTTCGCATTCGCTTTTAAACCCCATCTTACAAAAACAAACAAATTAATAATCTTGATTTGCCGCTACATTGCAAACGAAGAAGATTTTCACCACTACAATTTTACCAATATCACCTCTGCCAATTTGTCAGACAGCGTGACTTTTGCGAGACCCAACCCTGAAGTTGCCTTTGTCAGTGTAACTTGGACAATTAGAGAGGGCAATCTCTGTTATTGCTAGATATTACCTATAGCAGCCGACGTTCAGTTACTTCGATCGCTCCCTGCGCCTGATCGCCGAACTATGAATGTTTCATCGCGACGCGACGGCATGATTTAATGAAACGGTTCCTTTTACATATTTATGAAGATGTAATGGTGACATATTAGCTTGGTGAGCTAGGGGTGGAGTATGTCAGTGGTGCAGTATTGCTCTGGTAAGGATTTAGGCGTAGATTTTTACGATTGATTCATTTTTGAAGGACCTCAGCCCCTTTTATGTTTTCTTTCTTTTTAACCCCCGATGGAAAAAGAGGGGTGTTATAAGTTTGACCTGTGTTTTTGTATATATGTGTATTTGTGTATATGTATATTTATGTATTAGTGTATCTGTTATATGTGTATTTGTGTAATGTATACAAAACTATTTTATATTTCGAATGTTTTATCGTATAATGTAGTTGTTTACTGTTTCTTATTTTAATAAAATAAAATAAATGTGTATTTGTGTATATGTGTATCAGTCTGTGGCTCCTAATCAGATGACCTGATTTTGATTTAGTTTTTTTTCAATTAATCAATCATTTATTTTGTAAAACATAGGTATGATTACAGTTAGTATATTGTTAAAATATGTGCACTATGTTTTGGCAATATCTGGCGTACAAAATTAGCATAAGCAAGCAATAATAAATAAAATAATACAATTAAGGTAGCATGTAATATAATATAATATAATAGATTACATTAAAAAAATAAATCAATTTAAAATATGTCAATTAGGTAAACAGGTCATTACAATTTCAAATAAATCAACACATTCATTCATAATCAATAAATAAAATCATTAGTGTTCAATTGGCAAGTCGGAATCGACATATCTCTGTTTATCATTAATAAACTCAGTGATTGAGTAGAAGTATAATCCAGTAGGGATCTTGATAGTACTGCCGGGGTTGTTCTGATAGCCATGGTGTACCTCTCTACTCCTCAAACACCTCCGGATATGTTTGCCCCAATGACGTTACGTCACTCAAGTGCTAGCGACCCTTTATGGGCGCCCATTAATTGAGTGTGCAAGTCACACGCTGCCATTTCATAGCCGTGTAGTTCAACAGTAGTGAGGCAGGTGCCAATAGCCACTAAACCTGCCAAACCCATAGTCCAATATCTTTGTCTCCATATTTAACGATAGTTCTGCACCAACAGGGATTATCATGGGGTGCACTTACATAGTGTATACAGGGAAAATCGTCGGTTGATGTCATAAATCATGATACTTTCACACCTAACAAAGCCTAGCTTCGGCCCCAGATTCCCGAGATTGTTAAACACATATTAAAAAGTCATAATAATCATTCCGCAAGCATCAGATCCGCAAGAGAACCAGGGTTACGGACAGAGCCCGAAGAATTGCCAAACATAAGTGGCAGTGGGCGGGCACATTGCTCGCAGAACGGATGGCCGATGGGGCAGAAAGGTTCTGGAGTGGCGACCGCGAACCAGAAGACGTTGCGTTGGAAGGCCTCCCACCAGGTGGATCGATGGCCTGGTGAAGGTTGCGGGGATCCGCTGGTTGCGAGTCGCACGGGACCGGTCAGTGTGGCGACGCCTGGGGGTGGCCTATGTCCAGCAGTGGGCATGTTTCGGCTGATATGATGATGATGAATAATCATTATCTTGGTATAGACTTTTAGAGAAGCCGAATGCAGCTGACACTAGTATTTTACACGAAGCGATTGCCTGTCTGAAACCAGTAACTGGGTTGCACCACAACCCAGCAGTACAGAAGGCAGTTACTGGTTTTATAAAGCTCACTTACGATTAGCAAAATTTTTGTTAGTACTTTAGCGATCATTTCAATTCGTTCAAAGGAACAAGATACCTAACCATTTCAAAGCTTTTCTTCTAAAGGATTACATTTCCTAGATACACAGAGAGCACACGAAGAGAACAGACACAATATACAAAAGCCTGGAAGTTGCTCAGAAAAGCGCCAACAGATAAACTCAAAAGAAATAGAAACACATGACCACATTCTTTTGAACGTAAGCGGTTTGTGTAGGGACAGCAGAAATGTTGAGAACTTGTTATTATTATGTTTTTATTTAACTTGCAGACATGAGTCATTTTTTATTTTTTTTTATTTTAGAGGCTTACCGAAATTGCCGTCCTCAAAAAAAAAAACAAAATTTGGATATATTATTTTGTTGACTTGCGGTTGAATAAAGTATAAGGCATGCGTAGGTATTGTTGTATAAGTTTTTAACCATACATATTATCATTACATGACCGTTTTCCTTTGGACAATATTCTTTTTATTTTTATGCTACCCACACGCACGAAACTTTCGGGAATACAATAATTGATATTTATTAAACACATTCCTATCAATAACAGCAGACATTGTGAAACATTCCGCATTTACATTGGCACTTTATTATGAGGTGTACAATAAAATATATAAATAATAAATAGATATTTTCGAAACTAGTTCATTCGCGTCCGAAGCGTACGCGAATAAACTTGTAGTATTAATTAATCTTCCAAAATGAAATCATCTGGCATTACATATTATTGGGTAAGCTCGATATGCTGCAATATTTGTATGCATTATTGGAAAACTATAAATTACATTACTGTATAAAGAGCTGTTTTAAAAGCGTCATTTTGGATGAATATTTTAAATTTAAACGCTTTGAGGCTCGTTATGGTATTCAAGTATAGAGTCGTACATTTACAGTAAAAATTATGTCAACATCATCATCGTCTTCAGCCTATTAATGTTCCCACTGCTGGGACAAAGGCCTCCTCTTTGGGAGAGGAATGGGCCATAATCCAACACGCGGGCCTAGTACGGGCTGGTGGATCCCACATGTCTTCGATTTTTTGTTTCTAAGACATGCCGGTTACCTCACGATGTTTTCTTTCACCGTTTTTAGAGCAGTGTAATGATGATCCATTACATGCATAGGTACAAGGTGTGGTAAAAATAAGATATGGGAAGGGGTAATTGGCCTAAGGCAACTGAGGAAAACTTCTGCCGGCGACGCATTTCAAACATAACAAGTAAATATTTCAAAATTTAAAAAACCCCCGACTCATTTATCTTGCGAAAACACCCCAATTCAAGCAGTATAACGCCCATAACTTTTAAACGGCTAAACCGATTTTATCCAAACATAGCTAAGAACACTCTCGACACAATCACCTTTGAAACAAAAAAAACTAAATCAAAATCGGTTCATCCGTTTAGGCGCTATGATGCCACAGACAGATACACAGATACACAGACACACAGATACTCAGCAACACACGTGAAACTTATATCACTTTTTCCGGCGGGGGTTAAAAAGAAGGGTCACCATTCACCATAAAATACAGTAAGACACAACTATCTTCACCTGCCGACCGTACATCGTTTCTTATAGCAATCTACGTGTCCCAACCCTTTGCTCCACCTTGGCATTCCATCTCAGTCGGACACATGTATTTCTACATCTACCATCTCACTCTATCGTGGTGATAGTAATGTTTGAGGAAGGAACTCAATGGAGCAAACAAAACGTTAGCAGGGACTATTACCGCACTAGTGGAGTTACGTGCTTGAGCCCGACCATATCTTTGTTTTAGTATCGATTCTTTTACGATATTGTATCGAGTTTGGGGGTTGTCTTCGAGATTGTGGAGAACAATGTTTGTAACAAAGAAGAGATCGTTGGTGTATTACAATTTGGTTATAATACGTCGTGTTTAATGATCAGAGATCTTAGAAAGTCGAAGCTTATATTTATATACAATGGAAAGTATATGTATGCCAGTAAATATCATTATTATCTGGGGAATTATTTTTATGTACAAGTAATACCTATTCAAAAGCAAGTCGAAGAACCACACACAGTTAAAAAATCTTTTTTTGCAAAAAAATATAACCGACTGCCAAATAAAAAACTACTAAGTGAAAAATAACTTTATTTTTGGAAGTCGGTGTCTTTCTTTTCCCATTTTTTTTGCGATATGGACACCGACTTCCAAAAATAAAGTTATTTTTCACTTTGTAGTTTTTAACCGACTTACCAAAAAGGAGGAGGTTCTATGTTCGACTTCTTGTATGTTTTTTTTTTTTTTATGTATGTTCACCGATATCTCCGTCAATTGTGGACCTCATGAGAGATCTGCGTACCCCTTTAGAGCGTACTGGCGTGATGTTATGTTATGAAATGGTATAAACAGACATGCGATTGCAGCAATCCCGAATGATTTGCCGTTATTTATTCAAGAGTTCTGTTGTATATCTCCGAAGTTCTTCATCAGATCTTCACTAAATTAAAATGTGACCAATTTCAAAACATACTCTTTCAAACGAAAAAAGAATTTTCAGAATCGGTCCACAATTGACGGAGATAACGATGAACATACATAACAAAAAAAAAACATACATGAAGTCGAACATAGAACCTTTTAAACCTGAACCTAAAACTCATAACTTGCATTTCTATTTCTGTTTTCAGGTGCCAGACTGCCTTTGGACAATTGGATATTTCCAATTCCATCTTAGTCATAAAGGTGAAATATCTCATGTGGGTGTAGATACTTACATTGGCACCCACAGGATTGAAACCGAAACAAAAGATCTGTTTAGCGGCAAAAACAGATATGGTCTTATAACTTCCCTGGAAGAGCTTTAATATTACTTTTGGCACTTAATTACTACCTACATTAATAATCTACTCTTCCGTTGCACGTCAACCCTCAAATTTACTATCCTCAAAAAAAAAAAACATAAGCGAATAACTGAAAAGCAACTATTTCTGTAACACCACATTGTATGGCTTCATCTAAACTTTCTCCTTTCTCTCAAAATAGTTGTTTCTATGACTAAACAAAGGCATATTGTAATCATATTGTACAACAGTTGGAAATAACTCATTAATCGCAGTTTGTCTGATGGAAACTTGCTCACAATGGAGTCGAGTGTAACGATTGCTGATTCTTTGTAGTTAGAATTATTGGTTTGATAAGTAGCTTTTGTTTGTGTATTGATTGGCACTTATCTAAACGCATATTAATAAGTGTAATTGTTTGATTGATTGTTCTGACGAAGGTAAGTTCTAGCAGTACTGATACGATTATGGAATTTTTTTCACTGACAAAAAGCTGCCCTATTGCTGTCTGTTACAAGTAACTTACTTTGTATTCCGAAAAAATATTTCCCTGCCAAAAAAAACTTTTACAGATTTTTTTTTATTTCACTGACAGAAAAATATATTCCTTCCAAAAAAATCTCTCATTGAATTTTTTTTATTTCTCTAAAAAATATTATTGCCCTGCCAAAAAAATATTTCACTGAAAAATGTTTATTTCACTGACAAAAAAATATTTCACTGATTTTTTTTTATTTCACTCGCAAAAAATTATTGCAGTGACTAACAGCTACACTATCGCTGAATGTCAAAAGTGACCTACTTCATTTTCCGGCAAAAATACGGTTCCTGTGAGATAGCTAGTTTATATTTTCTTTTTCTTTATTTGGAAAAAAAAAAACACAAATAAAATTATTTAAATTGTGTAAGGAGAAAGCTGCATTAGTGAGACTGTTTCTCAGCTATACAACAATTACTTTAAATATTTAATATTATGTATAAACTTCTATTATTTACATTCTAAATTAAAAGAAAAATAAAAAATCTTTTTTGCAAAAAAATACTACCGACTTCCAAATGAAAAACTACAAAGTGAAAAATAACTTAACTTTTGGAAGTCGGTGTCCATATCGCAAAAAATGGTACCTACGAAAGACATCGACTTCCAAAAGTTAAGTTATTTTTCACTTTGTAGTTTTTCATTTGGAAGTCGGTAGATAGTATTTTTTTGCAAAAAAAGAATTTTTTAATTGTGTTACATAATGGACCAGTTTTATAGGCTATAGTTACCTTTAATACCCAAAGTGATGCCAGAATAGATTAACCCAATAACACGAAACTTAAACAAAACCGATGGAATGAGAATATACCAGGGTGAACTGTTCACACCTGCGACCCCTTTAGAGCGTACTAGTGTGATGTTATGTTATGAAATGGTGTAAACAATAAACAGACATGCGATTGCAGCTACTTCAAGTGTTTTGCCGTCATTTATTGAAGAGTTCTGATGTATACCTACGAAGTTCTTCATCAGATATTGATTAAATTTAAATGGAACCATATGACAAGCTCCAGCTTTTAAATAAAAACAGAATCATCAACATCGGTTCACCTAGTCAAAAGTTATAAGGTAACACAAATAAAATAAAAAACTTTTTTGCAAAAAAATACTACCGACTTCCAAATGAAAAACTACAAAGTGAAAAATAATTTTATTTTTGGAAGTCGGTGTCTTTCTTTTTTCCCATTTTTTTGCGATATGGACACCGACTTCCAAAAATAAAATTATTTTTCACTTTGTAGTTTTTCATTTGGAAGTCGGTAGTATTTTTTTGCAAAAAAGTTTTTTATTTTTCCCTTTTTAGTTGTACCTACCTAAAATAGGCAAAATGTTTAGTAAGGTACTCTATAACGCCAGAATAGATCACCCGAATAACATGAAATTTGAAAATAACCAGTGAAATGAGACACCTGCGTACCCCTTTAGTGCGTACTGGCGTTATATTATGTTATGAAATGGTATATACAATAAACAGACATGCGATTGCAGCAATTCCGAATGATTTGCCATTATTTATTGAAGAGTTCTGTTGTATATCTCCGAAGTTCTTCATCGGATCTTCACCAAATTAAAATGGGACCAATTTCGAAACATACTCTTTCAAACGAAAAAAGAATTTTCAAAATCGGTCCACAATTGACGGAGATATCGGTGAACATACATAAAAAAAAAAAAAAAAAAAAAAAAAAAAAAACATACAAGAAGTCGAACATAGAACCAAAATGTAATTACTATTCTGGGTGCATCGTCCTCACATATATTAATGTATGTACGTATGTAAATATTGTAAAACACCTATTTAAAAAAAAAAGAGTAAGTATGGAGTTTCTTGTGCGTTCTTCTCCATAACAATCTACTTGCCGAATGGACGGTAGAATATTTTTTTTATTTTTTTATTACTTGTAAATTTTAATTTATGTGACGTTCAAAAGTGCCGTTTATTGGCCTAATTGAAGAAATATATTTGACTTTGACTTTGACTTTAAGCAGCATCCTAGGCTAAATTATTGCAAAATATAAAAACACCCTTTTTTCATTCGAGAAAATTTAAAAGATCGCTATAACCACAACACGTATAAAACATTAAAGTCTATACCAGAATAATCAAAACAGCTAGCTAACCTTCCAAACAGTAGTAAACATTTTAGACTACTAACAAAACTCAAGTCTTTGATACAAAAAATACAGCAGGATAAAAAAAAAACATACAAAACAAAAAACTTTAAGGACAGACCTAATAATATAAAGTCTTACTAACTATTGCCACTTTACCTATGTTTACAAATAAAAAGATTCTAATTAAGAAAAGTAAAGCAACGTAAATATACAAAAGAAAAACAATACACAATAGTACTCACAATAAATTCTCTAATCCCGATGTTTACAGTAAAGGACACGATAACTAACCCCGCAGGTGGTTCCATTACAACTAAAGTTATTACACTGAATGTCACGCTAAGGGCCACAGTCTGTTCACTGCGTTACTAATACACACTATAAAGAAGCAGTAGGTTTACTTCACATGAACGTCATCTTATCACTTGATCTCAGTTAGGATTGCCTGTGTTTCAATATCTTGGTTCGTTTATTATTTTTGGTTATATTTTGCTAATGAGTGGGCATCGATATTCTTAAGTTAGACTTTTTGTCAAACTTTTATTCATCTAAAAAGCATTATTTTATGATCATGTAAACAGTCTAACCAAGGGTTAATAAATCTGACCAAGTTACAATTTTAAAAGTTACTTTCAATGTTTTGAGAAATATGTCGCAATATAAGGTCATATATCGGCTTTATAATCGACAAAATATGTACATACTTAAACAATTAACAAAACTAACTACCTACTAACTTATACTAAACCTAATAACTTACATATATACAAAAGAAAGGTACACCTAGGCTTCGAAGAACTCCTCCACATCGCTGTCATTGGGAAACGTGCCCAGAAGACATTTCCAAGTTGAATTGCAATGCGATTCTTTCGACTTCTTTATTCTTTCTTAAGGTCGTATTAAATAGGGTCAGGGAGATTAGAAACAAGACAGTTTAAATCGTATTACGTGATGTATTTGCAGCTGTATCTGGTTAGACTAGAAGACACAAACTTACCTATTTGGGAAGCGTCTAGCTGGAATGATGGTCTACCACTATTTGTTTATGTTAATTGTTTGTGTCATTTGCGTCTTTTCTTTTAAAGTTATTTTTCGTGAATTATAAGTAAGACTTCTATGCTTTCATATATTGTGGTCTTGCTACTAAATGTGCTTATATTTTATTCATAAGATTATCTTCAATTAATAAGAGCATTGCGCCGAGACGTCTGTCGTTCACTGGCGTGCAAATTGTGCACCACGCCTCTAAATGATATTCAAATGCCTGATTATTGGAGTAATTAGTTCTATTGTATCTCTTGCTAATTGCGTTTACTTATAATATTAATATTCCACAGTGAGTTGAGATAGGATTAAGCTTAGAATAAGTGTCTAGAGATGAACACGTATTAACACTTAAGCAAGATTGAAATAAAATAAATAAATCTTTAAATTGTAGGTACCTAGCTAGACTATGGCTAGAAATTACGCTGAATAGTCGGCAAAACCAACTGAGGGCTCAACAACAGGTAAACACGCTTAAACAAATATTAAAAAAAAGTTTATTTATTCAATAAAAGAGTGTTACAGTATTAAGATGTGACACTGGATCCTGCACTAGGATACCCAGTGTCGCAGAATCCAGTCTCTCTCGACAAATAATACGATTCATTGATATGTTATCTATAATTCTTGATCAGCATCATTAATCATCAAATCATCAGCATTTAAGCCAAAAGACGTCACCCGCTGGCCAAAGGCCTCCCCCATTTCGCCCCTGTGCTTCTAGCATACAGCGGACTCCCGCAGCCTTCATGATGATCACATTATTATTCCAATATACCAATTCAATAAATACAATCTATTTTGCACCACTGCTGGGCAAAGGTGTCCTATAGCTCTAGTGCCGTGGTGGTAGTGTAACTTATCCTGGTGTTTTGCCTTTTCCGGCCAATCTCCCGTCAACGCTTCGAGGTCGCCTCGCCAGCCTTTCCTAGGCCGTCTTCTGGCTCCGATTCATGCCAATTATTCCCAAAATTTGGAAACTAACCGCGAAAACCACAAAAACAATGAAGTAAAATACAATCAGAGAATCGTGTCCAGCTCAAGATAGTCCCAACAGGACCAACACGGGCAACACGCCTCATCAAAACTAAGTTTGCAGTAAGAACAATTAACATAAATACCAAGGGTTTCGGGACGTTTCTTACGACCGCTGCAAAACAATGTCCTTTACTTGCTCAAGTATGCTCGCAACTTGTAAACGACAACTGTTTAGTTCTTGTTTACAAGTAGTGTTTATGCTTTTACATGACTAATGCTACAGGGTTTTTACGTATTCTTGAATGAATCTTCCATTGTTTTAGTAAATCGGCAAGGACTGAAGGAGAGCCGAAGGTTGTCGCATTTCAATGCTGGTAGTTTATCTAAAAAATCACTGACTGAAAGTGAAGGAAAAGATTGTGAGTTATTCTGGATATACAATGGCTTTAAATAAATCGTCAAGGGATCTAACCAAGTGCGGTGTTTAACGCCCATTTCTTTTCTGTATGAGTAGAGGCCTTTTTGATGCGGTAAATAAGTAGAGTTATGTAAATTTAATAGGTATAGAGGTAACATTGTCTGGTGGATATAATCCCTGGCAATGACCCGATTTAAAATTTTGCTACACTTTTACTGAGTGCCAAAGCCAATTTTTATCCCGGAAGACTTCGCGGGTCTTGTGGGATGGGCCACGGGAGTAAAGGCCCAGAAAAAAAACCGGCGAAGTGCGAGTCGGACTCGCGCACCGAGGGTTCCGTACAAACCTCAGCTTAAAGGTATTATAGACCTGAATATTTGATATGAATTTCAATTTAATACCTCTACGCGTTCATGAGGAAAGGGGTCTTGACAGACAGACGGACGGACAACAAAGTGACCCTATAAGGGTTCCGTTTTTTCCTTTCGAGGAACGGAGCCCTAAAAAGGTAGTTTTTCAAAAAACAACCTTGTAAAAAGCCCTCATTGTCACCAAAGAAAATTTAGCTACAAATTACCATGGCCCTTGACTCCATCCAATAAAAAGACTCAACTTAAATGTGTTACCCTAGATTTGTCCCCAAATGTACATACGAAGACGACACGTTAATAAGAGGGTGTTAATTACAAAATTGTTAAAACGGTATTGTATTAGCTCGCAGGTTCTGTGTATTTAGTTAAATTCGCTTAAACACAAGTGTGTATACAGGTGTGTTTGAAGGAATTAGAGGCGAATATATTTTGTGCTAACGAGATAACAGAAGTGCGTAACACACCAAGTGGAAAGCGATTTGGTTGGAATAAAAGGATTAAAGTGAAAATTTTGAACAGGGGAATGAGAATTTTTATATATAGGTTTATGATATTTGTACCAGGCCCCTCAGAAAGTATTGCGAAAAAAAGTTTTTATATATGGGAGACTGGCCAGTTATAATGTTTTTCGAAAATATGATTATTTATAAGTAAAAATAAGTCAGTTCCAATTTCAAAATTTCCCTCCACATTTTTTGCGAGTTAATTCAAAGTATTGTGTCTCACTGAAATATGGATCTGCGCCGGGAACATTTTAGAGCTATGATTTTATACGATTTCAAGTGTCGCCTGAAACCGGATGAATCGTACGATAGACTTCAAATGGCATTCATGGATGAAGGCCCTTCCAAGGCAACCGTGTATCGTTGGTATAACGAATTCAAGCGCGGTCGACCAACTTTGGGGGATGACGAAAGAAGCGGTCGCCCTTTGACGGCTGTTACCGAAGAAAACGTGCTAGCAGTGAAAAATTTCATCCAAGACAATAGGCGAATTACATATCAGGAGATTCAACACATATTGAAGATTGGATCGGGAAGCGTTCACGAGATTCTACACAGCCATCTTCGCGTGAGGAGGATAGTATCACGCTGGGTGCCGCACAACCTCACCGATGCTCAGAAGCAGGCCCGGGTGGAATGGTGCCGTGATATGCTTAACAAATTTGAAGCAGGCTCGTCTCGGCGTGTTTACGACATCGTTACAGGTGATGAGTCCTGGATTTATCAATACGACCCAGAAACCAAGCGCCAGTCGACTGTTTGGGTGTTTCAAAATGAGCCAACGCCTACCAAAGTGAAGCGATCTAGAAGCGGGGGTAAGATTTTGATCGCTAGCTTTTTTAATTTGACTGGCCACTTGGTATCAATTCCCTTACGGGATCAAAGAAGCATTAATGCCGAATGGTATACTACCAAATGTTTGCCAGAAGTTTTCTCTGTTATAAGCAACAAGCGACCAAACACAGGGCTCCGCGGGCTACTGCTCCACCACGACAATGCACCTGCGCACACCGCACTCAAAACGAGGGACTTCCTGGACAGCACGCCAGTCAAACTCCTGGGTCACCCTCCTTACAGCCCTGATCTAGCACCGTGTGACTTCTTTTTATTCCCAAAAATAAAAAATCAGCTCAAAGGGATACAATTTTCGTCGCCGGAAGATGCGCTGGCTGCGTTCGAGCAGGCTGTAAACGAGGTGTCTGCGGCGGACTGGAAAAAGTGTTTTGAAAACTGGTTTAGGCGCATGAATCTTTGTATAGAGGCTGGTGGAAAGTACTTTGAAAAGATTTAATAAAAATATATGTACGTATAGAACAATTTTTTTTAGTTTCGCAAAACTTTCTGAGTGTCCCACGTATTTGGAAAGTAGTGATACAGTTTAGGTGTTGGGTGGTTAAGTAAGAAACAGTAAAAAGTTCAGCCACATTTTGCCAGTGCAGTGGAATGTGTTATGCTATAGATGGTCCTTTTTTTCATTTTGGTTTGCTCTTGACTCTAGTCTAGGTCAGAGGTGTCAGAAACAAAGTCAACGATGGAGTGAGCTTACCCAGAAGGAGCCTGTTCACTCTAACTTTGAAGAGATTCGGGTTGATTGCGTTCGGAAACACAGACGCAGGCCGTGGGTTCCACTCTTTTGCTGTGCGCATTATGAAGGATGTTTGCAAGCACTTGATGTTAAATGGTGGAATGGCAACTAGGTAAGGATGGTAACTTGCAGTGCGTCTAGATGTCCGACGGTAGAAGGGGGCCGCCCGGCCGGTGGGATGAGGTCGTGGAGTTGTTGAGCACACTCACCGGTGCCTCTGTCTAATCCTTCGTGGAATATATGCATGATGTTATATTATGTGTTAATTTACTGATTAAGTCAAAGCTCCAGAGCCTTGAATATCGTCACCGAGTTGCCAGCTTGTCGGTTTTTATCGGTTACGTTTCGGAGAGTGTGCGATGGAATTGCATGATCTAATTCCGCCTAGCCCGTTTCATCATCGGACTACTAGACGTACGCCGTTGCGCCATCGGTACATGGTGGACATCCCACCCATACACAGTCAACGTATTGAGAATACTTTTATCATACGTACAGCTAAGGAATGGAATTCCCTGCCGGAGTTTGTGTTTCCCGATAGCTACAATCTAGGGGTCTTTATGTCAAGAGTGAATAGGTTTCTTCTAGGTTGTTTCACCGTCGACCACATCATCGCTTACTTTCAGGTGAGATAGTAGTCAAGCGCGAGCCTACTATAAAAAAAAATGCCATTAATAGGCATGGCATGCAAAAATTACCTCATTAAAAGGTTGAAGATAAAACCTATTTGAAATAAAGCAAGTGTGTTAAGTTCGGTTCATAGTTTAAGATACTAATTACTTACTAAGAATTTAAAATTGATTGTTTATCAAACTCTACTTTAACCACAAACTCTGGCATTTGGTTTTTAATCATTCTTAACTACGAATACTCAATTCAGAAATCGGTCCTTTGTGTATCTTCCCATTTTTTTAAATGACTGAATAACGTTCAGCCATTCCGTGCCAACGGTAAATGCGAATGCCTCGGCAAATGAAACAATACACTGATTGCATTGGAAATGCATTTCGCAGACCCATCTCTGCCGTTTTTAGGGGTCCAAATGGTAGTATAGTATTCATGTTGGGATGCTGCTAGCATGGGGGCAACACAGGGGGGGGCACAATTTTGGTTATTTTTTGCCTAGGACACACCGTTTTCGAGATATTCGTATATATATATATATAACAATTCGGAGGATTATAATTCGGAACCAGTGCATCGTAGGGCTATGCTTTTCAGAACCTAAATGATTTTATGGTTAAAGTTAACCCGAAACTGCAATAAAATTGGTAATTTTCCGAATAAAAACCGATATTTTTTCGAAGTTCTCGCGTTCAACCGTTTAATGTTTTGTTTTTGTGTGTATATAGTGGACAAAAATGTCTAAAAGAAATAGTGAATTACCAATATGGAACTTAAAGTAGTGAAGTAGAACTGAAAGTATGAAGGAAAGTTCATTTTTTTTATTTTACTGCTTCATTTTATCGTAATAAATTCATAAAAGCGATGTAATATTTTAAAGCATGCTGTCTGTCCAACGCTAGGGTAGGAGCTGCGAGTTAACAGTCGCTTGCTTTATTCGTGTCCGCCCCGCGCCCGTGCGTTTTAAAAAAGCGCGTTATAATAAAGCTTGTAAAATAACTCGCTTAAAATATAAAGCTTATATATAGCACTAAGCAAGTTATTGACATATAGCAACTTTGAACACTATTCCGTACCTAAAGGGTAAAAACGGGACCAATAGGGTCCCGGTCCGTTAGGGTACGGTCGAATAAGACTCCAATATCCGCCTGTCTGTCACCAGGCTGTATCTCATGAACCGTGATAGGTAGACAGTTGAAATTTCCACAGATTATGTATTTCTATTGCCGCTATAACAACAAATAATAAATATTAAGTGGGGCTCCCATACAACAAACGTGATTTTTTTGCCGTTTTTTGCGGTAATGGTACGGAGTCCATTCGTGCGCGAGTCTGACTCGCATTTGGCCGGTACTTTTTATTCATTTTTGAGCTGCCTGTGCATATTTCCGCGACACTTGGAGCTGTCCAACTTTATAAAGCGTGGTGTCATTTCTCGCTCTATACATTTTTGTTTTTGATTCGCCGGCGCTTTCAACAAAGTATCAAAAAGACAAGCGATGGGATATAACTGAAACCGGACTACAGTTTTATCATATTTGTTTGTTAAAGTTTTCTACGAGAGAATAATCTGCAAAGGCTTCAGTTGAACACGACCAAATCATTTAAATTTTTGCTTGGACATTCCGTTCTTACCTGTTATGATCTAGGCTGAGGGTAAAATCTAAAAATTGCAAAACTTATTAACATTTTTAATGCGCTATTATGAAGACAAGAATCCATACTATAATCTCACCTATTAGCAAAACAAATCAAAACCCAAACACCGTCCACGAACGAAACAAACCCAAGTCAAGAACCTCATAAACCGAACTTTATAAAAGTCAACAACAACTCGACAAACGACAACTGAAAGTTTTCGAGTTGTGCAAGTTGACACGTGGGGCGGCCATTAGGAGCACTTAATTACGCTCGCGTGCTGACATAGCTCAACAAGCTCAACCCGCTCAAACAGATAGCGCTTTGATTGAGTTGGAGACATGTCGGGGACTAATGGGGACCTGGTCATTTTGGGGGAGCAAGTTTTTGAATATGAAATGTGGCATATAAGTGGAACGGTTCGTGAAGTTTATAGATATTGTTTTCATGGAGACTTGGAGATTACATTGAGTTTTTGTTTTTGTAATATTTAAGTCGTGGTAACATGTTTCCTGGGGGTTACCATAAACTCTTAGAGCAAGTTTATATCCATTTTACAAGGGACAGATGTTTAAGACGTTTACTTGAGTTGACTATATCTGTCTCTTTTTCACAGTCGCACCATGATAATTTGACACGTCATGGTACGGTGCCCCTGAGAGCATAAGGTATAAATACGGTTAATATGATTTGTGCCGAATAAATTTATTTTCTTTCTTTCTTTAGTGTGACTTCATATTCATTGATATTTTACTGGTAACTGTTGTCTAATTCACCAGTTTTGTTGGTCCTATATAACATCCCCATTCGAAACCAAAAACAAACTTCTTATAAGTAACTAAATAAATCCTACAAACATTCAGACCACGCAACTATAACTAGTAACTATTTTAGGACCTAAAACTAGTTTCAGCAACATAGTATGTAGGTCTTCGTTTCGGATAACCTTAAACTTGGTGCGTCGCCAACGGAGCCCGATCGGATACACTATGTAGGCCAAACTATTAATAGTAAGGTCATACAAGACATTGTACTTTAGAGTTAGGTCCAGCGTGTTGTTTTTGATATTATAGTAACTCTATGTTTTGAAAGACTGCTGACTTTAGGTGACTTTGGAAATAATTTTATTGTTTATGCATTTAATGGCTCTGCCTAGACGGATGCAATTGAGTTCCAGTGCTAGTCATGGAGTGACTATCTAGTCTCCGCTCGGTAATTATTATTGCATTGTGCTAAAGTAAATAAAGGTTTTGAAGTTTGGAAGTCATTTACACGATGAGATTATGTGTAAGAGTACGTTAAGAAGATAATAGGTTGAATCTAATTAGATCACGTTTTAAAACACAAATATTATCCTCGAAAATTAAATTCATAAGTTGTAGTGTAAGAAACAATTTGTTCCATAAAACCTCGGTACTTCTTATAGTTACTCGGACTTAAGCGACAAAAGTTGTCCAGACAGAGTTACAAACGCGACTTATCAGAGTGTTATTAAAAACGTGAAATGCCTCGTTGTTCCAGTGGTCGTAAGCGCTTCTGCTGAGTATGATGTCCTGGATTTGAATACCGGGTCAAGCAAAGTGTTATTTGGTTTTTTCATCTGGAATTTCGCAGTAGAAGCCTTGTGTCCGGTTAATAGCAAAAGGGTCGTATTAAACATAACTGGTGCGGATTTAAACATAACTGGCAAGATGTGGGTATACGGTATATCACTGCCCAACTCTTCGGGAAATAGGTATAAGCGTGATGTTATGTTCTTAAAACCGACCAAGTGCGAATCTGACTCGCGCACAGACGGTTCCGTATAAACAGCTACATACACCAAAATAAATAGGTAACATTACTAACGTTCATAAACAATTAAAGCAACGAACATTGCTCTGACGAAGGGACAGAATTAACTTTGCCGATCGAAAACTGTTGCCCATCAATATATAGTTTTTTTTACTTTTCCAAGTACATTTTATAATTTGGTCGACATTACTTGTAAACTTGTAAAAAAACTTTTTTGCAAAAAAATACTACCGACTTCCAAATAAAAAACTACAAAGTGAAAAATAATTTTATTTTTGGAAGTCGGTGTCTTTCTTTTTTACCATTTTTTTGCGATATGGACACCGACTTCCAAAAATAAAATTATTTTTCACTTTGTAGTTTTTTATTTGGAAGTCGGTAATATTTTTTTGCAAAAAAGTTTTTTATTTTTCCCTTTTTAGTTGTACCTACCTAAACTAGGCAAGTTGTTTAGTAAGGTACTCTATAACGCCAGAAAAGATCACCCGAATAACATGAAACTTGAAAATAAACAGTAAAATGAGAGATCTGCGTACCCCTTTAGTGCGTACTGGCGTGATGTTATGTTATGAAATGGTATATACAATAAACAGACATGCGATTACAGCAATTCCGAAGGATTTGCCGTTATTTATTGAAGAGTTCTGTTGTATATCTCCAAAGTTCTTCATCAGATCTTCACTAAATTAAAATGGGACCAATTTCGAAACATACTCTATCAAACAAAAAAAGAATTTTCAAAATCCGTCCACAATTGACGGAGATATCGGTGAACATACATAAAAAAAAAAAAAAAAAAAAAAAAAAAAAACATACAAGAAGTCGAACATAGAACCTCCTCCTTTTTGGTAAGTCGGTTAAAAACCTGCTTAGCTGTGATATAGCTAACTTAGCTTACTTTCACAATGTTATTTCTACTTTTAGTGAAAACTAGCTGTCCCACGCGGCTTCGCTTCGACAACTGGCTACCTACCTATCCATCTACCCTACGTACCCTACTAAATGAATGAACTACTACTAAATAATAAAAATATCCCACTGGAATGTGTAGTACATTCCAGTAGGATATTTTTCGCCTTTTACGCTAATCTTTTAGTCAGCAGGTAAACATGAGTACAAGTATTAAATATATCTTACTAAAGCTGAATGTAGGCAGGTCCGGTTTACCTAGGTCATGTCCCACCAGAAACAAAAGGCCAATTCACCAGTTATTTAACACAAACTGCCTCCAAGACACAATAGGCGTTAGACAATGAAGACTGGCTGGCGAAATAGGAACTGAACTTGTCAGTGTTTCCCGGGAAAACTTAATTTTTTCTAATGAATCTTCCAATGAACTCAAACACTTGTTAATTTTCTCTCTTATATATAAGTTGTTGTTTTTTTTTAAGTGATATATTCCATCCAAAGGTTGTCTGGTAGACATCGCTATCAGCGATAAGAATGCCACTCTACCTACCGATAATTTCGATGCTTAATAATAACAGCCACACGGTTCTTCAATCTTCAAGTTCAAGTTCAAGTTAGCAACGCTTGCCGATGTCGGTCCATGAATGGGTGACCATCTTTACATAGCGAGTTTCTTCCGTGCCTTGGAAAGCACGTACAGCCGTTGGTCCCGGCTGTCATTTAAAGACCTTTGTCAGTCTTTACGGGTAGTCAGAACACCAGTCTTGCCAAGGGGTATTTTACCCAGTAACTGGGTTGTGGTGGTCAGATGGGCAGTCGCTCCATGTAAAACACCGGTACTTAGCTGAATCCGGTTAGACTGGAAGCCGACCCCAATATAGTTAGAAAAAGGTTAGGCAGGCTGATTAATAACTATTCATATTGTTATTTTCCTTTGTACTTCATTAAGTAAAACATATATCATAAAGATACCTAAGTTATTAGGAGTACAACCACAGACAAGTGGCGGCAACTGATAAGGCGTACTGCCGACTCGGGTCGAGGTGCCCAATATCGGCTTATTAGTCCTAATTATAATCAGGAGGTAATGGACGAATATGAGGTGGTAGGTAATAGGGAGTTCTGGGTTATAAAATCGTGTATGTTGGTAGAATTTGATACACAAGAAGTACCTTCTCAAAAACGGCTATGGCTGTTTTATGCTTATTTCTCGTGTCTCCTGTGCACGCTTGCTTAGAAGTAACCTATTCATCCTTGACTTAAAGACCCCCACGTTGTAGCTAACGGGAAACAAAGACTCCGGCAGGAATTCCACTCCTTGGCTGTACGCACAATGAAAGTGTAGGTGGGTGTTCCACTATGTACCGTGTCTATCCAAAATCGCCTTTTGCAGGGACGTTCATTTGGAAGTTTAATTGTTTGATAAAACTGTTCAACTGCAAATATTTCATTTTAATTTACACACTATCAAATAAATATTTATATTTATATAAATTAACAATAATTCATTAAAATCTCTTCAATTTAAAGCCTATCAGAATCAAGTCAATAGACCTATCTTACGAGACGAGATTACCTGTAAGAGCAAATGCAACGGAGATTAATGAGCTACTTACTTGAATACATCTATATCAATATTATAAAGAGGAAAGATTCCTTTTTTTTGTATGTTTGTACCGAATAGGCTCCGAAACTACTGGACCGATTTTAAAATTTCTTTCACCTATGGAAAGCTACATTATTTCCGAGTAACATAGGCTATAATTTTGACGGGAGCGAAGCCGCGGGGGTCAGCTAGTGGTAATATATAAGCGTGTCTCACTGTAGGGACGAGGTGTTAGAAACAATACTTTTCCTTCAGCCATCTTGTCTGTGTTACCTTCTGGTAATTATGACTGCTAACGGCAAATTTATCGTCATATCAGCATGTGTCATGAAAGTTCTCGTATATGGCATTGGGAACCCCTGTTTCATTTTACACTTGCATCAGCCCGCAGCTTCACCCGCGTGTACGTGTAGAGTGTCACAAGGGAGCACTATACCAGGCAGAAAAGTATCTTATGTGATAATAGGGATGATGACAAAAATAAAATATTTAGTCCGTCAGTTAGATGACCTAAAAATATTGGACACGTATTTTTTACTTTTGTCACGTAAACAAAAAATTACGACGATACAGTGCGTTGAAGTTTCGTGTGACGTAACGCCATGAAATTTTTTTCTGACAAAGTGACGTCACAAACCCCACTCCTGAACTTTGATGTGCTTTATCTTTGTCAATTAATACTTATTTGATAAAGCAAAAAATAAGGGTCCAATATTATTTGATAATCTCACTGACGGACTAAATATACTTATATATATGGAGTTTCTTGTGCGTTCTTCTCCATAACAAGCTACTTTTCCGAATGCACGGTAGAATCAATTTTATTACTTGTAAATTTTAACGTTCAAAAGTGCCGCATAATGGCCTACTTGAAATAAACACATCGTTTGACTTTGACTTGACTTTATCATTTTTCTACCCAGGAAACATAGTATCCAAGTTAAAATTTCATCCAATTCCGTCCTTCAATTATTTGCAAAATGGTTCCTTAGATGGCTTTACATAAAGATGGTAATTAATTAAGCTATACCTGATTAAAACAACAATAAAAACGTTCAACTATCCAAATAAATGATAGATGATCCCAAAAGCAGCTAAGTAAACTCGTCCCATTCCAATAACAATGATGTTTAAACGTGAGACCCTCTCGCAAATGTCTCCGATGTTGCGCGCTGTGTTGCTAAGCGCTCGCGAGGAGAGGCAGTGACCTCTTGTCCATGGCGACGAAGCTATCACTCACCTGTTACTAAGAGCATACCATCACGATTTAACATAGTTGACTTTTTGAATTTCCGACAATTGTAGACAAGTCTTCCGGATATAACACACTAGCTGTTCCCCGCGGCTTCGCTCCAGTGGGCCACCCCACAGGACCTATTTTCGAGATAAAAAAATAGCCTATGTCATTCAGGAATAATGCAGCTTTCAATTGGTGAAAGATTTTTTTTAATCGGTCCAGTAGTTTCGGAGCCTATTCGGTACAAACAAACAAACAAACAAAAAAATCTTTCCTCTGGTATAGATAGTACCTGGGCGACTGAGGTCTGCCCTGGTGAAAATAGAGAAAACTTTTTTTTTCGATAAATTGAGTTTTTCTCTGATACAGCTAGATCGATTTTTGGCTCCCGAAAACCCCTTTACTGCAAATTTTATCAAATAGTTACAGCCGTTTTCGAGAACGTGATTACAAATACCTAATATATAAATACAAATATTGCTCGTTTAATAGTATAGGATTTACAGAATTTTAGGCCATTTTTCATCCCAGTTTATAGTGCTTCGCTGCTAGGAAACACTTTTTTTTGACGTCTGAAATCCTCATGGATGTTCTCCGCCTCGGGGCAGGCGAAGGTCTCTGTCAGACTCTTAACTGGCTAAAATCACACGATGTTCTGCAGAGCAGTCCGGTGCTGGAGAACTTGCAGATTTTGTCACTATAACCCGGCTAGGGCCCGCATGAAACTCATATAATAATATGGATTTAAGACACTATGACATGATATTTTTACAATTACGTATTTTTACAAAGTTACCATGATGCTATGATGTAGGCGCATATTCCAGGCTTTGCGTTTAATTTCACAGTACAATGTTTTTAAAAAAAAACTTAATTCAAAAAATCAAAAAACCCGACTGCTTCAAAAGCGAACTAAAAAGTCGTAAACAAGGAAAAAATCATGCTGTGCAGTCGGAGGATACATACGCGCGAGCTGGCTGACCAAAACCAGATGTATCCTCCTCCTGCACAGCATGATTTTTTCCTTGTTTACGACTTTTTAGTTCGCTTTTGAAGCAGTCGGGTTTTTTGATTTTTTGAATTAAGTTTTTTTATTTATAACTTTTTAGTTCGTTTTTTTTCGAATTAGATAATTTAAACATATAAGTGTTATATATTTTTGAAATCACCTCTTAAAGCCCTTTATTTGGATACCCCCCACGATGGATTTGGAAGAAAAAAAAAATTTAGGCCCCCACAATATGGCACCCAAAATCCGCCATTTTTCTATTATCCAATTTTAATGTAGCCTATGACACTCGCAGGGTTAAGACGCATCGATTGACGTATGAATCATCAAAATCGGCCAACGCGTTTGGTCTCTGGAACGCCACATAGGAACAAACATACATACATACATACATACATACATACATACATACATACATACATACTTACATACATACATACATAGACTGATAAACACATTACCCTCCTTCGGCAGTCGGGTAAAAATATGATACAATCCATTCCATTATTTATGTTAAGGCCAAGACTATGTGTGCCTACAACAGTGATTGCTATTTAGCATGCTTATGGCTTGGAGCTGCTCCAAAGTTCCAAACCGACGAGTGATACTACTTGAATTTCGTTAAGAGCTTGTACGTGTATTGGGAATTCAGTTCTTGCGCCATTAATATTTTGGTAGAGGTACAAGAAATTATTTTTATAAAATAAACTTCTGCTAAGATGGTCTGCATTGACCTTAACATTACTATTTAACTTTAAGACTATATTAACCACTATCTCACCTAATGGTAAGCGATGATGTAGTCGACAGTGAAGCACGCTTGCCTAGAAGTAACATATTCAGAGAAAATAAGGGAAGCTTTGCTTACCTTTGAATGACGCCATGTTGTGTGCGCGCGACCGTGTGTTCAGTTCTCATCTATCAGTTCCACGTGTTCTCTTCTCGTCAAAGTCCCGCGAAACTTTCACTTTACTGGCGATTACCTGAAATATAAAAAAATCTTTGTTTTATTCATTATGTTGAGAAACATTTGGAGATGTAGGATTTACAGTAATCCAATATTTTTGTTGCTCTTAATACTGTTCAATTTGAACTGTAGCACTGTAATATACATGTACTAGAGTTTGAATGATATGAAATATGAGTCGTGTTGTACAACAGGGGTGGAGTACTATCAAGCACCCGTCAGTGAACTACGAAAAGTGCTCTTATTGCAATGACTCACAGGTGCCGTCAATATTAATTCAATTACAGACGTGTACCAGTATTACATAAATAAGGTATAAGACAACACGGTAAGATCAGCAAAGTAAGAAATAAGAAGGCATTTCTTATTGTATTTCTTTCCTTTTCGTAAATATATTTACGCGAAAACAATGTTTATTATTATGTTTGACGGGGAACGGAAGCGTTGCTGCTAGGCTAAGCATTCCACCTTTGTGAGGGTCGACGAAAAATCATAATTGTTTTTGCATGAACCCTCTTCGTTATTTTCTTTTATATTGTAATCGTATTTCTTTATAAACAATACGTCTTTGAATATTTTATTGTAATAATAAGGAGACTGGTGAGTAGTACTAATAACCAAAGTGCGTGTGTAAATGCATATACGTAAACAAAACAAAAGGATTTTGTAAGGACCGCAGCAGGTGTCGTTCTGCAGTTTCTGCCTACTCCTTTGGGACCAAGGAGGGAACTGGTGTATGTACAGTACATCACATTTGTACCCAGGCCTCCTCTCTGTGAGAGGGAATGGGCCGTAATGCACCACGCGGACCCAATTCGGGTTGGTGGTTGTCACATGTCTACGAATTATATGCATGTTAGGTCGTATTTTTAAAAAGACTTCAAAAAAGGAGGAGGATTAATTCGTTGGAATCTTTTTTATGTAGGTATGTTCCCCGATTACTCAAAGACGCTTGGACCGATTTGGAAAATTCTTCTTTTGTTTGAAAGGGTACACTTTCCAGGTCCCATGGTCATCACGTCAGGATCTGATGATGGAATCCTAGAGAAATTGAAGGAATTCCTCAAATTTGATAGGCATATACAAAGCGATTTTTGTATTTTCATCAACTTGGCAAGTATTTGCATTCAGAAATTATCATTTGATGAAGAGGAACTGATGAAGAAGACCACAGACGGCTACTGGAATTTCTCAATTATAAGGATGTTTTGGGTATTAGATATCTCGAATAGATCTTCTTCTTCTTCATCGTGTCGATGATTCCATTTTTTTGTTTTTAATTTAGATGTTGTGCTTCGACCAGAACTCAGCC
Source organism: Orthosia gothica (assembly GCA_949775005.1). Classification (NCBI taxonomy): domain Eukaryota; kingdom Metazoa; phylum Arthropoda; class Insecta; order Lepidoptera; family Noctuidae; genus Orthosia; species Orthosia gothica. The sequence continues at coordinate 2,150,470 of OX459063.1, forward strand.
ACGTCGACAGCCCTAGCGCTGGCCTCGCACAGGTCCTTCATGGTGCAGGTGTTTGTGCACAGAGAGCACGACAACAGATGAGGCATCGTTTGCGGTGCGGTTCCACAGTCGCACTGTGGCTGATCGGAGTACCCCCATCTGACCAGGTTGTACCTACAGCGGCCCACTTGGCTTCGCAGCCTATTTAGGGTTTTCCATGTTGGCCATGGCAGTTTATGTCCAGCTGGGCGCTTTTCTGCAGGATCGATATAGTCAGTTGGAGGGGGGTATTTGAGGAGCCACAGCTTTCTGCGCGCTTCCCCAGGGCTTAAATAAATGATTCTAGTGAAAATGGTACCATCGAGATGATCTGGTGATGAATAAAACAATGTATCAGAGTCGTGTTTCGGCTTGTTGGAATTGTTATGAAACCCTCTGGCTATGAATGATTTTCATGATAATATAGGGGGGTAACAAAACTAAAAAGAGAAATATGAAAAACTTTTTAACAAAAAAAAAACGGACTTACACAACACCTATCGCTTTATTTTTTTGTCAAAAAGTGGTTTTTTAAGGAACTTTCAAGAGCAAATCGGTCGAATTACATCGCATTGCGTCAACGCATTTACAATTTCGTTTAGTAAAAATCGCTTATCGGTGTAATATAAATCCAATCGCGAGCCACCAGGCAGGTCGCTAAGGAGACTGCTTCTCTCTCTCTTAGATAAAATACCTATAGATTTAGCCATAAAATGAGCTTGATTGATAGAGCGAGATCGCTAATTGGCAGCCCCATGTAAATAATAAGGACAAAAGATAATTTTTTGTCTTTTTCACCAAGGCCGGCTTTTGTTGTTTGTCAAACGCTAATATCATGGCAGGTTTGACAAACTAACTCGGTCGTGTTTGTTTTTTTTGTGATTTCGCGATTTTAAGTGTTTATTGAGACAAGGAATTGGGTTATTTATAGATAATAAGTGTCAGTGCGATGGTGGGTTGAAGTGTTCTAGACTGTTAAAGCCAAAGTGTTATTGTTGTTTCATGTGCGGCCACGCCATGGCTCCATCTATAGGTACTTTATCTAAGAATTAGGCATTAGCAACTTGACATAACTCTAGTAGCAAAACTGACAGATGTCAATCAGTGCGCTTTAATACAAGCAGTGAAAGGCCCGGGCCAAGGCAATTAGTTGTTCAGCCAACTTTTCAAGATAAAGTTTACTTTTCACTAAGTTTCAGCAATCAAATACCGCTAGTTACAAAGTTAGGGAAATTAAAATATTTTTGGACTAATCTGAAATCTGAACTTTTGGTAACTTACTCTATAATAGGTATATAGGGTATCTTATTTGGACCCCTAAACAAAAGCGGAAAAAAATATACTATGACACGTTTCAAAAGGAGTATTCTCAAAGAGCATTGCCGCTGGCTATCTAACCCGTTCCACCCAAGGGGACTGTAGGGGCCTTACCCCCTGTAGTTGTGTGTTTGTGTGCTAGCTCAGATATATTGCTTACGAAATAAATTGCTTAGTAACTTGAATAACTGCTGTTATAGTGGAAAAGTATGCTTTTGCTTCTTTGTAAACATTAAGACGCTACATTGAAAGTATGTTTTTTTTGCTTTATAATATTAAAATGTAGGTACTTCACTGTCTCATTTCATCAAAAACTAGCCCAAATCTAAGAAAATTAGATGTATTTTTGACAGATTATAACTGAGATTAATATGCGAACGAAATACAAGAATTTTCTCAGTTCTGTGACAGAAAATTTGAGTAAGAGGAAAAGAGATAAAGATGTCGCTTCCTTTGATTCCTCTTGCTCTCTAAACAATAAATAAAACTTATACATACAGTCTTACTTCCAAAATAAGAAACCTTAACAATACGATACCATAACAAAGTAAAATTACACCGAGTACAACGAAAAAAAATATTTCAAGCAGTTGCCACCGCGTTAAAGTACTCAAAAACATAATTTTCGCTTCAAAATAACAGTTTCAAAATGTAATATTCCTTGTTCGTACAGAAGTGACCCGCCATCTTTTGTTAAGCTCACCGCTGTCAATAACCTCTGTCAGATGTGATTACATGGAGAATAACGTTATGAAATGAGAGGAAAACGTTTGTTTGATTTCTATTATTTAAAATGCTCGACAACACTCTTTGAAACGGCAAATTGGGGTAGGTACTTTACACCAAAAACAACATTACATACAGTGTCATAATATAAAGTACATGTACGGTTAGCTTAACTCAATGTTGAGGAGTTTTACAGCAAACCCTAGAGTAACAGAGAAAGATGACAATAGAATAGTGTAAAAGACAGTGTACTTTTTAACCGACTTTCCAAAAATGAGCAGGCTCTGTGTTCGGCTGGTTTGTTTTTTTGTTTTTCACCGATTACTCCGTTAATTCATGGTCTCATTGTCACCAAGTCAGGATCTGATGAGGGGATCCCATGGAAATCGAGGGAACCCCTCGAATTTTATAGGCATACATCTAGTAATTTTGGTATTTTCATCAACATGGCAAGCATTTGCATTCAGAAAGTATCATTTGGTAAATAGGAACTGATGAAGAAAACCACAGATGGCCACTGGAACTTCTCAATGTTATTAGGTATGCTTTGGGTATAAGATATTTTTTTAGTGAAATGATTTTAGTTAAATGACAGTAAGCAAATTTAAATAAATGGTTCTAATGAAAATGGTACCATCGAACTGCTCTGGTGATGAAGCCGGAAGGTAGGCACCGGAACTTCGTAATAAAACAGTGTATCCCAGTCGTTTTTAGGCTTGTTGGAATTGTTAAGAGAAGCCCTCTCGCTATAAATGATTTTTATGGTAATATAAGGTACCTACCAAAACTTTGATAAAAATAACTTTTTAACAAAAAAACCAAGTAAAGTGCGTGTTGGACCGCAAAATTAAGTAATAGGAAAAATGAGGGAATATCAAAGAAAATTCAGTTTTATAAATATAGTGGTATTTATTAGTAAAATATACGTACTAATACACATTATTACCAAATTTCAAGTTTATAGGTCAATGGGAAGTTAAAAATTTCTTCGTAACAAAATTTTATAAAAATTGATGACTTTGGTGGCTTCTCATTCGTTGGTTTTCCAATATTTTTTAAAACAAAAATTAACTTTCTTTTAGGAAGTCGGTGTTAAAAACGAAAAAGTAAAGTTATTTCTCGCCTTCTAGTGTTTTTTTAACCCCCGCCGGCAAAAAAGGGGTGTTATAAGTTTCACGTGTGTATCTGTGTATCTGTGTGACTGTCTGTGGCATATGATGCCCTATGCGCCTAAACGGATGAACCGATTTCGATTTAGTTTTTTTTGTTTGAAAGGTAATTTTGTCGAGAGTGTTCTTAGCTATGTTTGAATAAAATCGGTTCAGCCGTTCAAAAGTTATGGGCGTTTTACTGTTTGATTCGCGGTGTTTTCGCAAGATAAATGTGTCGGGGTTTTTTAAATTTTGAAATTTTACTTGTTAATATTTCATCTAACTTGTTTTTTACGTGTATGAGTAGATGTAGGTATGAACGTAAACGAAGCAAAATAAACTTGCAGGGATCGAAGAAGGTTGACATTCTGTAGTTTCTGCTTATCTCCATGGGAAAAAGGCTGAAGTGTACCCATGTTTTTTTATTTTTACCCGACTGCAAGGAAAGGGTTATGTTTTTCGCGCGTATCTTTTATGTTTGTATGTATGTAATATTCTTTATTACTTCATATCTTGCGAACCACTAGAACGATTTATATATTAAAGACATCGTTAGATACGTCTTCACTGCCCAAGTATTCATAGATAAGTGACGTTAAAAATATCAAAAATGGCGGATTTTGGGCGCCATATTGTGGGTGTCTTAATTTTTAGTCTTCTAAACTCATCGAGTGGGGTATAAAAGTGAAGGGGTTTAAGAGGTGGTTACAAAAATATATCTCACTTATATGTTTAAAAGTTATTCGATAAACAAATTAAAACTAAAAAAATTAAAATAAAAAATCGAAAACTCGACTGCTTCGAGGATACATATTCGCGAGCTGGCTGACCATTTGATCTTCCAACTGCACAGCATAAATTTCTACTTAATAACAAGTTTTTAGTTCGCTACCTAAGCAGTCGAGTTTTGGATTTTAAAATTAACTTTTTTTATTTATCTGTAGGCTCACGTTTACCCACCATCTCGCCTGATGGTAAGCGATGATGTGGTCTACTGTGAAGCACGCTTGCCTATAAGTAACCTATTCACTCTTGAAGGTTGTAGCTATCAGAAAAAAAAGACTCCGGCAGGGAATTCCACTCACTCATGTTGTTATGTATGACGACGAACAATTAAATTCGCAAAACAAATAAACCTCAAAGCCTACTTATAAAAAGTATCCTAAAATACGTATAATAACACGAAATTCGTGGGTGTAAAAGCTACAAAATGTATCATGTTTGCGCGGCGGCGCGGGCATTCATTTCCTGCTGGCGTGTTTGATGGCGACGCGATCAAATCAGAATGACAATATTATTTTGTTATTACCTTTTTCGTTGTAGCGATATTGTTATTCTGTTTATTGATCTCAGCTCGTGGTTAAATAAAAGCATCATGGGAAAATTATTGTGACATGTAAACTTTTTCTTGCTAGCAACAAAACACAACCAAGTCTTGAAGTTATAACTTAGGTATTAGCATTGAGATAATATGTCAGTATATATTATCTTAGTATTAAGTATGTATATTAGTATAAGGAACTAACTTTTTTTCAATGCAGGTAAATAAAACTTCAAGAAAACTAACCTATAAAGAGAATTCCAATGTCAGCCTTTTATCTTTTATAATGCGGACTTTACTTTTCCACATAGTAAAAAGGTAGTCAAAAAATCTAGTAAGCTAGCCTTGATCTAGGAAAGCAAGATATATGGTCTAAGGCATATGTTATAAAAAAATCCTAGACTTTTCTCAACTATTTGAATTCTAGTGTAATCGGATTTTATTGGATGCAGCTGAAGTATAAAAGTGATTCCCTATCAGGGGGGTGACCACAAGCTTTTAGAGTAAGGTTATTTTGAGTGTGTGTAAGGGATAGATGTATATGACGTGTATACATCTGTCACTTACTCGATCTCAAAATAACCTTACTCTAAGAGCTTATGGTCACCCCCCTGACATCAACAACCAAGTAACATGATACCCCTCGGTGAGACAGATTGTCGGCATTTCAGACTGCCCGTGACGACTGTCAAAGAACCCAGATAACAAATGACAGCTAGGACCAACGGCAGTAGTATCGGAGAACGGAGTGGTTTCGATATATTAAGACGGTACCCTGACCAAAAAATCGGCATGAGATATGAGCGTTCCTATTGGTCTAGCGGCACTGGTGGCGCATGAATTACAGTAGTGAATACGCCCAGATTTTAGAATAAAATCTTTATAAAATCGAATTTTGGTCTTTTGAAAAAAATAAATCTACAAAAATGTGGGTTATTAAATTGTCTATCCATTAGTGTTAGTACAAAAAATAATCAATGAACACTTTACGAGGAGATGCATAATATCAATAATTATTTCTAATTTTTATGTTTTTTTGGAAGTAGATTAGTGAAATATATACAACATTTAAAAAAAAACTAAATCTACCATTTTAGAATCAATATTATGTAGAAATTTAATGTATTTTTATTAATTGATATTTCTTTTTAAATAACGAGTAGATAGCTCCTAAAAACAGCACAAAAAACGGCTTGCGCGGCGTTTTGCTCGTGGTACCGCCTTAAGAATGGTCCGTCATTCTCGGGAAGCGTAGCTTACGTAACTTAGGAAGGACCCGTGCTGATTGTGTAGCTGGGTTTTCTTAACCACGAACCCAAAGTTCCTTCCACTGATTCTGGGAATATTGAATTTTTCATAGTAATTTTAATTAATAAATTAAAAATCCACAGCCGTGGCTCATTTTGTTAAAAGACTTGTTTCTTTTCTTTTTTAGGGTTTCGTACCCAAAGGGTAAAAACGGGACCCTATTACTAAGACTCCGCGGTCCGTCTGTCTGTCTGTCTGTCACCAGGCTGCATCTCATGAAATGTGATAGCTAGACAGTTGAAATTTTCACAGATGATGTATTTCTGTCGCCGCTATAACAATAAATACTAAAAACAGAATAAAATAATATTTAAGTGGGGCTCCCAAACAACAAACGTGATTTTTTTTGCCGTTTTTTGCGATAATGGTACGGAACCCTTCGTGCGCGAGTCCGACTCGCACTTGGCCGGTTTTTTTTAAGTGGTAAATTGGGCAAGTAATATTTTTGGTAACTTCTACTATGCAAAATAATCATCAGATTCTGTTAGATGAGGCTATCGTCAACGTGTGAACTTTGACTCGCTTGCTTCTTTCATGTCGGAGTCAACTGACACATCTGCGCAATCGACACGTAGGACAAATTACCTGTTTACGCCTGCAATGCTGTTGATGTTAACTACGACTTAGTACGTTCCTGTGCAACAACCACATATTTTTTATCAATCCGGGTTTCGTCCAGGGGGGTGACCATAAGCTCTTAGAGTAAGGTTATTTTGAGTGTGTGTAAGAGACAGATGTATATGACGTGTATACATCTATCCCTTTTTAATAGTCGAGCTATGATAGTTATGACACGTCAGGGTAAGAGGGCTGGACATAGTACTACAACAGTTCTTGTTAGCATTATTTGACTTCAGTTCTTGTTAGCATTATTTTAATTATTTTCTTATTAGACTTCAGCAATGCTTTCGACACCGTCGATTTTGAAATTTAACTCGGCATACTTGGCTCTCGTAACATATCTCTAACGGCAATTGTTTGGTTTCTTAGAAACCTGTGTGGTCGCCGACAACGTCTTTGCATTGAAAGTTCTTCTTCGTCATGGTGCAATACTTTTGCAGGCGTACTACAGGGACCCGGGCGTTCTATCCCCTCTTCTCTTCGCTATTTTTATTAATAATATTTCGAATGAAGTTCTCTCATCCTACCTTTACGCGGCAAATCTGCAAATATATTCTCAGGCTCCGGTAGAAGAATTGTCTGAGGCAGTTAAAATGGTCAATAAAGATTTAGCTCGTATTTCTGAGTGGGGTTCGGCTCATGGTCTGAAGGTATATCCTACGAAGGCTCCAGTCATTCAAGTCGGCAGTCTTAGGTTGCGCTCGAGAATTAACTGGTTGCAGTTACCCTGGATTGTCTTTGATGGGTCAGTTATTCCATACAGTGACTCAGCGATAGACCTGGGTATTTTAGTTAACAAAGACTTTTCGTGAGGTCCTCGGCTACAGGAGGTTAGCCGCAAGGTGTTTGCGTCTACGGAGTCTTAGCTAGACTGCGCAATTTCTTTCCAACTGCCACCAAAACTGCGCTCGCCCAATCCTCACTTCACCCAATCCTTGATCATGCCGATGTCAGTTATTTAGATCTCAGCAGCTAGATAAGCTTAAGCGACACCACAACTTTTATATTAGAATCATATTTGGTTTATGCAAATATGACCATGTCTCTGAATTTTGAATAAAGGTCAAGTGGCTGCCAATCCGTCTTCGCCGGCATGCCCATATTTTGTCATTACTCTTAGTCTAAGATCCCGTTATAAAACGACCTTCACCGAGATGCTTATTTAATGAAACGTATTTTATATTTAATTTAATATGTCAATAAATATAATCCATATGGGTTGCCTAGCAAATTTCAGTCCAGAGTATGTTTAATTAATAATTAAAATATATTTTTTTTTTAAACATTTCACCGGTATGATTATTAGATAAATTCTATACCAATCGAAAGTATGAAGCCCATAGAATATGCAAACGTTAGGTTGCCTATTCTTTTCCGGTCACAACTATCGGGTTGCCAGGTATAAACAGGTAAATCTGTACTAGCATTTTGCAACGGTCTGTTTATTGAATGAAATTTAAATGAAATTAAAGATTATTTTATTCTGAACACGGTGGTATAGGGTTGCCTGCGAAAAATCAGTCCAGAATAATTGCGGTTGTCGAATTTAAAAAAGTAAAATATTGCTCCGAGTGAATGTGTGCGACTACGACGACGAAGAGGACACAGCATAGCAGCTGTTTAAAGTCTGCCCACTTAAAGAAAGAGAGTGCGCATGCTATTTGGGCTTGGAAAAGAAAAGGATAGCGATAGACTCGTATATACTATGCATCATTTTGGAGTAGTTTATTATTTAAATAGAGAAATAGTTTTTTTTTAATAAAAATAAATAAATATAAATCTATAAATGTAAACAGAGAAATTGAAATCAATTTAAACTATTGGAAAAAATTCAAAACCCATAAAAGTGAATTTTTTTAATCAGGGTAGTCTTGCAAATTTTATTTTTATTGTAAGAAGACAAAATAAAAAAACAACAATTAAAAATTACTTCTATTTATTGTAAAAAATTAGAAATACAAAAAAAAAAAAACAGCATCCGAGTCATCGGACATAAAACTACGATCTTCAACTTCTGAATCTTCTTCGTCATCACCCTCTGTTTCACTTTTTTCATCTATCATGTCTTCTATCTTTAAAGGTGTATGATCCCCAATGAATCCTACTGGTTTTAAATATTCATCTAAGAACCATCCGCAGTTCTCAGGCTCAAGTTTCACGCATATTGGATCCGTTGCATTAAGCCACTTGGAATTTACGAAAATAGTTCGTAAAATTTTCTGAGTTAATGATATCCAGCATGGTGGTATGGAGTTGGAGTCGAAGCCTCTTGATAAGAATAGTTGATTGAAAACATCCTCATTAATTGTTACAAAAAAAAAGGAAATCAGATCATTTTCTTGTTTAATTTATAAATTACCGTTTTTAAGTAAATTACAAAAAAAATATGTGTGTCGAAAATTAACAAAACCATAGGTGAATTTTACTAACAATTATTTAAACATGAAAAAAATATAGAAGATGTATTAGCTAAGATAATTTTAAAGATTCAATTATTATGTACTTACTGTATATTCAGCACTAAAATTAAGAAATTCTTCGTTATATTTTTTATTCAAAACGGTCACTTTTTTGTAGCACGTGGTATAATAACCTACAAATTGAAGAGACGCACTGGGTAGCGCAACAAAATTGTATTTAAAGTGTTTTTTTTTACGAAAAGCTAACTTTAATACACAGTTTTTAAAAGTTTCATCATTAAAATCAATTATTTCATCATCCGATCCACACAAAAAACACTTTTTTGCCATTTTTTCCAACAATAAATAGTAGCACGTTTTTTCAATTGTATTTATAGCGACACTCTACTCCAAAATGATGCATAGTATATACAAGTCTATCGCTATCCTTTTCTTTTCCAAGCCCAAATAGCATACGCACTCTCTTTCTTTAAATGGGCGGACTTTAAACAGCTGCTATGCTGTGTCCTCTTCTATCGCATGGGATGGTCGGTTGGGACCTCTCAGTCGCACACATTCACTCGGAGCAATATTTTACTTTTTAAAATTCGACAACCGCAATTCTGGACTGATTTTTCGCAGGCAACCCTATACCACCGTGTTCAGAATAAAATAATCTTTAATTTCATTTAAATTTCATTCAATAAACAGACCGTTGCAAAATGCTAGTACAGATTTACCTGTTTATACCTGGCAACCCGATAGTTGTGACCGGAAAAGAATAGGCAACCTAACGTTTGCATATTCTATGGGCTTCATACTTTCGATTGGTATAGAATTTATCTAATAATCATACCGGTGAAATGTTTAAAAAAATATTTTCTTTTAATTATTATTTAAACAAACTCTGGACTGAAATTTGCTAGGCAACCCATATGGATTATATTTATTGACATATTAAATTAAATATAAAATACGTTTCATTAAATAAGCATCTCGGTGAAGGTCGTTTTATAACGGGATCTTATACTATCTACAGTATTCTGTTAATTCCTACAACCCCTTTTATCACAAAGAACGCTTTTAAGTTCCTTCATGACACACGTTATCGACACTTGAGATCATCGCAGAGTTTGAAACTTTTGATGCCTGCTCATTACCCAATTTTTTACGACAAATCGTTTACAGTCCAGGCTGTGCGATTGTGGAATGAATTGCCGTTGCCTGTAAGACAAGCCCTGTCACTGTTTTCTTTTAAAAACCTGGTTAAAACCATTTCCCTTCTCTCTAACGGTTTTATATTTCGATCTAATTTCTTTCATAATTATTCAACCCATTTTCTTTCGTTTTATCCCCCTTCTATGAGTTTGTTAAAATGTTTGTTAATATTTATATATAAGTTTATGTATAGTATTTATTATAGCAATATAATTTTGTATATATATGATTAAATGTAACATATACAAAATTATACACATATATTTAGTATACCGCAGATTACCCTCTTTTTTAGGGTTCCGTACCCAAAAGGTAAAAACGGGACCCTATTAGTAAGACTCCTCGATACGTCTTTCTGTCTGTCCGTCTATCAACAGGCTGTATCTCGTGAACCGTGATGATGTACTTCTGTTGCCGCTATAACATCAAATACTAAAAACAGACTATTATAAATATTTAAGCGGGACTCCCACATAACAAAACATGATTTTCATGCCGTTTTTACCCGACTGCCGAAGGAGAGTAATGTGTTTATCAGTCTATGTATGTAAGTATGTATGTATGTATGTTTGTTCCTATTTGGCGTTCCAGAGACCAAACGTGTTGGCCGATTTTGATAATTCATACGTCAATCGATTCGTCTTAACCCTGCGAGTGTCATAGGCTACATTAAAATTTGACGATAGAAAAATGGCGGATTTTGGGTGCCATATTGTGTGGGCCCAATTTTTTTTTTCTTCCAAACCCGTCGTGTGGGGTATCAAATAAAGGGTATTAAGAGGTGATTTCAAAAATATAAAACACTTTTTATGTTTAAATATAACTCATTCGAAAAAAACTAACTAAAAAGTTATAAATAAAAAAACTTAATTCAAAAAATAAAAAAATCCGACTGCTTCAAAAGCGAACTAAAAAGTCGTAAACAAGGAAAAAATCATGCTGTGCAGGCGGAGGATACACCAGATCTTGGTCAGCCAGCCCGCGAATATGTATCCTCCGACTGCACAGCATGATTTTTTCCTTGTTTACGACTTTTTAGTTCGCTTTTGAAGCAGTCGGGTTTTTTGATTTTTTTAATTAATTTTTTTTTTGGCGATTATGGTACGGAACCCTTTGTGCGCGAGTTCGAGTTGCACTTGGCCAGTTTTTTTATTTTTAGTTCCGTCAGTCCATCCAATATATCGCTGTCAGCAATAAGACCGCCTTTGTACCCATCAAAATAAGTTTTTTTTTTGTAAAAGAAATGTGTAACTTTTGTAGTGTACAATAAACTATATCCTATTATATTCTTGTCTGGGCGAAATTCGGACGCGTTTGCATGGAAAATGAAAATATTGACACGCCGCCGTCGCGTAATTGTTCTCTTCTTAGCTATTGGGATACAATTGCCTCTTAATTGTATTAAAGGTTACTCCATCTCTCAAAATGCAATTCGCCCTTACCAAAAAAACAACCTTTGTTATTCTACTGAAAATAATCCGAAGTCCGTACTTTACACATTTAATTAAATGTAATTAAAACGCGAACAAGACGGGCCCTTTCTTAATTAAACATTAATTTGATCTACCCTCACGCAAGGGTTCTACATACATGTCTACTTACCTGAAGAGGCACATAGGAGTACTTAGAGAGACAAAAATAGAACTCGAGTATGGAACTGGTATTTTTAAGGAGATATTTTTGGAACGTAATGATATGTACGTCTAGGTTATTTTCAGGTATTTTTGAAGGTAGCGGTTGTGTGCGGTAGATGAAGACAGCGGTTTTAAATTTAGAGAGAGTAGAGTATTCTAGGTATAAATAAGGAATAGATAGAATTGTGTAGAAACAGGAAGGGGTCTATGTCCTGCAGTGGTATAAAATAGGCTAGATAGATAAGTATTAGAGGTATGAGATCCTTTTCGAATTTGTTTTTTTTTTATCTATACCAATACCAATATTATAAAGAGGAAAGATTTTTTTGTTTGTTTGTACAGAATAGGGACCGAAACTACTGGCCCGTTTAAAAAAAATCTTTCACCAATAGAAAGCTACATTATTCCTGAGTGACATAGGCTATTTTATAATCCCGAAATCGGGTCCAGTGCCACCCCACTGGAGCGAAGCCGCGGGGAACAGCTAGTTTTTGTATAAATGTTTTGTTATATTATTGTTTGCGTAAATAATCTCAGAATTCACCAATTAAACCAGAATAACTTTAGTTTGCAAGCGCAAAGAATTAGGTCCTGGGTTCCGCGAATCGATGCATAGGTACTTCATTAAGAATGATTAACATGTAATGATTACTATACATATTTGCATAATGTAAATAAATAAATGTACTTTAAAATGATAATCTTAACTGGCTTTGATCCGATTACGACAGCTGATGAGATGAATTTAATTTTAATCCTCTTTATACCGACTTCACTCATCAATTAAATGTATTAAAACTATTTATTTCTCTTCAACGCCGAAATACCCTTGTCAGTATTGGTTAAAAAAATCCGGACGAATGACGAATCCCTAAGGGTTCCGTTTTTTGCCATTCGCTACGGAACCCTAAAATACGAAGGATTCCGTACCATTATTGAAAAAAAGGCCAAATCACGTTTGATGTATGGGAGCCCAACTTAAATATTAATTTTATTCTATTTTTAGTATTTGTTATTATAGCGACAACAGAAATACATCATCTGTGAGTTTCAACTATCTAGCTATCACGGTTTCTGTGATACAGCCTGGTGTCAGACAGACGGACAGTGGAGTCTTAGTAATAGGGTCCCGTTTTTACCCATTGGGTACGGAACCCTAAAAACAGTAAATAAATGAAAATGCAATGTGAGATATTTTTTTATACTTTCCATAGATGATCACTTTTGGGCTCATTTCTGAAAGCTTTCTACAGTAACTTATCAGAAAATCAATTGATTTCACAGAATAACAACAAGTAGAGCAACATATTTTCAATGCTGAATCAATCGATATAATTCGTTAAGCCCACATGCACTGCAAATGCATCTAAAGCTTTTGTTTCCTCACAAAATCGCACAACGCAGCGGTATGCGGTGACGGACACAAATAATTCTCCTCACCACTGACAAGAAGACCTTTCTAGAAGTTTTTCATACGATGTCCGACATCGGCCCCGTATACCGAAACATTGTGCATTCCGATCAAAAGACATCATTCTGTTCCTGTCATCTTGCTGCTACAGCTGATTCCATTTTGTGCAACTGATTTGAAGTGCAACGGGACTTAATGCACCAGATCTTGTGATTTGATCAAACCGATTCTCCCAAGAACACAAAATTACTACATAGAACACAAATTAATCGAGAATTTCTTCCCACAATCGTTCCCAATCGGCTTAGATTCATTACAACAGAGTAACGAGGCACAACTAACAAGACTCCGATACAATCCCTTCTAATCCTCGGTACAATTTATATTATTATGTATGTCTTGATTAATTTCATACGGGGTGTGTTATTGGAAGTTCCACAGAGCACAGTACTGCCAGTCAAGAGATGCCATTCATACTAATATTATAAATGTGAAAATGTTGTGTTTGTCTGTTACGTATAAACCGCAGAACTGCTATAATGCAATCCGTATCACACCGTATACATTTCGTCGTTTTTCGTCGTTCGTTTCATTTCGTCGTTCGTATCGTTCGTATGCATTTCGTATATCCTAATCCAGGTTAACTATAACCTGGATTAGGATATACGATACTTTTCATTACGGTCTAAGTTCGCATGGAATAATAAAACACTATTAGGCAGGCCAAAGAACTGGCAGAAAGTTGTAATAACTAAAAATGCGAAAGTGGGCCTACCTGTTTTTACCCGACTGCCGAAGAGTTAATGTGTTCATCAGTCTATATTTATGTATGTATGTTTGTTCCTATGTGGCGTTTTAGAGATCAAACGCGTTGGCTGATTTTGATGATTCTTACGTCAATCGATTCGTCTTAACCCTGCGTGTGTCACTGGCTACATTAAAACTGAAAAATAAAAAAATGGCGGCTTTTGGGCGCCATATTGTGAGACATTATATTTCTTAGAAACCGATGGGGGTGGGGTAGTGGGGTATCAAAATAAAAAGGGTTAATTAAAAAAATCAAAAAACACGACTGCTTAAAAAGCGAACTAAAAAGAAGAAAATCATGCTGTGCAGTCGGAGGATACCTACATCTGCTGTTGGTCAGCCAGCTCGCGAACATGTATCCTTCGCTTTTTAAGCAGTCCGATATTTGTTTTTTTCTATCTGTTACGATTTCACTTTTAAACTTCTGAAGGGATTTTGACGAAACTTGTCACACCGATAGACCTATACTAATATAGGATACTTTTATCCTGGTAGTATGTTCCCATGGGCACATAGACGTAGCAGCGGGTGTAGCCGCGACCAGAACCTCGTTGCTACAAGCAACACCGCGGTATACCTCGTGTGCATTCCTGACCGCGCAATTGCGCTGAGTATACGCATCGGTTGCTATAAATATGATCAAATTTGTCACGGGCTGTCAAATTCTATAAGTAAAGAATGACACTCACTAACATGCTTGGTTTGTATGGACATGCCGTTTCAAGCAGTGTCCGCCAAGGCGACTGGGTACTCTATGGAAAGTTCATTTGTGTTGCCCGCCTCCGGGCTGAAAGCCGTTCGTGGCCCGTCGACCGTGATCGGCAATGATAAAGGTCTCCTATATTGAATTTAAACGTTTGTATGTTTTAATGTGTTTTCTTTTTTTCAAATAAGCCCTTTCTGCTACTTTGCTTTTTCATTTTAGAGAGCATAATGGTTGCTATGAAAAATTACAGAGGTTCTTGATAAGTATACTCGTATAAGGTATAATCCATATTGAAAAAAAATGCACAAGGAATTCACAGTAATATTCTCCTGTAATTACAAATGATGTTGCATTATTTGATGTTGCTTATTAGAAATGCAGATGTAACATTCACATAAATATATTTTTCTTTGAAAGCCGTATAAAAATCCCACAACGTTGCGTGGAACCACTTTGAGGGATTGCTATCCCTACCGCGCATCATGCACCACAATTGTTAATTTAAAAGTAAACCTATCTCATGATGTCATGTTGGCTTTTGTTTATTTTTAACGAGCAATGTTTTAATTACGAGTGCCAGCATTTTCTTTGAATTTATTACTTTGCATCATTATTATGTATCATATATTATTTCTTTTGTATAAGTGACGTTAGTGAACAATAAAGTATGTGTATTCTATACAGTTGCTGTAAAGGGGTGATTTTAAATAATTCTCATTTTTTTAAAGGCGACTTTTTAAGTTTTTAATTCTTTATTGTACTCCAGACTTAATGTAGTACCTACCACAGTGATCGTATAATTCATGTACTTTGAGCTTAACCTATACTTGTATTTTCTTTTAAAATGGGATGAAATAAAAACAACTAAATTTCAGAGATGGTGCCTTAATTAAAGTTATTCATACTTATTCATGAGTACCTACCTAGATAGATATTACTACCTACAAGATAGTCGCGCTCAAAAAAAAATATTGATCAGTTTTCCCAGAACAGCAAAATTGTAAGTTGTGTGTTACCAACTTACATGAACATTTATCTAATAGCAGCTGAGTAATGTTTCAAAACATTAGATAGTTTTGACAACAATAGATTCGGATTTGTGGCCGAAGCTTCTCGACTGTTCTACAAACTGAGGCAGCTCGCCTCGATGATATAATGGAATAATATTAGTGTTACAATTCGACAAATACTATACTTTACTACCAATTTCGACCGCTAGGTATCTCATTGAATCAAGATGGAAAAACACGGGTTCTATGCTGTCTTTGGATAAGTGACAGTTTTGGTATTGCACCTTTGAACCTTTTGGAATTGTTTTATCTTATACATATTTATATTTATTTATTTTTATTATGCGTACAGCTAAGGAGTGGAATTCCCTGCCGGAGTCTGTGTTTCCCGACAGCTACAATCTGGGGGTCTTTAAGTCAAGAGTGAATAGGTTGTTTCTAGGCAAGCGTGCTTCACCGTCGACCACATCATCGCTTATTATCAGGTGAGATATTGGTAAAGCGCGGGCTTATAGGTAAAAAAAATACAGATGAACATATTGAAAAATCCGCAGAAAATATAAAATAAAAAAAACAAAAACGAAATCTGTTCTAAACTTGTTCTGTTTTCTCTTTATTTACGTAGCCCTATCTTCTCGATGAGCTTTGCGTAAAATTCCCTTTTCATAAATATCAGTCCCCCAATTCCGGAGTAAGCTGAACAGATACGTATTGTTGAAACTCCTACCTTGTTAACTCTGAAAGGGAGGCATTTCCTAGTAATAAGAATACCTGAACAAAAACCAACATGTTTGCTGTTAACTGGGAGTTGCTTATGATATAAAAAACTTTTTTGCAAAAAAATACTACCGACTTCCAAATAAAAAACTACAAAGTGAAAAATATATTTTATTTTTGGCAGTCGGTGTCTTTCTTTTTCCAATTTTTTTGCGATATGGACACCGACATCCAAAAATAAAATGATTTTTCGCTTTGTACTTTTTTATTTGGAAGTCGGTAGTATTTTTTTGCAAAAATGGTTTTTTATTTTTGCCTTTTTAGTTGTACCTACCTAAACTATGCAAGTTGTTTAGTAAGTTACTCTATAACGCCAGAATAGATCACCCGAATAACATGAAACTTGAAAATAAACAGTAAATGAGAGATCTGCGTACCCCTTTAGTGCGTATTGGCGTGATGTTATGTTATGAAATGGTATATACAATAAACAGACATGCGATTGCAGCAATTCCGAATGATTTGCCGTTATTTATTGAAGAGTTCTGTTGTATATCTCCGAAGTTCTTCATCAGATCTTCACCAAATTAAAATGGGACCAATTTCGAAACACACTCTTTCAGACAAAAAAATATTTTCAAAATCGGTCCACAATTGACGGAGATATCGATGAACATACATAAAAAAAAAAAAAACATACAAGAAGTCGAACATAGAACCTCCTCCTTTTTGGTAAGTCGGTTAAAAATTGGTAAGTGGTTTCTCAGAATTTCGTTGATGTTGTGTGCCTACTTAATAACAATAATATGCATTACTAGACTAACTTTTTCCCTCAGCTTTGCCCCTGTGGCTTATTCCACGGGAACCGCGCATTGTTTTTTAGAATAAGGTGTATTCTAGGGCTTCCAGCGGTAGTGTAGCTTTTTATTTGTCATGGTTTTATTATCAAGAAGTGTGAATCATTAAGTTTTATGCTTGTTTTATTTTATTTTATTTAAAGTGTTAATGCTTTTAGATTCAATCGTCCCCGCATGAACGTTTTGTGCTATTCACGAATAACATCGATTCTGGCAACAATTTCGGTATCTGTATTTGCTTCTATTGCGCCAGTGAGCCGACAGAGATAGGCAAATATTGTTGGTGTAGAAACATGATAACAGTTCAAGTTAAACATTTAACCAACACACGTAATACCTATCTGTATTGGTTAGTTAGTCAACAGTATGCCGACGATTAGACACACGAATGGTAATTGATAATTATTGTGTCTTGCTTGTTTAGAGCTAGACAATTCTGATTGTGTTAGTGATGATTTGATGTAATTGAATTACTCTAGCAACTTATACCAATATTTAGTAGAATAGGTCTATTAGGAATGGGGATGATCGAAAGACCAGAATGCCAGTGATTGATTATTTGTTCTGTCTCCTGCTTGATATGGGAAGTGGAAATTTATATTTTTTCCTACTCCTCCGTTATTCTTTTCTGATTAATTTCGTTGTGGGATCCAAGACAGTTAAATTCATTCCCCGGGACTTCGTCGAGCTTCATTGCCTCGGCGCTTTTCTGGTGGCCGCCACTGTTCATACTGGCTTTCAGGAGTTGCAGTGGATTGGGAATAGTGCGGTGGAAATTCCCAAAAAAAAACAATCGGCTTCACGATGCTTTCGTTGATTGAATGTCACTTGTCTTCGACCTTCTGAACATTACGGCTTTTTGACAAGACTGACTGACTGAAGAAATATCACTTTACTTTGTCAAACGAATTTAGTTCAAGTAAATTAGCGTGAGGCAAGTTTTCAAAATAAATGAAATCAAATTATTTCAACTAAACCATTTAAAGGTACTTTTTAATTGTCAACAAAATCATCTAAAATGAATCTTGTTGCACATTCGCAAGCATCAGTATAGGTCTCTGTATAGAAGAACGTGCAAGAAACTTCTCGGACACTATTTCCATAAATAAATTGTACTTAATTACAAGTATTTGGTTACATCATTCTTGTTGTAAAATTACACATAAATATGTAAGAACGATATAAAAAGACGCACACATAAAAGCACCAAAATACAATAATTAATTAAAAACAAGCCGAGGCAGCCAAATTATGACCAATCCCAACTGTTGGCGCCCGTTCACGAACATAACGCATGGATTGTCACCACTCAGCTCAACCATCATGAAGGGAACCGAATCCAACACATGTGCCACCATCAGAGAGACATTTAAGAGAGCATGACACACTCTTAACTGCCGGGGCACATTCAAGTCAACTACAATAAACAACAGTTTGATAGACTTAGTAACCAGAGGTCACCGTTGGCCCAACGGTGACCTATGTTTGTTACGGCCCTCAATATCCTTTCACCCTACAGCGTAGGGTAAATGGATATTGAGAGCTCTAACAGAGACCCTAGACAAGAGGCAAGTTGTGGTGGTGTGGTTTTCTTTGGTGATTGGAAAAACGTATAAAATGTATGAGAATGACAAGCGCTATCGAAATGTCACGTGATCAATCCCGTACATTTTGGCATTTCGAAAAGCGTTTGCGGAAGTCCATTGTAAGCTGGTTTAGAGGCTTTGGACTTCGAACCATTCACAATAATTATGTTAGTATTGAAAATAGTATTACAGTGTGCGTTTCACCGTCGACCACATCATCGCTTACCATCAGGTTAGATAGTGATCAAGCGCGAGCCTATCAATAAATAATAAAAAAAAACATTTGACGACGAAAATAAGAAACAAGTCCTTCTAAATAAATAACAATAATTTTAGTTCAACAGCTTTTATTCGGATAAACTGGTGGCAGATATAATTTCTTTCGCTTGTTCCGACGCTCGCTGAGTGACTTAGAATAAGTGAACTTATCCAACTGTTTGTGTCAATATCTCGATAGTAGAACACAATGGATGGGTTATCGGTTTCTACAATCCGATTTCTTTCAAAAATAAACGTGTATCTTTTACCATTTTTTTAAGACAGATTCGCTGTCCACTTAGTAAACAATAGAATGAATCATATATTCATTGGACAGGGTTAACAAGGATGCCAATAGTATGCTCAAAAGGATAACGTTTCAATAAATTGGCGAATAAGAGCTGAAAAATACTCGCAAATTAAAATACCCAACAATTGGCGCCAATTTGGCCCACAAAAAGTTCAGTTTGCATCGGAAATTGATTTGGAAAGCAATAAAACAATATTTACGAGCGGTATCGCAAACAATACCTACAGGTGCTGGTTACTCTGATATATTGCCAAGCGATGAATACGGACATAAATATTTGCTATTGACTGTACTTTTAGTGTAAAACGCGGTTTGCAAGGTATTTTCTTAATGTTTTATTTTCATAGTATATCTCTGTTGGTCTGTACAACGCCCGTGTGATTCGTTTACAAGTTCAGCATCGTGAATAGTTTTGGTTTTCACTGTGCGGTGTAGTAAAACAATGATGGTTTTATGACTTACTGTGAAATTCATAACAAAACCACAGGATTATTTTTTTATACAACAATTTGGAAAAACATTGGCCCATGAATTCTAGAAAATTACTTTTCCAAAATGCCTCCATGAATTCTTAAGACGTCAGAAGGTGAAAAAATAAGTTATTTCTATCTCAGAATCACAACTCACGATAAACCAATTATAATGTTAGAGAGATGATAAACTGGGGTCGTCTTTAAACTTTGGGCAAATTGAGATTTTCGCTCGAAGAAACTTTTATTACTTTTTGCGGGGACCAAAAAAACAACTGAATTTGCCACATTAACTGAGAAACGGTTTATGGATGGAGGATTTTCGGTGACCGGTAATTTCGGGACACGAGGGATGACGGGGATACGTCTCCACTAGGGACAAATTGATGGGATTCTTTGGCTGATCAATCGTTTCTGTTGGGGCATTGAAGTTCTTTTAGCTAGTTTTTCGAATACCATAGTGGAAGACTATTAAACCTAATTATCACCTTTCAGAATATGGTAACCTAACTTATTCAACTAATTGTACGATGCAAACTCGAGAAGCGGGATGTCGTATTCATGGGTAAGATTTAAAAAAGTCTCGGTACTGATAAATTTCAGATAGTTTTTTATTTAATTATTAGTAGGCTCGCGCTTGACCACTATCTCACCCGATGGTAAGCGATTATGTTGTCGACGACGTAGCACGCTTGCCTAGAAGTAACGTATTCACTCTGACTTAAAGTCTCCTAGGTTGTAGCTATCAGGAAATACAGACACCGGCTGGGTATTTCTCCCCTTAGCTGTACGCATAATAAAAGTATGCCCAAAACGTTTGGTGTGTAAAGGTGGGCTGTTCACCATGTACCGATGGCGCATGGCCGTACGTCTTGTAGTCCGATGATGGAAAGGGCTAGGCGGAATCAAATTGTGCAGTTCCGTCGCACACTTCCCGAAATATAACCGATAAAAAACCGACAGGCTGGCAACTCGGCGCCTATGTTCAAGGCTCTGGAGGCTAGACTCGACTAGTATCTCATTGCCGATATTGTTATTACCAGCAAGAAGAGATTATAGCTACGCTATGGCCATAGGTACAGTTAATATTTTTGATACTTTTCTTTTTATAAACAAAAAAAAACACACGACTGTTCCGAACCACATTTTCATTACATACGTACTACAACTAACCATATCCCATAACACACCTTTGTCTACCTAATAACTCTTAAGAAGTCGATATTTATTGTCAAAGTTGGCACTAAACGGCCCAGATGGTGGCTGAACTTGACCCAAATAAGACATTCGGGGGTCGGGGCTCTACTCGAGTAGTCCTCTTTCCCTCACTCGTCTGTGAGGGAGAGAGAGGGAAGTGGAGGGCTCAGGAGTGTGAGCGATTAGTGACATGAGGGACGAAGGGGGGAAGATTGCCAGGAATTTGTTTTTTGGGAATACTGTTGGCATTGTGTTCTGTCCTTTGTGGCATGAATTCTATGTTGGGTGTGTTACATACTGTTATTCTGCTCGTGTTCTAAAGAATATGAAGTTACTGAACAACTAGAATTGAGAGGCGTTAACGATACCGCCATAATTATCAAATAAGAGAAGGCTGTATCGTTATTCAGTCAAAATATAATAAAAGCAGATCTTGCCAAAAATATTATTGTTCTTCGAGCAGAACCTTAATACAAAAGATGATCAAACCTGTCAAAAATCATGGCAGTTAAGTAAAAACCAGCCAAAGTTTTAATTATACTTACAGTAACTTTTTTCCCTAATTACAAGCAGAGTGCTATAATAACACCGAGTAATCGATTTAATATTATTGTACCGCTCACCGACTCCAGACAGCATTTAAGATTAATTTTCTTCCAAAATTCAAACTTCTGACACATCCCGGTACTGTCCAACTTTGTATTTGCCGAGTACAAAGTTCCTTGTTAACGAAATTTATTAATTTGCTGTACATTTTGACAAACACTGATTGTTCAGATTTTAAGGGACTAGAAAATACCCGTTATATGTGAAAAATGTAATGGCTTTTTTTGTGCCAGAATGCGCCAGCGGTCTTTTCTGAAATCGACATACATAGACACATCTACAGGTAAGCATGTTATCAAAGTTCTTGTTGTGACAGTTATTTATTTAAAAAAAAAAACGAATTTTAACGACAATGTATAGCTTCTTGAAAGTTATCGAGAAAACGAATGAAGATAATTGCAAAAAATTTGTCTTGGTAGTTGGTGAAAATTTGGACGCAAAACATATGAAAATGATACCGAGAAAACATCGCACCGCAGGTTTAACTGTTAATTTTTTCTTCTCAAAGGAGCAGTAGAAATTAACAAGTAGATGTACTTACAAATTTGTTGAGTTAGATGAACGCCATCGCCCTTGAACGTAGTATTTGCACCCATAATGTTGTTTACATAAGCCTTAATCGTTAAAGGTCACCCCAAGTTTCTTAACCTTTGCTAAGGGACTGCTTGGATCTAATACTTTGCTTTGCATATTCAGATGTTCTTGTGACCTTTATAAAAAGATCCCTTTTGATCTCTTATACAAATATATGATTGATAAAACTGGCTAAGTGCGAGTCGGACTCGCGCATGAAGGGTTCCATACCATTATCACAAAAAACGGCAAAAAAAACACGTTTCTTGTATGGGAGCCCCACTTAAATATTTATTTTATTCTTTTTTTAGTATTTGTTGTTATAGTGGCAACAGAAATACATCATCTGTGAAAATTTCAACTGTTTAGCTATCACGGTTTATGAGATACAGCCTGGTGACAGATGGACAGACAGTCAGACAGACAGACGGATACTGTAATGTTATCTATTTTGAATACAACATACTCGGCTATTGTATTGAATCTATTTCAAACTGTTTGGGTCGGAGGGTAGTTTCATATGTTTGTTTATTAATTTCCTGAAGTGCTGTATGAAAATTTGAAGTGGTAAGCTTCAATTATAAATTGTTTTGCGGGTTTTTATCTCCTGCCTATTGACCGTATATAACGTATACTATATTAAAAGATGTTATTTGTGTAGATTACAATCTCTGCCTAATATTTTGGAAAAAACAGCGTGATGTTATGTTTAGGGATGACTGTGATGATAGCTATTAAGAAGAAAGGAAGAACAAGAGGACATTTTGCATCGAACCCAAGTAAATTAGGATAAGGTCCAGAAAATGAGAATTTCAAGTTGTTTTGTAAAGAGTAGTCTGGACAGACAGTCAGACAGACAGACGGTTCGTGGAGTCTTAGTAATAGGGTCCCGTTTTTACCCTTTGGGTACGGAACCCAAAAATGGTAAAAATACAAGAAATCATTCATCATCATCATTTCAGCCGAAAGACGTCCACTGCTGGACCACCACTGGTCGCCACTTTGACCGATCCCGTGCATCTCGCATCCAGCGCCTTCCCGCAACCTTAACCAGGTCATCGGTCCACCTAGTGGGAGGCCTGCCAACGTATCGTCTTCCGGTCCGCGGTCGCCACTCCAGAACTTTTCGGTCCCATCGGCCATCCGTTCTGCGAGCAATGTACCCTACCCACTGCCACTTTAAGTTTGGCAATTCTTCGGGCTATGTCGGTAACTTTGGTTCTCCTGCGGATATCATAATTTCTGACGTGATCACGCGAGTTAATTCCAAGCATAGCCCTCTCCATTGCCTTTGGGTGACTTTGAGCTTTCTGATAAGGCCCAAAGACCCGAGAAGACTCGATCCCATAGGTGATCACTGGCAACACACACTGGTCATAGACTTTATTTATACAAGAAATTGATAAAGTTAACTAATATATTTGTCCACAACTTGCATTAACGATTAAATTTTAAGTTAATAAAGATTTATTTGCTGAGTTTGAGTATTCGCTGGTTTAGTTAAACCAAAACCGTAAAAACCCTTGAACAAGCTTTTCTAGTCATCCCTAACTTGTAGCCATTTTCGCCACTAACCAAGATAACTATTGCCCAAAATCCATGTAAATGCTCAGATTAGGATATTAAAAGTAACCTCCACATGAAAAAAATGCAAATCGCCGTCCTTCGTTCATTAGGGGTTTGTGTGCTATGTGTGCCGGTACCCGAGGCCTGTGTGGCATAATGTGCCAGAACCCACGGAACGGTCTCTGTGTGCCATAAATGCCATAATGTGCCAGTAGCGCACCCGGGGAACGGTCACGATATTAAATTGGCTTGTAAAATGGCCGGCAGCGGTATTTGATGAGAAGGAGTATGTATCGGTATTTTATTATACGAGAGTAGGTAGTTATAGGCTTTTGAGTGTGACAAAGCTTTAAGCAATACACAGATATAATTATGTTGCATAGATATCGTACGAAGTGTTTTAAATCGTGTCTTTTCCATATAACCTGTGTATCTTTAAGGGTTGTAGACAAACTGACATACTATCAGCTGCGACATTAAGTCCGTCTCTGTATAGTGAGCGGCACGTAAATTGAACCGAAATGCACTAATGTATTATTGAAATTAAATGGTTTGACAATTGATTTTGCAATTGTGATTTGACTAACCGTTGACAATCATAGGTTAGGTCGCATAAAAGGGATTCATTTCGAGGAGGAGGGCGCACGGTTGGCGCAGTGGTTGAGCGATTGACTGCTGCGCTGCGTGTCGCGGGTTCGATTCCCGCACGGAACATATATTTGTATGACCTACAGATAGTTGTTCCGGCTCTGGGTGTTGTGTATGTGAGATTATATGTTTGTAAACGCACCCACGATACAGGAAGAAATTCCTAGTGTGGGGCAACGCTTTTTTTTTTAAAAAAGAAGAGGAAGAAGAAGATTTAACCCTCGGTATGCCTGGTAGCCGCCACTGCACATATACCGTTGTTTTTCATTCAAATTTGAGTTTCGCGCATAACCGCACTTAGTAGCTGGCTGTTATGAATTGCTAGACGCCCGCTATCTCAGTCCGAAGCACGCTCCCGTGTTAGAAGACGTGCGTACGTATATATCGCGTGGGTTTCACAGACTCGACCAGGCATGCACACATAGTCTATGTATATACATAGACTGAATGTTCTTTAGTTATTTATAATAACATGGCAGTGCCTTATATTTTATATAGTCTGATTGAGATCTGTTTAGTTTTTAATAGGTAATGTGTGTCATAAGAGTAACGATTTTTTGTTGTTGTTAAAAACTCTACCTAAGTTTAAGTCTTTTTAGTTCAATAGCGTTTTTTAATATTTCACATTAACATTTTTTATTTACACTTTTCATTTATATCTTTTTTTCTAATTACTTTTAAACATATAAGTGACATATATATATAATATATATTAGTATTCATCTTTTAAAACCCTTCATTTTGATAACCCACACGATGGGTTTCAAAGAAAAAAATTGGAACCCCCACAATACGGCGGCGGCGCTCAAAAGCCACCATTTTTCATTGTTTCTGTTGTGATGTAGCCAGTGACACTCGTAAGGTTAAGACAAATCGACTGACGTAAGAATCATCAAAATCGGCTGCTTTGCTCTCTAGAATATCACAAAGGGACAAACATACATACATAAACTGATAAACACATTACCCTCCTTTGCGTCGCACGATCGGGTAAAAAGGATTCCCTCTAGAGTATTTTCACAGCACCAGAAAGGTGCAAAAGGTGAAATGTGGAGAATGTTGTGCAAGCCAGTCATTTTGGTCTTAAGGTCCTCTTCCAAGTCTATGAAAAACATTGAAGACGAGCTTATCTTTAACACCCTGAAACGCTACACTAATGCTACGCTACACTTGGCTTTGATCGTAGCAAATACACCACATAATATTGCTGAAGATCTACTCCTTTACCAAAGGATTATAACCTGTTAAGGCTTATATACGTGTAGATACATAGTTTATGTGGCTATGTTAGTACGTAGTGACAATTTACTCGGCTGGCGTATTAATTAAACGTTCACTTAAACCCGCAACTTGTGCTCAATACTGTACGCACTATGTACCCACTCACTGTAATGTTGTCTATTTTGAATACAACATACTCGGCTATTGTATCGAATCTATTTCAAACTGTTTGGGTCGGAGGGTAGTTTGATATGTTTGTTTATTAATTTCCTGAAGTGCTGTATGAAAATTTGAAGTAGTAAGCTTAAATTATAAATTGTTTTGCGGGTTTTTATCTTCTGCCTATTGACCGTATATAACGTATAATATATTAAAAGATGTTATTTGTGTAGATTACAATCTCTGCCTAATATTTAGGAAAAAACAGCGTGATGTTATGTTTAGGGATGACTGTGATGATAGCTATTAAGAAGAATGGAAGAACAAGAGAACATTTTGCATCGAACCCAAGTAAATTAGGATAAGGTCCAGAAAATGAGAATTTCAAGTTGTTTTGTAAAGAGTAGTCTATAAAAATATAATAATGCTCCTGTTTGCTGATTTTCAACCCATCCATACCCGAGTGTGTTGTTAAAGGAGGCTTTATTAAAAGAATAAGCAGCAGGATCCTTCCATCTCACCATAATAGCGAGCTGTGACGAGCAATCCGTGTCTTAACCAAATCATAAAAGCTTTAGAATTTTAGAATTTAAGTGGGTCATTAGTATTCCAATCACCCCATACTGTATGCTGAGTAAACGGTGCAACAGTGGGGATCGAACTCACGACATCTGGCGTACCTATACTACCATTTGGGTGGTCTGTATCCGTTTCTAAATCGTTGCTAAATCTTGAAATGGGCTCTCCAAAGCATATGCTTTGGAGAGCCCATTTCAAGATTTAGCAACTAATGTACCCGCTTGCAGGCATAGCTCCTCTGGAGGTCTGAAGAGAAGTGGCCTGTTCTTCCGAAAAACACAAGCAGGAGACACATAGACGACACTCTTTCTACAATATGGACAAGACAAGGGGCAGATTGAAGAGTCGGAAATGCTTTCTGAAGTTAACCAAACCAATTAATGACAGCAGGTCTAGTAAGGCAAAGAAGAGACTGTGGCTCCTCCAACATCCTTCTCCGACTGACTATGTTGAGCCTGCAGAAAAGCTAGCTGCAGGCACAACTTAGTTAGATGGGGCTATTCCAATGACCCGCAGTGCGATTGAGGAGCTACGTAATGCCCCACCTCCTATTATGCTCTCTGTGCAACAACACCTGCACCCTAAAGGACCTTTATGAGGCAAATGAAAACACTATTGCCGTGGCTGAATTCTGGTCAAAACGTATATAATTGAGGAACCATCGATACGACGAAGAAGAAGAAGCTAATATAATTTAGATTTAGACCAAACTGTAAGAAATACCATCATATTCCAAGATTGTCTTTAGCTGAGACTGCGCAATACGAGTATAAACTTGTAGAAGGCACGAACATGAGTTAGAATACATTTTTTATTATAGAAATTTATTTTTATTATTGTTAAGCTCGCGTTTGACCACTATATGAGGATGCCTTTGCCCAGCCGTGGGATATTAATAGGCTGGTATATTAACTTTCTAACTTCAGTCAACCGCCAGTCATCATCCGCCTGACCTTACCCCTTTTCTTTATCTTCTTCACCGTTATTCATTTCTGATTAATTTCGTTGCGGGATCCAAGACAGTTAAATTCATTCTCCGGGACTTCGTCGAGCTTCATTCAAATTCAAATTCATTTATTTCGGATAACTTGATCCATACAGTTCGATTGATAAAAAAACATTAAAATTAAAATACAAATTAAAATACAAATTAAAATACAAATTAAAATATAAATTAAAATACAAATTAAAATACAAATTAAAATACAAATTAAAATACAAATTAAGATACAAATTAAAATACAATAAAATAAAAATAAATAACACTATTTAAAATCAAATCACGCGCCGAATAAAGGATCTCCTTAACGGAGAGGAGATCCTATCAGCTACAGTCTTCAGAATTCCGTTGCAGCTGCCACGCATTCTGCAGATCAGGGAGACAGTTTTTTTGCGGATGACGGCATGAAAGCCGTCAGTATGATACAGCGCAAACATCCCCGACGTAATACAGAAGCGAGGCAACCCCAACATCATCCTAAAGATGTTGTTATACTGGATGCGCAAGAAATCCAGCGATCTTTTGGTGTGACTGACCCACAGATTTCCCGTGTAAAAGCTTTGACAATACGCCTTAAACAAAGTTATCTTTACTTGTTCAGAGCATCGGAAGATTCTGCGGGACAGCATGTTACCTCTGACCGCCAAAGCCCTGCGCTCCCTCTCAATATCCAGATCGTCCCTAAGACCCTCGGTAATTAAATGCCCCAGGTATTTAAATTTCGTGACACGATTTATGCACAATTATGCATCATTGCCTCGGCGATTTTCTTTTTTTCGCTACTGTAGATTCTGACTTTCAAGAGTTGCAGTGGATTGAGAATAGCGCGGTAGTTTTGTACAAAAATACATAAAAAAACTAATTTATCTTGATTCTTTGGTTTTCATCTACCTAGGGCGCGCTCAGTGAAAAAGTTTTATTTCGTCTCATTATGATCATCAAATTCCTGAATATCCAACGCATAACATGGGCCAAAAACCACCGCTGCGGTCTACCGTTATTTCTAGTTAGACCGTCTAGGGTCTAACTAGAAATAGTTTCACGTTTCGTTATTGTAAACAGAATTACTCTGATAGTGATTTTAGCGTTTTACACCTACGGATAAATAGCTGAAGACTATACGGATAATTTATATAAATGCCACTTAAAACTGACGTCGTGAATGTGAAAACGTCAAAGGGCCTAAAAACCCCTTCTCTAAAGATACAGTTAGATACAGAGAACACACACAATAATTA
The DNA here is from genome assembly GCA_949775005.1 of Orthosia gothica. Classification (NCBI taxonomy): domain Eukaryota; kingdom Metazoa; phylum Arthropoda; class Insecta; order Lepidoptera; family Noctuidae; genus Orthosia; species Orthosia gothica. Next base: position 2,179,102 of record OX459063.1, read on the forward strand.
CAAAAGTCAATAAATTTAAGGTACAATAAAACCCACATAATTATAAAAAATGTTGGAAAGTGTCCGACTGTAAAATACATTATCAGTTGAAAATGAAAAGCGCGGGATGTTACACAAACAACGTGTCCGCAAAACCGAAAGCGCTATGGAAACTATTAAAATTATTCATAGAATCTTTAAAAAACAAATGTTTAAAAATCAAATCCTTATTATTAAATCACGTCAAGTTAAAATAATTTTGACAAATGAAAAACCATCTTAAGACCCAAGAAAGGGCCCACCATTTTCACTCAAGAATCTGAGCTTTTAAGATCACGTTAATTGATTTAAATTAATTAAGAGATACTTAAACTGTCCACTTGTAATTTAAATGGAACATGCTTTAATTTAAAAATAATTAATTAGCGAAAACGTTAACGTTTTCTGACAGGAATTTAATAATAATGCTCACAAATTCAATTCTAATGTCAATTTTATTGGTAGCAGATGTGAGAAGCACAAATAAATTAATGTTTTTATTTACATCACGAGTTTTTCTTAAAGAAAATATATTTCATTTCTTTCCTCAAAAAATAAATTGTGTTTATATACCTGGTATTTTACGACGTGTTAGTAAAATTAATTAAAACATGTTCCTGTATTCCCAAATCCACATTTAAACACCCACAAAAATTAAACACCGAAAAAATAATCAAGCAACAAAAAAACACACCAGCAAAAAGCACGAATGCCATAAAAAAACACTGAAACTTTAAATAAAAATATACACTCACCTTTTAACTTAATATTAAAAATACAAATAGGTAGAAAATCGTAAAGAGTGGGTAATTTCGGTCGCGGCGGCGCGGCGGGCACGCGGCCCACCGCTGGCGAACTGTGGAGGGCCCGGGACGTGGAGACGTCCGCAGCGACGCGCGTAGGCGGGCGTCTGGGACCCGTAGCGGCCAGGCCCCCCTACACCCCCACTCATCACCCGCCCTCCCACCACACCACCACCCCACCCCCGCCACACCTTGCTGCTTATTAAAAAAGTCCGACGGAAAAGGATTTATGCCTCCTTGGAATTCGCTAGAAGGCTCACGGTTGTGTTTTTAACGATTTGCCAGCGTTATATTTGGGGTAATATTGTTTTAGCGGTTTTCAGTAGTCAGATTACTTTTATTTGAAGAAAGATAAATACGGCAGTTTGTCATTCTTTCCGACCGTCACATCACTAATATACTTTTATGTACAGGAACTGTCATATCGTAATATTTATTCTTCAGATAGGAGTTTCTAAAAATTGAACCATAAATTTTTATCTACACTTAAAATATTATAAGGAGGAAAGATTTGTTTGTAATGGATAAATTAAAATGAATTAACCGATTATAAAAATTGTTTCACTATTGGTTAACTACATTATTCCTGAATGACATAGGCTACTTTTTATCCCGAAAACGGGTCCTGTGAGGTGCGCCACGAGAGTGAAGCCGCGAAGAAAAGCTAGTGCAGATATAAAGCTTTACGTAAATATTGTACAACTATCTTTGACCGCGGAACTTAGAAACCTCTCTATCTTCCACGGCTAAGGAGACCAGCATCTTTGTCAACTTAATAAAATGCGAGTAAGTAATCCGTAAATTGAATATTTTTCCTAGAATCTCATGCTAATTTTCCTGTATTGGATATGTTTTCCTGGTTTGTGTATTGTCAGAGGGATGAGTTTTCCTCTGCAAGTCACATTTAATGTTTCTTCAGTGCCATTTTTATATTTGCCAAGCATTTTAGTTACGCTATTTGAGTATATTTTTTTTTTTTGTATGTTTGATTTCCTGGTCGGCAAAAGTATTACTGAGCCATCTGAAAAGAAAGAGAGAAAGAAAAAATAGTTTCCTCTATGTGATTATGGACATAACTGGCGAAATGGGGATCTGCTATAACTAAATTTTTCTCTAAACCACTGTTGACAATGATAGAATTAAATTTAAAATTATAAACTTCGTAAATGTACACTGCCATTCCCCTTTGATGAGATATTAAAATTAATTTTACACAAAATCAAACTCAGTAAGTACTTAAAAGTAAGTATTATTCATTGAATATTAACGACGAAACTTTTCAGAGTCCTCTTTGAGAATTATTTGTTTATTTCAGAGCAGATAATGTATTCATGGATGTAAATCAATTTGCTGTCTGATATGAATATTGCTCTGGTTGTCTGAAGGTGACAGGAGAATATACAGTACGGAGATATTGTGCTGTGAAAATTGTAAACAATATTGTCGTTGAGATAAAAAAAATCAGAGAAAGAAACTGTATATTCTTGGATTTAAAGTCGCTAAAACAGCTGTTTCCTTTTTGTTATAAAGGCTATTTTTTCTGCGGATAATATACCATACTAAAATTTTCATGTAAAACGGTTGACGCGTTGTCACGAGATAGCCGTTTGAACTTTAAAAGTAAATAATTCTTCCAATTTGATCCTTTATTCCATTCTATGACTATGCACTGGTCGCGTCAAAGCTCCAGAGCCTCGAACATCGACGCCGAGTTGCCAGCCTGTTGGTTTTTTATCGGTTACATTTCGGGGAGTGTGCGACGGAACTGCACAATTTGATTCCGCCTAGCCCTTTCCATCATCGGACTACAAGACGTACGGCCATGCGCCATCGGTACATGGTGGACATCCCACCCATACGCACAAAGCGTTTTGCTAATACTTTCATTGTGCGCACAGTTAAGGAGTGGAATTCCCTAGCTTCGAATCGATTCTTTAGAATTTTCTAGCTTCCCGATAGCTTCAACCTTGGGGTCTTCAAAAAATAAAAAAATAAAGAGTGAATAGGTTTCTTCTAGGCAAGCGTGCTTCACCGTAGGCCACATCATCGCTTACCATGAGGCGAGGTAGTGGTCAAACGCGAGCCTATCGATAAAAAATTAAAACAAATGAGGTCGTAAAACCATCATGAATCCGGTGTGAGATATACAGGGTGGACAGCAATATCCCTTTTCACAATGGATTCATGTTGGCACTGGTACTTCGTAGTACATCCCGTTTTTCATAACCACACAACACGCTTTTGTATCATGGTTTTTCACCCACTGGGTTACAAAACATAGATAATGGCCTAAAACATTAGCTAACAGCAACACACGACGTATTTCATGTCATCACCACCGATGCGTGAATAGATAACATTGATTTCTTTTTAAATGGCCACCGAATTGATTCCACCGGTCATTCGGTTCGACTGTTGATTTGGATATCGTCCGTGTCCCAGTTTTAAATGTTTATATGACTAGAAATTAACGGTTTCACGTTATGAAGCTTTTTGAATAGATAGGATTATATTGAAAATATTTTTTGCTAAAGATTGAATGGAGGAGCAATTGATTTTAAGAACACTCGCATGTCAGGTTGATTAGGCTAAACAAAAAGTAAAAATTCAAAATTTAAAAAACCCCCGAAACATTTATCTTGCAACAAGTAAAATTTCAAAATTTTAAAAACTCCGACACAATTATCTTGCGAAAACTCCCCGATTCAAACAGTAAAACGGTCCATAACTTTTGAACGGCTGAACCGATTTTATTCAAACATAGCTAAGAACACTCTCGACAAAATCACATTTCATCCGTTTAGGTGCTATTATGCCACAGACAGACACACAGATACATAGATACACAGCAACACAAAAACAATTTTTAACATTCCTTATAGAAGACATGATATTACAGCTTGATTTTTCATAATAAAAAATTAAAGCTTTGTCGTAATTGATTTAACTGTAATATATAAATTATATTAATTGGTGATTAAGGCACTCACTATTTAAAGATTGACAAATGTGATTGTTGAGCAATTACATTTGTCACTCAGCATACAATGTTATCAATAAGAATTAACCAACTTGCTAGCAATACCTAAGCATACTCGCTATAAATTTTTAGAGACAACACAATCCAAACACACTCGGAAGAAGCAGCGAGCACAGGTCTATAATATTCACGAGTACCCGCCGGTTGCCGCTATCCGCCAGGAGTGCCGCTCAACTCCCACGAGCTCGCCACTCTCAGCTAGACAGATGTGTGATATTATTCAGTATTACAGCAATTGCTCGCGTTTGTACGCGGCAGAAGATATGTTTTTTATTTTATTCGTTCCAAGTATGAAAGGTAGTGAAATGATTTCATCTGCTTCTGCGTAGTATTAAGAAGGGCTTTCATGATAGAAATTGATTGTTTTTGTCAGGAGAATAATTTTCAGAGTTTGATAAGAAAAACGTTGGTGATCCGACGTTTTACTTATCAATAACAACCGACTTCCAAATAAAAACACTACAAAGTGAAAGATAACTTAGTTTTCGGAAGTGGTGTTCCTGTTTTCTGCTCCAAAAAAGAGGATATTTTTTCACTTTGTTGTATTTTTATTTGGAAGTCGTATTTTTTTGTAAATTTTATTTTCACTTTAATGTTGTGGTACCTAATAGGCAAGTTCTATAATAAGTTACCAATAATGCCAGAATAGATTACTCGAATATCATGAAACTTGAACAAAACTGGTGAAATGAGAGTGTATCCAGGTGAACTGTACACATCTGCATACACCTTTAGAGCACACTGGCGTGATTTTAAATTATGAAATGGTAGCGATCCCAAGAGATTTTCTGTCATTTATTGAAGAATTCTGTTGTATTTCGCTAAAGTTCTTCATCAGATCTACACCAAATTTAAATTATACCAATTTGGGCACATACTTTTTCAACAAAAAAAACAATTCCAAATCGGTCTACAATTGGTGAAGAAATCGGCGAAAATACACAAAAAAAATAACAAACAAAGTCAAACACAGAACTTCCTCCTCCTTTTTGAAAAGTCGGTAAAAAACTTATACAGAAAATATAAAAATTTATGCACATTTTCCTGTTATGCATATTCAATTATAGATAATCACAGCTTACACATTATTGTGTATATGTTAGGGACCAAGTGATTAATACAGCATTATACATAATGCCTTCGGGAAATTTAAAAATGTCCGATAGGAGTATGCAATATGATTAAAACTATTGAAATAAATAAATTGACCGGGCTTTCGGCATAATGCCCATCACTTATTGGTCCGGGTAATCAAAAAGTGTGTGTTTTTAATGTTAACATTGATTTTAATATATAATATGTAAGTACGATTCCTATTTAAGCAACAAAGTCTACGGATCCCCGCTGTGCGGGGATTAATGTCCAGAAAATGTGATTAATATAGAACTATAGATCAGTATCAGCGGCCATTATACATAGTGCATTAATGACATAAACATGCTGTGCATAAATAATTAATACAGATAGTTCAATTATTAAAAAAAAAATTGTCGAGTTTATTTTTCACTTTGTAGTTTTTTATTTGGAAGTCGGTAGTATTATAAGTTTTTTAATTTTTACTTGTACCTACCTAAAATAGGCAAGTTGTTTAGTAAGGTACCTATAACGCCAGAATTGATTACCCGAATAACATGAAACTTGAATATAACCGGTGAAATGAGGGATCTGCGTACCCCTTTAGAGTGTACTGGCGTGATGTTATGTTATGAAATGGTATAAACAATAAACAGACATGCGATTGCAGCAATCCCGAATGATATGCCGTTATTTATTGAAGAGTTATGTTGCAAATCGCCGAAGTTATTCATCAGATCTTCACCAAATTAAAATGGGACCAATTTCGAAACATACTCTTTCAAGCAAAAAAGAATTTTCAAAATCGGTCCTCAAATGACGAGATATCGGTGAACATACATTAAAAAAAAACATACAAAAATTCGAACATAAAACCTCCTCCTTTTTGGTAAGTCGGTTAAAAATTAAAATACAGCATATGTCATATCAAATAAAAATACTGGATAATGTAAACTTAAATCAAATTAAAAGCAATACCAAAATAAAGGATAAGTTAAATTGAATATTAAATTTATAAAATAGTTTAGTAAGTGAGAAGTCTAGACAATAGAGAATAATGCGTTCCAAATATCTGTTTATACAAGGTATTTAGTTTCTGTTTGCAATATAGATTATCTCATAGTACCCATTTTGTAAGGGAACTGGGCCCTATTGAAAAAATGGTTGTATCTTGATGAATTTGAAAAACAACAAAACACGTTATGTTCGTAATTAGAAATATTTTTTTATTTATTGACCCAGGTACACGAGATATAACTAAGTTTCTGTTCTTGAAATTAACCCTTATTAAAATTTAATAAGGGGCATACAAACTCCAAAGTAAAGTACCCTGATTTGTAGTTGTCCATGCATATAAAGAAAATGCAATAACTCAAAATAACGGTTTTTAGGATAATATTGAAATTGCACCTACGGGGTCATATTTCGGGTTTGTGTGTGGGCAAACTACATAATGTAATATATTTATACCATTCCCCTTCTAAAAAGCTTATTTTTAAACACTCCCGCCGGAAAAAGAGGGGTGTTATAAGTTGCACGTGTGTTGCTGTGTATCTGTGTGTCTTTGTGTCTGTCTGTGGCATCATAGCGCCTAAACGGATGAACCGATTTTGGTTTAGTTTGTTTTTGTTTGAAAGGCAATTTTGTCGAGAGTGTTCTTAGCTATGTTTGAATAAAATCGGTTCAGCCTTTCAAAAGTTATGGGCGTTTTACTGTTTGAATCGGGGTGTTTTCGCAAGATAAATGTGTCGGGAGTTTTTAAAATTTTGAAATTTTACTTGTATTCACTGAAAACAGTGAATATAAAGCACTTTTAATCACTGTTTTGATGTTTGAATTTGGAACACACCAATATATTCGACCTTCATCTCAATGCAGGTCTCACCTCCTTGCGCCTCCTTGCGCAAAAAAATACTCGATACAAACTTCTTGTGCAGAGAATACTCGACTTTCAAACTCCTTCTTCGATTTTAATTTTGAGTTTGTTTATATTTAGTATTTCAATAATGATTTTGATTTAAGTCTAGGATATTATTGAATACTTATTTGGATTGTAATTTTAATATTAATTGCAATGTTGTTTAATTCATTATAATTATTTAACGTAACGTAGGTGGTCACCGGCCCCTGAAACACAGGTGCTGTTACCTAACTCAGGGGTCAGGGTTTCACATTTTTTGTAAATTTTGAAGGAAATAAACCATATTTTTTTTATTTATGAATATTCCTTGTGCTTAAATCTTTCTTTTTCTCGTAGTCATGGTATAAAATATAGTATGCAACTCTTGAATAAAACGGATTTATATCGAGGGCCATGAATCACTCGCGTCACTCATGATTCTATTACTTGAATCACTCGCTATGCTCGTGATTCAATCATCATGAATCACTCCCTACGGTCGTGATTCAGTCGTTAGAATCCTTCTCTTGCTCGTGATTCATCTATGGCCCTCGCTTTAAATCCGCCTTTTATTCTCTAGTTGCATAATATACTATATTCATCATTCATCAACTTTAGTACAGTTTTATATCAGTGACGAATTTGCATAATACAGACCATCACTTCCAGAGATTATCTCATACAAACAAAAAAAACCGGATGGTCTAGTAAGTAAGAAGTCTAGACGCAAGTGAATAATGCGTGCCAAAGATCTGTATAAACAAAGCATTTTCTGTTTGCAATATAGATTATTTCATAATGTACAATTTTTTTTTTTCATACACCAACATTTTCCTGTAGATTATCTTCCTACTATAGTGTAGCTTAGCTCGTAGCGTGTAAATTCTACACTGATATAGTGTAGAATTTTCATAATCTGACCATTACTTCCAGACAAACAAATAATATCTCTCTTAACGATATTAGTTTTTTTTATTAAAACGATACTAAAACAAAACGATACTAAAACTCCGAGTCACCTACCCTCCACCACCCCCATTCGACCTTGAACAATGTCAAAGAACTATCCCGGCCATGTGATTGATCTTCCTACCCGCATTATGTTGATTAATGTCTTTGACGCCGGCTGTCCATACCAAACATTACGTAAACCTTTCGGAGTATTTTTTTTCTACACATTTAGGGTTCTGTAGTTTCTGCCTACCCCCATGGGAAAAAGGCGTGAGTTTATTAACCGACTTTCCAAAAAGGAGGAGGTTCTATGTTCGACTTTATGTTTGTTTGTTTTTTTTTTTTTTTTTTTTGTGTATGTTCACCGATATCTCCGTCAATTGTGGACCGATTTTGAAAATTCTTTTTTTGTTTGGAAGAGTATGTTTTGAAATTGGTCCCATTTTAATTTGGTGAAGGTCTGATCAAGAACTTCGGAGATATACAACAGAACTCTTCAATAAATAACGGCAACACTCTCGGGATTGCTGCAATCACATGTCTGTTTATTGTTTATACCATTTCATAATATAACATCACGCCAGTACGCTCTAAAGGGGTACGCAGATCTCTCGTTTCACCGGTTATATTCAAGTTTCATGTTATTCGGGTAATCTATTCGGCGTTATAGGGACCTTAGGAAACAACTTGCGTATCTATTAGGTAGGCAAAACTAAAAAGGGAAAAATAAAAAACTTTTTTGCAAAAAAATACTACCGACTTCCAAATGAAAAACTACAAAGTGAAAAATAACTTAACTCTTGGAAGTCGGTGTCCATATCGAAAAAAAATGGTACCTACGTAAGACACCGACTTCCAAGAGTTAAGTTATTTTTCACTTTGTAGTTTTTCATTTGGAAGTCGGTAGTATTTTTTTGCAAAAAAGTTTTTTGTATGTATGTATTTAGGGGATTCAGAAGGAATTACTTTTTGACAAATTCTCCGAAATAAAGGTAGGTGAAAATGCTCCTTAAATTCTTAAAAGACGTTCTCAGTCAGACTTTATGTTTTTGGGAATTATTATTATGATAAAGGTGTGATACGACTCTTAACAAAACGTTTATAAGTATCTACTCGAAGCTGTAAAATAATATGAATTATGTTTTAGAAAACGATTTTATTCCACAATTTGAAAATAAAATAGTACGCTTCTGCTGTCCTTACTAATAAATTAAAATAAATCCAAATAACCATTTGAGAAACTGATCTCAATCTAGCTAGAGATCAACATACCCTAATAAAGATAAAAGCGTGAAGTTACACACACATGCAAAATACCACACATCTGTATTTGTATTTAACTAAGCTACTTCAAACGCATCAGCTGATTGCCAGACGCCGTCAAAATATACAATAACACGTTGCTACGCGTTACGGCGTAGCGTAGTAGCTACGCCGTAGCACGCCCACGCGTAGCAGCGTAGCTCGGGTCTACGCATGTTGTGGCGGGATCGAAACATTTCAGCTGTCCTAGTTTCGGAGGTTATTGCGTTCGGGATTATTGTTCTGTGTTTTACTTGCCTTCTTGGGGGCTATGCCAATAGTGTTTTATGACGGTTATTTTAGAAATTACTAAGATGGCGAAAGGCAGAGTGAAAAAAAACTTTAGGTTTAAGCTTCAATACCTAAATGATTTTCTATCCCCTATTCTTAACGTGTAGTAGAGTTTATTAATGAAAATATGCTTGATCGCGTCTGAGTACAACAAAAATAATATTCATATATCCCAGACAAAAATAAAATAATCTTAAAGCTTTCAAATATTTTATATTTTTAAAACTCTCTATTCTAGCTTCGTCGATAATACTGAAGCTGAAGCAAGCTGCATACCTGCGAACAATATTTATTTGTCCATAAAGTCTGAGCGTCGTTCCTAGGCAACTAAATCTCCAGTGACCTCTGATCGTGTAATCGTGCGCTAAGAATCCCCCTCAAAAAGGGGGGTGTCCTTTTTAGGGTTCCGTAGCCAAATGGCAAAAACGGAACCCTTATGGATTCGTCATGTCTGTCTGTCTGTCCGTCCGTATGTAACAGCCACTTTTTTCCGAAACTATAACAACTATGTTGTTGAATAGAATAGAACATTTATTAAATTAATTAATTTTATTTAAACTTGGTAAGTAGATGTATTCTATGAATCGCATTAAGATGATGTATTTCATACAAACGTGTGTGGTATCTATGGATAGGTCTTTATAATGATATTTAGGTTTCTAATTGAATAGTTTGCGCGAGAGACACTTCCAAAGTGGTAAGATGTGTCCCCCCCTGTAACTTCTAAAATAAGACAATAATAAAACTAAAAAAAATATATGATGTACATTACCATGTAAACTTCCACCGAAAATTGGTTTGAACGAGATCTAGTAAGAAGTTTTTTTTTTAATACGTCATAAATCGTAAACCGCAATTTACCAAGTACGGAACCCTTTGTGCGCAAGTCCGACTCGCACTTGGCCGGTTTTTTTATATTTATTCAACATATAAATGTGGTTTGTGTTCTTTTATATACAGGATGTAACGGAAAGGTAAGGTCATATTTTAAAAAGTGCTTCCACCCATTTAACTGTCTCCAAGGATATCACAGCCAATCAAAAATAAGTATTGTCGTCAGCTGACCATTCGTAAGGGAGTTTTTTTTTTTTTGTGAATTGACCATTGATAGAAATTTGTTAATTTACATGGACAGAAGTAGTTTTTAGGGTGCCGTACCCATAGGGTAAAAACGGGACCCTATTACTGAGACTCCGCGGTCCGTCTGTCTGTCTGTCACCAGGCTGTATCTCATGAACCGTGATAGCTAGACAGTTGAAATTTTCACAGTTGATGTATTTCTGTTGCCGCTATAACAAAAAATACTAAAAACAAAATAAAATAAATATTTAAGTGGGCCTCCTATACAACAAACGTGATTTTTATGCCGTTTTTTGCGATAATGGTACGGAACCCTTAGTGCGCGAGTCCGACTCGCACTTGGCCGTTTTTTTTGAAATATAACTGCAGATTCAGTATGATGCAGATTTTTATGAGTTTACCACAAAGGTTGTTAACTGAAAACTTAAGGGGTCATTGTACTCCTTATTATGAATAATTTGTATAACAGAACGAACCTTGAAATCGCAAAACTGCTTCATACATTTATGCTTGCACTAGCTGCTGCCAGCGGCTTCGCTCGCTTATCTTCCAAGATTATCGCGAATAAACATATTCCCGGTATAAAAAGTATCCCAGGTGCGATTCCTGACTATAATCTATCTCTGTGCCAAATTTTATCCAGATCCGTAAAGCCGTTTGACCGTGAAGAAGTAACAAACATACACACACTCACAAATTTTCGCCTTTATTATATTAGTCTGATATATGTATATATATATTATATATGGATTATAATATATGTGTAATATATACCTATCTAATCCGTCCAGAGTTATGCATTTTCGGGTTAAAACTCAGTGCTAATGTTGCTTTCAATCAGTAAACTAATTTTCGTAATTCGACAAACTCTTACAGAGTTTACCTCTTACAAACACACAGTCTTACCTCTTAGTAATATTGGTTTAATATGAACTTCTTACTTATGTTGAACCCATTTCACCTTTACGAAACGTTTCTCAGTACTCGTCATTAGCGACAACAGTGTTGTAGTGTCAAGGCCTCGTAGTCTCCATTTTAACAAGATATCGCCGTAGTTCTTCGTCTTAGTTTACTTTTAGCGACGGCTAACTGACCTTCGCAATCCAGAAACAAAACAATACGAGTACTACGTAATAACAGGAATCTCAGGTTTGATTTGCTCTTTGGAAAGCCTTCGGGGATTTTATTAGTCCTGATCCGACTATCTTTTGCAATAACGATGCCGTAAACTCCTCAATAATTGAATGATAGGTAAATTCTGGGTGTTGAATTGTAATCTCTCTTGGTAACGATGCCCTGTAAATTGGAACTACAGTAAAGTTGAAACTATTTAACTGGAACATAGACAAATAGACCTTTTTATTATAAGGCTTGTAAGAAACGTTCTAGATTAAGATAAAATATTTCTTGTATCTTAAGATAATAAATACTACTAACGACCTTTCGAGCTGCAAAATTAAGTCAGATGAGCTGGAAACGCTGGCGGGACGACTTGGTAGCGTTTATTACTCATTGGTCAGAAAAGGAAGCACATCGGGTGCAGGGAGCAGTGGCAGGCTACAGGGGTGACCTTACCCAGCCGTGGGCGAAATCAGATCGAAAATAAATATACAGTGAACTGTAAATACTGTAAACGACTTAATCATGTAAACCTACAAACCGTACCAGTTTTAGTTTACTACTATTAGCTTGAATACTTACTTGAAAGGTAAAGTAAAACCTTTCAGGTAACAATTCAAACTTTCGATTCATCTTACAAAACTCAATCTTATACCTTTTATCTGAAAACTGTGATTGTGCACTAAAACGTCCCTCTCCACTCTCCCCCTTTAGCTAGGATAAATCAAACTGTTACTTTGATACTCGGGAATGCTCGCGGCTTTGTTCGATTTTCAAATAAGATTTTGTTGTTGTATTTTGTGAATGATTTCTTGACGGTCAGTTGTTTATGACCAAACAAATATAAGGGCTTAGAGAAGGCGTTATTTGTTTTTTTATCATCATCTGCCTAGCCTTTTCCCAATTGTTGTTGGGGTCGGCTTCCAGTCTTACCGGATCTCTGACCTCCACAACCCAGTAACTGGGTAACACGATACCCCTTAACAAGCCTGGTGTCAGATCTCAAGCTTCTGACTACCCGTAACGACTGTCAAAGGTCTTCAAATGAAAGCCGGGACCAACGGCTTAACGTGCTTTCCGAGGCACGGGGGAAACTCGCTATGTTAAAATGGCCACCCATCCACGGCCCGACCTCGGCAAGCGTTGCTTAACCTTGAAGATCGACCCGTACGGCTGTTATTATTTAGCCACAAGCTCCTCAATTTCTTTTTAACCAAATTTATTTGTTTTTTTTATCGTAGAAGATTATATGCTCCAGCAGTAAAAAGTGAAATAAAAGTTTGATTTTGTTTAGTACAGTACAGTGTACAGTTATGACGCTGTGACAGCAATCGAAAAAAGTCTTGTTACTAACATATAACCCAATACCAAGAACATTAAACATATTTGGCATCCGACTCCAAGCTATAGAGTTGACTACAACAACTGGAGCTATTCCAGAGCACATTACCTCTTACCTCAATTGCATGCTCACAAACATTTTTACCTATCAATCAATCTATCGACAAAAAATATCGATCGGGTGGCCAGCACTAATCATCTTGATGCCAATCAACAGCGCGCGACGTGAAATTCAATTTTAAATGTAGAATGGCAATATTCGCGGATGTCGCGTCGTACGTCATCAGGCGAACTTGTCCGCGAGAACGCGGAATGTTTTTAGTGAAGGTACTGTCCTTACTGGGAGTTTCAAGTCGCATATTGAAGTCGTGGACGACTCTTTTTTCTTTCAGGGTATGATTTTGTAACTGCTCCATTTTATGATATGCAATGTTAGTACGACCAAATAAAATATTCGGTTCCAAACAACAATAGTTATTTATGCTACAAGTGCGGAAGGTAGGTGATTTCCGATGAGTGGCATTTTTATTCACGAGCGAGCGAAGCGAGTGAGTGGATAAATCGACACAAGTCGGAAATCATCTTACGTACGTGTATCATACAACATTTTACTATGCATTGTGCGAGAAAATAAATAAATTAATAAAATGAAATTAATAAAATGGCGGGCTTATTCAAGCGCGTTCAGCATATCCACAGATTAACTAATAGTTCCTCGGGCATATCTACTGCGCATGTGCGAATAGCTGTCACATCGTAACACAATAAGGCACGAGCAAAATATACGTTCTGCCAAACATATTTAATGAATATTTAAAATTAATTTATTGATCAAAATCTAAATCTAGAGTAATTAAAAACGCCTTAAATGTCGTATTAGTTTTATTTTACCTTTTATATGAATGATAATCTGTACATAACTAATTTTTAAAACTTTTCTCAAATAATAAAAACTCTATGCGTCGGGCTGACGTTGGAGTTAAAAATTAAAAAAGAACAGGAAAGTAAAAAGCACTAGTGAAAAAAAGTGACACTTTCCGCACAGTTTGGCTGCTTGGAAAACCGCTCTTTTCGAGGACATGCATTGTAAACTACATTAAAACACAACTAAGTCGTGGCATGTGACTGTTTTGATTGCGCTTTTTCTGAGAAAAGGCATCTGTTTTTATTTTCTATATTACGTCACTATATAATCCTGATTGAAGTGATTTTAATTTCAATGTTAATGAGTCTGTAATCCTAGGAATCAAAAAATCATAACAGTAATCATACGATTCATACGAATCAACCAAAAATAATCATCACCAAAAAAGAAAACCAAAACTCAAACTGATCAACATCTGAAAGCCTATTAACACACAATAACATAGTCAATCGATTTGAAAAGCCTGTCTTTCGCGCTGCCCATCACTAGAGCAGCACATTAAGATCGGTACGCGGATACCGCGATGTCGCCGCGCCCGCTGTAATGGATTGATTCTTTTCCAAATGGTTTCTACTAACTGATAATGTCTGTGACTGTGCAACATATATTTATTTCAATGCTGATTCATTTCAAGTTAGCTTGAGGTCACTTGCATGTTTTGAAGTTAAATCATTTTATTTGATAATTAGTTATTTAAATTGAACAGAAGAAGAGTGAAGTCATGTTATTGTGTAAAACATGCATCAGCAAACTATGCTTAAAATGCTTAATTTCTTTAGAAAGAGGTAAGTTTGGGCTTATTTTACACAGGACGACAAAAAAAATCTCTCTAGTCGAGGACTCAATCAATCAATCAATCAAAAATAGTTAATTCAAATACACACTTACTTACTTTTGAGGAGCTCGTGGCTAAATAATAACAGCCGCACAAGTCGATGTTTAAGGTTAAGCAACGCTTGCCGAGGTCGGTCCGTGGATGGGTGACCATTTCAACATACCGAGTTTCCTCCGTGCCTCGGAAAGCACGTTAAGCCGTTGTTCCCGGCTGTCATTTGAAGATCTTTGACAGTCGTTACGGGTAGTCAGAAGCTTGAGATTTGACACCAGTCTTGCCAAGAGGTATCGTATTACCCAGTTACTGGTTGTGGAGGTCAGATAGGCAGTCGCTTCATGTAAAACACTGGTACTCTACTGAATCCGGTAAGACTGGAAGCCGACCCCAATAACAATTGGGCAAAGGCTAGGCAGATGATGATGAGACACTTAAAGGTACATTTGAATCATCAAACAAAAAAAAGATGAATCTAGTCGATGCCTAGTTAAATGTCAATAAATAATAAGTTATAAAAATTTACAATTTCATTAAGGAATGCTGAGTCGAGGTTGAGTCAAATGAAGGGAATGAATATGAATATGGATGTTAGGGGGGAATGTTACTTTTTTACATAGAACTACCTTATTACTAAAAGCGCACCTTTCACACGTGCTTCGGACAAGCGAATTTTGGACAATCGTGCGTTACGCACTTTGCACAGGTCTCAAATGTTTATGTTAACATGAGAACACACACATCACATCTGCAAAGTCTGGCACGTGTAAACTATCACTAAACAAGTTTCATAAAGTAAATACACTACAGAAACATCCCTACATTAGAATGTATAATTAAAAAAGGAAATTTAAAGAGCTTCACAATTTGACTACCTACAAAAATGTTTTATTAGATAAAGAATCTTCAAACATTTCCTCGGCCTGACGACAGAGACGGCAATATAATCTAATTACTGATTAAAAAGACCCCTCGAGAACTCTATCACTCAAAGAAACATAGAAATAATCTCCAGATGAGATCTGTACTAAATTTTGTTTTCGTAGCAAGATGGAGCATTCGAAGGTAATTCGGTCATCACTTAGGAAACGGCTTTTTAATGTTAACGTTAAATTAAGGTTAGTTTGACATTTTGATAGGTCGGCTTTCAGGCCTGGCTCCGTAATGTCAGAGTAAATAACTTTGAAGTCTCTAATTTAGTTAATAATAGATAGCTGAGAACATTAAGGTTTGGTACACGTTATTAATATATAAAGAGAATATAGTAAAAACAGGCTATCCTGGCTATTTCTCAAATGTTTTAAAAAACCCGGCCAAGTGCGAGTCGGACTCGCGCACGAAGGGTTCCGTACCATTTTCGTAAAAAACGGCAAAAAAATCACGTTTGTTGTATGGCAGCCCCATTAAATATTGATTTTATTTTGTTTTTAGTATTTGTTGTTGTAGTGGCAACAGATATACATCACCTGTGAAAATTTCAACCGTCTAGCTATCACGGTTCATGAGATACAGCCTGGTGACAGACAGACAGACAGACGGACGGACCGCGGAGTCTCAGTAATAGGGTCCCGTTTTTACCCTTTGGGTACGGAACCCTAAAAATTGTTTGTTATTAAAGTCCATGTCCATTTGAACTAAGAAGAATAATATGCTACCATAATCACCACACACTAAAACCCGCATATCCTAGAACCAAAAATTCTACTCGCGTGTTGAATTACAGCCTACTACTTCAGAAGATGCCTGTGTCCCTAGTTTACATGTGGAAAAACTCATAAATGTCTTCTGCCTCCTGTGAGCGGACGGGTCTGTTAGACTATAATTGACTAAAACCACATGGTGGTCTGCAGTTATCTTTGGCCGGTATTACGTCAGGCTTCCCGGCCAGGCAGGAATTCATACCTGTCTTTGCTGTACCCAGACTGTGCTATGCTTTAGGTATTGTTGCAACCTATCCTCATGGAACATATTAATCCTTCAGTTGCCATCATAATACCCACGCATCCCACTGTCCTATGGCCTCAGATAAATGCCCATACAGATAAGAGCTCAAATCCATTTTATACAAAATAAATAAACCTGGCTACCCTCACACAAAGCCGTGAAAGTGACGAATCTGCATTAGCATGACAAAGCGAACTTCGGACTTAGCATAATGTTGGCAAAGCTGAGCGTTCAGCGCCGATGGCCTATGTGTACGTAGTTATGTAACTCTGTGCTGATTTAAATGTGCCGTGGGTCTGCTGGGCTATCGATTTCATTTTTGTTTTGTAATATTGTTAATGTCCGGAAAAAGCCTTTAAAAAAAATACACACGTGCAAAGCCTGGGTTATATGAGAGGATATAGGTAATACGAGGCTTGTTTTCTAAACCTAGGTTAGCAAGCACCACTTACTACCCTGTCATGATACTTACAAGAATGAGAATAATTCTTTTATGAATAATTTTAAGCTTGAAAAACTATCCTCGAGTAATTGGAGCCCATAAGAATAAAAACCGTGCCGGTTGTCTGGCTATGTGCCTTGCATAAACATTTATCTAGAAACATCAAGTTTTTGTAGTCTAGAAAACCTACAAGAAAGTCTATAAAGACGTCTAGTCTTAAGGTCTCGTTATTGTTCTCACAAACAATAGCAAATTACGGGAAAGTGTTTAATTGAAATCATTTCAGAGGTTTCCTTACAATACAAACATCCAGTCAAACAGTTCATTGTCCGAACGATTAACCTTTAAAATTCATACTTTTTATAATCAAGAGAATATTAAAAGTCAAACAAACACTACGACCGCCGTCCAATATATTTCTCACATTTCTTTACCATTAAAAATGAAATTGTAGTTAACTGCGCAGTTAAGTCGAACAATTAAACTTAAGTTAACTGACGCGCCATCTCGCGAGACGCAGCATCCCTGCAGCTGCTAATGTAATTATCGCAGCCGCTTATTAACTAAGGAAACGCTTTTCTTAACCAACTTGAAGTTTTCTCGCGAGTAATTTTAAAATGATAGGTAGAACGTTAGTTCAGTTGAAAAGTTTTGCATAATTTTCTGTCATTATTATAATGACTGCGTTTCTAGGTTAGAAGTTTTTGCCCGTTAGTTCTCGAATGCTTGAATTCAATTTCTATTCTACATACTTACAATTACACAGAACTAACTGAATTTAATCGCCATACTTATTACGATCTCATTACCATTTACGCCTTTTTCGGTAGCGTTCCTATAAATTATGACCCCTTAGGGTGGCACTCTTTGCTTCTACTTTTCGGAAACTTTTCGTCATAACATGGTCATGGCACCATCAGTCACGATGATAAGAAGGAGCGTAGGCAAAGTGACAATCTTCTACACGTGTTCGATAGGTACCAGGGAATCATACCATCGAAGAAGTCGATATATCACGCCCGAATACAAATAAAATTTCAATGTCAAGAACAGGAAGGGGCCGGACGGACTCTGACGTTTGGGGTCGACCCCGGGCTACATGTTGAGATAAATGGCCGACAACACAACAGATGCTGTACACTACTGTACAGCCTATCGAAAATGGCACATTGTGGGACTGCAGACAAGAGTTATACGGGCCATTTTGAAGGAACAATTTTAAGATAAAATTTAATGTAGCATGTGATGCGGCAGAATTAGGCAAGTTTTGAGTCAATGTGGATGGCACATCATCGCTTACCATCAGGTGAGATAGTGGTCAAACGTGAGCCTATAAATAATAATAAAAAATGTTTATGGAAACAGAAGTCACCGCACCAAATTCATTGGAATAATTGCCAACCCGGATTGAGCGAAAAAGCTGAACGCTTGCTCAATGTGTGGCTTCTATGTATGGGAAGAGGCCTATCTTCCACCCTGCAGTGGTACAGTAGCAGGCTGGTATTAAAAGGACAGGAGGACTATTATGTTGAGTCTTGACATGACAAATAATTAGAAAAACATTTTTCAAGAGATAGATTCAAGTGGTGATATTCCACATAAAAAAGAATTCTCCATTAAAGATTAAGGTTATTTTGAAGGCACGCAATTAATTAAATATTTCGTGATAGTCCAAAAGGTTGTATCTAATTAATGAGATTATAATTGAAACTTCAGAGTAATTAGTGTGCTAGATAAATAAAGAAATGAAAGTCGGAAATATTTCATAGATCTTTCTACCAAAGGTAGGTTCTAACATTTACACGCTTTTTCAATTAATTCTAGGTCAGATCTTATTCTATTACTAGTTTCTGCCAGCGGTTTCGCCCGCTGAAGAAGTGTTATTTTATCCCAAGGGAACATATACCGGGATGAAATGTAGCCTATGTGCTACTATAATCAAACTATAATCTATCTGTGTGCTAATTTCATCCAGATCCGTGCAGCAGTTTTGGAGTGTTTGAGTAACAAACATAATACATCCACACAGACATCCGTCTCAACTTTCACATTTATAATAATAATAAGACTATCTTCTGTCAGCGACGTCGTCCATGTTAAAGTCCAAAAATATCTCAAGGGAACAAACTACCGCGATCAAAAGAATGCAATGACATGTCTACCCGTGTGCCAAATTTCATTCAAATCGGTTCAGCCGTTACGACGTAAAACCGGCCAAGTGCGAGTCGGACTTGCACACGAAGGGTACCATTATCGCAAAAAACGGCAAAAAAAACACTTTTGTGGTATGGGAGACCCACTTAAATATTTATTTTATTCTGTTTTGTAGGGTGAATGAGGCGAAATAAAATGTTGTAAATAAATTTACACAATATAATCACT
This sequence comes from Orthosia gothica, assembly GCA_949775005.1. Lineage (NCBI taxonomy): Eukaryota > Metazoa > Arthropoda > Insecta > Lepidoptera > Noctuidae > Orthosia > Orthosia gothica. The sequence continues at coordinate 2,198,543 of OX459063.1, forward strand.
CAGTCCAATACAAAACACAGAAAATACTTAAAAGTTAACTTAATTCAAATATGACGAGGAGACAGTGCAAAATCGTGACGCTTGCGAGCGTGATGCGAGCCAGACTACCTGCTCGGAGCAGGGTGCAGACGACCGCACAACGGGGTACGCGGGTGGTGCGGGCGCTTGGGTACGCATACTCATCATAAAAAACTAATCTTCCTACATACTCCCCCTTTTGACCAACCGAGTGACCCCACAGGTGGTCAAACGTCAACTATGACACGTTTTTTCGCGGCCTACCACGAGAACGTTTAGGAGCAACCGGCTGCGGAACCTCAGGGCATTCAGCATCTCGAGAATGATACCTCCTTAAGTCGCAAATGTGGTATTTGCCGATGACTTCGTCCGGTGAACCAGGGAACGTTAAGAGGTAAGTAGTCGGACTAACTTTCTTCTGCACCAAGTAAGGGCCATCCCTCTTAGGCATGAGCTTCGAGCTGACACCTTTCGACGCATTACTGAGGACGTGCGACTTCATCAGGACAAGATCACCGACAACCAGTTCGTCAGCCTTACGAGTCTTGTCTTTCGCAGCCTTACGAAGGTCCTGTTGATGTTCGATGCACTCCTTGCTGTTGCTGAGTGTCTCCGCAAGCTTCAACAGATACGGCGTAATCTGTGGGACATAGTTTTCAGCCTCTATGACAGTTTTCTTAGCGGGCTTGAGTCGATACGGTGGCTCTGCAGTCGGCGGATGATCACCGCAATCGATGCGATGCTCAGCGAACGATGTAGGTTCTCCCCCTTCTGCGAAGATATCTCCATACTCCTGGGGCACCTGAGAGACACAATTCTTCTCTGAAGATGACAGCATCGAACCCTCATTACTACGTAAGACATCCGCGGAAGCGCATCCTACGACGTCACGTGAGGTCTCACACCGCAAGGGGTGAATGTCCTGAGGTCGATCAGCTGTGAACCAAGTATTGTTCGACATATTAATAACGATACCGACTTTACGCAAGAAATCAATACCGAGCAACGTGTCATTATTTACAGAATCTGGAAAAATTACTAAAGTGATGGGTACTGCCGACCCCCTAAATACTACGTCAACATCCGCGAGTAAAACTTTAAGGTCTCGCACTATACCGTCGGCTAATTTTACCGACATAAAACAACTACGAAACGAATAGTTTTGTTTACGAAGCAGTGTATAAAGTCTCGAACCGGCTACACTACGCTTGGCAGCCGTATCAACTAACCCCGTACCACGAAAACCACCTATCTCAATATCGAGTATTGGACGACCGTTGGTACATAAGTTCGACGCGGGCAAGTTACTGACTCGACTCGGCAATGCATCACATTCGCAAACACACTTACACTTACATAAATTACCAGATTGAGACACGTTACATAAATTGTTTACATGCACAACATTACAGCTATCAGAGTTTAACATGTTAATATCAAGAACAGAAAATGATTCCTTAGTACTATTTACAGAACATTTAGGGCAATTAGATCTTATTACACCGTTAGCTCCACAACCATAACACTTCACTGAACTTTTATCGGTCTTTTGTTTAATATTTTTGCAAGAGTCGCGAGTGTGTCCAACTTTACGGCAATAAACACAAAATAGTCGTTTACCTTTATCAAACGGATTGTTATTGTTTACCACAGTTGACGGGGGCGGAGCACTACTCGTAGCGCTCGACGACCCAGTAGGTATGTCCAACGGCGCGCTCGGCGCACACGTCGCGGAGGCCGAAGGGGCGCGCGCCTGCGGCGCCGGCCGGGGCTGCGGCGACGGCGTGTGTGGCGCATGCGCGCTAGCGGCGCGGCCACGCGCTTCGTTTGACACTTCGGACAGCGACTCTTCTATGTTTCGCGCCTTCTCAACCAACATGTCTAGGTTGTTAACGGATTCACGGGTTAAACGTTTCCTTATACGTCTATGTAGTAACCCGTAAATCATGTCGACTTCCATATCATTTGCCACGATGTATGGCAGCTTAGCGATAAGCGCGCGGAGGCGAGCAACAAAGACCTCTGTGCGTTCTTCTGTTTGTTCCGCGGCAAATATATCGCGGAATAGCTTGTGCGGTGGTCGGGATACACCGTACATGGCGCGTAATCTTTGCAGCGCGTCTTTCCATGACGACACTTACAATTTGTTGGGCGTAAACCCTACAAATGAATAGTAAAACACGTATGGTTAAATTATGGTATATTGGTTTGGTAAAATGGTAATGGCTAATGGTATGAGCAAACGCGGCTTGGTTGCTGACCGATCGTTAACTAACTTTATAATGATTTTAATACTAAAACTAAATATTTGGGTCAGCGTGGAACTGCTGACTGCGCGCGCGATTGACATCAATGAACTGTACTTTGTACATATTCCCGAGGGACTGGAAGATGAGGGTGCATGGTGATACAAGGTGATAAAACAATAATATGGTGCAATAAACAAGATGATAGTAACATACAACTCTTAAAAATTCAATTTATTACAGTCTCTATTCCACTACACTAAAACTGAATGAGTTTGGGAATTTCACTTTATTCACTCGGGCATATAAATGGTCAGTCGCCCTCGTACAGGGATGGTTATTCACTCTATTGTATTCATCACTAACACTAAAACACTGATTAGAGTCACTCTGGCACTGGTGATCAGCAACGCGGCGGGTTCTCGGTTGCGGTTGGGGCGGTGGCAGCGTCCGGGACGTTGGCGTCGCTTCCGCGCGCCACTGCGTTCGTGCGCGGATCCTCCGCACTCCGTACGCCAAACATGTTAATAGAATAGCTCCAGCTATTATGTAAATTGCGATGTAGTGGTGAACATCGTGGTAGTTTAAAGATGTTTCGTCTTCTAAATCTGTTTTGGTGTTATTTTTTACTTGATTAATTTTATCGCTGATCATTTTTAATTCCCAGCGGATGTCTGTTTGGTTAGTGTCTATCTCATAAACATGTAAGGGCATGGTCACATTTAGAATATTGTTAATGGTAGGTATATCAATGTTTATGATATCTGGTTTCAACCTTAAGTCATTGTTCGACTGTCTGCGCGAAAGTAATGTGATCCCGTCGTCTTTGATGACGCATCCACTTGCTAATGCGAGTATCCCGACCTTGTCTAATCGCTCAATGGTAATTTGATCGTCACATATGACTTGTATGGAGCATTGCCCGCAACATGAATACAAGTAATTGTTTACCTTGTTTAATTGTACCCAGGTATTCTTGCACTTTCTACTTTCCGTCTTACAACTTAAGGACTCAATTTCTCTAGCACAATAAATTGGTTCTGTTTTGGTTATTGAAATAGGTATTTGATGGGCACAGAGCAAGATGTCTAAATCATAATGAACGCATTGTTGTAGTTGTAGACTAGATTGTGGTATTTGTAAGTCCTTTTGATAGTTGATGGCCAATAGATCAGATGCAATAATTATTTGTCGCATTTTGTCGCCGATTGCTATTGGAATTGGTGTCAATTTGTATATTTCAAAGGTGTCTCTGCCTACTAACGGTAATTTTATTTCGAATATCAAATTGTCCCCTGTAAATCTTGTTTTAACCGTTAATAAATGGTAAAGTTTGGTTAAGTCAGTTTGAATGTTATCGATTGGTAGCGATAATTCCTTAGAGATGTGGGCTGAGATGATATGAAGTTCCTTGGTTAATTGTTCTGGTTGTAGTAGATGTATGTTGAATGTACCATGGAAGATGTCAGTGATTGTGTTTAATAACATTTGTTGTATATCCTTCAGATTCATAAGTATACCGTTGGCTGATATTGAAGACATGGTAAATTCATTGATATATGCGTTTTCAGATATTTGTTTTTGCATACTATTAGTTAAGTTATCTATTTTATTAAGATGCTGGTTAAAATTCTTATGTTGTTGTCTTACGGTTTTTTCCATTCTCTTTATAACATTAAACTCTGACTCAATTATCGATGTTTGATTTTGCAGCAATTGGTTAAAATATTTCTGGTTGCCTCGAAGCTTAGTCAAATCTTGCTGGTATTGTTGTGCGAAGTCATCGTCGAGTACTCCAAATAAACTGTGAGCTATAGACCCCACAGCATTGACTAAGCCACGACGACGAAGATGGTGCCGTTCTGGTAACTGTCCATGGTTGGTCAAAATTTCATTATAATGGTCTAATTCATCTTGACAATGGCGCAGATGTAACAGAACTAGTTGACAGTGAGATATGGTTTGTATTTTTTGACAACAATTATCTAAATGGTCTATATACTTTGTGGCTAACGATACGCCTTCCCAATAAGCAGTCATATCATAAAATACTACTAGTTTCCATTCGTCTCTAATCAGTCTCATGTTACTGATTTTATCGAAGTAGATGGTTTGGTTATCTGGCAGCTTTTTTGTGTGGAGAGTACAATGTGATGGCGACACTAACAGCATAAGCACCATAAGTGCCATGGTTAAAATGTACGATGTGCACTAGAGTTCGTAGCGTCCACTGAGAAAACCGTTACTTTGTAAGTATGTACTTGAGTTCGCGTCGCGTCGGTTATGTACGCGTGCCGCGTTGGAGCGCCAGTTTGTAGGGTGAATGAGGCGAAATAAAATGTTGTAAATAAATTTACACAATATAATCACTCAGTCCAATACAAAACACAGAAAATACTTAAAAGTTAACTTAATTCAAATATGACGAGGAGACAGTGCAAAATCGTGACGCTTGCGAGCGTGATGCGAGCCAGACTACCTGCTCGGAGCAGGGTGCAGACGACCGCACAACGGGGTACGCGGGTGGTGCGGGCGCTTGGGTACGCATACTCATCATAAAAAACTAATCTTCCTACAGTTTTTAATTTGTTGTTTTAGCAGCAACAGAAATACATCATCTGTGAAGTTTTCAATTACTGAACTGAAAGCTATCACGGTTCATGAGATACACCTAGTGACAGACAGACGGATAGTATAGTCTTAATATTAGGATCCCGTTTTTACGTTTTGGGCACGGAACCCTAAAAAGTTAACAAACAGATAGACAGAGTTACTTTCGCATTTATTAATACATATTAATTTAATTTTTGTGCCTTTGTGATACGTTCTTTTCAGGCCTTATTAAAACAAGGCCATTATAATTAAGGGAAATAGGTTTATTTATTCATTTATTTATCATATCTATTGTACACCACACAATATGTATAACACGCGCTGCGTGTCGCGGGTTCGATTCCCGCACGGAACAAGTATTTGTATGACCTACAGATAGTTGTTCTGGGTGTTGTGTATGTGAGTTTATATGTTTGTAAACGCACCCACGTTACAGGAAGAAATTCCTAGTGTGGGGAAACGTTTTTTTTAAAAAAAGAAAAGAAAAAAAAAAGGTATAAAATCAAAATCAAATAGTTTATTACAAATAAACCTTAGAGGTACTTTTGAATAGCCAAACAAAAAAAAGAGATGACTCTAGTTGCAAATTCGCAAGCGTCAGTATGTCTCAATGGAAAAGAATTTGCAAGAACCGCCACGGACACGCTTTTCCATCGGTTTTAATTAAAAGTTTTTGATTACATCATTTTTGATGTAAAATACATATATGTGAGAACGATGTAAAAAGAGGTGCACGTAAAAGCGTCTAGAGTAACAAACAAATTAAAAAAATACAGGCGGAGGCAGCTAACTTATGACAAATCACAAATGATGGCACCCGTTCACGAACATGACGCATGGATCGGCACCACTCAGCTCAACCATCATGAAGGGAACCATAGATATAGAAGATATAGGCTGGTATTGGCTTAATTTCAATATAGTAAAAGCCATCTCATAACAGCAAATTCTTTTTACGTACTTCAGTGCAAGTCTGCTAACATACTCACTTGCATCATAAACGATGCATACTCGAACATTTTATAGAAAATATTTGAGTCGCGACTATCAACTTGTACAAAAAACCGGCCAAGTGCGAGTCGGACTCGCGCACGAAGGGTTCCGTACTTGGTAAATTGCGGTTTACGATTTATGACGTATAAAAAAACTACTTACTAGATCTCGTTCAAACCAATTTTCGGTGGTAGTTTACATGGTAATGTACATCATATTTTTTTTTTAGTTTTATCAATCTCTTTTTTTAGAAGTTACAGGGGGGGACACACTCATTTTACCACTTTGGAAGTGTCTCTCGCGCAAATTATTCGTTTAGAAAAAAATGATATTAGAAACCTCAATATCATTTTTGAAGACCTATCCATAGATACCCCACACGTGTGGGTTAAATGGAAAAACAAATATTTTGTTTTTTTTTATAACCTATAGGCTCGCGCTTGACCACAATCTCACCTGATGGTAAGCGATGATGTGGTCGACGATGAAACACGCTTGCCTAGAAATAACCTATTCACTCTTGACTTAAAGACCCCTAGATTGTAGCTATCGGGAAACACAGACTCCGGCAGGGAATTCCACTCCTTAGCTGTACGCATAATAAAAGTGTTCCCAAAACGTTTTGTGCGTATGGGTGGGATGTCTACCATGTATCGATGGCGCATCGCCGTACGTCTGGTAGTCCGATGATGGAACGGGCTAGGTGGAATTATATCGTGCAATTCCATCGCACACTCCCCGAAATGTAACCGATAAAAAACCGACAGGCTGGCAACTCGGCGACGATGTTCAAGACTCTGGAGCTTTGACTTGACCAATCGCCGATGAGCCTCTTGGCTCGCTTTTCGATCGACTCTAGTGCGTCAAGCTGGTATTTGGCTGATCCGTCCCAGAGATGAGAACAGTACTCCATGCATGATCGAACTTGCGCTTGATACAAGTTGAGGAGCTGTTCCGGCGTGAAGTACCGTCTCACCTTTGCAAGGATCCCCAGCTTTTTGGCAGCCAGCTGAGCCTTTGCCTCAATGTAAGGGCCAAAATTGAGAGTAGATGTCAACGTAACGCCAAGAAGCTCAAGATGGTCAGTTATTGGCACGGTCGCATCTCGGAAAGTTGGATCTGGGTAAAATTGGCTCTTTTTAGCGGAAAAAAGACACGCCTGGGTTTTAGCGGCATTAAACCTGACCAGATTGGCATCGCCCCATTCGGAGACTGCCTGCAAGGACAGGTTCAAGCGCTCCACCATGGCCTCCCGGAGAGACCGGATCTGAGGCCCGGTAGCACGAGCGTTGGACAAGTATCTCTCAGCAACAGTGCTGTCGTCTGCATACCCAAAGGTGCCGGGTTTAAGCAGATCGTTAATATGCATCAAGAATAAAGTTGCTGAGAGTACCGACCCCTGAGGGACCCCGGCATTGATATCCAATTGGTCCGACGAGCAGCCATCGATAACCACTCGAATGGACCGATCTCTCAGGAAGTCTGCAATCCAATCACATAGACCACCGGGCAAACCGAATGAAGGAAGCTTACCAATAAGGCTTTCGTGCCAGACCATATCAAAAGCCTTCGAGATGTCGAGGGAGACGGCTAGCGCTTCCCCGTGTCTCTCGATGGCCTCACTCCAGATGTGAATGGCATACGCTAGAAGATCCCCAGTAGACCGATTTCGGCGGAAGCCGTATTGGCAGTCACTAAGGATATCGTTAGATTCTAGGTATGCCAGGAGCTTTGTGTTAAGTACACGCTCCATACTCTTACAGAGTATGGACGTTACAGAGATGGGTCTGTAGTTGGCCGGGTCAGCTCGACTACCCTTCTTGGGCACGGGCTGTACGTTAGCTAGCTTCCAAGCATTCGGCACTTTTCCAGTCTCATACGAAAGGCGGAATAGGCGTGTCAAGATCGGAGACAGTTCAGGCGCACAGGTTCTGAGAACTATTGCTGGTATTCCGTCCGGGCCACTAGCCTTGTTCACGTCGAGGTTGCGCAGTACCTTACGGACGTCCTTTTGATGGATACGAATGTCCGACATACTCGTCTCGCATCCATCAGGATAAGAAGGGGGCCGCGCGTCACCAGGGTTCAGACGTGAAGATTCCGCAAAAAGAGAGGCAAATAAATTTGCCTTCTCCTCAGCAGAGTGGGCCAGCGACCCGTCGGGTTTCAGCAGTGGTGGTAGTGAGGGACGGCTGAAGTTGGACTCGACCGACTTAGCCAGGGACCAAAACGCTTTACTACCTGCTGGGTAAGAAGCAAGTTTGGCCCCTATTCGGCCAATGTGGTCGAACCGAGCCCTTCTCAACACCTTCTTGCAGGACTTGGCAGCCCTGTTATAGGCTTTCTTCCTTTGACCCACGTCACTCGCTTTGCGCGAACGAGCGTCAACCCATGCCAGGTACGCCTCATGTTTAAGCGCGTCGGCGCGATGACATTCAGCGCCAAACCATGGCCGGTCAACATTGGTCATTGTAACGTCAGAAAACGGAATGTAGTACTCCATTCCCTGACGCAACACATCCGTCACGTTGTCCACGCACGCCGTAGGATCATCCGAAGAAAAGCAAGTAGGCTGCCAAGGATAACATGCGAAGAAAGATCGCATGCCATCCCAATCTGCTGATCTGTACCGCCAAACCCGCCGCGTGCCTCTTGGGCTGGGATCGGGCGGGAAGTAGACGGACACAGACTTCACCAGACAATGGTCGGAACTACCCAAAGGTGAAGTTATCAACACAGAGTATCGGTCTGGCTCTGTTGTCAGCAGAAGGTCCAAGCAATTGGCCGTGTGCGAATCAACATCCGGCACCCTCGTTGCCCCCTGGACCAGCTGGGTAAGGTTAAGCGCAAGCGCAAGCTTACGCATCTCCCGTCCAGCATGGTCAGTGCACTGGTATGGGAAGAGCCACTCCTGGTGGTGGGCATTAAAGTCCCCCAGTAACACTAATTGGGCGGAAGGGTACCGCTGCTGTGCCGCATCAGCCGCCTCACTGAGGTACTCTGTGAGCCTGGTTGTCTCCTGATCTCCACTGTGCGAGCGGTAGACACAGGCGTAGATAATTTTATCCAGACCTGTGTCCACTAGAGCCCACAGCGTCGAAAATCTTGGGTCCTCAAGGTTACGGAGACGCCGATAGCAAGTGTCGTCACGGGCGTACATACACACTCCCGCGCGCGGTTTATAATTGTGCTCCAGGGTAAACCCTGGGTAAGATAGGTACGACGCGTCTGACGGACTCGCTATCTGCGTCTCCGTAAGGAAAAACAGCGCATATTATAGATGCAGTCACGCCCTTTTCTCACGGGGGTAGGCATATAGGGGTAGGCACTTGCTTATGATCCTTCCTTGCTTATTCGGTTATGTTATAATTCTAACAATCCTAGGATTGACTGCTCACTTCACCTAAGTTATAAAAAAACTGACCAAGTGCGAACGGCATCGCGCACGAAGGATTCCGTACCATTATCGCATGAAACGGCAATAATATCACGTTTGTTGTATGGGAGCCCCACTCAAATATTTATTGTATTCTTTGTATTTGTTGTTATAGCGGCAACAGAAATATATCATCTATGAAAATTTCAACTGTCTAGCTATCTCGTTTCATGAGATAAAGCCTGGTGACAGACGGACAGACAGACAGACAGAGAGACAGACAGATAGATAGACACAGACGAATCGTGGAGTCTTAGTCCCGGGTCCCGTTATTACCCTTTGGGTACGGAACGCCTAAAGTTAAAATGTTACAGAATAGTACTACTGCACGCCAGTTGAATTTATAGTACAACAGATATCAATAGCCAGTAATTTCTATCATCTAATCAATTTACTCACCAATTATTCAATGAGATCGTAATTGGCATCGAACCGGGTAACTGATTAGAATTGTATTAGGCGTCCATCTTGAACAGGACAGTGCAGTACATTGTAACCGCATTGCGGGACTAAGTTAACCATAATGCGGTTATTGGTTAGTTATGGGCTGAATACGAACAATGCACATGTTATAGGCAGAATATAATTAGTTAACTGTAGAGAAACGGATAGAATACGAATTTAATTAGTATGTACGTTTTCACTACATCTGGGAGGATATTAATTTCATGCCAGGGGCAGTGGTTTCTCATCCCATACAAATAATTTTAAAGATTATTTTTTGTACATCGATCGGGTTTGGTTCCGTTCCACGGATATAGATGGTGATCTATCTGTCGCCGTGGAACGGAACCGAACGCAATCGATTTACAAAAAATAATCGGTATAATCAGATGAAAAACGCTTTACGTCGGCACGGTTTCTATGTATGGGATGAGGCATCTGTATGCTAGTATTATATTATCTGTGCCGGCGGTAATACTTTTACAAAACCGCGAAACAATATTGATGAAGACGACATAATACTCGTATGATTATTAACGAGATTGAATGTTGTGAGTAAGCAGTAAGTTAAGCGCAAAACAAGTCAAGGCTAAAGTTACGGCAACTCTATTTGGTTGCCTAGCAATAAATTCGCGGGGATAGCTAGTGTCCTACTAGCTATTCCCGCGAATTTCATTGCACCTTAATATTTTTAAATTACAATCCTACCACTATAATAAACGTAAAAGTTTGTGAGGATGGATGGATCGATTTTTGTTACTCTTTCACGCAAAAACTACAAAACGGATTTTAATAAAACTTTACGGAAATATAACTTATACATCAGAATAATACATAGGCTATCTATACCAATATTATTATAAAGAAGTAATATTTGTTTTTTTGTTTGTTTGTACCGAATAGGCTCCGAAACTACTGGACCGGTTTTAAAAATTCTTTCACCTATGGAAATCTACATTATTCCCGAGTAACATAGGCTATAATTTTGACGGGAGCGAAGCCGCGTGGGTCAGCTAGTAATTTATAAAGATATTGGGAGAAGTACTAATACCAAGCGGGCGGAGCCGGGGCCGGCAGCTAGTAAGCTAGTATAGGCTACAACTTAGTAAAATGCCACGCAGCCTGAGCTGCGGGTGGCAGGTTGTATCTTTATAAATTAAAATATAGCTCGTGTTAAAAAAAAAAAACAAATTTTAAAAATTGTAACTCAAAAACAATAATCAAAAAACCCGACTGCTTCAAAAGCGAACTAAAAAGTCGTAAACAAGGAAAAAATCATGCTGTGCAGTCGGAGGATACATATTCGCGGGCTGGCTGACCAAAATCTGGTGTATCCTCCGCCTGCAAAGCATGATTTTTTTCTTGTTTACGACTTTTTAGTTCGCTTTTGAAGCAGTCGGGTTTTTTGATTTTTTGAATTAAGTTTTTTTATTTATAACTTTTAGTTCGTTTTTTTTCGAATTAGATACATTTAAACATATAAGTGTCATATATTTTTGAAAACACCTGTTAAAACACTTTATTTTGATAACCCACACGAAGGGTTTGGAAAAAAAAAAATTGGGCCCCCACAATGTGGCACCCAAAATCCGCCATTTTTCTATTGTCTAATTTTAATGTAGCCTATGACACTCGCAGGGTTAAGACGAATCGATTGACGTATGAATCATCAAAATCGGCCAACGCGTTTGGTCTCTGGAACGCCATATAGGAACAAACATACATACATACATACATAGACTGATAAACACATTACCCACCTTCGGCAGTCGGGTAATTACTAAATTGTAGTAATTTTTGAGTTACAATTTTACAAACTTACAAATAATCATATAATTCCTCTCTATAATTTTTTTTTTTTTTTTACTTTGGCAATCTCGGGTCCCTGGGGTCCCGGTCCTTTGAAAAGCGTGCGAGGGGCCGAAGCCAACTCGCAGAGGCCTTGTAAGGCATGTATCAGGCAATGTGACACCACACGACGATTATCACTGTATGCACTGGGCAAGTGAACCCAAGGACAAACCGGTTGGTGCAGGACTATTGTAAAATATGAAGAAAAATGAGATTGGGCTATGGGTTTGGTAGGTTTAGTGCATCAATTGCCTAAGACTATAAGAGGACTACTGGCTCCTGCCTGACCACTGCACTACACGATTATAACATGCCAGGGGTGACTGGCACACTCAATTAATGGGGCCTCATAAAGGGTCACTTGCACTTTAATAGCGACTTGACTTGACTTTGACTTTTTTTCTTTTGCACTTGCACTTTTTACCCGACTGCCGAATGAGGGTAATGTGTTTATCAGTCTATGTATGTATGTATGTATGTATGTATGTATGTAAGTATGTATGTATGTATGTATGTATGTATGTATGTATGTTTGTTCCTATGTGGCGTTCCAGAGACCAAACGCGTTGGCCGATTTTGATGATCCGTACGTCAATCGATGCGTCTTAACCCTGCGAGTGTCATAGGCTACATTAAAATTGGATAATAGAAAAATGGCGGATTTTGGGTGCCATATTTTGGGGGCCCAAATTTTTTTTTTCTTCCAAACCCATCGTGTGGGGTATCAAAATAAAGGGTTTTAAGAGGTGATTTCAAAAATATATAACACTTATATGTTTAAATGTATCTAATTCGAAAAAACTAACTAAAAAGTTATAAATAAAAAAACTTAATTAAAAAAAACAAAAAACCCGACTGCTTCAAAAGCGAACTAAAAAGTCGTAAACAAGGAAAAAATCATGCTGTGCAGGCGGAGGATACACCAGATTTTGGTCAGCCAGCCGGCGAATATGTATCCTCCGACTGCACAGCATGATTTTTTCCTTGTTTACGACTTTTTAGTTCGCTTTTGAAGCAGTCGGGTTTTTTGTTTTTTTTAATTAAGTTTTTTAAATTTAAATTATTATAAGTGTAGATTATCAGACACCGAGCTTGACTTAATAATTACAAGTGTAAATTTGGAAGCATAAGATCTCCTTCTGTGAAATGGATGTGATTATAGATAGTTATTAGTGATTGCAGAAACTGCTTATGTTACATCGTCATTATATCAACAAAAAGACGTCCACTGCTAGACATAGGCCTTCCCCAAGCGTCGCCACTTTGACAGGTCTCATGCATTCCGCATCCAGCGGATCCCATTCACCAGGTCATCGGTCTACCACCTTCCGACGCAACGTCTTCTAGTTTGCGGTCGCCACTCCAAAACTTTTCTTTCCCATCGGCCATCCGTTCTGCGAACAATGTGCCCTCCCACTGTCCTGCCAGGACAACAGTGCGTCACTTAAGTTTTGCAATTCTTCGGGCTATTTCGGTCACCCTGGTTCTCTTGCGGATCATGACATTTCTGATTCGATCATGCAAGGAAACTCCGAGCATAGCCCTCTCCATTGCCCTTTGGGTCACTGTAAGCTTTCTGATGAGGCCCATTGTGAGCGACCACGTCTCAGAGCCATAGGTTTATCACTAACAACACACACTGGTCATAGACTTTCGTTATGAGACACTATGGTAAGTTGGACGAGAAGATACCGCGCAAATTTTCGAACACTGCCCAGCCGAGTCGAATTCGACGGTTAATCTTTTTCTCGAAGTTGGCCCTACCCAACTGGATTATTTGTTCCAGGTAGACATAGTCGTCCACAACTTCGCGTATAGAGTCTCCAATCTTGATAGGATTGGGTGCAACATGGGCATTCAAAATCAACTTGGTTTTGTCTATGTTCATCTTAAGAACCACTCTTTCGGAAGGAGGTCCTCCATGGTCTCAGCCATGACCACTATATCGTTGGCAAACCGAATGCGAGTTATGTACTCGCCATTGACGTTGATGCCTAGCCCTCTCCAGTCCAGAACCTTGAAGACATCCTCCAGTATAGAGGTGAACAGTTTCGAAGATATGACGTCTCCATGTCTCACTCCTCGCTGCAGAAGGATAGGTTCCGAGGTCTGATCCTGAATTCAAACTGACATGGTGGCGTTTTTGTACAAACACTTCAACACTTCGACGTACCGGTAGTCGATTTGTAAACGTTAGAGTACAGCCCAAGTCTCGATCAACTTTCAAAGTTACTCCTAAAAACTAATATTTTAAATCACTACGATCTGCCCAGAGAATTGCAAAGTATTGATAACGAATAAATTGATAAATTTTCAAAAAAATTACTTATGATTCATGACTTGTCAATATATATAATTCACCAAACTAGTAATTAATCAAGGAATGTATATTGTGATAGGTTGTTGGACCTTGCTTTTTAATGAAAAACATGTAGAATAACCCTCAGGTCGAAAGTAGACAACAACAGATTATTTTAAGCAGGTCTCAAATCGTAACGCGGCCTGCGTTACGATTGCGAGACCTGCTGAGACTGATGATGGACAACTGAATACTGATAATCAGGTCAGGCTACAACAAGTAAAATTTCAAAATTTTAAAAAACCCCGACACATTTATCTTGCGAAAACACCCCGATTCAAACAGTAAAACGCCCATAACTTTTGAACGGCTGAACCGATTTTATTCAAACATAGCTAAGAATACTTTCGACAAAATCACCTTTCAAACAAAAAAAAAACTAAATCAAAGTCAGTTCATCCGTTTAGGCGCTATGATGCCACAGACAGACACACAGATAAACAGCAACACACGTGAATCTTATAACACCCCTCTTATTCCGGCGGGGGTTAAAATACCTATCATATAGCCTTCTCTCGCATTCTGTACTTAAAAACTTAAGACATTAAATTATTGTATACATAACTGGTGAAATATGGATGTTCTTTAAGTAACAGTGTAGTTTCTTGTCCATTCTTCTCCACAACAAGCTACATTTCCGAATGGACGGTAGAATCAATTAATATTAGCTTTAAATTTATTTATTTATTGACTTTCGAAAGTGCCGCTTAATGGCCTAATTGAATAAATAAATTTTTGATTTTGATTTTTGATTTTTTACATTTCTATCTTACCCATCGGGGGAAACAGGCGTGGTGTTACAATGCGACATAAAAGAGTTGAAGTTAATTATTTGGGAACCAAAAGTTTTCACTTTCTGGCAACATCTAAAATGAGTACTTGAGCTGTCAATTCATCTCGATCGGTTTCGATTTTCGTAAGAATTTTGATTTTTGTGTGATATTTCTGTGTGTGGATAGAAAAACAGTGGAAAAACATGAATAAGGTAATTCTTGGAGGTGCCCGTGATATAGTTTACAAAGTTTATATGCGGTGTATAGCCGAATTCCAAGCTGGGAAGCTTCTATTCAACTTAGAAGATGTTTACCATCGTACAGCAGATTTTACTGGTAAGTATCTATTGAAAGTTGTGCTAAACGTTAATTTAGACGTTTTAAATTTTTTTATGCTAGTAACATATATAGTTTACTTTAAAAAAACTTGATTAAAAAAATCAAAAAACCCGACTGCTTCAAAAGCGAACTAAAAAGTCGTAAACAAGGAAAAAATCATGCTGTGCAGTCGGAGGATACATATTCGCGGGCTGGCTGACCAAAATCTGGTGTATCCTCCGCCTGCACAGCATGATTTTTTCCTTGTTTACGACTTTTTAGTTCGCTTTTGAAGCAGTCGGGTTTTTTGATTTTTTGAATTAAGTTTTTTTATTTATAACTTTTTAGTTAGTTTTTTACGAATTAGATACATTTAAACATATAAATGTTATATATTTTTGAAATCACCTCTTAAAACCCTTTATTTTGATACCCCACACGATTGATAAATTGGGCCCCACAATATGACACCCAAAAGCCGCCATTTTTCTATTATCCAATTTTAATTACTTTTAATGACACTCGCAGGGTTAAGACGCATTGATTGACGTATGAATAATCAAAATCGGCCAACGCGTTTGGTCTCTGGAACGCCATATAGGAACAAACATACATATATACATACATAGACTGATAAACACATTACCCTCCTTCGGCAGTCGGGTAAAAATATATCGACTGTACATTTATATTTGTGTCCAGGAAAAATAAATAGGTATAAGTGTACATGTGTACGGCTGCGGTAATGGGGAAGCAGCTTATTTCAATAATACTTCAGTGCCAGTCTCATTGCAGTGGAGCGAAGAAATATGTTCCGACGAGTCTTAGAAACTTAACAGCAATTAGTGTTGACGTAAAACTAGACTTACTATTAGTTAGTTGCGAGTATTAATAACATTTTCCAGCTGTTTTTCTAACTTGTAGGAAGTGAGAGGAATAGGGCAAATTTGAAGAATATAAGACCTGGTAAAACTTCCAAATATGATCTTTGTTCCGGAAGACAACGCATCATCCTTATGGTCATAATAGATGGTGGTAAACACTTTCATTCACTTGAACAGCTGGGTTCAGGTGTAATACAATGAAGGCCAAGTGCGAGTCTGACTCGCGCACAGAGGGTTCCGTATAAACAGCTACAATCACAACAAGTAAAATTACAAAATTTAAAAACCCCCGACACATTTATCTTGCAAAAACACCCCAATTTAAACAGTAAAACACCCATAACTTTTGAACGGCTGAACCGATTTTATTCAAACATAGTCATAGTCTTTCGTAGATACCAATTATTTGCGATATGGACACCGACTTCCAAAAATAAAGTTATTTTTCACTTTGTAGTTTTTCATTTGGAAGTCGGTAGTATTTTTTTGCAAAAAAGTTTTTTATTTTTCCCTTTTTAGTTTTACCTACCTAATAGGCAAGTTATAGTAAGTACCTATAACGCCAGAACAGATTACCCGAAAAACATGAAACTTGAACATAACCGGTGAACTTAGAGTTCTGCGTATCCCTTTCAGTATACTGGCGTGATGTTATGTTATGAAATGGTATAAACAATAAACAGACATGCGATTGAAGCAATCCCGAATGATTTGCCGTTATTTATTGAAGAGTTCTGTTGTATATCTCCGAAGTTCTTCATCAGATCTTTAACAATTTAAAATGGGACCAATTTCGGAACATGTTCTTTCAAACAAAAAAATAATTTTCAAAATCGGTCCACAATTGGCGGAGAAATCGGTGAACATACATAAAATAAAAAAAAAAAAACATACAAGATGTCGAACATAGAACCTCCTCCTTTTTGGTAAGTCGGTTAAAAATTACCTTTCAAACAAACAAAAACTAAATCAAAATCGGTTCATCCGTTTAGGCGCTATGATGCCACAGACAGACACACAGATACACAGCAACACACGTGAAACTTATAACACCCCTCTTTTTCCGGCGTGGGTTAAAAATAAATAGGTAAAATTACTAACGTTCATAAACAATGAAAGCACCGTAAATTGATCTAACGAAGGGACAAAATTAACTTTGCCGTTCGAAAACTGTTGTCCCCATATATCAATATACATTTTTTTTTACTTTTCCAAGCACATTTTTTTATTTATTTTTTATTATTTGGTCGACTTTTACTTGTAAATTTGTAAAGCCTACTTAGCTGTTATAGTTTCCCTTTTAATTTTTGTTATATATACAGTAGTAGTAGTTGCCGTGATTTTTCACATATCCAAAAGCAACCATTTAGCTGGCAGGCTAAATGGGGGGACGTGACTCAAACAAAAATATGCCACTTAAAAATTAATTTTACGCAAACGTATCACTGAATCGAAAAATGATTTTCACAGACCAGTAATATTTTTTATGGGCTATCCAACGATACCCCACACTATGGGATAGACGAGAAAAAAAACCATCCCCACTTTACGTGAACAGGAGGTACAATAAAAAAACATGCTTTTATTTTACCACTTTGTGGGCGTGATTAATATGTATATCCATGCCAAATTATAGCTTTCTAGTACTGAGAGTCTCTGAGCTAAGCTGCGGACGGACAGATGGACGGACAGACGGACGGACAGACGGACGGACAGACGGGTGGACAGACGGACCTGGCAAAACTACAAGGGTTCCTTGTGGACTAAAAAAAACCGGCTAAGTGCGAGTCGGACTCGCGCACGAAGGGTTCCGTACCATTATCGCAAAAAACGGCAAAAAAATCACGTTTGTTGTATGACAGCCCCACTTAAATATTTATTTTATTCTGTTTTTAGTATTTGTTGTTATAGCGGCACCAGAAATACATCATCTGTGAAAATTTCAACTGTCTAGCTATCACGGTTCATGAGATAAAGCCTGGTGACAGACAGACAGACAAACAGACAGACGGACCGCGGAGTCTCAGTAATAGGGTCCCGTTTTTACCCTTTGGGTACGGAACCCTAACAACATTTTTGTTTGACTGGCAGCGATTATAGCTACGTGTATATCGCTATAGCTATAGTGATAATGCGACTGTAGCACTGGATGCAAGACGCACAGGGCTGGTTGAGGTGGCGACACCTGGGGGAGACCTATGTCCAACAGTGGACGTCTTTCAGCTGAAATGATGATGATGATGATTATAGCCAAACATAGTAACAGTTCGTGATGCACCCGCCATGTCCTAGAATCAATAATTTGAAGACATGACTGTGATTGACATGACTGTGACGAAAACACCATTTTTAGGGTTCCGTACCCAAAGGGTAAAACGGGACCCTATTACTGAGACTCCGCGGTCCGTCTGTCTGTCTGTCTGTCTGTCTGTCTGTCACCAGGCTGTATCTCATGAACCGTGATAGCTAGACAGTTGAAATTTTCACAGGTGATGTATATCTGTTGCAGCTACAACAACAAATACTAAAAACAAAATAAAATAAATATTTAAGGGGGGCTCCCATACAACAAACGTGATTTTTTTTCCGTTTTTTACGAAAATGGTACGGAACCCTTCGTGTGCGAGTCCGACTCGCACTTGGCCGGTTTTTTATGTTTTTAGTGGGATCATTATTACACCATTGTTACGTCTTATTTCCGTCCAATCTTCGTCGTATGAGGCGTATATTTAATGGATATTTGATGCTCTGTCTATTATCTTAGGCATGTAAGCATTTCTGGTGCGCCGTAGATGGGGGTACTCCCCAGAGGAGGGTCCGGTGACGGACAGCCGCGGCGGGTTCGCGGTGAGTGTTAACGCGTACCCGTGTTCCCGCCATAAGCGGCACAGGAGGACACCGTGGAGTTTTAGTGGGTTAGAGTCCCACATAACTGCGCTATCTCCCCGTGGTAGCGCAGTTTGCATGAGCATTACTCCACGCTACAAAAAAAAAAAAAGAAGGCATGTAAGCATGACATGATATGTATGTTTAGAGGAACCCTTGTATGTATGTTTCTACCCCTTTTTAAAATTCAGAATCAATATAGCGCCCTAGTGATTCCGGCAAGTTTAGGTAACAAATTTCGAGGACGGCGGGAGTGGTCCTTCTGTAAACTACCTATTTTGTGCTGTAAGCCAAAGCCTATACTATCGTATAATATTTTGGAGAGCTTCCGTTTTAACATATAACCCTGCTTAAGTGTCATGTAATTTGGGAAGTGCCTATTGCCTGCCACCAACCAGGCACTAAACTGGACTCCGGATTGCTACCGATAAATTTCTGATGGAAAATGTCTATTAATCCGTACCGGACCCGGACAACAAACCCCTCAGCCAAGACTTCGTGCTCAGCAGCAGGGCTTGCAACCACTCGACCAACGGACCATCATCATCATATCAGCCAAAAGACGTCCACTGGCGACATAGGCCTCCTCCAAGCATCGCCACATTGACCGGTTCCGTGCGTATCGCATCCAGCGGACCCCCGCCACCCGTACAGGTCAACTGTCTACCTGATGGGAGGCAACACAGCGTCTTCTGGTTCGCGGTCACCACGCCAGAACTTTTTGGCCCCATCAACCATCCGTTCTGCGAGCAATGTGCCCTGCCCACTGCCACTTAAGTTTGGCAATTCTTCGGGCTATGTCTGTAACCTTGGTTCTCTTGCAGATGCCTTCCTTTCTGATTCGATCACGAAAGGAAACTCCATGCATAGCTCTCTCCATTGCCCTATGGGTGACTTTAAGCTTTCTGATGAGGCCCATTGTGAGCGACCACGTCTCAGAGCCATAGGTCATCGCTGGCAACACACACTAGTCATAGACGACGGAGTCATATTGATACTAAATGACTATAACTCAATAATCTTTGTTAATTTAAGTATCAATCAGGGATCGTTTTTGGCAAAGAACGTAACAAGTTTATACAGACCATCAACAAGTTTTTCCTATAAAGCCAAGATTACTTCAAGATTAAACCACGAGTGAAGTTCTAACGTAACTTTCGTGTATCGTTTTCCTCCTTAAGCCGTTCTTAAAGTGTATTACTTCCCCTGTCCTGTAATACAAGAGCCAACATGATTCTGAAAGACTTAACTTGCGGAGAATTTTATTAGAATTTTCATATTATCTTTAAGCGTCTTAGTGATTCAAATTAGGTTGATGTAGTTACATAAAACTATCATACCATACCAAACACCACCTTAGTAGATAATGCATAAAAGTCGTGAATATTCCTAATAGGCTTGCGAGAGCCATCATTATTTTTAGCAACAAGACGAAGCTTCTTCTAATCGACCCGATAAATATTTCTAATCACCACTACCACTACCACTTAAAATAAATAATAAATGATCCAATGAAGGAAGACAAAGCAATGAGGTCATAACTTGTAAGGAGTAGTAGACCGACACTGAAAGTCTTAAAAGCAGAAAGCCCCATTATTATTCAATACGTCCATCTCTATAAAATTTATTGGCAGTAACCTCTGGCGATGGCCTCAAGAAATGAAGGAGCAGTCATATCGTTACCGGGCAACCACGAATCACGCCACACCGCTCACGATCAGACCCACCTCGCTCGCTCTACCCGCATTACGGGAGGACGTGACAAAGCATAAGTAATATATTACAGCAAATATATATAAAAATACAGCCCGTCCCTACGCATCTTGAATATCAACCGCGCGATACAACAAGATATTTATTTGAAAACTATCAGTACAAATATCCTACAATCGAGACACGTGGGTACCCGCAACAATACAGCCTAATGGTACAACCTTATTACAATGTAGGAAGGGTCGTTTTACAATGGATTGCCAGCTTCTTAGGGTTTAGTCTTCGACAACCTTTTTTGTTCACTCTTCATTGCTCCTATCTCGATGAGGTAAGGTTAAATTTGGCGTGATTTAGAGGTGGTGTAGAGTTGGGAATATATATCCATGATCCCGTAAGACAGCATGTTCGTGTTCTCGAAAAGTATTCGATTACATTCTATGTAGTCGATACTTTCTGATATAAAATCAAATTCCTACATTCCTTATAATACCTACGAGTATTTGCATTACTGGAGATGGTGCTTAAGTCAGTGAGATTATGTTTTTCTTTAGCTCTTTTGTCCCGGACGCACGGTTAATAGTGAACCCCACTTTAAGCTACCCACCTATATGATGTTTGTAGATTTACATGTAGGTACCCACCTATATGTAAATCTACGTAATAATGAAAACTTTGTACCTAAAGAATAAATGATTCAGATTGTAGACCTTTGCATGAAAAATAGAAACATGGTTGTAAATGTTTATAAGATTCATCATTAACTCATTCTATTATCAAAAACGGCGCGACAGTGTTTAGTAAAATGTAGTGGGCCTAATGTATCACTAGTACAAACAGAAGTGTAGTATCTATTTTATTTACCCACGTCCGTGAGTCGCTAGCGGGGTGCCAACTGACAATCAGCGCTGGGTGTATGACGCACAGCAAATGCTGAGTTGGTAACCCTTTCGGTGTGGGCACGCCCGGCGCAGCTCTTCTTGATCCTTGTTTGTACTTTTTTACTGTTCTACCCTGTTACTTTGTAATTGATGCTGTTGTGTTGTGTCTGTGAAGTATAAATGTTTTCTGTTTTAATGTGTCACGTGATCATTCCCTTATTTTGGCATACTATCGCTGATACAGTGACACATAGTATGTACTGCATTAGAGAGAACGAGATAGAGTCATTAATTTTACTGTAAATACTGTTGCGAGAAGCGCACTTTCTTTGTGTTAGTTGTGACCGCCCGGGGCTTCTTGATATCCGTGTATACATGTAAAATTTAAAAAACCCCCGACACATTTTTATTTCATGCTACATAATTTATCTAGTACATAGTAGGTTTTTTTTTTTTTTTTTTATATATTATAGGCTCGCGCTTGACCACTATCTCACCTGATGGTAAGCGATGATGTGGTCGACGGTGAAGCACGCTTGCCTAGAAGTAACCTATTCACTCTTGACTTAAAGACTCCTAGATTGTAGCTATCGGGAAACACAGACGCCGGCAGGGAATTCCACTCCTTAGCTGTACGCATAATGAAAGTATTTCCAAAACGTTTAGTGCGTATGGGTGGTATGTCTACCATGTAGCGATGGCGCATCGCCGTACGTCTTGTAGTCCGATGATGAAACGGGCTTGGTGGAATTAGATCATGCAATTCCATCGCACACTCCCCGAAATGCAACCGATAAAAGACCGACAAGCTGGCAACTCGGCGACGATGTTCAAGGCTCTGGAGCTTTGACTTAACCAGTGCCTCATCGCCGATGAGCCTTTTGGCCCGCTTTTCGATCGACTCTAGTGCATCAAGCTGGTATTTGGCGGATCCGTCCCAGAGATGAGAACAGTACTCCATGCATGATCGAACTTGCGCTTGATACAAGCTGAGCAGCTGTTCTGGCGTGAAGTACCTTCTAACCTTTGCAAGGATCCCCAGCTTTTTGGCAGCCAGCTGAGCCTTTGCCTCAATGTATGGGCCAAAATTGAGAGTCGATGTCAACGTAACGCCAAGAAGCTCAAGATGGTCAGTTATTGGCACGGTCACATCTCGGAAAGTTGGAGCCGGTTGGAATTGGCTCTTTTTAGCGGAAAAAAGACACGCCTGGGTTTTAGCAGCATTAAACCTGACCAGATTGGCATCGCCCCATTCGGAGACTGCCTGCAAGGACAGGTTCAGGCGCTCCACCATGGCCTCCCGCAGAGACTGGATCTGAGGTCCGGTAGCTCGAGCGTTGGACATGTATCTCTCAGCAACAGTGCTGTCGTCTGCATACCCAAAGGTGCCGGGTTTTAGCAGATCGTTAATATGCAGCAAGAATAAAGTTGCTGAGAGTACCGACCCCTGAGGGACCCCGGCATTGATATCCAATTGGTCCGACGAGCAGCCATCGATAACCACTCGAATGGACCGATCTCTCAGGAAGTCTGCAATCCAATCACACAGACCACCGGGCAAACCGAATGAAGGAAGCTTACCAATAAGGCTTTCGTGCCAGACCCTATCAAAAGCCTTCGAGATGTCGAGGGAGATGGCAAGTGCTTCCCCGTGCTTCTCGATGGCCTCACTCCAGATGTGAATGGCATACGCTAGAAGATCCCCAGTAGACCGATTTCGGCGGAAGCCGTATTGGCGGTCACTAAGAATATCGTTAGCTTCTAGGTATGCCAGGAGCTTATTATTGAGTAGACGTTCCATACTCTTACAGAGTATGGAGGTTACAGATATGGGTCTGTAGTTGGCCGGGTCAGCTCGACTGCCCTTCTTGGGCACGGGCTGTACGTTAGCTTGCTTCCAAGCATTCGGCACTTTTCCAGCCTCATACGAAAGGCGGAATAGGCGTGTCAAGATCGGAGACAGTTCAGGCGCACAGGTTCTAAGAACAATTGCTGGAATGCCATCAGGGCCGCTAGCCTTGTTCACGTCGAGGTGGCTCAGCACCCTACGGACGTCCTTCTGGTGGATACGAATGTCCGACATACTCGTCTCGCATCCATCAGAAGAAGGAGGGGGCTGCGCGTCACCAGGATTCAGACGTGAAGATTCCGCAAAAAGAGAGACAAATAAATTTGCCTTCTCCTCAGCGGAGTGTGCCAGGGACCCATCGGGTTTCAGCAGTGGTGGTAGTGAGGGACGGCAAAAGTTCGACTCGACCGACTTAGCCAGGGACCAAAACGCTTTACTTCCTGCTGGGTAAGAAGCAAGTTTGGACCCTATTCGGCCAATGTGATCGAACCGAGCCCTTCGCAACACCAGCTTGCAGGACTTGGCAGCCCTGTTGAAGGCCTTCTTCTTCTGACCCACGTCACTTGCCTTGCGCGATCGAGCGTCGACCCAAGCCAGGTACGCCTCATGTTTAAGCGCGTCAGCGCGCCCACATTCGGCGCCAAACCATGGCCTGTCAACGTTGGACATTGTTACGTCAGAGAACGGAATGTAGTACTCCATACCCTGACGCAACACATCGGTCACGGCGTCTGCGCACGACGATGGATCAGTCGAAAAAAAGCAAGTAGGCTGCCAAGGATAGCATGCGAAGAATGATCGCATACCATCCCAATCTGCCGACCTGTACCGCCAAACCCGCCGGGTGCCTCTTGGGCTGGGATCGGGCGGGGAATAGACGGACACAGACTTCACCAGACAGTGGTCGGAACTACCCAAGGGTGAAGCTATCGACACAGAGTATCTGTCCGGATCTGTTGTCAGCAGAAGGTCCAAGCAATTCGCTGTGTGCGAATCAACATCCGGTACCCTCGTTGCCCCCTGGACCAGCTGGGTGAGGTTTAGCGCAAGCGCAAGCTTACGCATCTCCCGTCCAGCATGGTCAGTGCACTGGTATGGGAAGAGCCACTCCTGGTGGTGGGCATTAAAGTCCCCCAGTAACACTAATTGGGCGGAAGGGTACCGCTGCTGTGCCGCATCAGCCGCCTCACTGAGGTACTCCGTGAGCCTGGATGTCTCCTGATCTCCACTGTGCGAACGGTAGACACAGGCGTAGATGACTTTATCCAAACCTGTGTCCACCAGAGCCCAGAGCGTTGAGAATCTGGAGTCCTCAAGGTTACGGAGACGCCGATAGCAAACGTCGTCACGGGCATACATACATACGCCCGCCCGCGGTTTAAAATTGTGCTCCAGGGTGAACCCTGGGTAAGACAAGTACGACACGTCTGACGGATTCGCTATCTGCGTCTCCGTAAGGAAAAAGAGCGCTGGTTTCTCAGCCTCCAGATGGTAGTGGACTGCAGTGATATTTGAGTGCAGACCTCGAATATTAGTGAGGTGCACTTTGTGGGGGAGGGGGTGCAGCCGCTGTTTAACACCATTATTCTTTTTCCTTTTCATTTTAAAAGAGTGAATGGAATAGAGGAGAAGGAAGTGAGACGAGGTTCCACGCTGCTAACCTACAGACACGCACTGAAAGGACAGCATCATTGGGGCACTAGTCTGGAGACTGCGGGGACGCCCGAGCCCCCCCAGAATGTCCATCGGGCCCTCCCGCCTGGTCGCCAACCAGCACGATGGTGCATTCCGGGATTTTTCGACAGTTGGCGGGGCAGCCTTTCGTGTGTGGCTGGCACACTACTTGGGCCCCCAACTACCTGCGGTCGGCCAGCGGTGCACCGTGCCTCGGATCCCGCTACCCTCCGCGACTAGTCTCCCGATACATCCTTAACAGCGCGCGTCAGACTGGTCAGCCTGCAGTGGAACAGCTATCTCGACCCAACTCCTCTAGTTGGCTACACCGAGCATCGTACCGGAACACGGCTAGGCCGCTTGGCGGTACGTCTTTGCCCGGTGGGTGGTCACAAGCCTTCGGCCGAAGCCTACCACCAGTTAGTGTCACCTGATTTGCACCACCCGGGGACCACGTGTAGGGAATCAAAAAAAGGGGTACACACCTACGGACGTGGGTGACTCGGCCCCCAAAAATACGGTACGCTTCGATCGGCAATCTATTGAACACGTAGTTATGACACGACATATTGCGCACACACCCTGTTAAATACAGGCCCGCGGATCACAACCAAGGGCTGAAGACCGGGGCCCATAGTAGTCATGCGACTCCTGGATCTGCAGGACTGTAACCACGAAACCTGTTCTTTATGGTAGATTACAAGGGTTGGGCGGTACAATTAGTTACTTACCTGAATTCTTCGTGGTGGTCTGCTGTGCTCGCTCAATCCGGTGCCTGGTCGTTAGGTAGGACAATATATATAATAAGGGGGCAGAATCACAAACGCGATCTGGTGATAAACTCGCCAGACTCCAACACGCGTTCCCGGCAAAGGCACTTCGATGCGCGTGAAATATGCACAAATCCAACTGCACGGGTGAAACAGTACACCAATCGCAAATGTCTGCAGGTGATTATATCTCGGATGGGTAAATTACTTACAAATTACATTAATCCAACAAAACTCTTCAAAAAATCGTACGCACGCGTTCGACTTCAGTTTTTCAAGTTGAGTGTCAAGCGTCAAATTCACTCACCCGCTGTCAAATCGGTGACAGCTAGCAGACAACAAAAGAAGAAAGAATGAACGAACGATGCGTTCATAACACACCCCGATTCAAACAGTAAAACGCCCATAACTTTTGAACGGCTGAACCGAAAAAAAAACTAAATCAAAATCGGTTCATCCGTTTAGGAGCTATGATACCACAGACAGACAAACAGATACACATATACACAGCAACTCACGTCAAACTTATAACACCCCCCTTTTTCCGTCGGGGGCTAAAAAGGAACTCATGTTTTTTATTGTCCATCGATTTTACAATGGTGAACAGGATGTAGGTATGGAATTCAAATTTTATGGCCTTTGTTTTCGTGTAAATTTGCTAGTCAATGAAAAACATGAAAAACCCTTTAAGAAGGATGTAGCCAATTTTTTATTATTATTGGTTGTTTCGCATTTGACCAATATCTCACCCGGTGACAAGTGACGTGGTCGATGATGGAGCGCGCTTGCCTAGAATTAACCTATTGACTAAAAGACCCCAGAGGCTCTATACAAGTGCCAGTAAGCAAGTGCCGTTTATTGGCCTAGTTGAATAAATATATTTGACTTTGACTTTGAAGTGTAAATGTACGGGAATGTCAAACGCTATCGAAACGCCAAGTGACTAATGCCTTATTTTAGCATTTCGATTATCGTCATTGCTGACAAAACAAATATAACACTTGACTAGCCACAGTAAGATCTACAACACGTAAGCATATTCCTCAAACAAATGGCGTTGAATCGTAATAGGTATACATATTTACATCAATATTGAATTACTTGTTAGTTAAATACAAAAAAAAAATGAAGCGTATGAACGTGTGTAAAAATTAAGTGGGATACCAGTAATCACAAAATCTTACTGTACGTATTAAAATCTTACTACGTGCATCTCTGCACCCTTCGGTGAAAAGAAGCGTTGTTTTGTTACTGTAGGTATTGTACAGAACAGATCCGTGTGAATTTCCGCTTATTGAACCTACCCATCTGCCTACCCTGATAGCAACGACTATTTTAACTATAAATGATCGTACAATAAAGTAACTCCACGCTGGTATATCGTGAATGGTTCACATAACGAGTTTAACATAGTTCAGTAAGTCCGGACTCCGGGCTGCAGTCCGTTGGGCGAACAACATTGACCGATTCAAACTTAAGCCGCTGCCCGGGAGCGTTTATATCGAGCGATTTCACGGCTTTTAGTTTTATTTTATACGTGATTATTTGTGACCTTGAAAAAGGGGTGAGTAAAGGTCTATCCACACCTAACAGGGCCCGGGACGTGGACGGACCGGGCCCCGTCAGAGGGTCAAAACAATATCGGTGTGTACATTTTATATGAACTCGTTCACACAGGTCCGTGCACGGACCAGTGACAGATTTTCAATGCCTGGGACCGGCCCTGTCACGTCGCGGGCACGGCCCTGATATGTGTAGATAGACCTTAAAACTAGATAAAAAAGTCAATCTACAATATAAAGTGCTACTACTGCTGGGAGTCGGGCTTTGACTATAATCCACCACGCGTGACCAACGCAGTTTGGTAGATATAAAGAATATGTCAGGATATACAATAAAAATAAAAAAAACTTTTGTCGATTGCCTCACAATCTTTACATTTACCGTTATGAGATTAATGGTGATACATACATTTGTATTACATATAGTAAAGCACCTGCTTGCTGTTTGGATTTCAACCCACTACCTTTGACGAGCAGTGGTGGTTCAATGTTAAGGGTAACCCCCCTATACCATTGAACAACCACTACTCACGGAGGAATAATCCAATAATAATAATAATCCAATAATGCTATAATCTTTTAATCCGTTTCTGTAAAGAGCATAGATTGGTGTTGTAATAAACAAGTAGATGTCTAAATAGCCGACAAAGAATTGCTTAAAAATATATTCATTTTACAAAGTTAATGAGACACGATAACTAAAAAAAAACACCCTTCCATAAATCAGCTGGCAAATTGCTTGACCGAGGTCAAGAATGTGTCAAACCCTACTTGAGTGCCAATTTTTTTTTCGTTTTTCTTCACTCATTCATAACCTCAAATACTTAAATCAGAATCACTTCACCGTGGCTTGGTCCCCCACGGTGAAGCGAAGAGGAACCCGAGGAGGGGCCGCTCGTCAGGGCTTTTGCCGATTAAGCCAATGACGTAGCGGCCAACTGGTAGGTTGCGGTGCCGCTTGGTAACAGGCGACATCGCAACTGAGGCGGGCCGCGATGTCTTATGGAGCGACCCAGGTCCCATACGATGTCGCGGCTAAGGGTTGGGGGCTGTGGCGGGAGAGGAGTGCCGGTATTGCAGTGCGCCGCTCTTCCTACCTTCCGCAGTCTGGACGAGGTCGCCACCATCTGATGGCGGACGCGGAGGGGCCGCAGGGGAAGAGTAATATCGTAATTGCGTTAGCCGCTCTCCCTATCCCCTGCGGCCAAAAATGGTAGGTGGCAGGGCCATTGACCTTGATCCGTCACGGGGGACCAAGGGTGCCATACACGGGGTCGTCTAGCACCCATGTGCTGGTTTGGTCGCAGCGGCACAGGAGGACACCGTGGAGTTTTAGTGGGTTAGAGTCCCACATAACTGCACTATATCCCCGTGGTAGTGCAGTATGCATTAAAACAATTCATTATAATATAATAGTTTATAAAACATTGCGTTTTTTGTAACAATAAGTTCAATCTTGACATCTATCTTAATATCTACTTACTGCTTCAAAATATCCCTTGAACGTATAAGGATATTGCTCCATCCAATCGATCGTCCCTTTCCCGTGCCGTGAGATATAAACGGTACAATCTCAGCTATATCCGATGCCTCGCGAATACTTGCCTCGTGGAACTTCACCAACTTTTCAATAACGATATTTGTCCCGCCAGCGGAACAGATCTAGAAATATTTCCTATTGAACTAGTTTGGGAATTAACGGAAAGTTTAATTCTAGATAGGTTTCTTGGAAATTATGTCCCTTTCAGCTTTCAAGGACAGTAAATAATAAACTGCAAAATGATTTCAACGACTTAAACCACTTCTCCTAATACAGAGACGAAACTCATATGTTATTTTACTCTTCTATTATTCTTAATTATTTAAACTAGATGTAAAATGATGGACATTGGTGTACTTAATTCCACAGGTCATTTTGTACCAGTCAACAGTCAGTCAGTCATCAATTCGAGAATCTTCGCAATGAGAGTCACCTAATCAGCAAAAATCAGCAGCAGGCAGGCTAATCAGGCAGCGTTATTTTTCACAATCCACATACAATAGACCTCACCCAAACAGAGACAGTATCAGACGGTGTCTTAGTGTCTGCATTGAATACTCTTTTAGTGTTTATCATAACATGTCTAGGTCAGGGCCACCCCATTCTCATTAACCTTGGTGTTTATTTATTTATTCATTTCAATTACTCTTTGCACTAACAGTGAGACCCAACACGTGCAAAGAGTCAATGCTAATGTAATTACATTTACAACAGACAAACAACAACAAATAATTTACGACTCGCACAAACCAACATTAAAACAACACAAAATTTTAAATGTAAGTATGTAAGGATCGTAGCAGGTGGCGTTCTGTAGTTTCTGTCTACCCCCATGGGAAAAAGGCGTGAGTTTATGTATGTAAAACTTAAAATATTACATCAATATCAACCAAATTAATCAAATTACATGTCCGACAAATACACATAAACAAAAAAAAAATAACAAAAATCATAATAAGTCAAATTTCAACAATAACAATTATGTAATAACAATTCAATAATACTAATTTAACGTTTAGATCTATGCTAAGAGGAACCTTTAGTATGGATTTCAGATTACCCAGAATTGTATATTGTCAGAAGAAACGACCACATTCAGATTTAAACACAATACACGGGTAACCAACACACAATCCAATATCAATAATCGCGACAGAACAATCCAATGACCCCATATAATTACGAACGGCACGTGGAGCTGACCAAAAGCTCCTACAACTATATGGACGCACGATCCGTTCGTAATGGATTGGATCCGACGCGCATGTTATTGTGTAACGGGCATGCGCTACCGGTTGCCATTGTGTGTTAGAGTGCTTTGTGAGATGAGATAGTTTCATCAGCAACATTTCTGTCGAAAGACGTCCACTACTGGACATGGGTCTCCCCCAGGCGTTCCCACATCGACAACTCATCAGTATATCTTGTGGGAAGCTTACAAACTCTGTGTCACATATTCTCCTTAAAAATTTCGTTACGAAAGTATCCCTTATCTACTCGTAGTTGAATATAGTCGAGGCATAGAGCCTAGTTCTATGTATGTATGTATGAGTGACCAAATTGAAAAAATATTTCATTACCACCCACGGGATTTTCTTCGTCAAAAACCGCTTGACAAAGCTAAAAAGATACTTTAAAGACCGTAACATTAGTCCTAAATACTTGAAACGTAGAATTTCGAGGCGTTTATCCGGAGTTTTCCGTAACTTCGCACGAAGTAGTCATAAAACGGCGTATCTTTTAACCGCAGCTCACCAAACTTTTCTGGTGTACAGACATCAACATTATTACTGCTAATTGCGAAAACAGCTTAGCAAAAAGTTGCTTACTTGTTTTGTTTTTTTATTTTTAGGAAACTTAAGGTAGCCAGTACCTCTGACACTTATTTTATCTCATATTTAAATTCTATGCTTCCCTCCTATTTTATCCCGCATTCAAATATAAATGATGTCTACTGGACGGACTAGCGGTCGTGAAAGTTAGTAATTGTCATAAAATTAAGTTTCACAATGAATGACTTTTCCAAAACGTGTCAATGGAAAACGTTTCATTTTTACGGAATTTTTAAAGTTAATACGTAGAAAACAATGGACATAGTAAGTTTTGTTTTGTAAAAAACGTTGCCCCACATTAGGAGTTTCTTCCTGTATCGTGGATGGGTTTACAACCACTGCGCCAAACGTGCGCCCGGGTACATGCAAGTACGAGTATAACAGTAAGAAGTTATTTTTGTCGTGACTTTATTATAATGTGCCTCCATGGTTACTGGATTGTAAGCTTATGAATTAGGCTTCGTCGTTTTCCGATAACATTGATCCGATGATACAAGCTGCGGTCTGATTAACTCAAATGACCTACAGATATGCTTTAATTAATTACTGTAAATAATATTAAATTTTTAACAGCAGGATTTAAAGTAAGTTTTCAGTATGTGGATGGAAAGGCAATTTTGATATGTTTATTTATTTTTTCAGTCTTTCCACCTAAGCACTGTGTGAAGGCGCGTTTACCCGCTAGTGAAAATAAAGGCATACAGAAATAATAAAGACGTCTTTAAAAAGTCGAATCCATAACCTTTTATTGAAGTCGGTTAAAAGAAAAACATCTCAGAGTCTCAGACATTTTAATTTCAAGTGTTTGTTGTGTCCTGAAATGATCCTTTCGGAAACCAAGCAAAATTAATATTTTTATTTTTCCGCCCCTACTTCAAACAGAAACAAATCTTCAGAGGATCCTTTTAAAATGGAATAACATTTTTATCTTGGATCTTAAAGCGCCTTGGGACAGCGCTGATCAAATACCGCTGAATCGTGTAAATAATAGCAAAGGATGGAACTTTGTTCGGTGGTGTTTGACATGTGGTCTACAGAACTTTTTAGACTCAATCTAGGAGTACTTAGATTTAATATTGCGTGCCTTTATTTGCTCACGTGCCTTTCTATGGTTGAAGGGACTTTGTATGGCGAAGAAATAGTTTTTAATTTTGATTATATTTAATTGCGATTGCAATTCAATGGCCATCATCTTGCCTACCCTTTAACCGATTATGTTGGTGTCGAATTCTAGTCTAAACGAATGAATCTGAATACCATGACATGTTTTGACAAGAAACGACTGCCTATCTGACCTCTACAACCCAGAAACTGGGTAACACATACTCCTTGGCAAGACTGGTGTCAGATACTCTAGTTTCTGTCTATCTGCACAGACTGTCAAAGATAGAAAGAAAATAAAGAAAATGAGTGTATTTGCGCCAGATACAAAGACGAAGAAGAAATAAGTATTGGTAAACATTAAATTTTTTAAATAAGCTTTTTGAACTGAAAAGGACTAAATGCAATATCATTTGTCAATAAACATCAAATGAGCTTAAACGCTATGGTGCTATCGTGTCTGGTTTAGAAGTTGCTTTGGCCACCTGCCGCCTTCATCATGAGACAACATCACCAAGCCCTTCCGCCGATAGTGCCCATATGTCAAAATCTAGGCGTCTATATGGCAACTAACCTCTCATGTAAGATTCATGTTGCTGATGTTAATAAGAAACTACTCTTTTCAGTCTCTTAAACGTCTCCAAAAATTCTTACCATTTCACACTAAGGTCTCTTCATCTCTTCGCTATACTATCCTACACAATACTAATTTTCCTCAATACCTTCGTGAACGCTTTGAGTACTTTGCCTCGAGGGGATTACCCAGTCGCACTTCCACTCCTTTTATGCTTCGTATCCCACGTCACACTTCCAGATGATGACTCCTTCTCTGTTACTGCAGTGCGTCTCTGGACCTCTCTCCCACATTCCCTACGCGACAGCCCTTCTCTGAATGTCTTCAAGAGGAAAGTCAAGAATCATTTTCTTTCGTAATGACATAATATTAGTATATATATACCAGCTTCTGCCAGCGGCATCGCCGTCGTCAAAAATTATCCCACGGGAACATATTCCCGGGATAAAGTATTATATGTGCTATCCCAGACTATAATCTATCTCTGTGCCAAATTTCATCCAGATCCGTCCAGCCATTTGAGCGTGAAGAAGTATCAAACATACAAACACACATACACACACTCACAAACTTTCACCTTTATAATATTGATATATATAAATAATAAGTATGAAAGTGTGAATGTGATAGTGTGATGTGATGAAGAGTGATAGAATGATTTTTTTTTATATTATTCTAAAATTGTACACTGGACTACTTTTCTTCTTTCATTTTTAAACTCTCTCCATCACTCTAAGGTTTGCTGGTAGAAAACTCTACTTTGAGTTAAGCTCGCCTTTGTACATCAACTTTATAATCACTTGTTGTATGTCATTTTTGTGTACAATAAAGAATTAGACCAGCTCCATAGTACTATTTTATTTCATTGTTTCCCAAATTACATCAGTACGCCAAGTCTCAGCTTAATCGGTTGTCAGGAACGGCTTGAAAAATTGCTTACTAGTTGCCGAACATACATATGAAAGCAGGGTAATATAAAAGCTTGTAATAATAAAAAAGAAAAATCTGCAAATGACAGCCGCTTCATACAGTAGCTTAATTACTATCATTTTTGTGAACCATTGTATTGCATTTTCAGTTGCTACGCGGCGTAGCAGACTTCATGATATTGTAGCTACTCCTGCTACGCCGTAGCACAAGGAACCATCTCGCTACACGACAACGTCCTGTCATTATTTTCGACACGTATTGCATTTTATGCATCGTACAATGTATCTTTAATGTATTAACTAGCACTATATTTATTTATGTTTGATTCAGTCCTGTACTACGAGTAACCCAACAAGTGTTCAACTGTGTACAATTCCTATAGACTTTCATTTTATTATACCTACACAACATAACTTACTTTTATTTCAAAATGTTATATTAAATTTCAGAAATGCGCACCTTCGAAAAACTTATTCATTTTTATTTTTGGTCATTTTTCGTGTTGGTCATTTTTATTTTTGGACACTTTTCGTATTGGTCGTTTATAATTATGACATTATAATAGTACCCCTTTAGTTGTTGCCAAAATGACATCGACTTTACTTGCCATATAAAAATATAGAATAGTATGATACCAAGCGTATAACTTAACATATCACGCATGTATTCCTCGAAGGGGTGGGTAGAGGTGCACCCACATTACACCAGTTATGTTTAAGTCCTGAACTACCCTAAAACATTTGAATAATAAATAGGTATGTAAGTATTCCCTTTTAATAAGCTGGATTTAATTAGAATATTATCCCATATTCGTCGTAGTAAAGCCGTGATTACATTGCCATACCTCAGCTTAATATTATCATAACAAACAATTATTCCAGTCATGTGGCCCTTTAATTAAGGCCGCGTAGCAACAGTTATTGCCTGCGTTTAGACCAGAGACAGGAAGTATGGACTGAGTACCGCACTCACAAAATTGACCACTTTGTAGTAAAAGATGACTGTGTGGACAATACCTGTCCCTTTCTTGTATAACTCAGTTACGAAGGAGCCTTAAATGACAACTACTGGTACTGGTCACACGGTTGTTTTATCTCTCTAACATTTTTCTTCATATCTCAGTGGCCATTATTCGTATTTCTAAGAAACATATTATGCGAAAGCATTTACATCTCAGTCGTAATCTGTCAAAGCTACCTCTAATTGCTCAACATTTTGTCATTTTTTAACACTGACTGCATACCACAACTGGGCGTGTGCTTGTGACTTAAATATGAACTTGATATTATTAAGCACGATATTTATTGGCCTGAGCTGCTTCCCACAGAGTGAACTTTACGAATATGTGGCTCTCAGGTGAAACCACAAGGCTAATCGGATGCAAGTTTTTTTTTTTGTTCGACTTTGACCATTATCTCGCCTGATGTTAAGTGATGATGTGGTCGACGGTGAAGCACGCTTGCCTAGAAGTAACCTATTCACTCTTGATTTAAAGACTTGAAACAAAGGATCCGGCAGAGAATTGTACTTCTTAGCTGTACGCTCAATGAAAGTATTTGCAAAACGCTTTGTGAGTATGGGTGGAATGTCTACCATGTACCGATGGCGAATTGCCGTACGTGTTTAAGTTCGATGATGGAAAACCGACATGCTGGAAACTCGTCGTCGGTGTTTAAGGCTCTGGAGCTTTAAGTCGACCAGTGCATCGTTGCCGATAACCCTTTGGGCCCGTCTGTCAATCGACTCAAATACATTAAGTTGGTATTTGGCAGATCCGTCGCAGAGGTGAGAGCAGTACTCCATGCATGATCGAACTTGCGCTTTACAAAAGTTGAATGAATACAATTTTACCTGTATTTACTCAAAATACCAGTATATGGAAAGGCTCAGTCCATTCTCCATGTAAGAAAGGCTTAGACGTAAAAACACGAAAAAGGTTTTTAATCTCTCTGAGGCCAGTAATGTCGGAGGCTCGTTGTTTTTAGCGTTTAAGGCACGCCATGCAAAAAGTTCATGTATTTGAAGAGTGGTGCCCGACATATGAATTTTGCGGTTTGTTCCTGTCCTGGTCTTTTGAGCCGCGAGTAAGTAAGATTTTTTGGCAGTGTTAGAACATTTATTTATAGCTATTTTTGTTTTCACGAATTGTTTACAGATAACAAAACATCACGCCAATATTCCCCGAAGGGTTAAACAGAAATCGGCAAGTAATTTCAAATGGGGTCCGGATAGTTGTTTTTAGGTATCAAGGTCCAGAAAATAAAACCGATAATTTAATTAGTACCTACTTACCAGTTGTTTTTTTTTATAAAGTAAGTTAAGGTGATTATAAAAATACAAATAGAAATTCTTAAAAAAATATGGAACAATTACGGCACCTGTTTTAAAAAAAAAAGAAAAAATATATGAATAAGCGGCCCAAGTTCCGACATTCTGCGGTTCGGACAAGGTCCGCGGTCCGCCCGTTGCCGACCGACGTAAGAAAGAAGTGCATATATTAATAATATATACACATTTCGGCACTTATGTGTATATGTTTCCTATGTAATATAGAGCGAGCCTACTAATGAAAACTTCCAAATGAAAAAAAACAATAAGTAACACTTACTACAAGTTTAAACAAATTTTGGTGAAGAAAGACATAAAATCAAGATCGTTAATTTTAAATTTGGCAAACGTAATCTATATATATTCCTACATGGTATTCTGATGGCAAACAGATAGGAATGGAAAAAAAATATATTTAAAAAATCAAACAACCCGACTGCTTCAAAAGCGAACTAAAAAGTCGTAAACAACGAAAAAATCATGCTGTGCAGTCGGAGGATACATATTCGCGGACTGGCTGACCAAAATCTGGTGTATCCTCCGCCTGCACAGCATGATTTTTTCCTTGTTTACGACTTTTTAGTTTGGGCCCCCACTATATGGCACCCAAAATCCGCCATGTTTCTATTATCCAATTTTAATGTACATACACAATGTACATGACACTCGCAGGGTTAAGACGAATCGACCAATACTTATTGCAAATAAATGAATGATTGATTGATTGATTGATTGATTGATTGATGTATGAATCATCAAAATCGGTCAAAGCGTTTGGTCTCTGGAACGCCATATAGGAACAAACATACATACATACATACTCACATACATACATACATACATACTTACATACATACATAGACTGATAAACACATTACCCTCCTTCGGCAGTCGGGTAAAAATAAACCGTATTGCACCGAGGCTAAGTAACAAGGGACAGATGATAATGATGATGATCTTACTATTAGAACGTGAGTTGTGAACGAATACCTTCGTAGTGCTTACAGCTAAAGAGTGGATTTCGATTACGGAGTCTGTGTTTCCCGATAGCTATATATATACAACATAAGGGTCTTTAAGTCAAGAGTGAATAGGTTACTTCAAGGCAAACGTGCTTCACCGTCGACCACATCATCACCTACCATCAGATGAGATAGTGGTCAAACGCGATCTTCAATTTGTTTTAAGTCAACTCTCAATCAATCCGCCTGGCATGTATTCAACTATGCTGGGGTTGGCTTCCAGTCTAACCGGATTTAGCTCAGTACCAGTATTTTACATGGAGTGACTGCCTATCTGACCTCCACAACCCATCAACTGGGTAACACGATACCCCTTTGGCAAGACTGGTTTCAGATTTTTATGTCTTCCAACTACCAGCGTTGGCGATGAAATGGCAGCCGGGACAACGGTGCCCGAAACACAGAGAAGTTTAGACAAATAAAGGGTGCTCACCCATCCACGAACTAACTTCGACAAGCGTTGCTTTACCAACCATTATCTAGCCACTATTTCCTCTCTCCTGAGTAACTAAAATCGAAATCCTCCATTTCTCTCATAAATCCGTCACGAATCGACCACCCAATTAATATTCAGTCCTCAAACAAGCTGTCGAATAACCATCAAGATGATAACAGATCGTTTAGGCATCGGCAGTGACCTCGGTGTTGGCTCGCAGGTGACCCTCTTCAGCTCTGTGATAGGGCTATGGATTAAGGGGATTTAGGATGACGGTGGCAGACGGTATGTAGATATTTGTTTTAAGGTGGTTTTAGGTTTTAGGAATTGTAGAGGTTTTTTTAATCATTTAATTCCAAGATGTGGTGAAGCCAGTAGTAGGCTGTTAAATTATCTTTTTTAAAATCGATTTACGTGATTAGGTATTTTTTTAACATAAAACATATCTTAAAAACCCTTGGCAGTAGTTGAGCTTCCTACCTGTAAGATTTTTTTTTTTTTCGTCGAGTTTTTTGAGATGTAAGCAAACTGTTAGTCGACACTTCACGTGACCAGAGGGCTGGGCTTTTCCTCGGCCAGAGAATCAGCATTGTCATTCAACGTGGCAATGCTGCTAGCGTTCTGGGCGCTTTTCACGTTGACAGTGATGTGGACGAATTTTTTGACGACCAATGACCCCTGCCCTTTTTATACGCATTCGTAGTATTTATTTATTTTTTTATTTAAGTGTAAATATAGAAATTTATTGTTAATTAAGTATGTAAATATATATATTTGTAATAAAACAAAACATCAGAGAAAAAAAAAATACATTCGGATCAGTACTTCCAGAAATTACCATTTACAATCATATAACATAACATCACGCCTGTGTTCCTGGAAGGGTTGAGCAGAGGTGCACCTACACACAAATATCACCAGTTATGTTTAAGTCCCATGTCATAGGAATGAGCCTATCGTATTCAACCGGCCACAAACCCGGGCTGCTATTGAGAAAACTTTTGATGGAAAAATCCAATAACATTTTGCTCGACCCGGGCATCGAACTCAGGACCTTACGTTTAGTAGTAGCGCCTGCGACCACTAGATCAACGAGGCACTTCACAATATTTAACCCCCGCCGGAAAAAGAGGGTTGTTATAAGTTTCACGTGTGTTGCTGTGTATCTGTGTGGCTGTGTGTCTGTCTATGGCATCATAGCGCCTAAACGGATGAACCGATTTCGATTTAGTTTTTTTTGAATGAAAGGTAATTTTGTCGAGAGTGTTCTTAGCTATGTTTGAATAAAATCGGTTCAGCCGTTCAAAAGTTATGAGCGTTTTACTGTTTGAATCAGGGTGTTTTCGCAAGATAAATGTGTCGAGGGTTTTTAAATTTTGAAATTTTACTTGTTATAAACAAACAATTGCACCCCTTCATCGTAATAGATTAAGAAAATCAAGGCTGGTCGCTTTCGTCTTAAAAACGGTTCTATTTCAATCTACTGGTCCTATAATTTCCTGAGCAGTGAGCTCAGTAGTGGCCCAGTGCTAACGGCTGCAACTTACAAGTTGTAAGTCGTGGGTTCAAATACAAGCAGGCGCTTTACTTTATTTAAATTATTTCATCACCACTGCTCTCAAAACGGTGAAGGAAATGAGGAAACCGCACGCCGGTTCTTCTTAGAACAAAACCTTCGAAGATAATATGTGACATTCACCAACCCGCACTGGGCCCGCGTGGTAGTTTGCGGTCCATTCCCTCTCACAGAGAGGAGACCTGTGTCCCAGCAGAGGGCACATTAAAAGTCTGATGATGTTTATGATGATAAGTTCTATAAATTCTTCAAGTACCTCGTTACTCGCGCTCTAGTCGCTGCGAACGGACGCGTTTACTATTTTTAACACAAAATTAAAGTTATAATTATTGTCTTCACTCAAAATTGGACTTTATTGTCGGGCTCCGAAAACTCAAAGTTGTCGCGCGGCGTCATATTCCTGTCTTATCGTTCTAGCCACAGACCTGTGAACGGATAGACAGTCAGGCTGTCAAGATGTCGGACTCACCAAAAACATTTGCGCATTCACTCCCAGATCTCTCCGTGGACCAAACAGCTGAAGGATCACAGGAAAATGTCAAACATCGCCGCAAATATAAGCGTGGGCATGATGCCGAATGCGACCTGCAATTTGAGGAGTTCACCAATAAAATATCGAAAATACTAAACGACTGGAAAATTGATTTCGGACGGGACATATCAGAGATCAATATAACGATGAAGAACCTCAACCAAAGCACCCAGGAATTAAAGTCAGAAATAGCCGGTATCAGAAAAGAATATACAAAGATGAAAAATACCGTTCATAGTTTGGAATCTAGACAGACCAAGATGGCAGAGGGACTTGATTCACTTCAAAAGTCGATGCAATTCCACAGCATCGTATATGAAGACGTAAAGAAGAAACTCGAAGTTCATACTAAAGAATTGAAGAATTTAAATACTCTTAAAACTGAATTGGCGGAAATCAAAGACCAGAATAGGAAACTAAGATCTGATGTAAACGCAAACGAGCAACGTGAAAGGCAATTAAATATTGAAATTGTTGGCATACCTGAACATATGGATGAAAACTTGATTGAAATTATCTTAAAGATCGGTAAATATACTGATATGGAAGTTACAAGGGATGATATTCTGCAAGTGAACAGAGTTACTGCGAAGTCTAAGATTCAGGGTAGGCCAAGAAATATAGTAGCGAAATTGCGCAATCGTCAGCTGAAAGACAATATTATTTCTCAAGCACGTAAACGTCGCCTGTCAACCAAGGACCTGGGCATTCAGGGCAAAGGTGTTCCAGTGTATGTTAATGAACACTTAACAGTATTTAATAAAAGTCTTCTAAAAAAAACTAAAGAAATGGCCAAAATTAAGGAATACCAGTTCACGTGGACAAAAAACTGCAAAATCCATGTGAGGAAAGCAGTTACTATTCCTGCTATATTTATCATGGACGAAGAGGATCTGAAAAAAATTGTTTAACTTGTCGGGCAAGTCTTCTACTCACTGTTTATAAAGTTGACATTTTGTTTTGTCATTATGTTTTTGTTTGTAATTTTTTACAGGATTGTTTACCTAATGTTGATGTGAGCGAGGTTGGTTGTTTGTCATTAGTTTTTGCCGAGTCTGTGTTTACCGTGTTCTGTGTTTTGTTCGAGCAATGTGCGGTAGTTGAAGAACGTGTAAAGGAAGCGCGCTTAGTGGGGGCGCGACGATTGAGGTACGCATCATACTTACATAATTTGTTCGCTTATGAGTGTGTTTCTTACGGGAACGAAGGTGCGATGTTGGGGAGTTTATTTGAATGTTATTTTGATTTTGTGGCTATTCTAATAATTAATAAAAAGTTATTCTCAAAAAAATACAGTCTAGCAACTTATGTGTGTACATGTTATCGCATTCGTGACAATTATATGGAACTACATGGGAATCTTATATTGGGCATTCTGCATAGTCATACGACTTACCTAGAATATAAAATCACTACTATTGCTATAGTCGCGCTGTGTCGGGACGCACCTACGCGTGGCGCATGTGTTTTACATGTTAGCTATCTTACAACGTACTTTTATTACTTTTTAGCAACTTGCCCACATTATTTTGCAATAGTAATTTATTTATTAACTAACCCAAACATCTGTAGTTATTGTTTGAAGATTAAGCAAATTATTTTTATTGTATATTGTAGTGCGTTGGAGTTGGATCACTCCTCCCCGGGAGCCGTGTCGTTGCCAGACCCGATTACTACTATTTATTATTATTGTACCCACGAGTGGCTCGTTGCGTTTGCTCAGTTTTTGCCTAATTGTCTATTGTTGGTTATTTTTCCTGGATATGCTTTCAGTCGAAGAAACCTTTTACAATGAAGCCCCGAACCCTAAATGTTTACTATCAGAACTGCCGTGGTTTAAGGACTAAAACTGCACAATTCCATCAAAACATTATGTGTAATTGTTATGATTTAATTATTATAACGGAAACGTGGTTACACGGCGGCATTTTTGATAGGGAATTGTGTGACGATAGGTATGATGTGTTTCGTAAAGACCGTGATTTAGGCGCGACTGGCAAATCCTCAGGTGGCGGTGTCATGATACTCTCGCGACACGAGCTGGGTGCGTGGTGCGTTGAACACGAGCAAAATGATATTGCTACGGAATTGTTGACCATAGTAATACCGGCTCGCGCGCTGTCGGCGACAGCTGATCTTTGCGTCAGCGTTGCCTACGTACCGCCGGATAATCATCGGATACCCTCGGATATCGACTACATTTTGCAAGGTGTCACGAATGCATTTACTCACAACACTAATTCATGGAATTGCCTTCTTGTGGGCGATTTCAATCTTCCATGTATAAAATGGAATAAAAGCGGGCCGACTTATCTTAAACAAGGTGCCGCCGAAGTGCAGAACGCTGCCTCGCGGTTAATAAATGATCTGTCGTTTTTAGGCGTAACACAGTACAATACACTACCTAACCACAAGGGGCATACTCTTGATTTGGCTTTCTCCAACTTGCCACTTGAAATAACTGAATGTCGATCACCCCTTGTGAAGACTGACCTACCTCATCCAGTAATTACTATCGAAATATCTGACCTTGCAGTTTCTCCGCTCCGTGAGTTGTCCACTTCTAGACATAATTACCGCAAAGCGGACTTCAGCATGTTGAATACTTATTTTTCTGAACTTGATTGGCACTCAGTTTTACACAATAAATCAATAAATGCTGCTGTGGATATATTCTATAAAATAAGTCAAACAGGAGTTGATAAATACGTACCTTTTAATCGAAGGTCAGGATCACATAAATATCCTGTCTGGTATAGCAACTCATTAATTAAAATAATTAAAGAAAAAAGCAAGGCACACTCGCGATGGAAACGGTACGGTAACTTATTAGACTACGACGAATTCGCATTATTACGAGATAGACAGCGGCAAGTCCACGAAATTTGTTATAATAAACACGTGCAGGAAATGGAAAGCAGTTTAAAAAAAGAACCGAAAAAGTTTTGGACCTACATAAAAAACATGCGTGGAGGCTCCAATTATCCAAAAATGTTATCTCACAACAACGTCAATTATTCAGGGGGTCGGGAAATTTGTGAGGCTTTCAATGGCTTCTTCCACGACGTATTTGGTGAACCCTCTGACTGTAGCCTCACTAATTCTTTGATAGCGGATGAAAAGGATCACTGTCCTGACATAATTTCTAACTTACAATTCACTTCGTCAACTGTGGAGAGGTCGTTGTGTGCCTTAAGCGTTGATAAGGGCCCTGGATGCGACGGTGTGCCCCCAATATTTTGGAAGAACTGTGCAAAATCTTTAGCACCTCCAATTAGTACTATTTTTAATATTTCATTAAAAGAAGGCACCTTCCCAAATGAATGGAAAAAAGCTTTCATTGTTCCAATTCATAAAAAGGGTTCGCGGACAATGATAGGAAATTACAGGGGTATTTCTATACTAAATACAATTGGTAAAGTATTTGAGAAACTGGTATACAACGCTATCTATCCATATATACTCAGAGGAATCTCTTGCAATCAGCACGGTTTTTTAAGGAAACGCTCGACTGTCTCTAACTTAGCCAGTTTCTCAAACTTTGTTCTTGAGAATACAGATAGCGGGGGGCAGGTTGACGTGATCTACACGGATTTCGAAAAAGCTTTTGATCGTGTGGATCACGTCATCTTGCTCAGTAAGCTGTACAGACTGGGTATACGCGGGGATCTTTTACGATGGGTGCAGTCATATTTATTTAAACGCTCACAAGCTGTCGTACTAGGAGGTTACCGTTCCAACTTTATTGAAATCCCTAGCGGCGTACCACAGGGATCTCATTTAGGACCTCTTTTTTACAACGCATATCTATTTGACATCACTGATTCTTTTCAACACTCTGATCACTTAATGTACGCTGATGACAAAAAAATATTTTATAAAATAAGAACACCCGATGATTGTAAGGCCCTTCAAGAGGATCTTAATCGTTTAAATAATTATTACACAAAAAACAAGATCACTGTAAACGTTGCTAAGTGTCAATGTATAAGTTACACGCGTAAGAGGAACCCGATTGTTTACTCATATAATTTTGATGGAATTGTCATAAATAAAGTTCATATGGTTAGGGATTTAGGAGTTATGTTTGATAGTAAATTAATGTTCTCAGATCACATAGACCTCATTAGCACAAAAGCTTATAAGAACCTAGGATTTGTTCTTAGGTCATGTAAGGTATTTAAAAATATTGGGGCTCTTAAATCTGTTTATTTTGCATATGTGCGCAGCGTTTTAGAGTATGCGTGCCCAATCTGGTCCCCACAATACATAATTTATAAGAACCAAATAGAAAAGATTCAAAAGAGATTTATTAACCATCTTAACTATCGCCTTCGTAAACCTCCAATGTCTTACGAGGATAGCTGTCGAACATATGGTCTGCTAACACTCGAAGAAAGGCGTAAAGTGATGGACATGTGTCTGCTCTATGACATACTCAATGGACGCCTTGATTGCCCGGAGTTGGTCGCACAGATAGCTTTTAATATTCCCCTACGGCGCACTCGTCACACGCCAATGTTACACGTTCCTCGTCACTCCACTAACTATGCTAAGAACTGTGTACTGACTCGCATTGCTCGAAATTATAACTCGGAATTCTCACAAGTTGATATATTTAACTGTAATAAACCTACATTCAAGAAACGAATATTGAAGGCTGGAGACAAGTGACAGTCAACCGGTCTTCTATCTTCTGTTATTCAACCTTTTTATTTAACTATTTAACCATTTCAAAATTGTGATTTAACTTAACCTTTTAGAAATTTGGATTGTATTGCATCTTTTAATTTAAATTTGTAGCATTAGTTCGTTCGCATGTTTTATACATTTATCCCAGTTACACAGGGAAACCTATAATTGGCCATACAAATTGTAATAGGCATATTTTGTAAAATATTTTTAAGTATCGCTGTTGGTTACCTAAATAAATAAATTAAAAAAAAAAACCTGACAGTAGATTTTGATAAAAAAAATCTGTTATTTTTGCTCCGAAACATTTTTATTTATTTATTTATTCGCAATTATGTAAATAACACCTTTACAGCTATAACGCCAATACAATGTTACTACCTCAATGAAATTAGGACAGAAATACAATTAAAAATATTACAATTAAAAAAAAAACAATTAAAATACAATCAACATACAGTAATAAATACAATTAAAATCCAATTAACATACAAGTAAACAAAAAATTATAATACAATTCAAATACAATTCAATTCAATACAATTCAATTACAATTAAAATAAAATAAATAATCAACTAAAAACCAGAACATATATTATGACCATAAGTACCAGCAACCAAACCAATAAGGTGATCATTTAATATTCCGCACGGCGAAATAAGGAGGTCCATTACGGCCAGACCGCGGTACAGTCGGCCGGCCGGCGAGCTGTGTTACTTTATAATATTCGTATTCTAGCCACGCGCGGCCACCATTACTCTCCGCGCCAATACTCGCCGGACTAATGCGTCTGTCTTGAGGGTAGGTAGTAGTGTAGGTCGTGCACGTGAAGTGTAGATGTTAGAACATGTCTTTATTTTGTAAATTGTCGTGA
The DNA here is from genome assembly GCA_949775005.1 of Orthosia gothica. Lineage (NCBI taxonomy): Eukaryota > Metazoa > Arthropoda > Insecta > Lepidoptera > Noctuidae > Orthosia > Orthosia gothica. Next base: position 2,243,248 of record OX459063.1, read on the forward strand.
GTAAGTATACCTACTTATTGCCTTTGTAACTGTGGTGTTATTCTATAAATCTCACCGTGAAATCTTAGGTGAAGAATTAGCGTGAACTAAAAATTACAAGTGAATTTGACATTATTTATTTATTTATTATGTACTTTATTGTACACCAAGATAAAAACATTACATACGGGCATAAAGCGGTTAAAGAAACACATCTTCGACAGAATGTATTCGATGGACATGTATTCGAATAGTTTTTGCAATGTACCCACTCATCATAATTTGTTTTTGTTATAATATGTATTTACAAAGTTTTAAACAAAATCGAATGTGCGTCGTGTGCTCTGGACTTTCTAATCATTACAATTGTTATTAAATCCAAACTTTGTTTCTCGTTAAACGATTATATGTTAGTCTTTTGAGAAATAAAACCTTAAAATAACAACAACATACAACAGGCGGCCAGGCGACATTATTTTTTGTCAATTTTATTTTTAGGCAAAGTTACAACCCTGCTTCTTGTAATGGAATTATCGGAGATTCATTTTACCAACTCCGTTGTAGATGAAATTAGACGTGTGGTCTCAATTCGATTTATAAACTCATTTACATACATGCATACATAAACTCACGCCTTTTTCCCATGGGGGTAGGCAGAAACTACAGAACGCCACCTGCTACGATCCTTACATACTTCTTTTGCTTCACACACATTCATACATCTAGTCATACACACACGCCGGTGGTATGGGTACTGCGCACTTGGCCTTTCTGAAGAACATCACCTATAAGGTCTATGTATGTCTTTCTAGGGCGTCCCCTCCCGGCGTTTCCATTCACGTCTGCCTTGTTGTAAACTCATTTATTAAAATTTAATTTAAAAAGAACTGAAACCTTAGCGTGCTTCTTTAGTCCTACGCTATCCCATCAACCACTTCCCTGCACAAATTAGGGTTGTAATGTAACAGAGGCATTTTTAGCGAAGGCAGAGGCGGATTCAGAGGCGAAGAGCTACACCTCCGCGTATGCGAAGGTTAACGGAGGCGAAATTTGAAGTCGAAAACATATAAAATCATGATTTAACCACGCTATTTAAATAAGAATAACTATTAACTATGCATTAACTCAACTACAGCAAAAAGTATGCGACCGAGCAATTCGACAAATTAATTCTTTTCTTGTGTCATTTGACGTACCCTCCGTCCGTTACAACTCCGCAAAAAAATTACGGAGGCGGCCGTACGATTTTTTGCGGCGGTTTCGCAATTACGGAGGCGGAGGCTAAGTTCTGTTACAACCCTAGTACAAATCAGAGTTGACAAAAAAAAATAAACAAGAACCATTAGGAAACTGTAAATTTGTATTCTTAAAGAGCGATAAATTTTCTAGAAATTCTAGGAACCTCAAGTTCTTATTCAAAAAAGGGAGTGGGTTTCCATGTCGTAGAATATATTTTATTCAATTGTCGACGCCGCGCTCGATCCGACCTTGCTCCTTGTTTACATGGCGCGCGATCGAAAAAGAAAATAACACTTATCTTCACCTTCACGCTAGATCGCGCTCACAGACAATACATAGATGTCACAGCTAGATTATAGAGTTAGTCATTTCATGAAATGGCCGCTCAATGAATCTACCCAGGCAATTTCCAACTGTATTGGGAGCGGCTTGCAGTATAACGGAATGCGGCTGAATATTTTATGTACATGAAACGACTGCCTATCTCACCCCCGCAACCCAATAACTTACCCGGTACTCTTTGGCCGAGCGGTTGGTGATATGGTCAAACATGGTATGAAAGGTCATCGTAAAATAGTGACGCTTTGTAGTGGCGACCGCGAACTGGAAGACCCAGCTTTGTAAGGCCTCCCACTAGGTGAACGTATGACTGGTTAAGTTAGCGGGAATTTGCTGATTCCCGCTACCTTAACCATCGTGGGATCAGTCAATGTGGTGACGCCTGGGGATGGCCTACACTCAGCAGTGGACGTCTATCGGCTGAAATGATAATGATGATTTACCGCTAGCGGCGCTGTTAGCCCGTTGTTGTTTAAGGCGCAGATACCGCTTTTTTTTTAGTAGCTGGTTTTGAAATGAGAATCACGTCTAGCTGGCTAGTCGTAATTTTTTGGAAAAATAATGTTACATTAAACCATTTTCTTAATAATTAGATCTAAGAAAATTTTGAGTTTTATTCGTATAACATGGTGTAATTTTTTTGTAAAGTTATGTCTAAAACGGACTAAATAAAACACGACAATCGCAGCAAAACAGCTGGGCGTATTTGAATGAAATTGACACCATCTCAAAGACAATTTAATGATCTACATTTTGATCTGAGGTTTTTTTTTAAAGTCATAGAATAATAAGGAAAGTACAAAAAACTACAAAATTTTAGGTCGCACGAGTGTGAAACGAGTGCGCGTTTTGTTCCCTCAAGGTCGTTGGCGTTAGTCGTCGTCTTAAGTGAATCATTGTGGCAGCTGTGAACTAATATCTTCCTTTAAAAGAAAATAATAGTTTGGTAATTGAGGAATAAATTGCAATGGAATTTTGTAACGGTCGAAAACTGCGTGAGATATTGTTATTAAAAGTTTGTAATTACAAAAAAATACGTTATTTTATGGGGACCTATATTAATGAGATGGCCAAACGTGGAATGAACAAATTCAATCCAATCCAATATTACGACCGGTCACATCAAAGAAATGGCCAATTCTCCGTTAAAGCAACGACATAGACTAATACATTGTTTTGTAGAGGGATCTCAAGGACTATACGTTCCACTGAGCTGAGATTATTTTGAGTTGCATTCGTATGGTTGCAATTTTATCGTGCACAGTTTTATAATACACGTGGAAGTAAATGTTACAAGTTTGTATATTTGTCTTCGTTTTTTGGTATTGGTTTTCCAAACATCAACTAGAGAAACAGTTCGTGGAGGTGGAATAAAATAGTGCACTGTATTTTAGGCGAATTGTTTTGTGCCGTTACTTTTCTGTAAACTGTCTTGGAAACAATAAGATTAAGGAAGAGGTGCGGTGGCGTCTATTGAAGCGAGTGCCGGTGGGCCCTGCGCGACGCTGTGTCGCCGTTGCTCCGCGCACTTACACGCCACCGCCGCGCCGGTCTCGTGTCTCGTGTGGGTCTCGCTGCCATTTGAGTGTCCACAGGCCTGTAATACGCGTCGCTTACCGTGATGTGCTTAGGCCGTATACAAGTGACATTCTATCGACATCAACATGCTATCGCCTTCGCTGACATCGAATGCCACTTGTCTAAAGCCTCTAGCCGCAGGTAATGTCATTTTAGCCAAATATTTTGATGGTAGTGTCTGTCGTTAACGCTACAGTATTTTTTTTTGTCCTCCCATGCCGTGCGGCCCACGCGCGTTGACAGCTAGCGATGTGTTGGGTCGATTCCCAAAAGTCATCATGGAAAAAAAAATTGAAACTTCAGCTGTCTACCATAGGACTAAAGAACCCTTTAAACATCTTCCCTTTTCCTCTTTCACATTTTGCCTAGCTACGCAGAAGCCTAGGGAAATGTAATAAGAGGGACATGAAAAAAGAGGAAAATGGAAAATTTTCGTGTAGTTAATACCACGAGGAGTGGTTAACAAAATATGTCAGAGTGAGATAGAAAACTTACAAATTAAGGGGAAATATAAAAAAAAAACTTTGATTTCAGAAGATTTTTTTATTTTTTATCTTTTTATTCTTCATAGGCTCGCGCTTGACCATTATCTCACTTGATGGTAAGCGAGATGTGTTTTATTAAACTATTTTAATGTTGACATTGATTTTAAAATAGAACCTAACATGAAAGAGATGACGAGAGCTGAGTTCGCTTACTTCAGCTCCCTTCGAACCTAACCTATCAGTGTCGGGGTGCCCTAAGCTCCCGAGCTCGCTTCGCTCGCTCTTGGATTAATTCATTGACCATAATTATCGAATTGCCAATACGTAGCAATATTCATAATGAGCAGACAATGTGATAAATATAAAAGTATAAATAAAAAAACCTAAAATGTCTTTCGTAGGTACCATTTTTTGCGTTATGGACACTGACTTCCAAAAATAAAGTTATTTTTTACTTTGTAGTTTTTTATTTGGAAGTCGGTAGATATTTTTTGTAAAAAAGTTTTTTATTTTTCACTTTTTAGTTGTACCTACCTACCTACTAAGCAAGTTGTTTATTATGTTACCTATTACGCCAGAATAAATTATCCGAATACCATGAAACTAGAACATAACCGGTAAAAAGAGAGATCTGCGTTCCCCTTGAGAGCGTACTGGCGTGATGTTATGTTATGAAATGGTAAAAATAATACACAGACATGCGATTGCAGCAATCCCGAGAGATTTTCCGTTATTTATTGAAGAGTTCTGTTATATATCTTCGAATGTATTCCTCAGAACCTCACCAAATTAAAATGTGACCAATTTCGAAACATACTCTTTCAAACAAAACAAAATTCATAAACGGTCCACAATTGACGGAGATATCGGCGAACATAAACAAAAAAAACCGGCCAAGTGCGAGTCGGACACGCGCACGAAGGGTTCCGTACTTGGTAAATTGTGGTTTACGATTTATGACGTATTAAAAAAAAACTACTTACTAGATCTCGTTCAAACCAATTTTCGGTGGTAGTTTACATGGTAATGTACATCATATATATTTTTTAGTTTTATCATTCTATTATTTTAGAAGTTACAGGGGACACACACACATTTTACCACTTTGGAAGTGTCTCTCGCGCAAACTATTCAGTTTAGAAAAAAAAAATATTAGAAACCTCAATATCATTTTTGAAGACCTATTCATAGATACCCCACACGTATGGGTTTGATGGAGAAAAAATTTTGTTTCAGTTTCAAGTATGGGGACCCCCAAAAATTATTGTTTTTTTTTCTATTTTTGAGTGAAAATATTAATGCGGTTCACAGAATACATCTACTTACTAAGTTTCAACAGCATAGTTCTTATCTTTTCGGAAAAAAGTGGCTGTGACATACGGACGGACAGACAGACAGACAGACATGACGAATCTATAACGGTTCCGTTTTTTGCCATTTGGCTACGGAACCCTAAAAAAACAAACATAATGTCGAACATAGAACCTCCTCCTTTTTCGGATGTCGGTTAATAAGTATTCATTACATTGCCCGATTTGACTTGACTAGATTCATAATGCCTGGGCATTACACATTGTGCAAATATTAATCACTTGGTCCATGACATATACACAAGGACAAGAAACACGTCCTCTTAAAAGGCGCCTTTGCGAAACACTTATCAAGTCAAAAGCTTCACCTCTAAATACTTACTTTAAACTACCTTACGCCATTAGGAACAAGTTTGCAACTTGAATTCACTAACGAAGTGCTTGCAAAGAAGCTTACGCCAATCAAGGTTAGCTTTGCCTTTTGAAGTCAGTAGTAGTGTTGCAGAAGCTTGTGCTAAATATTTCACAACTTTCTTCTATGTTGAAGTTTTGAGGTATCATTAGTGATCATGTTAGGGACCTCGGCAAATTGGAGAGGGCCATTACCACTTTATCAAAACTAGACTTTCCACTATATGCCTTCGTATGGTGCTGGAATTCTTCGGACATATTGCTCGTAAAGAGGGTCACAATCTTGAACAGCTGATGGTGACAGGCAAGGTAGATGGCAAACGTCCCAGAGGACGCATTCCCACGAGATGGTCGGAATAAATACAATCTTCTCTGAACATCAACTTCCGCAATGCTCTTCATGAAGCTAAGGATCAAGGATGAAGGAGGAGGAGGAGGAGAAACTGATGCAGCGGGGGAGTCACGACCCTCAGTAATGAGGAAAACGACGCGAGGAGGATTATCACTTTATTAGTCGACTACAGAAAAATATTCTTATTCAGACGGGAATTAGTTTCGTAAGCCTCCGAAATTAGTTTTTTTTTTTTTTTAAATGACTATGTTGCCAGGTGGCTGTTGCTCAATAAATTGATTGTAGAAGTCAGACAAGCAGTTCAGTCATTCAGCTGCATATAGTCAGACAACGCTGGTCAGCTGTTTATTTATTTAGTTATGATGAAAACTATCTTGGTGAAATACTAGTGAGCCTAAGAATACCAATATCCTACATTACAATCTCGTCAGTTTATCCACCACTAAGGAGCAGGCTTCTAATCCTGTAAATCATAGCCATTTATTGACAGCCATAGTAAAAAACCCTAGTCTTTATAGGGACCCTAATCACCTCTAAGAATCGATACGAAAAGACGCTTCAAGAAAATAAAGGATTTATTTTAATCCGTCCCCATTACACCGAGTCTTAGTTTGTTATACAAGTAAATATACGCATCTATTCAAGCAAAGGAAAGTTTAGTTCAAATATACAGTGGGACCAATTCGTAGGCGACAGCAAGGCTCACAAACTACGAATAATAAAGACTTTTTAACAAAACAAAGATGCCGATAAATTCATAAGCTCCACTTTTTTTTAAGAAAAACCGGCAAATCCTGAAAACCGGTTAAAAGTTAAACCGACTTCCAAAACAAAACGCTACTAAGTAAAAAAAAAATTTGTTTTCGCAAGTCAGTGTCGTTGGTACTAATATTTTTTTCGTTTTTACACCGACTTCCGAAAAAAACAAAACACTACAAAGTAAAAAATAACTTTCTTTTCGGAAGTCGGTGTCAGTGGTACCAATTTTTTTTTTCGTTTTTGATACCGACTGCCGAAAATAAAGTTCACTTTGTAGTGTTTATTTTTGGAAGTCTGTTATATTTTTTTAGTTTTGGTACTGACAATCATTTATAGCCAGAGGGCTTCCCATAACAATGCCAACCAGCCTAAACACGACTGGGATACAGAGTTCCGGTGCCTACGTCCCGGCTCCATCACCAGATCAGTTTGTTTGACCAGTTCATTTTCATTAAACCATTTATTTAAATTTGAGGAGAGCAGTGGTATCGGTCGCGACTTACAAGTTTTAGGTCGTGGGTTTGAGCCCAGGCAGGCGCTTTACTTAGTATAAATTATTTCTTTACCACTGCTCTCAAAACGGTGTAGGAAAACATCGTGAGGAAACCTGCATGTCTTAGAACCAAAAATTCGAAGACATCCACCAACCCGCATTGAACCCGCGCGTGGAGAATAACGGCCCATTCCCTCTCACAGAGAGGAGGCCTGTGTTTCAGCAGTGGGAACATTAATAGGCTGATGATTATTTAAATTTGTTTCATCACTGTAGTTTAACTATTCGAGTTATCTTAAACCCAAAACATACTTATGGTTGAGAAGTTCCAGTAGCCATCTGTAGTCTACTTCATGAGTTACACTTTACCAAATGATACATTCTGAATGCTTGCCATGTTGAAAAAAAATATCAAAATGAAAAAGGCTCAGCAGTAGCAAACACAATGTGTTTTGTAATGCAAAAACCATTTTGGTTACCATGCGAATATCGGGGAAAGTTCTTGCGTTCAATGAGAATCCCGAGAGGACCTAAAATAATATTAGTGTTGGCCAGTGGATTAGATTGTAGAGGTCAATGACAGATCGATGTCTACATTCACACATACACACACGCCCTTTTCCCATGGGGGTAGGCAGAAACTACAGAACACCACCTGCTACGGTCGTTACATACCGTACTTTTGCTTCATTTACGTTCATACGAGTACAACTGATCAAATCATACACGCATGCTGGATGAGAGTACTGGCCTTTTGAAGACCAACTTTAATAGATGTCTTATGCTGATAATTAAGCCGCATTTGGTTACATATTAAAGTTATTATCATACTATTAATTTACCTCTCTCTATAAACTAAAATCAGTGTGAGTTGCCAGTTATGACCTATGGCTCTGAGACGTGGTCGCTCACAATGGGCCTCATCAGAACGCTTATCGTCACCCAAAGGGCAATGGAGAGGGCCATGCTCGAAATGACGACGCTTGGGGGAGGCCTATGTCCAGCAATGGACGTCTTTCGGCTGATATGATGATGATGACGATAAACTAAAAAGTCTAGCGTGTACTTTGCATATACCTCTATTAACGCGTATTGTAACTTTCAGGAGCGTGTAGATTTATTAAACAGTCATGAGGATGCGATTAGTACCGAACAGATAAGTACTTATACGCAATTGAATCAAAAAGGTAATAGTTCAGTGAAGTGGATAAAAAAAAATGTTATGAGACCTTCGATACACTAACTCAATCAAAGGATTCATTTAATCCAATCTCTGGAATACGAACTTGATAAGCGCTGCAATTACCACATCATTTACCGTAACTGTAACCTTTATCTCCTTTTAATAAAGTTCATTTTCGTTTGACAGGGTTCGAGATATATTGGTAGAGTGTGCCCTGAAAAGTTTCGCCTGTCATAGATCTATTAAGAGTGCAAACATCGCCGGAGTCTGTGATCACTGTTTGATCTGATCTCGGCTGATTGGGATGAGGGCGATGGCCTCTGTGGCTCTGATTCGTAATTATTCGGCGAATATGTTTGAGGGTCTTGTTAGTTTAAGAACACTTTATGAACTGTTTTCAGTAATTATGTAGTTTTGCGGATTTATTTTAATTTGAGAAAAAAATACTTTTCCGTAAACTAGATTCTGATAGCGACTTCGCCCGCGTGAATAGTGTGTTATTATCCTATGGGAGCATTATACCGAGATAAAAGTAGCCTTTTATGCAATTTCAGACTATAATCTATCTCAGTGCCAAATTTCATCCAGATCCGTTCAACTGTTCTAGCGTGATTGAGTAACAAACATACATACATCCATCCAAACCTTCGCATTTATAATATTATAAGAATTAGCATTAATAAATCTGCCTAGCCCTTTTCCAACTATGTTGGGGCCAGCTTCCAGTCTAGCCGAATGCAGCTGAGTACCAGTGTTTTAAATGGAGCGACTACCTATCTGACCTCCACAACCCAGTAACTGGGTAACATGATACCCCTTGGCAAGACTGGTTTCAGATCTCAGCCTTCTGACTACCTGTAACGACTGTCAAAGATCTTCAAATGACAGCTGGGGTTTGACATGCCTACCGGGGCACGGAGAAATCTCAGTATGTTAAAATGGTCACCCATCCACGGAATGACCTAGGCAAGCAGTCCTTAACCTTGAATATCGATCCGTGAGGCTGTTATTAGTTAGCCACGGACTCCTATTTTTGTCTTAATCTCAAAATAAAATATTAACAAAGTGTAATCAATACTAATATTATAATGCTGAAGAGTTTTTTTGTTTGTTTGTTTTTTAAACGCGCTAATCTCAGGAACTACTGGTTGGAATTAAACAAATATTTTTGGTTAGATAGTCCATTTATTGAGTAAGGTTATAGGCTGTATAACATCACGCTATGACCAATAGGAGCGGAGCATACATGAAAAATGTTTCAAAAACAGTTTTTTTTTTCCTTTTTGAGAGTTTCCGTTGCGTACGCTGCGTAAACAGTTACGCAACAATAATGTATTTAGGGTAGATGGGTAGGTAGGTAGCCAGTTGATGAGAGCGAAGCCGCGTGGGACAGCTAGTAGTAATTAAAATTAATCTATTCGCATAAAATAACTGTAAACTAGTAGAATCGCTCATGTAATAACCTCAGAAGCTGGAGCCAGTCTAACGCCTTTATAATAGGTACTACATTAAAAAGATATCAGGGGAAAATTAAGAGAACGCGGCGCTTTTCAATGAATATATATCTTTGGTCACTAGCTTTGTACTATGGCTATGGTTGCGAGATTTTTGAATATACGAAAATATAAATTTGGTAAAGAAGTTAAATGTATAGAAGAATCCAAGTACAGTTCCAAATAAACTTTTACCGTAGTATCGTTCTTTTTTTTAGGAGTTAAACTTCATTTGCGATAACATTAGACGTTTAAATTAGCCCATTTTACAGCCCATTCAACCGATTTTGACTTCTATTGCCTTGGTGCTACGATAAATGGTAGCTGTAGTAAACAGTTGGTTTTGGTAAGTAATAGGTTTATGCTTTTTATGTTATCCTTATGTTTACGGGATAGAATTCAAAATCGGTTGAACGGACTGCAAAAAGATTTGGAAACATGTCTAATGTTATACAACATAAATTATTACATTTTGACTTTTCGACTATCGCCTTCGGTGGCATCGAATGAGCTAGAGCTAGAGCTTAACTATGGTCTTAATAGAACGTGTCTAGAAAAAATTTAAAAATGATAAAATCGGTCGAATTGCAATTGCAATTTTACTTATTGAAAATCGCTTATCGGTGTGATATACGTAAATGGAATCGCGACGAGCCATCAGGAAGGTCGCTTCAAGATCATTTAATTTTTTTATGAATCCTCTCAACAATTTACTCTAACAATTTTCACCAATGGTTTAATTTTGCCCGCTACAATCTTCAACGTACAAACACAGCAGCGACCTATAGTCTATATAAATATAGATGAAGTCAATTAAGCGCATCCCCGGGTGGCTTGTGGCCGCTTCCGTAAAATGCCATTAATTTATTCGACCGCCATTAAAACCTACTTTTTAGAGTACCGCACGTGAAATCAATACTAAAGACCATAAAATTAAGCTTGTATTCAGATTCACATGTTAATGTAAGAGTTTGTTTTCCCTTTGCGCGTACTACTAGATAGTAGTAGACGCGCTTCTGTTGACAATCTATTGAACTCGTAATTATGACACGATATCTTGCGAAACCACTGCGATTCATATAGTAAAACGCCCATAACTTTTAAACGTCTGAACCGATTTTGATCAAACATAGCTAAGAACACTCTAAATAAAGTCATCTTTCAAACAAAATCAAAATTAGTTCATCCGTTTAGACACAAATACTCACATACACAAATACATAGGTAAACACGTAAAACTCTTTTTCCGTCGGCGGTTAAATAACACAAGTTATTACAAGTTTTAGTTATTAAAACTAATAAAATAAAATAAAAAATAAAATAATTCAAATTGGATGTCAAAATAACGGAGTTCAAATAATTAACAAATAAATCATAATATTAATTTGTGCCTCTTCCCATACCAGTGCACTGACCATGCTGGAAGATAGATTCGAAATCTTTCGCTTGCGCTAAATCTCACCCAGCTGATGCAGGGGGCTACGAGGGTGCCGGATGATTGATTCACATACAGCCAATTGCTTGGACCTTCTGCAGAAAACAGTTCCAGACTGATATTCAGTGTCAATATCATCACCTTTGGGTAGTTCCGACCACTGTCTGGTGAAGTCTGTAACCGTCTACTCCCCACACAATCACAGCACGAGAGGCAGCTGGCGGGTTTGGCGGTACAGGTCAGCGGATGGGGATGAGATGCGATCTTTCTTAGCATGCTATCCTTGGCGACCCACAGCCCTCCCAGGCTGCATCAGGAGTTGTTTACTATACGGACCTTGTGGAAACTAGAACTAATTACCGTGCATTCAAGCGTTTTTGCTATACCTATTATTACTCCTCCGTTATTCATTTCTGATTAATTTCGTTGCGGGATCCAAGACAATTCAATTCATTTGCCGGGACTTCGTTGAGCTTCATTGCCCCGGTGCTTTTCAGGTGGTCGCCACTGTTGATTCTGGCTTTCAAGAGTTGCAGTGGTTTGGGAATAGTGGGGTGGGATTGTCCCCGCCCCCTCCCTCTGCTGTTGGATGTGTGACGAGTATGTTGGACATTCGCATCCATCAGAGGGACCTCCCTCTGGTGCATGCGAATGTCCAAACTAGACCTAGACATAGACCTCTATAGGGTGCTGCGTAACTTTGACGTGAACAACGCTAGTGGCCCCGATGGGATACCGGCAATTGTACAAAAAAATGTGCGCCTGACACGCCTATATCGCCTTTCCATAATGTCTGGAAAGGTCCGAAAGCTTAGAAGCAAACTAACGTTCGGCCCGTGCCCAAGAAGGGTAGTCGAGCTGACCAGGCCAGTACAGAACAATCCCGGTAACGTTTATCCTCTGTAAGAGTATGTAACGTGTGCTGAATAATGAGCTTCTGGCATACCTAGAAGAGAGATACCTGATACCTGAGAGCAGTGGTGGCCCAGTGGTATCGGCCGCGACTTACAAGTTGCAGGTCGTGGGTTCGAGCCCAGGCAGGCGCTTTACTTTGTGTAAATTATTTCTTCACCACTGCTCTCAAAACGGTGAAGGAAAAAATCGTGAGGAAACCGGCATCTCCTAGAACCAAAAATTCGAAGAAATGTGACATCCACCAACCCGCACTGGGCCCGCGTGGTGGATTACGGCCCATTCCCTCTCATAGAGAGGAGCCCTGTGTCCCAGCAGTGGGAACATTAATAGGCTGATGATGTGTGATGTGTGATACCTAGAAGACAAGGACATCCTCAGTGACCGGGAATACGGCTTCCACCAAAATCGGTCAACTGGGGATCTTCTAGCGTATAACGTACACGTCTGGAGTGAGGCCATCGAGAGGCGCGGGGAAGCGCTTGCTGTCGCTTGACATCTCGAAGGCTTTCGAATGGGTCTGGCATGAGAGCCTAATTGGTAAGCTTTCTTCCTTCGGTCTGCTTAGTGGTCCTTGTGACTGGATTGCTGACTGCCTGAGAGATCGGTCCATCCGAGTGGTTATCGATGGCTACTTGTCGTGCCAGTGGGGTGGGGGATGGGTTATTAACGCCGAAGTCTCTCAGGGGTCATTGCTCTCGGCACCACTGTTTTTGCTGCACATTTATAACCTGCTAAATCCCGGCACCTTTGGGTACGCAGACGACAGCCTGGTTGCTGAGAGATATGTGTCCGGCGCACGAGATACTGGGCCTGAGATCGGGTCTCTCCGGGAGGCCATGGTTAAACGCTTGAACCAGTCTTTGTAGGCGGTCTCCGAATGGGGCGATGCCAATCTAGTCAGTCTCAATGCTGCTAAGACACAGGCGTGTCTTTTTCCGCAATTAGAGCCTATTCCACCCGACTCCATCTTTCCGTGGTGTAACCGTGCTGATAACGGACCATCTTGACCTTCTTGGTGTTAAGTTAACATCGACCCCTTAATTTTGGCCCATTCATTGAAGCAAAGGCTCAGTTGGCTGCAAAAACAGTTGGGAATCCTTGCAAAGGTGAGACGGTAGTATAAGCGTGAACAGCTGCTCAACTTGTATAAAGCGCGGACATGCATGGAGTAATGCTCTCACCTCTGGGACGGATCTTCCAAATATCAACTAGATGCACTTGAGTCGATTGACAAACGGGCCAAAAGGCTTATCGGCAACGAAGCACTGGTCGCCTCAAAGCTCCAGTGCCTTGAATATCGACGCCGAGTTACCAGTCTGTGGGTTTTTAGGGTTCCGTACCCAAAGGGTAAAGACGGAACCCTATTACTAAGACTCCACGATCCGTATGTCTGTCTGTCTGTCGCCAGGCTGTATCTCATGAACCGTGATAGCTAGACAATTGAAATTTTCACAGATGATATATTTCTGGTGCCGCTATGACAACAAATACTAAAAACAGAATAAAATAAATATTTAAGTGGTACAACAAACGTGAGTCTTTTTGCCGTTTTTTGCGATTATCGTATGGAAACCTTCGTGTGCGAGTCCGACTCGCACTTGGCCGGTATTTTTATCGGTTACATTTCGGGAAGTGTGTTATGGAACTACACAATTTGATTCCATCTAGCCCTTTCATGGTACATGGTAAACATCCCACCCATACATATATATATTTCCTCGTACATGGCGACGCGGATTTATACGAATTATCCCGAAAAGTGGCGACAAACCCCCGGACGACCCTAAGTCGTACCGGCCTATAACATTACTTCCATCTTTGGGAAAACTCCTGGAGCGCCTTATCGTTCCACGTTTGCTACCGGACGGACCAAAATTTCATAACAATCAATTCGGTTTCACTACTGGAAAATCTACCGTAGACGCGGCCCTTACTGTTAGGAAAATAGTTAATACATCTGTACGTAATTGGCATTTTTCTAGATATTTCTGGGGCTTTTGATAACGCATGGTGGCCAAAGCTATTACTTAAAATGAAAACTCTGGGCTGCTACAGAAATATATATAATCTAGTTTACTCCTACTTTTTAAATGGTTCCGCGAAACTCAAACTCGGTCATCATTCCATGTCGAAGTCTCTCACCATGGGATGTCCTCAGGGTTCGGTTATTGGTCCACCTTTATGGAATTTAGGCTTTGATGATTTCCTCGCGATTCCGCTTCCTAGCGGCTGTTCATTAACCGGTTACGCGGACGACGGTCTTCTGCTCATTCAATCAAGTACTCGAGCTGGACTCGAGAACTTGGCTGACACTTGCCTACGATTAATATCTCAGTGGGGCGATCGAAACTGCCTGACCTTTGCTCCGCACAAAACTTGTCAACTCATTTTGAAGGGTAATCTTAAATCGTGTCCTACTATTAAATTTAATGACGTTCCCGTAAGAAGGAAGCAGTCCTTGTGCTATCTTGGTCTAGTGTTAGAGAGGAATTTTGCATTTATAGATCATATTAAAATAGTCGGTGAAAAAGCAAACAAAAATTTATATGCCTTAACGAGAATATCTAAATCTACGTGGGGTCTGTCTTTTTAGGGTTCCGTAGCCAAATGGCAAAAAACAGAACCCTTATAGATTCGTCATGTCTGTCTGTCTGTCTGTCTGTCTGTCTGTCTGTCTGTCTGTCTGTCCGTCCGTATGTCACAGCCACTTTATTCCGAAACTATAAGAACTATGCTGTTGAAACTTGGTAAGTAGATGTATTCTGTGAACCGCATTAAGATTTTCACACAAAAATAAAAATAAAACAATAAATTTTGGGGGTTCCCATACTTGAAACTAAAACTAAAAATATTTTTTTTCATCAAACCCATACGTGTGGGGTATCTATGGATAGGTCTTTAAAAATGATATTGAGGTATCTAATATCATTATTCACTAAACTGAATAGTTTGCGCGAGAGACTCTGCCAAAGTGGTAAATTTTGTGTCCCCCCCCTGTAACTTCTAAAATAAGAGAATGATAAAACTAAAAAAAATATATGATGTACATTACTATGTAAACTACCAGCGAAAATTGGTTTGCACGAGATCTAGTAAGTAGGTTTTTTTTAATACGTCATAAATCGTAAACCGCAATTTACCAAGAACGGAACCCTTCGTGCGCGAGTCCGACTCGCACTTGGCCGGTTTTTTAACTTTAAAAACTATTTATGGGGCTACTTACTTGGGTTGTATGTGCTATGGGGCGCCTGTTTGGGCTGATAGGGCCACCATAGGGGCGGTACGACGTAAATTACTTCAAAGTCAGCGTTTGGCTTTGATATTCTTATGCAAAGCATACAGGACGGTTAGTACTGAGGCCTTACCGATACTTGCTGGTGTACTTCCGGTCGACCTTGAAGTGCAGCGACGTGCTGCAATGTACTATTCCGCACGAGAGACCACGGACGCGAACTTTTTAACGCGGAGTGACCGTGAGAAAATCTCTAGATTATTTAAACCACCTATTGACGTCTGGGAGGAACTTTTATCCGAATGGCAATGTAGGTGGGATAATTCCATCAAGGGCCGACACCTCCACCAATTCTTTCCATCCGTTCGCGTGCGGCTGGCCAGCACGTGGCTGGAAGTGGATCACTGTGTTGCCTAATTTCTCACGGAACATGGTAACTTTTAAAGTAAATTATTTTCTTTCAAGCTCGTTGCCTCGCTTTTATGTCAGTGTTCTACATCTGACTGCGAATATGTACAATCTGCACATCATATCTTATGGAGTGTATTCTTTGGCAGAATGAACGTATTATTATGTTGAATAATATACAGGCTGCATCAGGAGTTGTTTACTATACGGACCTTGTGGAAACTAGAACAAATTTCCGTGCGTTCAAGCGTTTTTGCCATACCAATTATTGGAAGCAAATATAACAGCTCACAATGTTAGGACCTATTGAAATGTATTAATGCTAATTTTTTATCCGTGGTGCTAGGCAACTGGGCTTATCCCAGTTGTATATGACCCTTTGTGCCTATTGGCCTTGTTTGTTCTGTCTCCTGCTTGATATGGAGGGAAGTGGAAATTTTAATTTTTCCTACTCCGCCGTTATTCTTTTCTGATTAATTTCGTTGCGGGAAACAAGAAAGTTAAATTCATTCTCCGGGACTTCGTCGAGCTTCATTGCCTCGGCGCTTTTCTGGTGGTCGCCACTGTTGAGTCTGGCTTTCAGGAGTTGCAGTGGTTTGGGAATAGTGCGGTGGGATTGTCCCAATAAAAATCCCACCCATACGTACAAATCGTTTTGCGAATACTTTCATTGTACGTACAGCTAACGAGTGGAATTCCCTGCCGGAGTCTTTGTTTCTTGATAGCTATAATTTTGGGGTTTTTAAGTCAACAGTAAATAGGTTACTTCTAGGCTAGCGTGCTTCGCCGTCGACCACATCATCGCTTACCATCAGGCGAGATAATGGTCAAACGTAAGCCTATCGATAAATAAAAAACTGTGCACATCAAGCGTGTAGTACTATTATTTATTTTGTGGCACTACACTCCACACGATACAAACGTAATGGATGTTCGATTGAGCGATGAACTAGTCCGACATTTGCGGTAACTTGTCAGCCCCTTGTTACACACGCGGCGGTGACCACGCAAGACGGACATAATTACCGATCTTTAGGGAAACATTAAATACTAAACAGAAAATGAGGTTTGTTGTTGTTGTAAACCAGCAATTATGAACCCTCTGCTAAGTAATACCATTGTGTAATAATAACATTGTGGCTCTCGTGGATTCACGTCTTAAGGTTCCACTAGTCGACGGCACGAACTATTTTGAACGCGGGGTTAAAATGCATGCTAACTCATCAGACAACACGTGCGAAAGAGATACATGCTGTGATGAGCAGTAAGAAGCTAGTTCGCGTACGAATTAGCACTTTTGCAAGTTTGTAGCGAAATGGATGATGATTAAGGACGAACACGAGAGCGCAAAATTTTATAAACAAACCTTTTTTTTTTTGTTAAATGTTTTTTATTTTTCTTTTTTGTTTTGGTACCTTATAATTATTACTTCTAATTATAATTCCAACAAGCCGTAACACGACTGGAATACATTGTTATATTACGGAGTTCCGGTGCCTACATTCCGGCTTCATCACCAGATCAGTTCGGTGGTATCATTTTCATTAGAACCATTTATTTAAAATTGCATCTTTACAGTCTTTTTCCAACTCTTCGGGATATTTTATACCTCAAAATATTTAACATTGATTAGTTCCAGTGGCAGTCTGTGGTCTTCTTCATCTTTTCAATTTTAGCAAATGATACTTTCTGAATGCTTACCATGTTGATAAAAATACCAAAATCGCTATTCAAAAAACAAAAATGGTACACAATTGACGGAGTAAGCGGTGAAAATTCACAAAATAAATTTACAGTCCAACATAGATCTCCTCCTTTTTAGAAAGTCGGTTAAAAATAGTTTGTATTAATACAGTTCAAAGAATATTAATACAATTCATTACTGTTTGTTCCTTCTTCTTCCTGCCCTTATCCCATGTCACATGGGTCGGCGCAACACGTTACTGTTTGTTTACTTACCCTTTTATACGACGACTTAAAACTGAAAATTGACCAGATTAAGTTAACCTATGTACTGGTTAACTCAAAGCAGCGACCACATGTATGGTCACTGACTCAAAGATACGACCAATGCATCTATTCAAAATTTGTGGAGTGATGTTGTTCTAGTTAATGCTGTTAAAAGATTAACATCATTAAAAACTGTACAATAACTGCATAAACTGTATCTTAATATAGGATCTACTTAGGACAATGCTGTTCACATATTTCTCACTTCTTAAGCTATAAACTATTCCGTCAACGATCAAAAAACACAGTTGTTTCCAATCAGTCCTGATGACAACGCGGATCGTCTGCCATCAAACATACTCGTACACACACACATGCTAAATGAACACACCAGCATCGGTCCTTAACGAATAGTCACACCCTACGCACACATGCATAAGTGACGACTCGATCCAACCAATCTCGGGTCAGCTCTGTCAGTGTGTGTGACCAGGGACGTACATGGGCATGTGTTAGTACCGCATCACACAAGCATGGAGTGGATCCCGCGTTTTTCCCTGACCATCGTGCCGCGTTAAAACCCTTTTCACGTTTGGAGAATTTTCCATCACATGTAAAATAAATGGGAACGGAACGCAACGCCCGCGTTAAATGTGTGGATTGTATGGAATTTATATTTAAAATAACATGCAGGGTTAGGTTATGTCGGATTTTTGGATATTTTAAGTTGAACTTACGTTAACTTCAGTTAGTTTTAGTTGTAGTGGTATTAAGCTTGATTGTTCTGTGTTGTCTGTTAATTTTGATGTAACATTATTTTCATTTATTGAATCTAACTTAATGGTATGTAAGTAATGAATCTAGGAATCTATATATATAAAAGAAAGTCGTGTTAGTTACACTATTTATAACTCAAGAACGGCTGAATCGATTTGGCTGAAAATTGGTGGGGAGATAGCTTAGAACCAGGAGACGGACATAGGATAGTAGGGTAGGGTCCCTTAGGTAGGGTAGTGTAGGGTAGTGTAGTGTAGGGTCGGGTAGGTTAGGGTAGGGTAGTGTAGGGTAGGGTAGGGTAGGGTAGTGTAGGATAGTGTAGGGTCGGGTAGGTTAGGGTCGGGTAGGTTAGGGTAGGGTAGGGTAGGGTAGGGGGCTCCCCTCACAGTTCTTACGTCCACGTCGTAGCCCCTGGAAACGTCCCAGTCCTGACCACCGTAACGGAGTGGCAGGCTGGGTACGGCCAAAGAGAACTGTGCATCGTAGCGAATCTGTGCCTTGAGTGCTTCGAACTGCGGTGAATTTTATTATATTTTATCATGTCTCAGCGACCTGCGCGGGACACCCGCGGGCGTTTTTTAAAACCCAAAGGCCCTTCTAAGGGCCAACCCAAAGGCCCTTCTCAGGGCCAACCAAAAGGCCCTTCTCAGGGCCAGCGCGACGCTTCAGCGTCAGCGGAGGAAGGAAGGACCTTCTACGGAGGAAGGGCGGACGATTTGTCGGAGTCCGACAACGAGTCCGTAGTGTTGAGGTCGAGAGCGAGTTCGATGGAGGTCGACTCTCGCTCAAGTTCGCGGAAGCGGGCCTTCCTTAAGGAGGGTTCCGATTCAGCCTCAGGTTCGGCGAAAGAGTCGTCGAGGAGGGCGAAGGCCAAAAAGCCGGTGACAGCGGCGGACACCCACGACGTGGGTCTCGCGGACGCCCAACGTCAGTTGGACCTGGCTCGGCGGGAGAGGCTCCAGCAAGACCTGGAGGAGCAGGTGGCAGCCAAGGAGCAGCAGGCGCAACTCGCCCGGGCCAAGTCCGGGTACGGCTCGTCCCGCGTTCTATACGCGGACCACTCACTGACTGAGCTGGAGCGAATGGCTGAGGAGGACGTAGAGGAGATTGTAGTGGTCGCCTCTAAGTCCTCCCACCTAAAGGGCACGTTCCAAAAGTCCCTGAAATGCCGGGCCGCGAGCATGCGCGGCATCGTCGCAGAGCTGATGCAGCGCAAGGCGACTGATGAAGCGAGGCAGCTGCAGGCGAGAGTCGATCGCCTGCAGTCGGAGGTTAGCCAGCTACACCTTAAGCTGGCTGAAGCCACGGCCCGGCCAACCCAATCCGAGCCCAGACCTGCGGCAGAGGGTTCCGCCTCCTCCGACCTTGAGGACACCATCCGCAAGGTCATAATGGAGGAGCGGGACTTCGTCCGAGCCTGCCTAGCAGGCATTGAGGACCGGCTGCTGCCGGAGAAGAGTTACCGGCTGCCGCTTGCCTCGGACAAGAGGAAGGGTGGGCCGGCGCCGACCTCAAACAGGGAGGAGGACCCCCTTCTCCCTTCCACCACCCCGACCAACCAGCAGGGCTGGACGAGGGTCGTCGGCAAGGGGAAGGGGAAGGGTAAGGCCACAAAGGCGGCAGCGGCCGTCCCTGCCATCCCCGCCACCACCCCTCCCAGCCAGTCGCAGTCGACTGGCAAGGGAAAGGGGAAGGGGAAGGGGAAAAGCTCCCCCCCAGCCGTCCCCGCCACCAACCCTTCCAGCCGGTTGCAGTCGACTGCGCAGGGAAAGGGAAAGGGGAAGGGGAAGGGGAAAAGTTCCCCCCCAGCCGGCGCCAAGAGGAACCTGGTTCCTCCAAAGACCGCAGCCGTCGTGGTGACGCTCACCACGGAGGCTGCGGAGCGGGGTGAGACGTACGCGTCCGTAATGATGCGGGCGCGTGCGAATGCCGATCCCACCAAACTAGGGATCGGCAAGGTCTCATGCCGCCGGACGCAGGCTGGGGCTCGAATATTCGAGTTCCCGGGGGCCGATGGTGGGGCACACGCGGACCTCTTCGCAGCAAAGCTGCAGGAGGTCATTGCGGACGCGGCCAAGGTGGCCAGGCCGGTGAAATCGGCGGCCTTGGAGATCTCCTCCTTGGATGACACAGTCACCAAGGAGGAGGTGGTGGCGGCAGTCGCAGCCATTGGGGGCTGCAATGTCGCAGCGGTGCAAGGTCGGGACATCAGGCCCGGCCGCGGCGGCATGGGCACCATTCGCTTGGAGTGCCCAGTCGTCGTTGCCAAAGCCGTCCTTGCCAAGGGACGGCTAGCCGTTGGCTTCAGTTCGGGTGCAGTCCGGGCACTTGAAGTCCAGCCTCTGCGCTGCTTCCGGTGCTTCGGCATTGGACACACCCGGGCCCTCTGTCCGTCCAGCGTAGACAGGACGGACAGTTGTTACCGCTGCGGCAAGGAAGGGCACAAAGTCGCCTCCTGCAGGGCCACCACGCCGCACTGCGCGGTATGTGCCGCCAGTGGCCGCCCTGCAGGCCACGTTATGAAGGGGAGGAACTGCAGTCCTCCCCTTAAGAGGGGCAAAGCACAGGCGCCGACCCGGCCTGTCGCTGCCACCGCCATCCCAGAGGCTGGGACCACGGCGGCTGTGGAGGTGGGGGGTGCGATGTCCGATTAATGCGTAGAGTCGAATATCGCATCCTCCAGGCGAACACCAACCACTGCAGAGCGGCTCAGGATCTGCTGATGCAGACCGTGGCTGAGTGGTTGGTGGACGTGGCGGTGGTCGCTGAGCCGTACTCGGTACCTGGCAGTTGGCTGGGTGATCGGGACGGCTTGGTGGCGTTGGTGTCGCGGCCCGCCACGGACTCCCCTCCCCTCTCGCTTTTAGAGAGGGGACCGGGATACGTGGCCGCCGCGTGGGGAGAGATAGCCCTGGTCGGGGTCTATTTCTCCCCAAACCGCCCTCTAAGGGACTTCGAGAACTTTCTCGAAGTCCTAACGGCAGTCGTCGGGAGGGCGGCACCACGCCAGGTCGCCGTGCTGGGCGACCTGAACGCGAAGTCTGCGGCCTGGGGCAACCCGGCCGCATCTTGCAACGTCCGGGGACGCGCCGCCGAATTATGGGCGGCTTCGTGCGGTGTGTCTCTCCTAAACAGGGGGGATGTTCACACGTGTGTGCGGCAGCGGGGAGGGTCAGTGGTTGACGTTTCGTTTGCCACCCCCGTGCTGGCCGCCCGCGTTGTGAACTGGCGGGTTGAGATGGTGGAGACCATGTCGGACCACCGTTATGTGCGGTTCGACATCTCCACCCGGGGCCCGCGGGAGGGAACAGCCCGCTCGGGCCAATCTCCCTTCCCGCGGTGGGCTCTCACCCGCCTGGACCGGGAGGCAGCTCAGGAGGCGGCGTTCCTCCAAGACTGGCTCTCGCCCCCTGTGGAGGCCCTGGACGTTGACGCCGCAGCAGTCCAGCTCCGTGGCTCCCTGACCGAGGTGTGCAACGCCAGCATGCCTCGGTCACGCCGTCCACCTCCCCGTCGCGCCGTGTACTGGTGGTCGGAGGAGCTGGCAGGGCTCCGGGCCACCTGCGTGGCGGCCAGGAGGGCCTACACGCGGAGTCGGCGGCGCACTACCCGGTCTCAGGCCGGGGAGGACCGCCTCTACGCCTCTTATCTATAGGCAAAGACGGTCCTCAAGGCGGCTATGTGCGCCGCCAAGGACTCGGCGCGGGCCGAGATGCTGGAGGGCCTCGACAGGGATCCATTTGGGAGGCCATATAAGGCGGCGCGGAACCAACTGCGCCCCTTTGGTCCCCCAGTCACGGAGACCCTGGAGCCGGCGTTGCTGGATGGGGTGGTTCGGTCACTGTTTCCGCGCAGGACCGACTTCACCCCACCAACAATGAACCCCCCACTGGGGGGGGTGGTGGCTTCGCCGGAGGAGGAGGTCCCTCCAGTATCGGTGGAGGAACTTCGCGCGGGGGTTCTGTCCCTCCGCGCGAAGAAGACGGCCCCTGGGCCAGATGGCGTCCCCGCACGGGTGGTTGCCATCGCGGCGTCCCTCATGGAGGATAGGTTTCGGGACCTCTTCAGCGCGTGTCTGACGGCTGGGAGGTTCCCGAAACAGTGGAAGGAGGGGCAGCTTTGCCTGCTCCGGAAGGAGGGACGCCCGGTGGATTCCCCCTCGGCATACCGGCCCATCGTTCTGCTCGATGAGGTCGGTAAATTGTTCGAGGGGATCATTGCCACCCGGCTAAATAGCCAGTTGCGGGAGGTAGGGCCTGACCTGTCGGACGCCCAATTCGGTTTTCGCCGTGGGCGTTCGACGGTCGACGCATTGGCCCTACTCAGGGGCCACGTAAAGGAGGCGGTCGAGTCGGGGGGCGGAGTGTTGGCGGTGTCGTTCGACATCGCCAACGCCTTCAACTCTGTGCCCCACTCGACCATATTGGAGGCACTCCGGTACCACGGAGTGCCTCCATATCTGCGGGCGATCCTGGCCAGCTACCTGGAGGACAGAGAGGTCCTCCTGGTGGACAAGACGGCCAGGATCAGGCGTTACGACGCGGAGTCCGGTGTTCCACAGGGGTCGGTGCTGGGGCCCCCCTTGTGGAACATCGCATTCGACTGGCTCCTGCGGGGCACCCTCCTCCAGGGCACGAGTGTCATCTGCTACGCGGATGACACTCTCCTCGTTGCCCGGGGGAGGGACTTTGGGGAGGCGGCCTGTTTGGCCTCGGCTGGCGGATCCTTGGTGGCAGGTAGGATCCGCCAGCTTGGATTGAGGGTAGCGCTGAACAAGACCGAGGCCGTGTTCTTTCACGGGCCTCGGCAGCGCTGCCCTCCGAACGCCCACATCGTCGTGGAGGGCGTCCGGATAGGGGTCGGGGCCCAGATGAAGTATCTGGGCCTCGTGCTAGACAGCAGGTGGCGCTTCGGCCCGCACTTCAGCGGGCTGTCGACGCGCCTGCTGAAAGCCGCGGACGCCCTCTCATGGCTCCTCCCAAACTTGGGAGGGCCGAAGGATCGATGCCGGCGCCTCTATGCCGGCATCCTCCGGAGTATGGCCCTCTACGGGGCGCCCATCTGGGCGGACTCCCTCAACAGGAGGGAGAACGCGACCGCCATCCGCAGGCCCCAAAGGGCCATTGCACTGCGGGTGGCGAGAGCCTACCGCTCAGTGGGCTTTTCGGCGGCGTGCGCTCTGGCGGGCACCCCTCCCTGGGAGTTGGAGGCATGGGTGCTCGCCAGAGTGTACGAATGGACGGCACGGCGTAAGGCGCTCGGGGAGCGCCCCGCCGCGGAAGAGCGGGAGGCAGTGCGGCGGGAGGCGAGGGACGCTATCGTCCTCCATTGGACGGAGGACCTCGCCACCGCCGCCTTTGGACGCCGGACGCTGGACGCGCTCGGTCCAGTCTTGCAAGGCTGGCTCGAGCGGCCACATGGTTTCCTCTCGTTCCGTTTGGTGCAGGTGTTGTCCGGACATGGTTGTTTCGGAACGCACCTGCACCGGATCCGGAGGGAGGAAACCCCGGCGTGCCACGACTGCGGCGCGGCAGAGGACACGGCGCAGCACACCCTCGAGGTGTGCCCAGCCTGGGCTGAACTGCGCCGTGCCCTGAGTTTTGTGATTGGGCAGGACCTCTCGCTTCCCAGTGTGGTCAACTCCATGCTGGGGAGTGAGGAGGCCTGGGCGGCGGTTGCCTCCTTTTGCGAGGTCGTGATTTCGCAAAAGGAGGCGGCGGAGCGTGCGCGGGAGGACGATCCTCTCGCGCCGCCGCTCCGCAGACGAAGAAGGGGTGGGAGAAGGCGGTTATAAGACCGTCTCCTCCCACCTCCCGGTGGTGACTAGCGGGCGACAGGTGCGGGGGCGCCTGTCGTCTGCATTGCACTAGTCACCACCCTCGACGGGCGGGAATGGCCGAGCACGTGGTCATTCCCGGGCCCCTCCACTAAGGGAGGGGCGTGAAGGCCCCGCTGTAAAGGCGGGCGGTCGTCGGCGGAGGACTGGGCGTAAAGGCTGTGCCAGTTTCCCAGTCCTCCTCCAAACAGACGATGCGGGAGTGCCGCTGGGTTATTTTAGTGGGTATACCGGAACATTCCGGGGAGTCCCACATAGCCCGTCCCCATTCCCCCAAGGGGCGGGTATGCGTAATGCATTTTTTCCCAGCGAGATCAAAAAAAAAAAAAAAAAAAAAAAAAAAAAAAAGGGTAGGGTAGGGTAGTGTAGGGTGGGGTGCGGGTCAGGTAACCTCCACGTTGGCCTAGTTGGTTGCTGGTCTCTTTCGGATACGTCCGGGGAGAAGAGCAACCCGTTGGGCTGGTGCACCCTGGGCACCGTCAATAACTTCCCATTCGTGGGTTCTTGTTGGCGATGGCGAATATCTGACGGGGGGGTAGGGGGGGGACTCGTCGCTCTGGGTGTTCCTCTGAATAGCAGAGGACACTCCAGACGCGGCGAAGGGGTAGGCTGGGTAGGTAGGTTGGGGTGGGTGGGGTAGGTTAGGTTTGGTAGGTAAGCGGTGGGGCTCACTTCCTTGCCTCTGGGCGGGCCGCCTTCCCCTGCGGGGGGGGAACGCCCGGGGCACCCCAGCTCTGCACCCTGCACTGCCCGGCTCTGCAGTGACCGGCTCTGCCCGCTCTGCACCTGGCTTTGCACTCGGTACTCGTGCGGTTTGAGTTCCCCGAGTGCACTGACCAGCTCTGCACCCTGCTTTGCCCGGCTCTGCATCCGGGCTTTGCCCGCTCTGCACCTGGCTCTGCAGCCCGGAATCTCTCCTGCGGGTGGGGGTGGCCGCGGTTCGGGGGCGGGAGGTGGGCCCAAGAGGAGGGTGTGACTTGTCGTTGCCGACCCTCTTTTGACGTGGGATGGTCGGCAGGGACAAGTCAATGGTTGGAGGAGGCGGCGTAGTGTCGTTCTCGACGCTTCGCCGCACACGCGGAGGGCGGCATCTGGCCTTCGCGGATTCTGGCCAGATGCCGCATAGGAGGGGACCGTTAGGTCCAGTGCGGTGGAGGGTACGGCGCGGCACACCGTCTAGGTGTGCCCAGCGGGGGCGTAGCTGCGCCGTGCCCTGAGAAGGTAGTAAGGCAGGTCCTCTCGCTTCCCGGTGTGGTAAATCCATGCTGGGGAGCGGGGAGGCCTGGGCGGCGGTTGCCTCCTTTTGCGAGGACGCCATGTCGCAAAAGGAGGCAGCGGTGGGGGTGGGAGAGGGCGGTTGTAAGATCGCCTGCGCCCACCCCCTGGTGGTGATTAGCGGGCGGCAGGTGCGGGGGCGCCTGTCGTCTGCATTGCACAATCACCACCCACGTCGGGCGGGAATGGCCGATCACTCACGGTCATTCCCGGGCCCCTCCACTGAGGGAGGGGCGTGCGGGGCCCGCCATTATGGTGGGCAGTCGTCGGCGGAGGACTGGGCGTAAAGGCTGTGCCGGTTTCCCAGTCCTCTCTCGCTCTGGGGGTGGCTGCGGCTCGGGGGCGGGAGGTGGGCCCAAGAGGAGGTGATGACTTGTCGTTGCCGACCCTCCTTTGACGTGGGATGGTCGGCAGGGACAAGTCAGTGGAAGGAGGAGGCGGCGGAGCGTCGGTCTCGACGCTTCGCCGCACACGCGGAGGGCGGCGTCTGGCCTTCGTGGGCCAGATGCCGCAACGTAGCGGACCGTAAGGTCGAGTGCGGTGAAGGGCACGGCGCGGCACACCGTCTAGGTGTGCCCAGCGGGGGCGTAGCTGCGCCGTACCCTGAGGAGGTAGTAAGGCAGGTCCTCTCGCTTCCCGGTGTGGTAAATCCATGCTGGGGAGCGGGGAGGCCTGGGCGGCGGTTGCCTCCTTTTGCGAGGACGCCATGTCGCAAAAGGAGGCAGCGGTGGAGGTGGGAGAGGGCGGTTGTACGATCGCCTGCGCCCACCTCCTGGTGGTGATTAGCGGGCGGCAGGCGCGGGGGCGCCTGTCGTCTATGCGTAATGCATTTTTTTTCCAGCGTTATCAAAAAAAAAAAAAAGGGTAGGATTGTGTAGGGTAGTGTAGGGTCGGGTAGGGTAGGGTCGGGTAGGGTAGGGTAGGGTAGGGTAGTGTAGGGTAGTGTAGGGTAGGGTAGGTAGTGTAAGGTAGGGTAGGTAGGGTAGATAAATGTTTGGTCTTTTTATGGCAAAACAAAGTTTGCCGGGTCAGCTAGTAAAAAATAAAAATAAACTCAATGGTATTGATTAGATTCATGGTAATTAAATTGTTGTTTTTCTTATTTATTTATGAAACGTAAATTAACTTTAAAACTTTCGCGTTGCATAGTTGAAAAACAATATATCACGGACAAATATAAAAAAACCCCCTTAAATTCCCGTGATATTTTGTTTCTCGAAACGTAAATTGATTGATACATTACTCATTATCTTTACTTCTAAACATAACTACTTGACCGATCTTCTAAGAATCAAGAATAAAATAAAATAAACAAACACAAGTAGGTGGCGGTCGATTTAAATTCAAGATACACTGCACACTTCTCAATGCCATCCTCAAGGACGGTAACAGGAAGCCTTTACAAATTGGCGACTTACTGCCCGCGCTAGTCACGGGCGGAAGCGGTCAACTGTTAATCTAATGGGAACTATGGTAAGCATTAATTTGAGTTAAGATATATATGGCTTGGAAGAGGCCTATGTCCAGCAGTAGACGTCTTTCTGGTGAAATGATGATGATGTTATTAAGCCGCACGGTAGTGGTGTAACAAAAACCGTAGGTATGACCTTGGTATGACTTTGAAGTTGACGTGCATCGTGTAAATTACTGAACAAATATTGCGATTACCCTCTTTTTAACCGACTTACCAAAAAGGAGGAGGTTCTATGTTCGACTTCTTGTATGTTTTTTTTTTTTCACCGGTATCTCCGCCAATTGTAGACCGGTTTTGAAAATTCTTTTTTTGTTTGAAAGAACATGTTTCGAAATTGGTCCCATTTTAATTTGGTGAAGATCTGATGAAGAACTTTGGAGATATACAACAGAACTCTTCAATTAATAACGGTAAATCTCTCGGGATTGCTGCAATCACAAGTCTGTTTATTGTTTATACCATTTCATAACATTACATCACGCCAGTACGCTGAAAGGGGTACGCAGATCTCATATTTCACCTGTTATGTTCAAGATTCATGTTTTTCGGGTAATTTATTCTGGCGTAATAGGTACTTACTAAACAGCTTGCCTATTATGTAGGTAAAACTAAAAAGGGGGAAAAAAAATAAAAAAATATGACCGACTTCCAAATAAAAAACTACAAAGTGAAAAATAACTTTATTTTTGGAAGTCGGTGCCCATATCGCAAATAGTTGGTACCTACGAAAGACACCGACTTCCAAAAATAAAGTTATTTTTTACTATATAGTTTTTTATTTGGAAGTCGGTCATATTTTTTTGCAAAAATGTTTTTGTAATTAGCCGTTTTACTAAAACTCATATTATAACAAATGGCTGTTTTATGAGGTTCACAAACATTGCAGTTTTTTTTTCAGTACATTTAGGCTCTCTACTATCTACTTGACTGCTATCTGCACTAATGTTAAGCGATGATGTGGTAGATGGTGTGTTTTAGTGTAGCAGTTGCGGCAAGTAAATTATTTATTATTTACTTGACATAATGGACAAATATGTCAAAAAAACCTGTATGTAGACAGGTTTTTTTGACATATTTGTATACATTCTTTGACATTGTTGAAGAGTGAAATAGCGGTATTGTTTTATTGATAATTCTTGCCTGTAAGCTTGCATTTTTTCCAGTCCTTAAGACGACATAATATTTTTACGACTGACATTTCTAATTGAGTCTAAATTTATTTGTATTTATATTTGTGTTTCAAGACATTTTTATTTATTATATATTAAATTAATATCTATTTGACATCATTGAATACTTGCCTGACTATTTGAAGGTTGAAATATATTAACATTTCATGTAAAACTTTGGCTCATTGTCTTGTTATTCTTTCGAAGTAAGTTTGTATAAAGGTGTGTTACGTATGCCTAGGAATCTGCTGACATTGCGGACACTGAGTAGTCTCAGACCTTGATGACAGTGCCATTACTGTGAAGTCAACGCACGTAGTAGACATTCGCTGACACAGAAACGTACGGAGCATACAGGAAGTTACAGACGGTGCAAATAC
Organism: Orthosia gothica; assembly: GCA_949775005.1. NCBI lineage: Eukaryota > Metazoa > Arthropoda > Insecta > Lepidoptera > Noctuidae > Orthosia > Orthosia gothica. The sequence continues at coordinate 2,271,720 of OX459063.1, forward strand.
ATTGAAACCGATCTAGCCATGACGTCAGGGAATCGATCAATTCCGAACTAATATTTAAGAGCATTTCTTGTAAGAAGTAGGCATTCCATATTCCTACATCGAGTAGGATGGATTCTCGTAGGCTAGTTAGTTGTAGTTAGTCTATTTAATTATTGTAACCATTACATGTCCCAACATCGGCTTGGAATGGACATTTGTAGGATAATTCATTGTAATTTACTTTAATTATTAAAACTTTAGAATAATTTCGGGTTTCTTTCCAATCCCCCGGCTGTGGTAAACGTAATTGGTGTAGTGGTGGTAAAAATTGTTTGGTTGAATATAAATATAAAAAAATGGTCCTCAACCATTTGCAAAATTAATAGCAGAGCGGTCCACTTAATATGTGAAAGCATCCAATCAGTCAAGGTCAAAGAGATTTGAAAATCTCTTTGACATTGACTAATTTTTCAGACCTAACTCCACCCCTGCGCTGTTACAATAGTATTAAAAAGTAAATTATCAGGGACTGTCCTAACGAAAACATTTGTAATGTCCTTTTCATAGGTACTAGCTTTTTCTAACTATCCCGTTGATCTCGCGGTCGTAAACGCGACTATTGAGCGTGGAGCCCTTGGTTTGAATTCTCAGGCCGTTGCACAAGTTACATTTATTTATTTAATACGTCATGCACACAAACGTACAGAGGCGAACATAATGCATTAGGCATTTTCTACCAGTCGACCTTTGGGTGATGCACGGGTTTCACCGATATCTCCTCCACGGGGTTAAGCCTAGCACACCGCCTACTTACAAAAGAAACCTTGCTTGGGTTATGTTCCTTACGTTAAACCGTTGTCGGTTTTTTGCCTGGGCCCTACAATGACGTGTAAAACTATCCACTGTAAGACAAGGACGGTATACAAAACAAATAGCTCGTTCCCTTTTTCACAGTCGCACTATGATAGTTTTGTCATGTCATGGTAATGCCCTGATCTCTTTCCGGTCGTGTCGATCGCTATCCCACCGGGCTATATGATGTCTAATGTCTGCTGAAAATAGCTGCAATGACCAAAATACGGTTAGAAGGACTATTATTAGATTTATTTAGTTACTCACAGGTAGCTTTCTTTCAGTGGAAGAATTTTTCAGTTCTCGGATGGCTCTAGTATTCAGCGCTTGTGCGGAATCTCTCCGCAGACCACGGCTCACCTCTTGGAGTGCGCAGCATGTCTGCTGTACATACGAAGACTTCATGACAGTTTCACCGAATTGTGTTACCTTAGCTGAATTGGGTGTTTTCTGGGTAGAAAAAGATAATTATATTTAGTCCGTCACTGAGATTATCAAATAATATTGCACCCGTATTTTTTGCTTTATCAAATAAATAAAAATTTTTAAAGATAAAGCGCATCAAAGTTCAGGAGTGGTGGCTTGTGACGTTACTTTGTCAGTATAAAATATCACACACCGTGACGTCACACGATATTTCAACACACTATATCGTCATAATTTTTTGTTTACGTGGCAAAAGAAAAAGTACGTGCCCTACCTGACGGACTAAATAGATATTTTTGTCAACTACCCTATTGTGGGCCAAACACAGTATTTATTATTTTATCTATGTCACGCTAAGAAGAAGAAGTGGAAGAATTTTCGCAATCGAATCAGTATTTTTGGAGTTTACCTCTTGCAAACAAAATAAACTGTTTACAATAAAGAATTTTCCTAAACATCAAGAAGGGCAAAAAATATTTCTTCAAAACGTTTTCATTTATTTTTCATCAAATGAATAGAAATAACGAAACGATGGCTTTCAGTGGTGCCTTTGATTTACTCCTCCATTAATTTATAAATTAAATAAATGGCCAGTAAAGGTAATACCCAAATTCTTTTAACATTCATAGTTTCAAAGAGAAGCTGACTGAATAGAGGCAATTTGTAAAAGGTTCCCATGACGACAACCTATACAGAATTACATAAAGAGAATTTTGTAAAGAAGCCCTTTATTACAGGGACGAGAGGCCCACACAAACTGATTCGGAAAAACTTTAAATTGTGTTTGTGCGTGATCAGAAAAGTATATAAAGAAAAGGAAAACTTCTAGATTTAGGAACAGAAATGTGAAATTAGAATAATACGTGGGCATACTATTATTCCTGCATATTAAACCCAAAACGTGGATCCACGCGAGACAAAATGGATTTTTAATTGTTTCGATAATTACGGCATTCAACCGTTTAAGAAGACAACTTCCTTCTGCTTTCGTATTTAAAATGAAAAGATAATCAAGTTCTCCAATAAGATTTGGAAACATATTATGTAGGTGAAATACTGGATGAGCACTATAATTAACAAATTAGAGAGCATAGAAAGTTTCTATCAGCGTCAATGAAATGCGATGAACGTGTTACCGAAATATCACTTGTTGATAGTCGTTATCGCTGATAAACACGAACTGGTAAACGTAAGGTAAGACGCCCTCAGGCTAGGTGGAGCATCAATCTTTGCAGGGTGGCTGATAGCAGGTGGATGAGGGTTACAGAAAATCGATGCACATGGCGTGCAATTGGAGAGGTCTACATCAAGCAGTGGACGGGTAAAGGTTGATGATGATGATGATGATGAAAAGAATGTTACTATCTTAGGCCATTAGGTTACCATTAAATATTGCCTCATAGCAAAAATAACGCCACTTTTAAAGAAAACCTTGTATAACGATAAAAAGTTCTAAAAACAATTGCAATAACTCAGCGTTGTCTTCTTAATAAAACCTTCGCAGGGAGGAGGAGTACAGATAGATTAGGTGATAAGGCGATAGTGATTCTCTTAATTGAGTCGCCGAATAAACAACACGGAGAGATAAATGTGAGAGAAAGAGATATTTCTTGCAGAGAAATGGTTTGATTTTTCACCGTTTGAGAGGATCCCTGGGAAATCGACGAAACTCTTAAAATTTTGTAGGCATACATATAGCGATTTTGGTATTTTCGGGTGCTTTTGAGTATAAAATATCTCGAAGAGTTAGATGATTGTGGTGATCAAGTACATTTAAATAAATGTTATTTATGAAAATGATACCATCGAACTGATCTGATGATTCAGCCGGAAGCACGGCTCTCCAGCGCCTACGCTGGAAATCCGTAATAGAACAATGTCTATTCCAGCAGTGTTTAGGCTTGGTAGGAGGGGTTCACATCGGCGCCGTCTGGTCGACGATGAAGTACCTGGGACAAAAACATTTTCCTAGTATGTTAATGAAGATATTTTAACAGCAACAGTATAATTCCAGTCGTAAAAACAATTAATTATTTTTCTGTACTGTTAATTTTTAACTGACTTTCCAAAAAGGAGGAGGTTCTATGTTCGGTTGTATTTATGTTTGTTTTTTTGGTGTATTTTCACCGATTACTCCGTCAATTAAGGACCGATTTTGAAAATTCTTTTTTGGTTTGAATGGATAAATTCTCGAGATGGTCTCATTTTTACCAAGTCAGGATCTATTCCATATACAAGAGATACTGCAAGAATTTTATAAAAAATCTAGCGTGTTTTATTATTTCAACGGAACATAAAACCGAGATAAAAATTATCCTATGATCTAATCCAGGTCTTAGTTTTAATTTCATAATAAAAAAGAGATTTAGTAAGCCAGTACAAAGTAAAGCTACTAACTCGCAACATAAGCCTGTTCTTACATCAATTTCCGTAAAAAAATAAGTTGAAATCCAAACATAACGAGTCCCCAATCAGCAAATCCTATCTGAAGACAAAACCCTTTAGTTACGTCCACATATTTTATGGAGAAGCAATACAAAGAGGCAGATGTATTTACATATGCCCACGAATCTGTTGCGCCGACTCGGGTTGGGTAAGGGTCCCTTATTCGTTTTTATCGAGAACCTCTCCGATTCTTAAATCACGAATAGATGGTCCGAATTACTCGTACCTAGATATTATATTGGAATAGCATATGAAGGTATCTAAGTGAGGAGCTCGTGGCTAAATAATGACAGCCGCACGGGTCGATCTTCAAGGTTAAGCAACACTTGACGAGGTCGGTCCGTGTATGGGTGACCATTTCAACATAGCGACACACCGTTGGTCAGGCTGTCATTTGAAGATCTTTGACAGTCGTTACGGGTAGTCAGAAGCCTGAGATCTGACACTAGTCTTGCCAAGGGGTATCGGGTTATCCATTAAATGTGGGTTGTGGAGGTCAGATAGGCAGTCGCTCCATGTAAAACACTGGTATACTCAGCTGAATCCGGTAAGACTGGAAGCCGACCCCAACATAATTGGGAAAAAGGCTAGGCAGATGATGATGATATGATAAGTATCCTAGTCCAGACATTAGCTAGAAAGTTTAAGCAGAGGTTTACCTATAGGCGAAAGTTTTGCCATCAACTGTACACAGTACACAATTAATATGAGGAGCTCGTGGCTAAATAATAACAGCCGCACGGGTCGATCTTCAAGGTTAAGCAACACTTGCCGAGGTCGGTCCGTGGATGGGTGACCATTTCAACACACCGAGCTTCCTCCATGCCTCGGAAAGGATGTTAAGCTGTCGGTTCCGGCTGTCATTTGAAGATCTTTGACAGCCCTTACGAGTAGTCAGAAGCTTGAGATCTGACACCAGTCTAGCCTAGGGGTACCGCTGTTACCCAGGTGCTAGGTTGTGGAGGTCAGATAGGCAGTCGTTTCATGTAAAACACTGATAATCAGCTAAAACTGGTTAGACTGGAAGCTGACCCCAACATAGTTGGGGAAAGGCTAGGCAGATTGATTGTACACAATTAATATAAACTCTAGGCTGCTGCTGAAAAAATCAAGATGAAAATAACTACCTAATTACTTGCCAGGCCCGGGAATCGAACCTCATAAACATACATCTCTGCCTTGTCCTCATCTTTCGGGGAATACGAAGGTATTCCCCGAATGTTTTGTCATGTTTTGTTGCTGGTTTTGCACGGTTGATTCTCCGTGGTACATATACACAGTTAACTTAAATGGCTATTATAATACCTTATAATAGCCTCAATATTATAATAGTATCAATTTATCTCCGTTTATGCTCCTAACAAAAAGCGTCACAAAATCATTTAACAAAATGTAGGAATACTTTGAAAGCCAATATAAAAATGATTGGCCTAATTAGGCGCCTTCAGAAAGCTTTCATGTCGAGGTACTTACAGTAACATCTTCCGGCACAGTTCCAAGCTTGTCATATTTTAAGGGATGAAGGCAAGGCTCGGAGGGTAAGTTCGGCAATTTATTTCTACTATCACTAATAATACTCCTGTGACTAACAACTAGTTTATTGGTGCTCTTTTACTGTCCTGGTTCGAGGTTAGTAGTCTCTGTAAGTGAAGTTATCTAGTATTTTAATTTTTAGTTAACCAAAAAATAACATCATGCAGCGGTCTCTTTACTGCGACATGTCCATACTGATCCTATATTATTAGTTCTATCCTGGATCCCCCTTTTTTTTCTTTTTTTTTAAACTTTTTAAGTGCGCATGCATACTGCGCTACCACAAGATAGCGCAGTTATGTGGGACTCGAACCCACTAAAATTCCACGGTGTCCTCCTGTGCCGCTTATGGCGGGAACACGGGCGCGCGATAGCATTCACCGGTTGTCCGTCAATGGACCCTCCTCTGAGGTGTACCCCCATCACCGGTGCACCAGAACACATTGTAAACACAAGGGACTAAAACCAGCACATGGTTGCTGATCCCCCTGTGACGGGTCTGGTCGGTGCCCCGCCACCTACTACTTTTCAGCCTCAGGGGATAGAGCCTACCCTGCAGCCCCACAACGACCGCCACCTAACGGTGGCGACCCCGTCCAGGCTGCGGAAGGTAGGGAGAACGGCGCACCGTAATACCGGCACTCCTCTCCCACCGCAACCTCCAACCTTCAGCCACGATACCGTATGGGACCTGGGACGCTCCATACGACAACGCGGCCCGCCTCAGTTGCGATGAGGAACAAGATTCCTAACGAAATTAAAGAACTTCCAATGGTCCGCTTCAGAAGGGCTTTGCGCAGGTGGTTAATAGAGAATTCCTTCTATACTTTAAAAGAATTCCTTCAATTTAAATTTAAATGACCTAATTGTATACTTACAAAATATTTGCATGTCATTATGTTATGATTAAATATGTTAAGCTACTATTATACTACCATTGTAAGATCTTTTGTAACCATATTTATCTGCAAATAAATCTTTGACTTTGACTTTGACTTTGACTTTGATGTCGCTTCTGATACCAAGCGGCAACGCAACCTACTTGTTGGCCGCTACGTCGTCGGCTTAATCGGCAAAAGCTCTGACGAGCGGTCCCTCCTCGGGTTCTTCTTTGCATCACCGTGGGTGACCAAGCCTCGGCTACTGAGCCCCCCGCCTCGACAATGCGGGAACCCACCGGGGGGTAATCTGGATCCCTACTCTCCTTTCTCTTTTCTCTGTGTAGGAACCAGGCTTTATCGTAGGATCCCAGCTCATCTCAAGATTTCTGCTTACCGCAATTTCGCTTGCCATGTAATTGAATCCTTACATGTTTGATCCTCCTCTCAATGCAGTTTGTGGATGTTTTGGTTCTAGGACATGCCTGTTTCCTCGCGATGTTTTCGTTTACAGTTTGAGAGCAGTGGAAATGAAATCATTTACACAAAGTAAAGCGCTTGCCTGGGTTCGAACTCACGTTTATTAATTTCTTATAATTAAGTAATAAGCTCTGTTTCTTAGGGCCGATTTCACAAATAAAACTAATCGCGATTTGTTCAACTAAACTCAGTTTATGCAAATACAGCGTGCTGATTGTTTGAGACTGCTGAGAAACTACTGGTGCAATCGGCCCTTAGACACCATCCTTATCTACAGGAATTGACTGAAATGAACATTTTACTTTATAATAACTTCAGCGTAACAACATGAGGATAAAATTAAAAAACGCCCTTATTATTATACTGTACCAGTATATTATCGGAACGGCTGCTAAGTACGGGACTCTGATTGTACCGGCTGGATAAGTGCGGGCGTTTCTTTAGTAAACAGTGAGCGATAACCTTTTCAAGGGCTCTATCGGGATGTAGCTGATAGTAAAAGCTCGTAGAAAACCTAAGGAAAATTCTTAAATGAGTAAATATATTATCTGAAATTTGATCACAGTTTGATAGAATACAGGATTTATATCGCTCCTTACTAAACAATTTACACGTTCTACTATTGTAAATCGATTCTAAATTCAAATAAGTGTCTAAATCCAGATAGTACATTACAGATACTACCTACCCTACCCTACCCTACCCTACCTACCCTACCCTACCCTACCCAACCCTACCCTACCCTACCCTACCCATTAAAAAAAATAAAAAAAAATAATAATAATAGATGTTGACCTATTCTCAGACCTACTGAATATACATATAAAATTTCATCAAAATCGGTCCAGTCGTTTCGGAGGAGTTTGGCAACGAAAACTGTGACACAATGATTTTATATATTAGACTTCAGCAGGTCCCCTTCACAGCACTGTTGCTGAGAGATACATGTCCAACGCTCGAGCTACCGGACCTCAGATCCAGTCTCTGCGGGAGGCCATGGTGGAGCGCTTGAACCTGTCCTTGCAGGCAGTCTCCGAATGGGGCGATGCCAATCTGGTCAGGTTTAATGCTGCTAAAACCCAGGCGTGTCTTTTTTCCGCTAAAAAGAGCCAATTTCAACCGGCTCCAACTTTCCGAGATGTGACCGTGCCAATAACTGACCATCTTGAGCTTCTTGGCGTTACGTTGACATCGACTCTTAATTTTGGCCCATACATTGAGGCAAAGGCTCAGCTGGCTGCCAAAAAGCTGGGGATCCTTGCATAGGTTAGAAGGTACTTCACGCCAGAACAGCTGCTCAGCTTGTATCAAGCGCAAGTTCGATCATGCATGGAGTACTGTTCTCATCTCTGGGACGAATCCGCCAAATACCAGCTTGATGCACTAGAGTCGATCGAAAAGCGGGCCAAAAGGCTCATCGGCGATGAGGCACTGGTTAAGACAAAGCTCCAGAGCCTTGAACATCGTCGCCGAGTTGCCAGCTTGTCGGTCTTTTATCGGTTGCATTTCGGGGAGTGTGCGATGGAATTGCATGATCTAATTCCACCAAGCCCGTTTCATCATCGGACTACAAGACGTACGGCGATGCGCCATCGCTACATGGTAGACATACCACCCATACGCACTAAACGTTTTGGAAATACTTTCATTATGCGTACAGCTAAGGAGTGGAATTCCCTGCCGGAGTCTGTGTTTCCCGATAGCTACAATCTAGGAGTCTTTAAGTCAAGAGTGAATAGGTTACTTCTAGGCAAGCGTGCTTCACCGTCGACCACATCATCGCTTACCATCAGGTGAGATAGTGGTCAAGCGCGAGCCTATAATATATAAAAAAAAAAAAAAAAACTTAATAACTTCAATTTCGGATGTTGGTGTTCATTTTTTCGTTTCTACGTTTTTTGACACCAATTTCCGGTATTGAAATTATTTTTCGCGCACATGTTTTTATTGGAAGTCGGCTGTATTTTTTTGTTATAACGTTTTTATTTTTCATTTTTTAATTGTGGTACATAATGGACCAGTTCTGGCTTAACCCAATAACACGAAACTTAAATAAAACCGATGGAATGAGAATATACCAGGGTGAACTTTTCACACCTACATAGCCCTTTAGAACGTACCAGTGTGATGAGATCTTATGAAATGGTGTAAACAATAAACAGACATGCGATTGCAGCTATCTCAAGTGTTTTGCCGTCATTTATTGAAGAGTTCTGATTTACACCTCCGAAGTTCTTCATCAGATCTTGATGAAATTTAAATGGAACCATATGACAAGCTCCAGCTTTTAAATAAAAACAGAATCATCAACATCGGTTCACCTAGTAAAAAGTTCTGAGGTAACACAAATATTAAAAATACAGTCGAATTGATAATCTCCTTCCTTTTTGGGCTGTCGGTTAAAAAATATACGAAATTTTTAAGCATATAAAATTACTAGTTACCCGTCCGGACTTCACACAGGACAAATAATGTACAAAAATGTTCATCTTTTATCTTTCTTTTTACCCGACTGCCGAAGGAGGGAATTGTGTTTATCAGTCATCAGTCCATGTATGTATGTTTGTTCCTATGTGGCGTTCTAGAGACTAAACGCGTTGGCCGATTTTGATGTAAGAATCATCAAAATCGGCCAACGCGTCAATCGATTTGTCTTAACCCTGCGAGTGTCACTGGCTACGTTAAAATTGGAAAAGAAAAAATTGCTGATTTTGGGCGCCACTTTGTCGGGAGAAAAATTTTATTTCCTTCCAAACCCATCGTGTGGAGTATCAAAATAAAGGGTTTTAAGAGGTGATTTCCTTATATGTTTAAAAGTTAATTTACCTAATTCTAAAAAAAACATTTAAAAGGTTGTAAAAAAATCTGGTTTTGGTCAGCCAGCTCGCGAATATGTATCCTCCGAATGCACAGCATGAATTTCTTCTTGTTTACGTCTTTTTAGTTCGCTTTTTAAGCAGGGATTTTTTGATTTTTTTATTTAACTTTTTTTATTATAGTGAAAACCATATCAAAATTCGTTGCGTAAGAAGTTAACGGAGAAACAGAAATGACGTTGACAGCGACTTTGTTTATTAATATATATAGATTAACACAGCGGTAGATCCCGTAGATCCTAATACAAATTTACAATGCCCTCGGTTGTACACTTGCACAGTCTCCTTCCTCCGTCCTTTCGAGAATCCAGAAAATTTATAAAAAATCACGTAGTTTTCACCAAGAGCGAGCATTTCTTTCCATTTCCTTGTATTACATTATCTGTACCACTGCAATGTCGGACGGTTTGACTGCTAGTCGATAACAGCGTGTTTACACGGAGCCAGTCACTGTACAATTCCGTTCTAGAACAGTATTTCATTTGGTCGCCTCGTGTTCGTGTTGCAACTCTGTTATATAAGATACATTTATATAAAAGCGTCTTCACAGTGTATTTAAGGTAGAAATAATTTAAAATCAAAATCGTTCGAATAAAACAGACATACTCGTAACATCGCGCTTTTATCGTGTGTAATTTTTCTACCTACATTTAGCAAATAAACAATTAATTTCAGTTTTTACCCGACTGCCGAAGGAGGGTAATGTGTTTATCAGTCTATGTATGTATGTTTGTTCCTATGTGGCGTTGCAGAGACCAAACGCGTTGGCTGATTTTGATGATTCGTACATCAATCGATTCCTCCTAATCTTGCGAGTGTCAATGGCTACATTAAAATTGGAGAAAAGAAAAATGGCGTCTTTTGGGCGCCATATTGTGGGGCCGAAATTGTTTTTTCTTCCTCCGTCCTTTCGAGAATCCAGAAAATTTATAAAAAATCACGTAGTTTTCACCAAGAGCGAGCATTTCTTTCCATTTCCTTGTATTACATTATCTGTACCACTGCAATGTCGGACGGTTTGACTGCTAGTCGATAACAGCGTGTTTACACGGAGCCAGTCACTGTACAATTCCGTTCTAGAACAGTATTTCATTTGGTCGCCTCGTGTTCGTGTTGCAACTCTGTTATATAAGATACATTTATATAAAAGCGTCTTCACAGTGTATTTAAGGTAGAAATAATTTAAAATCAAAATCGTTCGAATAAAACAGACATACTCGTAACATCGCGCTTTTATCGTGTGTAATTTTTCTACCTACATTTAGCAAATAAACAATTAATTTCAGTTTTTACCCGACTGCCGAAGGAGGGTAATGTGTTTATCAGTCTATGTATGTATGTTTGTTCCTATGTGGCGTTGCAGAGACCAAACGCGTTGGCTGATTTTGATGATTCGTACATCAATCGATTCCTCCTAATCTTGCGAGTGTCAATGGCTACATTAAAATTGGAGAAAAGAAAAATGGCGTCTTTTGGGCGCCATATTGTGGGGCCGAAATTGTTTTTTCTTCCTATCCCAACGTGTGAGGTATCAAAATAAAGGGTTTTTAGAGGCAATTTCAAAAATATGTAATACTATAAGTATAGTATTTAAATGTACATAAATCGAAAAAAAAAAGTGTTAAATAAAATAAAAGCATGATATTTTTCTTGCTTACATCTTTTAAGTTCGCTTTTTAAGCAGTCGAGATTTTTTTATTTTTTTTTATTACATCATCGAAGGGTTGGTCAAAGCTGCACCTAACCTAGTACACCTAAATTTCACTAGTTAAATTTAAGTCCCATGTAATAGGTCAGGTAGGTGGTATTGCCATAAACCTGGATTTGTTCAAGACTCCAGGCTGGTGATTGAAAAATTCTAGACGGAAAATCCCATTAAATCTTCACCTGACCCGGGAATAGAACCCATATCATGCTCAGTGGGAGTTCGAATAAAACCATTGAGATAGGAAATATATGGAGGCGCCGCGATGTTCTATACATACATTAGCTTATACAAATGTGAGTGAGTGAAATACGATACAGAATGTGAAACATCGTTTTGTTTCATTCTTTCTAATGTAGTAAACGTATTTGATGAAAGAGACAACGATATTTCAGTTGTTGCTCATTATGGCAACATTTTGTTATGACTTAGTGACGGTTGTAGGTACGTGCCATATTCGCCATTTTATGTGACGAATTTTGTGGTTGTGTTCGTGGTAGTCCTGCTGTCAAATGGTTGTTTACATATTGTATTATTGAGATTTGTGAGTGTGTCTGTGTTGCTTGATTGACACAACCTTAGAATCGGCGGCCATTTTATGAGACATTTTGAGGTTTAGGTAGGCACGTTTTTTTCGTAGGTATTTCCAGTCCCTATTATTTAGTATGTCTATGAATAAAACCTAAATAGCTTAAACAAAATGCAACATGTTTGGATATCGTGTAATATGCTTAAGGTTGCCCTAGTGGAAGGCACGAACTATTTTGTGCGCTAGGTTAAAATGCATGCTATCTGATCCGACAACACGTGCGAAAGAGATAGATGCTGTGATGGGCAGTAAGAAGCTAGTTCGCGTATAAATTAGCATTTTTGGAAATTTGTAGTGACATGGATGATGATTTAGGACGGAAACGAGCGCGTGAAATTTTATAAACAGAGCTTTGGGAGTTTGGATATCATGAAAAAAGGACAAAGCGTATATTTTCAAAATAAAATTATTTGTTTTGTTGAACTATTAATCAATCCCTGTATGGTGGCTATAATTTTCCTTCTTCTTATGATATTTATTCCCACCCAAAAATGCGTTAAATTAGTGTTTAAATATGGAACTTTCGACGCTCATAACTTTAAAATATTTTTTTCCTTTTTTTTCCATATAGTGCTAGATAATGATGAGACAAATTGATATATTTTTTTGTATTGAACCTATATCCAACAACCTAAGTCAAACAGTGGAGTAATCGCCAGACTACGTTTGTATGGGAGAATGATCGACTAGTGCAAACTTAAGTGTGCATTTGTGAAATCAAAATCCGAATCATAAAGAGTACACCGAAAACAACTAAACCAAAACTCTCACACTACAATATAAAAATATTATATCACGCTGACGAATTCAGAGCCACTACCTACTTATTAACGCAACCGCTAAACATAACAATAACACAGTCCCTATTAAAATGGTCTTAGAGCCATCAGAACCCACACAACCCTCACCCGAACCCGTTTTTTCAATTTTATAACAAGATTCTTATAAGTTTGACGGCGAGATTCGTTTCTTACTTTAATTGTTTGTTCCCCCCCCCCCTCTCTCCCGAGCGATATTGCATTTCTACTGGAAGTACTTCTGATGGAATATTAATCCTTTCGAACTCGAACCGGCTTGAGATCATTGTTCTATGAGGGATGGAGACAGAAATACCCCCAGATAGGTCTGTCTTTCTTTAGCAGGGGATGATAAGTGTGATGTTTTAGGAAGTTGGGATCGTCGGCGGTCTGGTTAGCATGGATTTTCTTGTTAACGTATAAGTTATGGAGGGTAACTTCAGATGGGAGCGGATAACTTAAGGTACAATTGTGGCGATTCTCTGGAAGATATTTTGACTTAACGATGCGGATTTGTAGTGAAAAATTGGTGTGATGTTTGGTTTAATGGTTGGTTTTAGAAGTATGTTTCCACCTTAATACCATAAGGTCGAAACATACTTCTAAAACGCGATGCCACCCGACGCCATCCAACGCATTGCAGTACTAATCAATCCCATATATTTAATATGGTTAGAAACACATAGACAACACGCCATGTGAACAAACGCACTCCCATGCGGTAACATCCAGTCGGTCTGAATCGAAAAGCTTTGCACGCAGTGTGTTTCTATTTAACACCCGACGCCAAGCGTCAGTCAGTCTGGAACATGCCTGGTATAAAAATATGTTTGTTACTTTTTATTTAAAATGATGGACGAACAATTCATAGAATTAGTGAAACGGTACTCAGTAATATATGATATGAGTTCAGGCCAATACCGTGATTATTAGAATAATACTAGAAACGAAGCTATGATACTAGCGAAGCGTGTTGTAGCATCACGTGGCGTGTTGTATATGTGCACGATTCGCATCGGGTGTCAACAGGTCACGTCGCGTCGGGTTTTAGTAATATGTTTCCACCTTACTCGTGTCTAAAAGTGGCATGCATCATTTTTATCTAACCGATTTTGCAGTAGCTGCGCAGAGCCTCACTTGATTTTTTTTATTTTTTTTATTGTCGATAGGCTCGCGTTTGACCACTATCTCGCCTGATGGTAAGCGATCATATGGCCTACGGTGAAGCACACTTGCCTAGAAGTAACCTATTCACTCTTGACTTAAAGACCTCAAGGTTGTAGCTATCAGGGAACAAAGACTTCGGAAGGGAATCCCACTCCTTAGCTGTGCGCACAATGAATGTATTAGCAAAACGCTTTGTGCGTATGGGTGGGATGTCCACCATGTACCGATGGCGCATGGCCGTACGTCTTGAAGTCCGATGATGGAAAGGGCTAGGCGGAATCAAATTGTGCAGTTTGCAATTAGATTGTGAATGCATAATAACTTTATATATTCCTTCAATTATCATCATCGCTTAGTCGATAAACTTCCACTGCTGGACGTAACCTTAACAAGCAATGCTACAGCTACTATTTCCCACTGAAAACTGGCTAACTAACTATCAGGACGTGAAAGCAGCATTTATAATTTGAACGTTTCTGTTATTCACGACATTTACGTTCGTATTACTCGAGAAAAAGTATTGAAACAACCTGTCTGTATGTCATAATATCTTTAATTTCAATGTTCGAATCATGCATTTTACAACTTGCAACCAACATATCACAGACAGCTAATTGAATTATACAAATGTGTATCTAGATACTCACTTACTCATGATCGTGACACACTTAGCTCCAGACGCCATGCTACCATTACTACACTATTACCAGTTATGTGCGTGCACAGCTGTGCCCGATTCCTTAATTGTTCGGTCGTAATGCCCTATGTGCTTGGGATTCGGACTCTGATGCACAATATTACATCGTTCAGGCGTTCATAATGGAACACGCGTGAGACTAAACTGTTATTATTGTAATACAAAGTTGGGAAGATACGAAAAATGTAGTGATAATAGCTCTAATCTTAGACATCTGTAAGAAACCTGCCCCCGTACCCGACGTGTCAAAACTAACATAGTTCGACTGTACACAAGTAAAATTTCAAAATTTAAAAACCCCCGACAAAAACAACAACAACAACATCTTGCAAAAACACCCCAATTCAAACAGTAAAACGCCCATAACTTTTGAACAGCTGAACCGATTTTATTCAAACATAGCTAAGAACACTCTCGGCAAAATCACCTTTCAAACAAAAAATAAATTAACCCTAGCATCTAAATAGTTAAAACGCAAGTAAAAGCGCTCTGAAGACGGTACCCTGACCAAAAAATCGGCATGAGATATGAGCATTCCTATTGGTCTAGCGGCACTGGTGGCGCATGAATTACAGCAGTGAAACACGCCCAGATTTTAGAATAAAATCTTTATAAAATCGAATTTTGAACTTTTTAACCGACTTTCCAAAAAAAAGGAGGTTATCAATTCGACTGTATTTTTTTTTATTTTTATGTTTGTTACCTCAGAACTTTTTACTGGGTGGACGGATTTCGATGATTCCTTTTTTATTTGAAAGCTGGTGCTTTTCATGTGGTCCCATTTAAATTTCATCAAGATCTGATTAAGAACTTTGGAGATATACATCGGAACTCTTCAATAAATGACTGCAAATCACTCGGGATAGCTGCAATCGCATGTCTGTTTATTGTTTTTACCATTACATAACATAACATCACACTAGTACGCTCTAAAGAGGGTACGCAGGTGAGAACAGTTAACCCTGGTATACTCTCATTCCACCGGTTTTGTTTAAGTTTCATGATATTGGGATAATCAATTCTGGCTTCACTTTGGACATTATAGGTACCTTACCTATAGAACTGGTCCATTGTGTACCACAACTAAAAAGTGAAAAATAAAAAAAACTTTTTACAGAAAATACAACCGACTTCCAAATAAAAAAACTACAAAGTGAAAAATAAATTCAATTTCGGAAGTCGGTGTCAAAAAACGAAGAAACGAAAACAGGAACACCGACTTCCGAAATTGAATTTATTTTTCACTTTGTAGTGTTTTGAAAAAAAAGGTACTACAAAAATGTTCGTTATTAAATTGTCTATCCATTAGTGTTAGTACAAAAAATAACTATTGAACACTTTACGAGGAGATGCATAATATCAATAATTATTTCTCATTTTTATGTTTTTTTGGAAGGAGATTAGTGAAATATATACAACATTAAAAAAAAAACTAAATCTACCATTTTAGAATCAATATTAAGTAGAAATTAAATGTATTTTTATTAATTGATATTTCTGTTTAACCCCCGCCGGAAAAAGAGGGGTGTTATAAGTTTCACGTGTGTTGCTGAGTATCTGTGATCGGTTCAGCCGTTCAAAAGTTATGGGCGTTTGACTGTTTGAATCGGAGTGTTTTCGCAAGATAAATGTGTCGGGGGTTTTTTAAATTTTGAAATTTTACTTGTTAAGTAACGCTAACGAGTAGATAGCTCCTAAAAACAGCACAAAAAACGGCTTGCGCGGCGTTTTGCTCGGGGTACCGCCTTAAGTATATGTATTACCACATTTATATTCTTCCCATTCTATACCTTCGGCATATCTCATTGTACGGAATTTTCCTTTTCCAAGATAAGCTAAACATCGAATAATACTTATTCGAAATGTATTAGCATCCATTGATACCCTTTACACTTGATAGCACGCAAATTGAGTTCTGGAACGACTCATTGTTGAGGCAATGGGTAAGGAATCGACCATCGCAACGTAATCATGATTTGGATATAAACATTTTACGGCTAAGAGCCGTTTTTCTCCTTTCTTTGCGTTAGAAAATGTGGCTTTTTCCCCTAAGTGAAATAATTGTGGGAAAAATCGACACGTTATTATATCCTAACATTATGAACGTTTTCCTCAACAAGGTTTAAGCAGAAATGAATAGGATAGATACTGTTAATCCTCCAATATACAGGGTTTAACAGAAAGGTGTGTTGATATTTTAAAGACTAGACTTTTTTTGTTAGACTTCTGCCCATGTAAATTAACTACTTTCTCCAAGGAAGTCATGGCGAACTCCCAAAAAAAATATTGTATCTCGTATACAAATTTTGATCATTACAACGTAAAACACTAAAAGATATTACAGAACCTATGTACACCACTATTTCACCCGTAAGTTCCATGTGTAATAGTCAAGAGGGACTGGTTATAAGTTTGAAGTGTGTACCTTTGTGTTTGTGAATTAATGTATTTGTGTATCTGTCTGTGAGTGGCATCATAACTCCTAAGCGGATGAACCGATTTTGATCTCGTTTTTTTTCTGTTTGAAAGGCGACTGTATCTCGATACAGTCGCCTTTCAAACAAAAGTGTTCTTAGTTAGCTATGTTTTATGAAAATCGGTTCCGCCGTTAAAAGTTATGGGGGTTTTACTGTTTGAATAGGGCTGTTTCCACAAGATATCGTGTCATAATTACGTGTTCAATAGATTTTCGATCGAAACGTGTCTACTACTGGATAAATTATGTAGTATGAAATTAAAATATTTCTCTTTTCTTACTATTTTCACAATGTGCCCATTCTTGACCTAGATCATGCCTGATAAAATACTATGGATAGTCTACGATGTAGCGGATTATCCTAGAAGCTGCCAGTTCACTGTTGCTTCGAAGGCTGACGTGGGTCAGTAAGGCTGGAAAAGAGTTTTAGAGGGTTCCGTATCGGAATTGCCCAAACGAAACCCTATTGCTATCACTCACGTGTCCGTCTGTCTGTCACACAATTTAGTTTCGCAGATTTTTTTTACTTCCCATTGACCTATAAACTTAAAAGGTGATAATAATAGGGGTTAAAGTATGAAATTGCTGTTTTATTGTAATAGGTACGAGTACTTCGAATTGACATGGAACCTTCACGGTTTGAGATTTTCGAGTGAAACTTTTTTCACATGGTATCTTTGAAGTTCTTTTAAAGATTGTGCAACATTCGATTTTCGACTTTCAGTTGTTTTTTTATTGAGCTTAGACAAGAAAGATGGATACTCCGAAAATTCGAGTGATTTTTGAATACGAGTTCCGACGCGGAACTAACACGGCAGAATCTGCTCGCAATATCAATATTGCGTTTTAAGGCGCCGATTCCCTTGAGTAGCTGATTTTAAAATGAGAATCACGTCTAAACGGCTACTCGTAATTTATTGGAAAAAATATATGTTATATAAGACCATTTTCTTAATAATTTCATCTGAGCAAATTTTGAGTTTTATTCGTATAACATAGTGTAATTAATTTGTAAAGTTATGTCTAAAACGGACAAAAACACGACAATCACAACAAAACCGCTGGGCGTATTTTGATGAAATCGACACCATATCAATGACAATTTAATTATCTACATTTTGATCTGAAGCTTTTTTTTTTAAAGTCATAGAATAATAAGAAAAGTACAAAAAACTACTAAATTTCGGGTCGCGCGGGTGAGAAACGAGTGCGCGTTTTGTTCCCTCAAGGTCGTTGGCGTTAGTCGTCGTCTTAAGAGGGAACTGCTAATGAATGCATCGTGCCATTTTGGTTGAAACGCTTTCGTGATGGAAACTTTGATTTGAAGAACGAACCACGTGGAAGACCGCCCACACAGGTGAATAACAATGAATTGAAAGAGTTGGTGGAAGCCGATCCGAGCCAAACTACCGAGGAATTAGCGGCATGGTTTAACGTTACCTTACCAACAATATTGACTCATTTGCGTCAAATCAATAAAATAAAAAAATATGAAAAATGGGTGCTTCATGATTTGACTGATCTGCAGAAAGAAACGCGTGATGAAACTTGTGTTGCCTTGTTGAATCGATACAGAAATGAAGGAATATTGGATCGAATTGTGACATGTGATGAAAAGTGAATTCTTTGCGAAAGCGTTAAGCGAAAAATGCAATGGCTGACCCCAGGTCAAACGCCGCAACAGTGTCCTAAAGCTATGGCTTTCTCCGATCTGGTCAAGCAATAACGGCAGATGTCTACTGTGCCGAACTCCGAACAATGATAGCAAAACTAGCGGTGAAACAGCCCCGACTCATGAATAGATCTTCACCATTATTGCTCCATGATAACGCGAGACCTCATACAGCACGAGAAACCGTTTTAAGCTTACAGGAACTGTAATTAGAAACCATTCATCACCCTCCGTATTCGCCAGACCAAAGGACTACCATTTTTTTCGTGATTTGGTCAATTTTCTACGCGTTAAAAAGTTTTCTTCTCAGGAGGCAGTAGAAAATGCTTTCACACAGTTTGTCGAATCTAGATCACCGGAGTTTTATCGCAAAGGCATAAATTACCTTTCTATTAGATGGCAGCAATGTATAGATAATAATGGTAATTATTTTGATTAAATAAATATGTTAATTAAATAAAAAAAACAGTACAAATCGGCAATTTTATACTAAACCCCTAATATTTATTATTACGTATATTTTACTAATACCAATAAATTGATAAATCAGATTTTTCTTTGGTATAAAACCCTTAAACCTACAAAGTCCGACGCGCACTTGGCCGGTTTTTGTATGTTTTTTTTTTTATATTTTTCTACTCATCCGAGTTTCATAAACTTGAATCGCCTCTGCTTTTCATGTGAGCAGCCATCATTTTCCTGGCAGTGTAACTGACGGTCGTGTTCCGGATTCAAACCGTGCAGTGTTCGATCAGTGTAGGTCACACGTTCCCGTGCGGAACCAACCGTGCGATTCCAACAAAAAAAGAATTGAAAACGCACGCTATTGTTTGCGGGATCAAACGTTTTTCTTTTGAAAGAGATTTCTGAAGTTTGTGGGACAATGTGCTGGTTATAATGGCTTTTAGGCAGTAAGTAGCTAAGTAACATGGGCAATTATTTGTCGGGGATATAATACCGTCTTACAAACGGGTTTATCCGCTTAACGATGTTGGAGTGTATAAATGAAGTTAAGGTTTTTTTTTTCATTATTATTTTATAGAGAAAAGCTTACAACAGCTTTAAACTCATGGCCCAGTATTTTTATTCAATAAGTCAGTCAAGCCTTCATCAGTTATTTAATCAGACTTTTGGATTCAGGCCTAAAAAATAACAATAACAATTGTCTTCTCAGTCCCATAAAATCTCTAAACTAAGCAACGGATTAAGTTTCCAAATTCAAAAACTTCAAATCAGCAGCTTAAAGTTGGGAACAAATTATCGGACGCGGCTTACGGACGCGACAAAAAGCTTCAAGCTGGGAACAAATTATCGGACGCGGCTGACGGACGCTACTTACAGCCGCGGCTGATATGTGTGCACAGTCGTATGGGACGCGGCTGCCAGATCTCGATCAGACGTCCGAACGCCCAAGGTCACGTCCGCGACTTACGTCCGATAGTTTGCACAATGTAATGTACATTCATTACCTAGATACTCTATAAGTCGCGGCTGTCAGTCGCGTCCGTAAGCCGCGTCCGATAATTTGTTTCCAGCTTTACTGTTCAAAGATTTTTATGAATAAGGGAATGTATGAAACTAAATAAGCCTGACACACATATAAAACATGTCAATATTCAGGAACAAGCTATGAATGTCAAAGTGACGTTGTAACATGATATTTGTCACCTCCACGCGTCGCAATAACCGCTTTCCTCCCTGTGAAAGTGTTTGACGTGAATATCATAATATTATCATAGGTGATACGAATGAACGATGTTCTTCGGTATTCATTGTTCCATGGCAGGCATTTTTTAGAGCTGGTTAAGGTGCTATTGGATATGATAAATTTTTATAGAATAGAATATGACTCAAAATTGTTAGTAAAACTTACAACTATGATAATAACCACTGATGCTAAACAAATAACAACAAAACAAAACATATAATACAAAAAGCAAAAAGTATAATTGAAAACTGTAATCCGACGACGGGTTTTTTTTTTTTTTTTTTTATAACCTATAGGCTCGCGCTTGACCACAATCTCACCTGATGGTAAGCGATGATGTGGTCGACGGTGAAACACGCTTGCCTAGAAATAACCTATTCACTCTTGACTTAAAGACCCCTAGATTGTAGCTATCGGGAAACACAGACTCCGGCAGGGAATTCCACTCCTTAGCTGAACGCATAATAAAAGTGTTCCCAAAACGTTTTGTGCGTATGGGTGGGATGTCTACCATGTATCGATGGCGCATCGCCGTACGTCTGGTAGTCCGATGATGGATCGGGCTAGGTGGAATTATATCGTGCAATTCCATCGCACACTCCCCGAAATGTAACCGATAAAAAACCGACAGGCTGGCAACTCGGCGACGATGTTCAAGACTATGGAGCTTTGACTTGACCAGCGCTTCATCGCCGATGAGCCTCTTGGCTCGCTTTTCGATCGACTCTAGTGCGTCAAGCTGGTATTTGGCTGATCCGTCCCAGAGATGAGAACAGTACTCCATGCATGATCGAACTTGTGCTTGATACAACTTGAGGAGCTGTTCTGGCGTGAAGTACCATCTCACCTTTGCAAGGATCCCCAGCTTTTTGGCAGCCAGCTGAGCCTAAGCCTCAATGTAAGGGCCAAAATTGAGAGTAGATGTCAACGTAACGCCAAAAAGCTCAAGATGGTCAGTTATTGGCACGGTCGCATCTCGGAAAGTTGGATCTGGGTAAAATTGGCTCTTTTTAGCGGAAAAAAAGACACGCCTGGGTTTTAGCAGCATTAAACCTGACCAGATTGGCATCGCCCCATTCGGAGACTGCCTGCAAGGACAGGTTCAAGCGCTCCACCATGGCCTCCCGGAGAGACCGGATCTGAGGCCCGGTAGCACGAGCGTTGGACAAGTATCTCTCAGCAACAGTGCTGTCGTCTGCATACCCAAAGGTGCCGGGTTTTAGCAGATCGTTAATATGCAGCAAGAAAAGTTGCTGAGAGTACCGACCCCTGAGGGACCCCGGCATTGATATCCAATTGGTCCGACGAGCAGCCATCGATAACCACTCGAATGGACCGATCTCTCAGGAAGTCTGCAATCCAATCACACAGACCACCGGGCAAACCGAATGAAGGAAGCTTACCAATAAGGCTTTCGTGCCAGACCCTATCAAAAGCCTTCGAGATGTCGAGGGAGACGGCAAGCGCTTCCCCGTGGCGATGGCCTCACTCCAGATGTGAATGGCATACGCTAGAAGATCCTCAGTAGACCGATTTCGGCGGAAGCCGTATTGGCGGTCACTAAGGATATCGTTAGTTTCTAGGTATGCCAGGAGCTTCGTGTTAAGTACACGCTCCATACTCTTACAGAGTATGGACGTTACAGAGATGGGTCTGTAGTTGGCCGGGTCAGCTCGACTACCCTTCTTGGGCACGGGCTGTACGTTAGATAGCTTCCAAGCATTCCGCACTTTTCCAGTCTCATACGAAAGGCGGAATAGGCGTGTCAAGATCGGAGACAGTTCAAGCGCACAGGTTCTGAGAACTATTGCTGGTATTCCGTCCGGGCCACTAGCCTTGTTCACGTCGAGGTTGCGCAGTACCTTACGGACGTCCTTTTTATGGATACGAATGTCCGACATACTCGTCTCGCATCCATCAGGATAAGAAGGGGGCCACGCGTCACCAGGGTTCAGACGTGAAGATTCCGCAAAAAGAGAGGCAAATAAATTTGCCTTTTCCTCAGCGTAGTGGGCCAGCGACCCGTCGGGCTTCAGCAGTGGTGGTAGTGAGGGACGGCGAAGTTGGACTCGACCGACTTAGCCAGGGACCAAAACGCAATACTACCTGCTGGGTAAGAAGCAAGTTTGGCCCCTATTCGGCCAATGTGTTCGAACCGAGCCCTTCTCAACACCTTCTTGCAGGACTTGGCAGCCCTGTTGTAGGCTTTCTTCCTTTGACCCACGTCACTCGCTTTGCGCGAACGAGCGTCAACCCATCCCAGGTACGCCTCATGTTTAAGCGCGTCGGCGCGATGACATTCAGCGCCAAACCATGGCCGGTCAACATTGGTCATTGTTACGTCAGAAAACGGAATGTAGTACTCCATTCCCTGACGCAACACATCCGTCACGTTGTCCGCGCACGCCGAAGGATCATCCGAAGAAACGCAAGTAGGCTGCCAAGGATAACATGCGAAGAAAGATCGCATGCCATCCCAATCTGCTGACCTGTACCGCCAAACCCGCCGCGTGCCTCTTGGGCTGGGATCGGGCGGGGAGTAGACGGACACGGACTTCACCAGACAATGGTCGGAACTACCCAAAGGTGAAGTTATCGACACAGAGTATCGGTCTGGCTCTGTTGTCAGCAGAAGGTCCAAGCAATTGGCCGTGTGCGAATCAACATCCGGCACCCTCGTTGCCCCCTTGACCAGCTGGGTAAGGTTAAGCGCAAGTGCAAGCTTACGCATCTCCCGTCCAGCATGGTCAGTGCACTGGTATGGGAAGAGCCACTCCTGGTGGTAGGCATTAAAGTCCCCCAGTAACACTAATTGTGCGGAAAGGCACTAATCAGCCGCCTCACTGAGGTACTCTGTGAGCCTGGTTGTCTCCTGATCTCCGCTGTGCGAGCGGTAGACACAGGCGTAGATAATTTTATCCAGACCTGTGTCCACTAGAGCCCACAGCGTCGAAAATCTTGGGTCCTCAAGGTTACGGAGACGCCGATAGCAAGTGTCGTCACGGGCGTACATACACACTCCCGCGCGCGGTTTATAATTGTGCTCCAGGGTAAACCCTGGGTAAGATAGGTACGACGCGTCTGACGGACTCGCTATCTGCGTCTCCGTAAGGAAAAACAGCGCTGGTTTTTCAGTCTCCAGGTGGTAGTGGACTGCAGAGAGATTTGAGTGCAGACCTCTAATGTTGGTGAGGTGCACTTTGTAGGGGAGGGGGTGCAGCCGCTGTTTATATCCTGTATTCTTTTTCCTTGGAATTTTAATTTAAAGAAGAGTGAATTGAGGAGAGGAGTAGGAAGTGAGACGAGGTTCCACGCTGCTAACCTACAGACACGCACTGAAAGGACGCCATCATTGGGGCACTAGCCCGGAGACTGCGGGGACGCCCGAGCCCCCCCGGAATGTCGATCGGGCCCTCCCTTCTGGTCGCCAACAAGCACGATAGTGCATTCTATTTTTTTTTTTTTTTTTATTATTAATTATAGGCTCGCGCTTGACCACTATCTCACCTGATGGTAAGCGATGATGTGGTCGACGGTGGAGCACGCTTGCCTAGAAGTAACCTATTCACTCTTGACTTAAAGACCCCTAGATTGTAGCTATCGGGAAACACAGACTCCGGCAGGGAATTCCACTCCTTAGCTGTACGCATAATAAAAGTATTCTCAAAACGTTTTTTGAGAATACTTTTTTTTTTCCGGGATTTTTCGACAGTTGGCGGGGCAGCCTTTCATGTGTGGCTGGCACACTACTTGGGCCCCCAACTACCTGCGGTCGGCCAGCAGTGCACCGTGCCTCGGATCCCGCTACCCTCCGCGACTAGTCCCCCGATACGCCCATAACAGCGCGCGCCAGGCTGGTCTGCTTGCAGTGAAACAGCTATCTCGACCCAACTCCTCTAGATGGCTACACTGAGCATCGTACCGGAACACGGCCAGGCCGCTTGGCGGTACGTCTTTGCTCAGTGGGTGGTCACAAGCCTTCGGCCGAAGCCTACCACCAGTTGTGTCACCTGATTTGCACCACCCGGGGACCACGTGTAGGGAATCTAAGGGTACTCTCCTACGGACGTGGGTGACTCGGCCCCCAAAAAGGGTTTTTTTAGCCCGGCCATAATACGAATCGATCATCAAAATCAGTTGAATAGTTTATGGGCTACGGAGTAACATACGTAAATATAAAAAAACATACACAGACTGCTAAAATCTTGACCCTTCCTTTTGGCCTCGCTGTAGTCGGGTAAAAAACATAGTTGATCACAGTTTTTATTTTATTATTGTTGATTGGCTCTCGCTTGGTCACTCTCTCACATCTTATCTGATCTGATGGTAAGCGTCGTACGGTTATTCTGACTTATTTTTTTTTAAATCTGTTTGCCCTATTACATTTATACATTCTGCCAAACGGTAAAACAGTTTGTTGAGAGTAGGGTATCCTCGAGGATGCCCTCCGTCTAGGTTTATCGGGTGGTTTTAGCAGGCCCCTACCGACCGAAATCCCATAGTTCCTCCCGCTACCATCAGCCGTGGGCTCGGGATACCCAACTTGTCGGCCTTATGGTTAGCCAAAGAAATCACTGAGCATGGTATCCCAGCAGAACAACTGCAAAACTCAGTAATTACTTATTGTGTTTTTCCTTAAGGAATTTCTAAGTGGCAGTCATGAGTCCAAATTTATACCAGCGTGATGGATAGCCATCAAGCCATCAGCTCTTTAATCATAACTGGCTAAATCCGTGGGGCGAAGTAGTGTCACTATAGTACGAATATTTGTAATGAATCTTACAACAGTGATATCCAAGAGATGGCAAGTATGTTTTCAAGTCAACAACCCGTAAAAGATTGGCAACATATAAGCAAAAGCATGTCAATCAAAAATTAAAACCTATTACTCGGTGGTAACCTACATCAATTGAGTCCTTATCCTATATGTCTGTCAACAGATACCAGCAAAGCGAAAACTCCACGTGCGAAACATCAAAAGCAATCAATTAAATGAAATAGGATAATTCTACTATTCACTAATAATTTTCTTAATGGCTGCCGGTTGACAAACCAGATAAAAGGCCACAAAACGTCAAGTTAAGCATATACACGTGTATAACGTTTTGAGGTGTTGACTGAAAAATTGTTAAGATACAGGGTTGGATAAACTTGTTTTGACTTAAACACATGTAAGAAAATTTGGCCTTAGATAGAAATTGTTTTTAATTGCCTCAAAACACCGGTATTTTTAATTGTTTTGTAAGAGATAACATTAATTAGGGGTTTTGTTTGATACACCGAATTTAGGTGCCATTTTTAACCGACTTACCAAAAAGAAGAAGGTTCTATGTTCGACTTCTTGTATGTTTTTTTAAAATGTTTTTCACCGATATCTCCGTCAATTGTAGACAGATTTTGAAAATTCTTCCTTTTTGTTTGAAAGAGTATATTCTGATATTGGTCTTAATTTGGTGAAGATCTGATGAAGAACTTCGGAGATATACAACAGAACTCTTCAATAAATAACGGCAAATCTCTCGGGATTGCTGCAATCGCGTGTTTGTTCATTGTTTTTACCATTTCATAACATAACATCACGCCAGTACGCTCTAAAAGGCTACGCAGATGTGTACAGTTCACCTTGGTACACTCTCATTTTACCGGTTATGTTCAGTTTCATGATGCAGGAGCTCGTGGCTAAATAATAACAGCCGCACGGGTCGATCTTCAAGGTTAAGCAACGCTTGACGAGGTCGGAGATTTATATTATATATATATATGTATATACATATACAATAATTGCTCTTGTATATGTATATATAATTTAAAGTTTGCATTCGTTTTTTGTTTGGTTTTGGTTGTTTGGATTTGATATTTGTTACATTTTTAAATATTTGTCAATAAAAAAAATTAAAATCACCTCTTAAAACCCTTTATTTTGATACCCCACACGATGGGATTGGAAGAAAAAAAAATTTGGGCCCCCACAATATGGCACCCAAAATCCGCCATTTTTCTATTATCCAATTTTAATGTAGCCTATGACACTCACAGGGTTAAGACGCATCGATTGACGTATGAATCATCAAAATCGGCCAACGCGTTTGGTCTCTGGAACGCCACATAGGAACAAACATACATACATACATACATACATAGACTGATAAACACATTACCCTCCTTCGGCAGTCGGGTAAAAAGTAGTATGCCACCGGAATCGGGTACAGGGTCCACGCTACCGGTGGTCATGGCTCCTGAGAGAGGAACCTCCTAAAGATACGCGCCTTATCCAGGAGTACCACTTTCAGCATCAAGCCCTTGATCCAACTGTCTAACGAGAGCCTCCTCAGGTGTTCATCGAGGTTCTTGGCTATTATGCCATTGGCCGTGTTGTCCCACTGCAGGGCAAAGGCCTCTCTTCCCTCCTTTCACTTCTTTCAGTCTATTACGATAGCATGCCAATCTTTTAAAAAGGTATCCAGCTCATCCCGCCATCTCTTTCTGGGCCTGCCGCGTTGTCCTGTTGGTTTGTATTACTGTATTATAAAGGTTTTTGTCCGCCACTGATACGATGGATGTAAACCCAATAAAAGTTAGTCCGACCACGGAATCGAACCAGAGACCTCACGCTCAGCACACACATGCGATCGCGAGACCAGGGATTGTGGGCAATATTTAATCGCATAATATAAACATAAGATACAATAATATGATAAACCATGTACCACGCTAGTATTTATTTAGTTACTCTTCATTCGGCAAATAAGGATTAATTTATTTATAAATCACTTACAAGATAATTAGTTTGCCACACCTGAAAGATCATAATTGATACTGTAATTATCTTAAATTATTAATCAAACATTTAAAAACATATTAAACTAAGTGTTTTTAACAGCTGAATTGTTCTAGATATCTGCACGATTTTCATTGCACGCGTGTCTAAACATTTTCGTCACGCAGCTGTGTGTGTTGTTGCATTTTCAACCCTATTGCAAGTTTGTTTCATCATCAGCCTTATAATTTCCCCACTGCTGGGGCACAGGCGTCCTCCCTGTGATAGAGGTAATGGGCCTTAATCCACCACGCGGGCCCAATTGGCGAATGTCACATATCTTCGAATTTTTGATTCTAGGATATGCCGGTTTCCTCACGATGTTTTCCTTCACCGTTTTAAGAGCAGTATTGATGAAATAATTTAAACAAAGTAAAGCGCCTGCCTGGGTTCGAACTCACGACCTACGGCACGTAAGTCGGCAGGTTTATTTGGAATTGGTAGGTCCTACACAATCGTTTGCTAATCGCTCGCTGTTTGTCGAATGCACTTATTAAAAAAAAAGACCAAATACTCTAAAACTTTTGTATTGAAGAGCAATTATTGCGCAAAAATAGCTATCGTTTTGCCCTTGCAAAAGATACGTAATAAGCCTGCTGGACCGTAACCCCTGGTCCACCACTGCTCAGGTTCAACACTCTGCAGGTTTGTTTACAAATACGAATCTCTCATGCACAAAACTGGCTGTCAGTAGACGATGCAAATATCTGTTCTGTGTCAAGCCGATATACTGCTTCTGGGCACTCCTTTGCATGACTTAGAACAAGATATTCGAAATACGAAGGGATGGAAAACATTTTATACACGTTTTGTATACGATTTATGACAAAATACATTTGTTATTGACCTGTATTATGGCTAGACAAGCTGTGTGACAAAAAAAAAAAAAATTATCAAATAATCTTTCATACGAAAGACGAATAGGTATTAAAAAGTCACTCCTTAGTGTGTTCATTTTCGTTGTATACCGTATAAATTATAGAAATTTTGCGCGAAATGCCAGGTTACTAGATCCAGTGGTTTAGGTTGAACGTTGCCTGGCAGGGATTTTAAGTATAATTGCTATAAAGATTGTTATAAAGATATGATTTAAAATAGCATGTTATGCGTTAGGTTCGTAAAATTGGATTTGAAAACCTTAAGTGTGTTAAAGTATATCAATTATATTATTATATCATTTGCTTACTAATGTATAACCGATCGTGCCAACAACCTCATTACGGATGCTAAAATATAATTACTTTGCTCCACAAACTACAAGGCAATTTTGTAATCAATCAAAGGTATAAATACTTTATTTTTCACACTTGAACTTTTCAGTCGTTTCAATCACGGTCAACATACTCGTGTACTCTAACAAAAAAAACATAACCCTTTCTTTGCAGTCGGGTAATAATAGGTCTCATTTTAAAATCTAGTACGGCCATTTTTTCTCATAATAAATGTTGCAGCAATTAAAACTATAGCAATAACAATGAATTGGCAAACAATATTATTTTTCTTCTTGATTTTCGGGTCTGTGTTGGCACAAGAAGCGCCAGTTTTGTATGATGCTTACTTCGGCAAGCCAATCACAGATAAACGGAACGACTTCCTAGCGGGCGTCGTCAATGGAACAAGGTTAGTGCTTTTTATACTGCACTAGTGGCTCACCGCAACTTTGCCTGGGTCATAATAAATTAACTTTAACTCTGGAACAGGGTTCCCCTTGGCATAAAAAAAGCTAAGAGTAAATTTTCATTTAAGCGTAAAATCCGGAACTATTACTTGTCCTCTCTTACATAGCTCGGTCTTCGTCATATATATTATATTTAAATTTCTGTTTCGTTTAGAATATAGTATTTATCATAATATTTATTAGTCTATTGTTTCAGAAATTATTTATGTATTTTATTAGTTAGATAGTTTAATAACCAATTTTAATTATTGTTCATTTTTATTTTGGACTCCTACCACTGTTGTGTTCTTTTTAACCCAAAGGTTGACTGGTAGAGAATGCCTTTTTGCATTAAGTCCGCCTATGTATTAACTTTTTAGTCATCATTTTCGAATTAACTTATTTTGGAATGAGGTGATTTCAATTAATTATAAGGTAATCAATTGAAATCACCTTATTACAAAGCCTTTATTTTGACACCAACCCGTGTTTAACTAAAAAAAAATGGGGCCCACACACAATATGGTTTTAGACCTGGCCATAGTACTGTAACAACTCTTGTTAAAATAACAGACAACATAAGACTGGCTATGGAGAATAAATCTCTAACTGTATTGGTTTTACTGGATTTCAGCAGTGCCTTCAACTCAGTTGACTTTGACATTCTCCTAGGAATCCTTTCCACCCTTAATGTCTCTGCTCCAGTAATTGAGTGGTTCAAATCTTATCTTCGGGGCCGTTCGCAGTCTTTTCAATCTGATGAATGTTCCTCTAAATGGTGTGAATTGACTGCGGGCGTCCCTCAGGGTGGCGTCCTCTCTCCTCTTCTCTTCTCAATTTTTATAAATGCTATCACTAAGGTCCTTTCTTCTAACTATCATCTCTATGCAGACGACTTGCAGTTGTATCGTCATTTTAAAGTAGCAGACCTCATTGGGGCTGTGGCTGCCATCAACAGTGACCTTGAAAATATTAACCAGTGGGCTTAATCCTACGGACTATTACTAAACCCAAACAAATCGCAAGCGTTCATTGTTGGTGGTAGATACATGCTCAACCTATTGGATCACCGGTGTCTCCCGCCGATAGTGTATGATTCAGTGCCCATAGATTACTCCAAAACCGCAAAAAATTTAGGCGTTCATATGGACACTAACCTCTCTTGGGAGGTCCATATTGCAAGTGTGAGTAAGAGGGTCTTTTACTCCTTTCAGTCCCTTAAACGTCTCCAAAAATTCTTACCATTTCATACTAAGGTCACTCTTGCGCAATCCCTTCTTCTACCGCTCATAGACTATGCGGATGTCTGTTTTCTAGATGCTACGGAGGTACTCCTTAACAAACTCGAGCGACTGCAGAACTTGTGCATCCGCTTTATTTTTGGTCTCCGCAAATACGACCACGTGTCGGAGTTTCGGAACAGATTAAAGTGGCTGCCAATTCGGCGTCGTCGGGATACCCATATCCTATCCCTTCTCTATACTATCCTGCACAATCCTAATTCCCCTCAATACCTTCGTGAACGCTTTGAATACCTCGTGCCGAGAGGTAAACCCTGTCGCACTGCCACTTCTCTTCTCCTTCGTCCTCCGCGACACACTTCCAGCCGCTATGATGGCTCTTTCTCTGTTACAGCAGTGCGTCTCTGGAACTCTCTCCCACACTCCATACGCGACAGCCCTTCTCTGGAGGTCTTTAAGAGGATGATTAAAGATCATTACCTAACACAATGACATAATATTATTATTTATATATATATATATATTTATTTATTTATGTACGTACGTAGTAAGTATATTTATGTTTTAATTAAATTCGTCATAGGTTATTTTAATATTGTACACTGGAAGCCTGCCCTCTATAATTGTAAAATTTATCTGTCACTCTAGGGTTTGCTGTAAGAGAACTCAGCATTGAGTTAAGCTCGCCTTTGTACATGTACTTTATTATCAAATGTTTGTAATGTTGTTTTTTGGTGTACAATAAAGAATTAAGAATAAGAATTAAGAATATGGCGCACAAAATCCGCAATTTATCTATTATCTAATTTTAATGTAGCCAGTAACACTCGCAAGGTTAAGACGAATCGATTGACGTAAGTATCATCAAAATCGGCCAACGCGTTTGGTCTCTAGAACGCCACATAGTAACAAACATAAATTCATACATATATAGACTGATAAACACATTACCCTCCTTCGGCAGTCGGGTATTACTATATTCTCAGCCCTTTTGAAGGAAACATTCTCTATCCAAACGAACACAGTTGCCATGTCAACAAAAATCCGGCCACGCGAGTCGCACTCGCGCACGATGGGTTTCGTACCATTATCGCAAAAAACGGCAAAAAAATCACGTTTGTTGTATGGGAACCCCACTTAAATATGTATTTAATTCTGTTTTTCGGAAATACGTCATCTGTGAAAATTTAAACTGTCTAGCTATCACGGTTCATGAGATACAGCCTGGTGACAGACAGCCAGACGGCCCACGGAGTCTTAGTAATAGGATCCCGTTTTTATCCTTTGGGTACGGAACCCTAAAATGACAATTAATGACAATAAATATCAAGCTATAGCTGTGATTGAATCGAGTGGAGGAAATAACTTAGAATAGGTATTTTAGTTAGATTTTAGCAAAAAAAAAAAGCAGGTAGAGGTTAAATTTTAGCAAAAATCATACACAAGGTCCTCAATTTGGTTAAAAATGTTACAAAGAACAATAGTTAGTTACTACGGCATACGCATTGCAATTTGCACTAATAAAAGATGACATAACTCCACCGGTTTCACCGGTAACTAGTAGGTCAACTAGACAATTAATTTTATTAGCACAAACTTCAAGGTGATAACAGGATATAAAAAAATGCATAAATTCCTTAGACATCTACAAACAAGCATAAAAATGATAATTAACGACTAGCGTACCATAGTTTGTGCAATATGATGAATTGGTGATACATTAGGTAAATTTTTTAAAGCGTAGTGATGTCATCTGTAGTAGATTTATCATTATAATTTTAGTGTATTTATACATTTTTTATCTTTTCACTGACCATACATTCAGACATTTGATAGTCAATAGTAGTACGTGTAGTACGTAGTACGTGACATTGAAGAAATTTTGGTAATTGTAGACTATATAATAACAAAATGTTTTTATCTCACTCCAGGGTAAAGGCATCTTGTCATACAGGGCAGGCACGAGAGTTAATTACCACGCTTGCTCAAGGCGGATTGGCGATTTTAAACTTATGTAAACTATAATTACAGATTTCCTCACAATGTTTTACTTCACTGATGTCAGCGATGTCCAAAATAAACTTAGAAAGTACAATAAAATGAATTGAAAAAGTCACATAGGTACTTGCCCGGATTTGAACCAACGACCTCAAGCATGAGAGCCGAGGGCTTAGCGACTGGGCCACCAAGACAATCAATTGTACACTAAATTTCGTTTAAATTTTCTTCTCAGCTTATGCACAATACCGGTTAAACCATGCACGAAAGAAGAGGGTCGTCGCCTAGACGGAACGTGCAGCAATCCCAAGTACCCCTCAAGAGGAGCTAGCATGACACCTCTCCCAAGACTTCTACCACCGCAGTTTGGACCCGGTATGTGATGGAATTTACTTGTAAGAGTATCATTGATGCGCTGAATTCTATCTGCGCTAGATATAGAGTAAAAGAAGAAACGCACGAGACTATCTAGCAGCGCTTGAATCTTTTCACTCGCTGAAGAAACGAAGTCTGTTTTATCACATTATCGTTCTGGTATCAGTTTCGTTAGCATTTTATATTAGCTGAGAGACTTGCTTAAGACGACGACTAACGCCAACGACCTTGAGGGAACAAAACGCGCCCTCGTTTCTCACCCGCGCGACCCGAAATTTAGTAGTTTTTTGTACTTTTCTTATTATTCTATGACTTTAAAAAAAAACTTCGGATCAAAATGTAGATAATTAAATTGTCTTTGATATGGTGTCGATTTCATTAAAATTCGCCCAGCGGTTTTGTTGTGATTGTCGTGTTTTTGTCCGTTTTAGACATAACTTTACAAATTAATTACACTATGTTATACGAATAAAACTCAAAATTTGCTCAGATGAAATTATTAAGAAAATGGTCTATTATAACATATTTTTTTTCTAATAAATTACGACTAGCCGTTTAGACGTGATTCTCATTTTAAAATCAGCTACTCAAGGGAATCGGCGCCTTAAAGTAAGTAACCTTAATTAAATCAACATAGGATCCATACGCAAAATATGCGTTTGGACGTGGAGTTTTGCGAATACAAACAATAGTTCCAAGTGGTATGTTACCGTCAATAAACAAACCTTTTCGAACAATCGACAATCTTTAATATTTGTAATAGTAAGTCAATATAATAACATTAACATTTGCACGACTGGAACGACGAATATAGTGTGACACTAAATAATCTCCCACCACCTTATAGCCTTATACCTATTTTCTCCCCACCTTATACCTATTTTCTAGTAAATAAAGATTCATTCATTAGATTGATGTCTATCATTCATTCATTGAACAGGCAACACGCTGAGACCAGCTAAGGACGGGTCAGAGCTCCCATCAGCTCGGCTCCTGCGAACGTCCCTGATTGCGGATGGAACCTTAACCAACCACCACTTCTCCACATTAGGCGCCCACTACATGGTGCTTACGGCTGCCGATAACGTGGATCTTCTGTACCTCAGTAAGAAACTTCATTGAATCTGCGGACGGTCGCATTGTGAGCCTTTGACTAATAGTGATCTAGATCAAGTAGTAGTACACGGCGATTATATCTACTAGATGAGACAGAAAGACAAAAAAATACTATAGTTTACCGGTTCTAAACGATATAATGTATTACTGTTATTTATCCCAAAATAAATAAAGTAGTTTACAAGTATGATAAACTAGTTAATAGCTTTCAATTGGACCGCGCCCTTAGTCTGTAGACAACCTTGTATATACATTTTTAATAGCCTATTCATCTGGGCAAAAACCTGCCCCAAGTTCGTCAAGGCAATCTTTTCGTGCACCTCCTCGTACTAGTCCAAAATTATTTAAATAGGTGTAAAATAAACATGTATCTCGATGGTATGTCACCTACAGACCGAAACCTGTAAATCCTGTAGGTGCGTTGTGAATTTGTGATCCTAGAGAAATAGTGAAATAACCCATGTACTGCTACTTTCAAGGCAGAACTTCTTACATCTTTTAATTTATTGGCAAGGCTTCTTGGTCTTTGCTTTAACTTACGGGTCTCACGGTTAAATAAATAATTCCATTAATCTACAGTCAGATATACGCAAGTCAGCGACTGCTGCCTCGGCAACACCCCTAACAGAGTGAACCCGATCTGCATCCCCATCCCTGTGCCTGGTGACGACCCTTACCTGCGCATCGCCCAGGTCAGGTGCCTTAACCTCACCAGGGTCATAACGTACCAGGACCTTGGATGTCTACCGAACAGTTTGCCTGCTGAAAGGGTAATTACTTTCTACATATTTCATCATTTTAGGTTGTTAAGCTTGCTGCAAAACTTTGGTATAATTTTACTAGTCAGGTAATGACATAAGCGATTGCAGAATATTGTTGTTCATAGACTGTAGGAGATATTTATTTCGCATGGAGAATGCAATTTAACGAGACCTGCACTCTCCTTGCAAAATAAATATCTAGATGTATTATCATCATCATCATTAACCGCAGCCTGACGTCGCTTACTGCTGGGCATAGGCCTCTCTTTCTTTGTGTCAATCACCACGCTCCTCTGCTACCCTTATCCAGGTTCTGCTCGCGATGGCAACAATGTCGTTTCCTACTCCTCCGTTATTCTTTTCTGATTAATTTCGTTGCGGGATCCAAGACAGTTAAATTCATTCTCCGGGACTTCGTCGAGCTTCATTGCCTCGGCGCTTTTCTGGTGGTCGCCACTGTTGATTCTGGCTTTCAGGAGTTGCAGTGGTTTGGGAATAGTGCGGTGGGGTTACCCAAAACGCTGCCAGATGACAAACATTCCTTCTGCCTATCCTAGATGTCACACCCTTATTTTATTAAAATCAGGAGACTATTTAGCAACTGACTAACAGACTCTTTTTAGTACCTTGCCTGGCCCAGAATTCAGCCACGGCAACGCCTTCCGCTAACGCAGTCATAAGGTCTTCACGTGAACAGACATGTACAGAACAGGATATGTGGCACAAAACGAAAGGTGGGCCATGGCCTACGAAGAGAAGCGCACAAGCATCGAGGATCGGAACCATCCGAGAACCCCCTTCTATGGAGATTGTCTTTGCTGCGGCCGACATGAGTGCGAATTCTGTTCAGAGTTTTCCATAGATAGTTGGATAGGCACTACACAAGTGGCATTCTATCATCGAAAGCGTGGCGATAGAGATTGTCAAAAAGGCAAAATTGTATGGGATTGACAAGCGATATCAAAAAATCACCTGATCAATCCCATACAATTTGATATTTGGCAACAGAGAGTTAGAATTGGAGAATACACTAGTGATGACTTACCTATTTGCTACGGCGTTCCTCAGGGTAGTGTGGTTGGGCCCACGCTTTTCCTCACCTTCATCAATGACCTGTGTGATCTGCTACTAAAAAATGGCAAAATTGTCACATTTGCGGATGACACTGCGTTGATCTTCCATGGCGACAGTTGGGATGAGGTTTACAGCCTCGCTCAATCTGGGTTCAATACTGTAACTTCTTGGCTCATTAACAATGGCCTCACTCTCAATGTCAGCAAAACCAAAGTTGTACCATTCTCTATTAAAAACAT
Source organism: Orthosia gothica (assembly GCA_949775005.1). NCBI lineage: Eukaryota > Metazoa > Arthropoda > Insecta > Lepidoptera > Noctuidae > Orthosia > Orthosia gothica. The sequence continues at coordinate 2,307,278 of OX459063.1, forward strand.
CTCATCCTCAGTTCAAGAAAATTATAACATCAAAGCCCATTACTGTTCATCTTCCCACTCTTGTTCCTGCAGTCGATTAGAAATAGCATTTAGTATAAAGTACCTGGGAGTCATGATTGATAGTTCTCTCAGCTTCAAACTCCACCTGGACCTACTATCTTCCAGAACTCGAAAACTAATTTTCATTTTAAAAAATTTAAGTCGTATTGCTGATAAAAATGTAATTAAAATGGTTTACATGGCCCTGTGCCAATCCATTCTCACTTATTGTATTACTTTATGGGGTGGCACTTGTAAAACTAACTTAATAAAACTGGAAAGAGCTCAAAGAGCGGTACTAAAAGTAAGCCTGTCGTTACCTTTCTTCTTTCCTACCAAAGATCTGTACTTGCTCTCTGATGTGCTGACAGTAAGACAACTTTTTATTCTGTGCTCAGCTCTAAAACAACATTCTTTAATTGGCTATGATCCACTACTTAATGCAAACAAGAGAGTCAAACACAGGGTTTGCCCAACACTCACTAATCGTAACACTGCCTTCTCACGCAAATTCTTTGAATTTCTTGGTGGACATCTTTATAATAAAATAAATAAGAAGCTAACAGTTTACCCTCTTACAAGAGCCAATTGTAAGAGGGTTATTACTGCCTGGCTTAAGTCGCTCAATTACGATGACACTGAAGGTCTGCTTATTGTACCATCCTAACCAACTGCGTATGCTGTCACCTCTTTCACCCCACTACACGCACTCACACACACACTCACTCTGTCCCACACACACTCACTCAGACGCATACACGCTCCCACACACTCGCACTCACACACACACTCACTCTGTCCCACACACACTCACTAAGACGCATACACGCTCCCACACACTCGCACTCACACTCACACACACATACTCACGCACACATACTCAGTTACACACTCATTCAATTTAGTTCCTCTCACCCACTTTGTACCACCATAACAGCAACAACCTCACTACACCTAGCTTAATCCCTCGTAACTATTACTTCTTACTGATGTTGTATACAACTGTCATCTATTGTCCGGAGTCTGGAGAGGCTGGTAATCTGTCATACAGGTCTCATGGTACAGAAACCAGTCTCTCACATAGATCACGAGAATTTTCGCTAATGTTTTGTTTGTTTTTTTTATATTGTCTGTAAAATTCTATGTGAGAGAAGAACAATAAACTTTATTATTATTATTACTTTATTATTATATTTCGACTCAAGGCAATCCTTCGCTGACATCGAATGCCACTTGTCTAGAGCCTCAGGTCGGCCGAGGCAATGCGTGCTCAGGTGGAACGGTCTCCGAATGCTGATCAGGGGCTTTAAATTTGTCTCGCCAAAAATCTTATCTCTCCGTGGTGATGTTTCCGGTAGATGGACTCACGCAAAAAAGATTTGTACCGTTTAGTTTTTTATCCACTAAGCTGGAGTGGGTGGAGGTATACATACTGGACAGGTATAATCACAAGCGGAAAAACAGAGCGATTTCCGCACACTAGTGGATGTAAGGCGATGTAACAGGCTTTTCCTGGCATGCACCTTTTGCTTAATAATCTCACCAATCCTGCCAATCAACTGATTAGCAGGTTCTAGATTTAAATGATCTATAGATAATTTTAATTAAGCATCTGCTAGCATTATCAGCCTATAATGTTTCCACTATTAAGACACAAGCCTTCTGTTAGAGAGTATGGGCCATAATCTACCACGCGGTTGAAAATTTGATAATGTGATGCCAAACACTGACGAGATTTTTATAAATTCTATTATAGGCCTATTATTTTTCATTATTATCTCTGCAAAAATAACCTACGTGTCTACTTTTCATGTAATCACCACGGTTTTTTTTCACAGTATTCCGTAGTAACACCCCTGCTGGATCTTTCACCCGTCTACGGAAACAACGAAGCCAGGAACAGAATGATCAGAGCTTACCAAGGAGGTGAGCTGGCGTTCAGGATGGAAGGGAATCGGGAAGTTCCGCAGGGAAACAGCATCTTTTGTTTCAACAACAGACCTCCTGCTGAGATTAGCTGCTATAACTTCGGTAAGCATTTACGAGGGTTACAGTGTTCAGTCAGTTTAAAAGGCTATCTGGAGGCCTTTCGGTTACGTACTTTTAGTCTATATTATAGTTGAGAAGAATTAAACATCCCCAACCATTAACAACCATGATGATAGGTTATCCCTATTACTATCCCTAAGCTAATTGTTACTTACCTTGGGCAATCATTAAGGGCGATTAATATTTTTTCTATGGCCTTTAAATTGATACAGTTTCTTACGTATTTACCTTGAAAGAAAATATTCTCTTACACATACTTAATATACATATACTCACTCATTTTGCCCGTGGGGGTCTGCAGAAACTACAGAGCGCCTTACATATTCTTTTTGCTCTATTTACTTTCATATATCTAGTCCTCTTCGATATAAGTCATCTAATCATCGTATAATAAAATTATTTTGCAGGAGACGACTACCAAGGCAACCTTCTCTCAGGGATCTACTTGTCGACGATGTGGTTCTTCAGAGAGCACAACCGGATAGCCCGGCAGCTGGCCAATCTGAACTCCTGCTGGGATGACGAGAAGCTGTTCCTCACCGCCAGGCAGATCAACATAGCGCAGTACCAGTACATCTTCTACTATGAACTTATCGTGGAGTTTCTTGGTAAGGAAATATAAATAAAATTTATTTTTTTGACGTATTCCAGTCTTAGAAAACGAAAATCAAATGGATCATACCAAATATTCGTGTGCCTACAAATCTCTGATTGCTTATTCCATGTTTTGTATAGAGCATTTTTATAATACGAGTACGTCAGGACAGTTTTTATAACTTGTCCAAGCTCCTTGGGTTCCAGGCTCCAAGGTCTTGGAAACCTGAAAATCACCTTTTATACATTTCTGCAATCGATACCAACACATTACAGTAGATTCGCACAAACAGTTGTCACAAAATGGTATCCAATAGTGGATTACTGAAACAGACAGATTATATAGTGTATACGAAAAACGAGTGCCCGAAACGTGGATCGACGCGAGATACTATGCTTTTAATACTATTCTTTTTAATTTTTTCGTTAAATACGGCATTCAGCCGGTTAACCAACAATATTTTGATTAATATCATCAAATAAATATGTTACTTAGGGTTTTGAAAAGTTTTCTAAATTGACATTTTTTTTTTGCTAGAATACAATTTCTGATTTATTTAGTAAGTTCTCCATTTTATGTTTAGTTGTAGCCATGTCGCATGATACTCCATTAATGTCAGCTTACTGACTAGCGGATAAGCGATAGAGTACTGTATTGTATTTACAAATTTGTTCTCGCAGGTCGCAAGAACGCTCTAGAGGATGGCATCATATTCGAGACAGATGGCTACGTCAATGACTTCGACCATCGCTATGAGCCCGGCGTGATCCGCGAGTACATCATCGGCTACCGCTGGTTCCACACCTTCCAACCGGGCAAAACGGAGTAAGCTGTCAGAGTTTTGAGTAAAGAAGAATACCAATAATAGCAGACTGAAGCGCTTTCAGTCTCCGGGTAGGGGTTCTCTTTGAGATGCTTTAAATAGAGTGACAGACGGCACCATCTCTTGTAATATGTCAAAAGCCAATGACCGAATACTGCCTCGCTCCCTTCCTTCATTCCTTTTCCCATATTATGTACGCCTTTACCACGGACAAGTCAGAGCAAATTAAATCTTGTGCGTGAAAAGACTTCGTATCTCACCGCCAGCTCTTTATGCCACATCGCTGAAGACCGATGTATCCAAATATTTGGATTGCAGAGCACTTTATAAACTGTGTCTATTACCCGCCTCGCGGATATAAAACAAACGTGTAGTGTTGTGTGCAACGTGAATAAGCAGAGAGTCACCAGCAGCCATTTTGGAATTTGAAGAATCACCAGCTCGCCAGTCTTCGCACCACATGAGTTGGCTTCGAAGGTAAGGCGTACTATTCCCTCATTCCCATACTACTGATCGCCCGGTTTGAATCCACGAATAATTTCCCGCCTTTTTCAACTACCATTTGCCAGATCCTTCATATATAGTCCAAAATTTGTAACATGCAAAAAGTTTAATTGGGATTCTCAAACCACTGTAACAATCGTGATGGTCGAATGCCAAAATATTTGGTTTATCACGTTACATCTCGATGTAATCCCATACATTATTGGCATTTTTCCAATCTCTATTCGTGGCGCTTTCTTTGATAGAATGTCATTTGTCTAGACCCTCAGGTTCTTTAATAAATTGAAGAGAATATGTACGAAATTATAGCGATAATAACTATTCAAAAGTCCAAACTTTATAGAATTGTCCGCTGCTACCGAAATGTTACGAAGGAACTCCCTTACATTTTGACTTTTGGACCATCGTTACCGTTGGCATTATGGCACTTTTTCAAAGCCCAAAAGCTAACGCAGTCACAACTTCAACTCTAAACAGTAACTAATCTTGTTCCCATCAGTCTGTACAGGAATGGCAGGTACTTGGGCAGCAGACCCACTCCAGAAGATGAATTACGTAGCGGCATCCTCGCCATCAACAATACTGAAGCTGACCTTACGGAGGGAGCCCTCATCCAGCCTGGTGACGATTTCGACTACGTAATGGCTCCCGATGTAAGTACTACATAAACATAATTAATACCATATCTGTATTTCTCGAAAGAATAGACTCAGGTGCACTTAGATATCACCAGTTATAATTGAATGCCCATGTAATACAAAACACACATGTACACGATGGTGTCGGACTGGTACCGTATGGTGTCAGACGAAAAGAATTTCATCATCCCATATCTTACCGTGGGTGTCGTAAGAGGCAACTAAGGAACACACCAGATAATGGGCAGCAGCGTTCTCTGCACTTTAATAAAAAACTACGATCGCCAACCCGCCTGCCAAACGTGGTGATTACGGCAACCCACCCCCCCCCCCCAAACCAAAATGAATAGCACAACAAAAAAACGTCCACGAGTGCTTGGCAGCTCGTCTACCCTCGATTACGGTAGCGGTCGAAGCGATGTCATGGCAAGGAGTGCGAAGAATCCCCGGAGCGGACCCGGCTACCCCAATTAAAACCGACGACTGTACCTGGCAACATACAGCACGCGAACACTCCGGGACGACGAGAAAATAGCCGGTTTCGAGGCAGAGAAGGGAAGGACTTGCAATTCCTAAAATACAATGACCTGCTCTATTTCCGAGAGAGAGGTTTATCGTCCACAAGTCCCTTGTGAATAACGTGGTGTACCTTATACTCAATATATCTTCAGGATATTCGCTGATGGTCATACAGGTATACACCCCAAATTCGGCGAACCCCGACGTCGAAGTACAGACCATGTATGAGGATATTTCTAGAGCCATGCATGATTTCAAAACTTACATCACCGTTGTCATGGGGGACTTCAACGCGAAACTGCGAAAACGAGACGTGGATGAGCTGCATCCTTTCATTGACCGGAGGAGTCTTGGGTCCATTTTAATTGGACCCGAGACTCCTTTGAGTGTTTGCTGCTATTCCCCTTATTTCGGATTTGGCCATGCACGCCCACTTGAAAAATTTACTTTATTTTATCCTCATCAACCTCCGTTTTCTTTCTATACAGTTAGCAGAGAGGTACTTGGGTGACTTGCATTTGGCCAGTGACCTTCCTGCTACTGACATAATGAGAGGCAGGGATGCTGGTCTACCGCCATACAACCATTACCGGAAGATATGTGGCTTCAAGCCAGCTAAGCGCTGGGAGGACTTCTACGATACCATTGATAAAGATGTGAGTTTATAAGCAAAAATATGTAGTTGTAAAAAGAGGTATTGTAATTGTTCAGTTAGTCACTTAAAATACTAGACATAATTTTTTCTTACCGGTGAGCAAAAATCCGCTTAAGAAATAAACTGATGAAAGTTGAATTTGCTTCTAGCGATTCAAACCGTTTTTTAAAAGTTGTTGGAAGTTCAAAGTCCACCAACTGCACTATCTTAGAATATAACAGCAGTTAGTATGCAAGTATGGGTCAAATCTTGCAACTCAATTTTAAAACCGTTATTTTCAACTGTATGACCTAAAATTAAAAAATTAAAAGTTTTGTTAAGATGATAATGCACGGTTAGCTAAGTGATATCATTCTAAATCCCATATGGCGAACACCATAAGATGGTGGATCAATAACTTTTTATGCAACTTATGATATGTGCATGGGTTATCATATAAAACTAACCAAATGGAGACACATGGCAAGATGCATCAGGACCCACCCATGACCACGACCACTCTGCAATTCGTGCCCGACTAAGAAGAAGATCATATAAAAAGGTTTGTTTAGGGAAATTCGAAAAAGGTAGTTTCTAAAAAGGTTTTCCTCTAAATCATTGATGTATTAAAAAGAGGAAGCTACGTTACGCGCTAACATGGCGATCAGAAAACCTGGGCTCGGCGCACGACTACATGCACCGAAACTCACACATCTGTGTCATCACCAGTCCCAAACCTATAGTATATGAGACGGCGCTGTAGTGCAAGCGAAATCGCGTTAGCCGCCGAATGTTGGCCGAATCACCGAATTTTTACTATTAGAAAGAAATGACAGTGCAATATGTGCGTATCGTGTCTCTCACGCATGTTTGTAATATTTATCTCGCTCTCACAAATATGGCGAAATAAACATTAAATATTATTGTAATTTTCAACAAATTAACCTTTTTAACTGTACTTACGAGTGGTAAGTGATCCCGTGTGACTGATTTTTCTTCCTGGTATTATTTAAACACTGTTTAGCTACACAAGAAGTCATTTTGATGCGTGTTTATTGTAAAAAAAAACATATAAACACTGAAATTAATGAGCTGTGTGATCAACAATGTGGCGTGCGCGACTGTGTACCCGCTACGGGCATTCACTTAGATTAGTAGGACCAAGCGCTGTGAGCAGTCCCGTATCTTCCTCTTTTTACCCGACTGCCGAAGGAGGGTAATGTGTTTATCAGTCTATGTATGTATGTGTCGCATCAAGGCTGGCCGATAGATGCAAACCATCGGGAAGTCGGGATGTATTCCCTTAGGTTAAGACATCGTGTGTGGGCAGGTCGTTGGGTACAATCGTGCAAATGAAATAACAGAAGTTATTCGATACACTGGGTTTATTTAAATAGTCACAACTCAGTTACAATCTTGCTTACTAATATTACGGATCGACACTGATTCTACGACGTGTACGCTCTAAGGCTGTCAGTACTCAACTGCCATATTCTACTATCCCCACCACGCAAGTGGTTAGAGGAAGCGCGCCAATGCGTAGTTGTTTTGATTTGCCGCCAGATGGCGTGCTTGCGATTTGTTTTAACGTCCGTACTATTGACTAAACCCGACACGGCCATCCTGCGAGACAGGCGTCCTCGTCTGTTCCTCATTGTCAGGGTTAACAGTGTATCGAATCATGTGGAAATTCTCATGAATGTCCCCAGCTCTTGGGGAAAGCTGAGGGGTCTGTCAGACTCCTACTGACTAAAACCACATGGTGTTCTCTAGGCCGTAATTTATCTTGAGAGGCGAGCGTGGAACACAACACGTCGCCTTCTCGGGCCTCTCTCAGGTGACAGATCCCCAAATCTATCACCCGCAGGCATCATCTTATTGTCCTTGCTCACTGCCATCTTATGTCGTGTTGCGCCACACGTCCTCTTAGTCTACTCCGACCCGCCAGTCTCCCATCATACAAGGGATGTTTTTCTGAAACACAAAATTTCCAAACAGTATTCACTCGTCCAATCCTGACTCATACTCTAGAGTGAGGAAACATTTCGAAACAATCAAACATGATCATTTAAATCTCTCTGTTCACCATTGCAAGGAACAAGTAATTCTATTTTCAATTTAAAGAAAATAGCAACTTAATCATCGATCTGGTACCTAATAGCACCTAATCTTCGTGATTACAAAGTCAAAGTACCACTGATAGTCATTAATGTCACATTTAATGAAACAAAAGAAACAAGACACCAGGTATCTTATTCACGATTTTTAGCCATCACATAGCTCTCTTAGCTATCACATAGCTCTCTTAGCAATCACAATTGCTCTACTTGCACTCCTTAGCTCTACGATGTCGAGTCAACTCAACTCTCTGAACTCAGAACCAGTTCACACAGAGATTTATTATCATCTACAATCTCAATTGGTACTTAGGCCTTGTGTATCTTACTAACACAATCTACGAATAGTAATCAAAATTAGAAAACCAAAATTATTTCAATTTTTTTTAATGAAGGCTTGACGATTCGAACGTCATCAACATTAACATGGTGACCTCACCTCTCGCGTGACTATGCGTGTGTACTTTATTTTAACCTCTTAACTCAACAGGAATCCTCTGTAAGGTTCCTTACACAAACGTGTTTTTTACACCGACTTATAGGTGCCCTATAGGCCCACAGTTGCTACAAAGACCTCCAGTTGCCACACTGGCCTACAGTTGCCATAAAGGCCTCCAGTTGGCACACTGGCCTTTAGTTGCCACACAGGCCAACAGTTGCCATAAAGGCCAACAGTTGCCACACAGGCCAACACACAACGCTCGGCTACTCCTGACCAAACTAGATCATTGGGTTCGTGAAAATAGAGAATTTTTTCAACTCTACTCTTTAACTAAATCATTGCCCTGGGCCATGTACCACAGTAATTCCAGACAAACTTTAAAACTGCTGCAGCAAAAACTGCCAAGCTTATAGAAACCCTCGAGTAAAACCTCTAACGCCACGGCTCTATAGCCGACCAGCAATTGTATTGCTCTCACACAACGGTCCTCTAGACCCCGACCTCCGCCAGTATCTACTGGTACGGTCAAACATAATACGGCTGATAGACTCAATTACTTGACATCTTAGGCTTGCTCATTATTATCAAACCCCTTTGACATCAACATCGACTGGTACATAACCCGCTGGCATCTTTCTTAACCTACCGTGTGCATACTTGTAGGTTCTGAGCGTACCTATCTAAAGCTTTCAGTGTATAACGATCACTGCCCTGTAATAATCACCTATCGCAGACTTAATAAAGTAAAGGGCCTAATTAGTTTTCGTACCAAAGTTTCCCAAACAACACTTTATTAGAAAAAGGTCCGCCGATCAACAAGTTCAACAACTAATCAAAGTAATTGTTACAATTCTGTAACGGTTTGTAATGATTCATAGGCATTGCATACTCAACTCATGAAACCTTCATTGTGACTTGTGCACCAACACAAGCCAGAATCGTATCTACCAACGATTCTCTACATATCTGCCGCCACATATGCTACACCATATGAGGGGCCCTTGTGCACCAACACAAGCCAGAATCGTATCTACCAACGATTCTTTACATATCTGCCGCCACATATGCTACACCACATCATGAGGGGCTCTGTGCACCAACACAGACAAGAATCGCACCAACGACTCTCAAAAATCTTGCGCAATATGTGCTACAACACATGAAGCGCTCTGTGCACCAACACAGACAGAAATCGCACCAACGATTCCTTCTAGACCCATCGCCACATGTTACGCATGAGGTGCGGTCTAAAGTTTCGAGTATGAGTGTAAAAGCCATTCTTAATCAGATTTGGTCTCATTACCACTGTCATCAACTATGACGTCTAACTCTCAAGGAACTTGGTGATCGGGTATCCATCCTACAAGATTCACGCTTTTACTTAATGATCTTGGAAAATACAGACTATTAATATGAGGGGAATTTTGCCTGATAATATTTACTTCTTAATACCTCGTGTGAAGAAGCTTCACGAATAACTCAGATCAATTACGTTTAAACCAGATTATCAACAGTAACCCTTTACTATCGCTAACTAACTCAGTTTTTATGTACGGAACACGATCGCGAGATCTACTGCTATCATAATATTTACTTTGAAAGTAAGCAAGTGAATTCAGATCTGAAGACGGTTGTACATTGTTACGCAACAAGATCTGTTCTGAATACACGCAAATGACCAGTACTGTTACTAACTCGATACAATTACGTTAGCCCAATGACATCACTAACTCGCTTTGCCACTGAAAACGACTAGTTATTCAGTCATTTTGGATAACTCATCTCCTTCATATGGGCTATCTCATCCTAAAGTTCGTACTGAACCAAATGTTGGAACTAGGAAAGTACTAACAAGCCAATAGGTAACATATTAGCTACTTGCTTTTTACTAGGTGTGTCTTAATGACCTAGTGATGGTGCTAGGTATAACCACTACCAAACCAATTCAGTGTTCCAACATGAACACTCTTAAAACTCGAAATAGCATCTCATCACTAGAGAACATTCGACTTCACTATCGAAATAAAAATGGAAGCGACTCACCGAGTATTCCATTCCAAACTTGCACACGCTCGTACCGTTCGGCTACGACCTGTGAACTGCTAGCCTGCCGTTCCTCTTAACCTCTCAGATGTTGACATGTCAACCTTCGCGCTCAGCAACTGAATCGCTAGCCTCTAGCAGAGGCTTCAGGCTGCGACACAATATGGTATCTGAAACATGAAAAATATTACGAGAGTATATGTTCACACGGTTATCTTAACCATACACAGCTTTGATGGAAATTAACCGGTGCACTGGTGTAGTAACCTAAATCAATCAATCTGCCTAGCCTTTTCCCAACTACATTGGGGTCGGCTTCCAATCCTGCCGGATTCAGCCGAGTACCAGTGCCTTACATGAAGCGACTGCCTATCTGACCTCCACAACCCAGTAACTGGGTAACACGGCACCCTTTGGCAAGACTGGTGTCAGATCTCAGGCGTCTGACCACCCGCAAACACTGTCAAAGATCTTCAAATGACAGCCGGGACCAACGGCTTATCGTGCCTTCCGAGGCAAAGAGGAAACCCGGTATGTTGAAATCGTTACCCATCCACGGACCGACCTCGTCAAGCGTTGTTTAACCTTGATGATCGACCAGTGCGGCTGTTATTATTTAGCCACGAGCTTCTAGTAGTAGTAGTAACCTAAACTTGCAAAATGTGTTGTTATGGACACCGAATGGTAGTGCGGAGTCCCTGTCCAAAACATGAACCACACATTGCAGTGTCCCAAGTGCCCAGGTAGGCATATGAGCTCTAGATAAACAAAAGAATGCCACCGCATTTTAAGTGGCAATTAACGACCTGGCCAGGCCTGGTAGGGGTTACCACCTTTTAGATAGTTTGGCCCTCTGACCACAAAAGAAGAATACTATGCTTCTTCTCAAACTTAGTCAACTCTCACTACATAAAATTATCACACTACAAAACTGATCAAAATACTTTTTTGGATTTATCATAATTTCCAGACTAAAGTGTAAGGTAGGGTCGAAAATGTCACTATATCGTTCTACCTTCTAAACAATAATAGTCAGCCAGGACTAGTCAAAGGTTATTGCCAGTAGAATAATAACTCTTCAACAACACCAAAACTTGACCATCGATAACTAACATGAAATTATAACCTAACACGGGTTACCCCGAAGAACCACTGACCACCATACCGTACACAAAACCAGAATTTTGAATAATGAATACACTTTTCCATAGTCATAACAAAATGAAAACGACTCACCAGATTGGCATAAAGATCAGTGTGTATGGATCTTTCCACATGTCCACACGCTCCTCCTTGACCTGTCCAGCTCCTTGGTTGTTAGCCTCCTTCCTGCTCCGTTCCGGATTGGTTTTTTTCATTATTAAAGACTGAGGGTAGTCGCAGAAAACTCGACAACTGTTTATCCGACACCGCAATTTTTTTGCAAGAATGTAACCGCCATTTTCACTAGCATTGTTTTTACGTGTGACCTCATTAGCACGACCGAATCCCAATTCTGATGTCGCATCAAGGCTGGCCGATAGATGCAAACCATCGGGAAGTCGGGATGTATTCCCTTAGGTTAAGACATCGTGTGTGGGCAGGTCGTTGGGTACAATCGTGCAAATGAAATAACAGAAGTTATTCGATACACTGGGTTTATTTAAATAGTCACAACTCAGTTACAATCTTGCTTACTAATATTACGGATCGACACTGATTCTACGACGTGTACGCTCTAAGGCTGTCAGTACTCAACTGCCATATTCTACTATCCCCACCACGCAAGTGGTTAGAGGAAGCGCGCCAATGCGTAGTTGTTTTGATTTGCCGCCAGATGGCGTGCTTGCGATTTGTTTTAACGTCCGTACTATTGACTAAACCCGACATATGTATATATGTATGTATGTATGTTTGTTCCTATGTGGCGTTCCAGAGACCAAACGCGTTGGCCGATTTTGATGATTCATACGTCAATCGATTCGTCTTAACCCTGCGAGTGTCATAGGCTACGTTAAAATTGGACAATAGAAAAATGGCGGTTTTTGGGCGCCATATTGTGGGGTCCCAAATTTTTTTTTCTTCCAAACCCATTGTGTGGGGTATCAAAATAAAGGGTTTTAAGAGGTGATTTCAAAAATATATAACACTTATATGTTTAAATGTATCTAATTCGAAAAAAACTTAACTAAAAACTTATAAATAAAAAAAGTTAAATCAAAAAATCAAAAAACCCGACTGCTTCAAAAGAGAACTAAAAAGACGTAAACAAGGAAAAAATCATGCTGTGCAGGCGGAGGATACACCAGATTTTGGTCAGCCAGCCCGCGAATATGTATCCTCCGACTGCACAGCATGATTTTTTCCTTGTTTACGTCTTTTTAGTTCTCTTTTGAAGCAGTCGGGTTTTTTGATTTTTTGATTTAACTTTTTAATACATCAATGCTCTAAATATATTTTAATTACGGTCAAAATCAAAATCAAAATCAATTTTTTTATTTCATATAGGCCTACATGGGCACTTATAAAACGTCGACAAAAGGTGCACGGTTCGGGTTGACGGTGTCAGTAAACATGTTCCATCACTTTCAGAAAGTAGAAACCCTCCGTCGTATCTACGATGACGTAGATGACGTTGAGTTGATGGTGGCCATCTATATAGAAAGGCTACTGCCGGATGCCTACGTCCCTCCGACGCTGTACTGCATCATGGCAAACAACCTGCTGCTCTGGAGACGCTCTGACAAGTTCTTCTTTGAGCACGGGGACTTCCCTGCTGCTTTGACTATTCGTAAGTATTTAATAATAATGCTAGCTTAGATGGTGATCAAGATGGGTTGGCGATTTCAGAAATGTTTAATTTATAATATGTACATTCTGAGTTTATTTTGGACATCACTGACAACGATGTTTGCCATTCTTCACGTAAAGACGAATTGAAAAAGTCACATTGGATTTTCCCGGATTTGGAACCACAACCATGAGAACGAGAGGAGATGGACTGGGTCACCACGACTAACTGACACCACCGGACAATAATACTATAGAATAAAATAAAAGTTAAGACGAGCGACTACTTACCCTGTTTCTGAAATGAACATAAAATCATTAGAGTTAAGAGAAAGAGTGTTGAGACTACATAGCATTTAAATTTTGCTAGCTTAGCGGCCTGCGCACGCCGGACCTATTTATTTAGACAGAAGCATTGTTTTGTTTTTATGATGTATAGAGTCTCAAGCTTTACGATCAAAGTTACAAAATGCTCTTACGTCGTAAAAATCGCGCTACGCACATGAGCGGGCAATTCTCATTAAACTGCTGTGAAGTTATGGACTTAGTCGTGATTTGGTGTGGAAATACAGAAGTCAATCACCTTGATTTTTGTACGTACCCAAATATATCAAAGCCACTATTGGATATCACTAATCATAAACTTATCAGTCAGTCAAAACCGATTTGGAAAAAGAAAGAACAGGTTCCTATTTTTTTTTATCTTACCTGGCAATTCCATTTTAAATAAAAAACATTTAAAATGCTCAATCGAACACCTGGAAGTCAGTCAAATTTACCTTGCAAGATTTGGTTACAGACACCGGGAAAGATGAAACAAAATATACGCTTGTAAAACGAGTTTATTTGCGCAAGGTACGACGTATAGCATAAAAAAATTAAACAGAAACATTTTGTTTCAGCTCAACTAAATGAAATACGGAAGACAAGCATAGCGCGCGTGTTGTGTGACAGTGGAGATGACATCAAGCAGATACAACCGGCAGCCTTCTTTCGGAGGAGTCCTTGGTAAGTTCAGTTGAAAGTCCTTCATATAACGTACACACATAAGCTACTTATATCGCATTAAAAGCGACATGTAGGTAAACGGCTTAAGTATATTAGTTTCTCGAAAAATAATATTTAGGAGGAAAACCGATGAATGGAACACAAAAACTATGTAAGTATGGACTGTCTGTGTAATAGATGTTATTGCCAGAAAGAGAGTGAAAACAGACATGCCAACCAATAGAGAAGTAAAGGAGAAAAGAAAAAAACATTTTGCGGACTACAAGACGTACGGCAATGCGCACTCGGTGCTTGGTGGACACGCCCAAACGCACTAAGGGTTTTGCGAATCCTTTCATTGGGCGTACAGCTAAGAAGTGGAGTTCCCTGCCGGAGTCTTTGTTTCCTGATAACTATAGCCTAGGGTTCTTAAAGTCAAGGGTGATTAGGTTACTTCTAGGCAATGGAGCTTCAATGTCGATCACAACCATTAAGCGAGATAGTAGTCAAAAGTGAACCTTCAATGTAAAAAGACACGCTAAAAAAGTTGGGATAAGGAGAAAATGATGGAAATAATATGTAGGCAAAAGTTTGTTTTGTCTAAAACCAAAATTTTATAATCATTATAACTGGTGGCCACATCAGACAACAAAGCCTCATGAAACACTAGATTAAAAAAAAAATAGGAACCAAAATATATTGAACAAAACTCGCATGAAGGAAAGTAAAATAAATAAGTAAAGAGGGTCTCTAAACATTTGGCAGGAAACTAATATACAATCCATCGGACGTAAAATATTTACCATCGCGTACGTGCGATAGATACCGATACCACTCGATACTACCCGATACCAACCGAGACCGACCTTTTAAACATATTGCCTTCAACTACCCCATTTATTTACCGGTTCATGTACGGGCTGATCAATCTATCAAGTGGCTGAAAAACTTTAGGATCATGGGATAGGGAAGTGGTTCAATAAAGTAAAGGGTTTATTTAGCTCCGCTTGCACCAAAAACAAGAGTTAGCTAAGATGGGTTCAGATTATATATGCTCTATCCCCATAACCATTAAATTGCCAGTTAATCGCCGAGTTGCCAGCCTGTCGGAACTGCACAATTTGATTTCGCCTAGCCTTTTCCAACATCGGACTACAAGACGTACGGCCATGCGCCATCGGTACATGGTGGACATCCCACCCAAACGCACAAAGCGTTTTGCTAATACTTTCATTGTGCGCACAGCTAAGGAGTGGAATTCCCTACCGGAGTCTTTGTTCCCTGATAGCTACAACCTTGGGGTCTTTAAGTCAAGAGTGAATAGGTTTCTTTTAGGTAAGCGTGCTTCACCGTAGGCCACATCATCGCTTACCATCAGGCGAGGTAGTGGTCAAACGCGAGCCTATCGATAATAAAAATATATATATATATAATTTAATTATCTAAATATTCGAATAGGCAAAATCGTAATGACCTTCCTCATCACCTCAACATATTATAATGACCCGTGCAAGCAACAAACTCAGATTATAATGATAACCCTGTCTGGCGCAAACGAGTCTTGCAAAAATGTTTTGACTATTCTACTCTCTTATATTCCGAGTTTAATGAGTAGAAAATATTTCCCCTACAGACGAGCTTCCCATGAAGTTATTACTTAAATTTTCAGGAACTACCCGGTGCCTTGTGAAAAGATCCCAGGTATAGATTATAACAAGTGGAAGGATCAATGGTGCCCGAAGGACGACAAAAAGTGATTCTAACATTAAATAATATAACTAATATTAGATATATTTTCACTTCGAATTTTGCTTTGTTTATTCTGTTTATTTTAACATGTGTGTTGTCTTTTTTATTTTTAAAACTTTAGTTACCGTAATTGGTTGTAACATGACCGTTGTAATTAATTAAATAAATAACAAAAGAAACAGCTGATATTATTATTGCCTGATATTTTAGTTTTCTCTTTTAATTTATTTTTTATTAAAGTGTAATAAACAACTGATTATTATTATTACTTAAGTAAGTATGTATTTTATAATATAATTATTTACATAAAGACACGGAATTATAGTATTCATCTACTGCCAGTCATACTGTAAGTCGACTAAAGACTTGCCGTTGGAAAAAATCTACGCATAAGGATAATAAAGATGATTATCTCGAATATCATGTGACCACCTTAGAAGTTAGATTTTTTGCCAAACAAGGTTGTGTGAAGGTGATCGACCGAATGGCATTGACTATAATAATATTATAGTTTAACGAAATATGACATATAGCTATATTGTCTTTTTGAAATCCTAATATGCGAATAATGTGCATCCGTCTATCGAATGATATAATAATGTTGACACAGTTGGATAAGGGAGCTATTCAAATGATAAATCCTTATGAGAGCCTAAGCTCTCAAAAAAGCTTAATTGAAGTTACGTTGCCTAAGAACTTTTTTCTTAACTTCCATTAAGATTATCCCATTTTAAATTTACTCATATTTGGCTAGATATTACAAAGTTCAAGGTCCACATAAACTGGTAATCGTAGTGTAAAATAGTACGTATTAATGTGCACTATCATAACATTCACCTATAATAAAAGAACCGGTTGCATCATACTAAACCTGTGACCTTCACATTAGTCTGCTAATCTGCCCATCTGTTTGCAACACTACCTGATTTCCGGGTCCTTGTCGAAACTATTTGAATACTAATGCTAATTCAAAGGCAAATTTTGAATCTAGTTTTATTTTTTTTAAAGTGTGTATACCTATTTGTATTATCAAAGTATCCAATATAAATGGTTGCAAGTTTCAACTATAACCATTTCGTCGCATAAAGGCATCGAAAGTGTTAAGGAAATCTGTTACCATGAAATACTTGTACGTGGTACTAGTTTGTGTTCTAGTGTTAAATCTAGTAGACTGTCAGTACTTTAGATACCCCAACGGTGTACAAGTGTGGGTGCAGAAAGTAAAAGTGATTGAAGTGAATGAACGCGGTGAAGAAATTACAGAAAATAGTGTGGTGGTTCCACCTCCAAGTGTAAATGAGGTGCCAGATAAATTTGACCCGAACTCTGAAAACTATCCGGATATTGATGAAAGATTTGGTGAGCTTATAGTGACTGAAGTGCCAAGTGAAAAAAAAGGGAAATAACAAGTGTAGATTCTTAATAAAGATATAGTTGAAGTGCCTAAAAAACCAAACAGTTCTAATAATCCGCAAAACAATTGAGGAGGTATGGGAGGATTTTCGAGTAACGATTGTCCTATGGAACTGTATAAAATTATTGCAAAGTTTACTCGTGAAGATTAAAATTATTCTACCAATTTGTTGTTTTATTTCCATCCAAGAAATATCAAAAATGATTGAACCAAAAGGTAATATTTTGGATACGTTTTTTAAATGCTTGTGATCGAGTGTTAAACTGAACTATTTCCAATTCATGCTACGACTTCAAACCGGTTGATAAATCAATATTTGTTTTTGATATTTAAACATAATTTTGTATCTTATTATAATATTATAAATGCGAAAGTTTGGTTGGATGTATGTTTGTTACTTAATCACGCCAGAATGAAATGGATACAGGGATAGATTATAGGCTGGAATAGCATATATGCTACTTTTCATCCCGGTATAATGTTCCTTTGGGATAATAAAACACTTTTCACGCGAGCGAAGCCGCTGGCTGGAGCTAGATTATTATATGTGTGACCTTGACAAATGTAGACAATATCATAAACAAAGCTGGTTCTACGAGTGATGATGTAAGATTTTTGAACTCGACGATCGTCTGCAAAAGTAATTTGATCAAAGTTAACATCCCAAACATAGTGCAACTCATTTAAAATAACGTATAACTACAAATAAAAAACCACGTTCCTTGTTTAAAAAAAACACATATTGTATAATTTTTATAAAGGACTAGCTTCAGCCCGCGGCTGTGCCTGTTTGAAACTGCCTGCCTGCTGTTTATTATCCCAAGCGAACACACTACCGGGGTAAAAACTACCCTATGTCCTTCCCAGGGTTCAAACTATCTCAATACTAGTGGCCCTGTGAGCTGTAGACCTCGCGAGTCTGACTTTTTGAAATTTTTGTCGATTCAGTTACTTCTCAAATTTCTAAAAACTGAAAAAAAAATATAAATATCGTAAATGCTCACAAAATTTCACAAGAATCGGTTAAGAAATGCAACTTTTAGAGGAGAACAGCCGGACATCCGGACATACAAAAGCATTTCTGTTCAAGCTGAAACGGAGACGCTTCGCGCCCGCTCAGTCAAAACAGAGTTACTTTCGCATTTATAATATTCATCATCATCATCAGCCTTTTAATGTTTCCACTGCTGGGATACAGGCCTCCTCTCTGTGAGAGGGAATGGGCCCAGTGCGGGTGTCACATGACTTCGAATTTTTACTTCTACGACATGCCGGTTTCCTCTCGATGTTTTCTTCACCATTTTTGAGAGCAGATTAAATAATTTACACAGAGTAAAGCGCCTGCCTGGGTTTGAAAACGCGAACTTTTTTTTTTCGCGTTGGGAAATGCTCATGCATACTGCACTACCACGGGGAGATAGCGCAGTTATGTGGCACTCTAACCCACTAAAACACTACGGTGTGACAGATTCACTAGGGTTGCTACTATATTGATTCCGAATTTAAAAAAAAGGGTAGGTTGCCCAAGTTACAAACATAAATACATAGATTCGTCTAAACATACATCATATCATGCCTAAGAGGGTAGACAGGGCATCAAATATCCATTTAATATCACGAACACTACAACCCTAGTGAATCTGTCAAGTTTAGCTGTCAATTTTCCAAACGGCGGGAGTGGCCCTTCTGTATACTTACTATTTTGTGGTAAGAGTTAACGAATGTTACTTAACGTAACGATCGTTAGCTATGTCGAGACTGCAGGCCCAGGCCACGGAAGGTAGGGAGAGCGGCGCACCGCAATACCAGCACTTCTCTCCCACCGCAGCCTCCAACCATCAGCCGCGATATTAGAATAGAAATAGAATTAGTAGTTTTACAATTACTCAACTTCAAATTTTTTATTCAGATATCGGAGGTGAGTTTGTGTTCTAATGATTCACCCCTTTCTTACACTGCTTCGATGGACCAGAAGGTTTTGGTGAGTTTAAACCAATGCCAGGACATATGCTACATGCTACATTTTCGGTAGATTACTGGCCAGCAGGCTTATTACGTATCTTTTGCAAGAGCAAAACGTCACGACGTCATTCTAAATCCAATATGGCGGACGACTCAAGATGGTGGACTAGTTATTTTTGTGCACGGCCATGATATGGGTACCAAATTTTCATTTGCTGAGTAAAACCCTAAGTTCGAAACCGAATTTCGTATTTCAGATAGAACGACCCGAAATAAATATGAAACTGGGACCTCATGGTCAGCAAACACGCTTACGACTACTGATCTAAAGAGGCAGAGCTGATAGAAAATAAGTATTATGATAAGTATTTAAAAGAATACTTATAATAACTTTGTTTTTGTTTTCGTCTCACCCAAACAAACACAACTAATTTAACATCAAACTGCAAAGAAGAAGCGACATTCAAATTCTAGTTTTTCAAATATAAAAAAGACCTTGCAAGTTTTCCTTCCGTCGACAAAAAAGTATAAAATGCAGCATTCGCCGAATATCTCACAGTTACACCGGAAGCAGTCAACATGAAATACTTAACTGTGGTGTTAGTTTTTGCTCTAGCATTCGATCTAACCCATTCGTACTCTTACTATGTGGTGTACCCCGGCGGAGCTAAAGTAACGGTCGACAACGTACAGGTAGCTGAACTGGAGGAAGACGCTGGAGTATATCAACTTCCAAAGGCAATTTTGTCGGAATTACCAGCAGTTCATGGTCAATTTGGAAGGCAACCACATACAAACAGCAAAGTACAGGTGCGGGTAGAACAGGTAGAAGGGTACGAATACAGCGAGGCAGAGTTTGAACGACTAGCAAACCCACCTAAAGAGTCAAACGGTTATTTCACGGCGAGTGATTGTACGGATGATCGTGTAAGAGGAGTTGGCGATGCATGTGAAATGGAAGATAAAGACGATTGAGTGAATATATAAATGGTAATATTTATCTTTGTTTATACCCATTGTTTCTGTTAATTAAGTAGTATATATAAGACGTCAAAACTATGCATATGTAATAATACAATTTAGTAAAAAAGTTTTTTTTTCGTCAACCCCCCGAACCTTTTTACCCGACTGCCGAAGGAGGGTAATGTGTTTATCAGTCTATGTATGTATGTATGTTTGTTCCTATATGGCGTTTCAGAGACCAAACGCGTTGGCCGATTTTGATGATTCATACGTCAATCGATTCGTCTTAATCCTGCGAGTGTTATAGGCTACATTAAAATTGGACAATAGAAAAATGGCGGATTTTGGGTGCCATATTGTGGGGGCCCAATTTTTTTTTCTTCCAAACCCATCGTGTGCGGTATCAAAATAAAGGGTTTTAAGAGGTGATTTCAAAAATATATAACACTTATATGGTTAAATGTATCTAATTCGAAAAAAAAACTAACTGAAAAGTTATAAATAAAAAA
This sequence comes from Orthosia gothica, assembly GCA_949775005.1. Classification (NCBI taxonomy): domain Eukaryota; kingdom Metazoa; phylum Arthropoda; class Insecta; order Lepidoptera; family Noctuidae; genus Orthosia; species Orthosia gothica. Next base: position 2,328,034 of record OX459063.1, read on the forward strand.
AGTTAAATCAAAAAATCAAAAAACCCGACTGCTTCAAAAGCGAACTAAAAAGTCGTAAACAAGGAAAAAATCATGCTTTGCAGGCAGAGGATACATCAGATTTTGGTCAGCCAGCCCGTGAATATGTATCCTCCGACTGCACAGGATGATTTTTTCCTTGTTTACGACTTTTTAGTTCGCTTTTGAAGCAGTCGGGTTTTTTGATTTTTTGATTTTTTCTTGTTTATTGACTATTGTTGCAGACAATAAAACAGCTATACTTTGTTTTATTTTATGAATGAAACTTATGAATGCGTATGTTCTTCAACATTCGTAAACAGCTTAGCAAGTTTGTACTCAATCAGGTTTTGACTATATAAATAAATATTTCTGTTATGAATCAAATCCAGTATGGTTGATTTATTCAAGAACTAGTTTCTTTATAAAAAACGATGTAAGTGTGTTTTCTATTAATGAAACCTATAAAGGTCGTAGTCATTATCAAACATCTCACAGTCACACTTAAAGCAGTCAATATGAAATACTTAGCTGTAGTGTTCGTTTGTGCTGTAGCGTTCGATCTAACGCATTCTAACGATGTGGTTTACCCTGGCGGCGCTAAAGTAACGGCAGACCATGTGCAGCTGGCTGTACGGGAAGAAAACGCTGGAAAAGATCAACTTTCAAAGGCGAAACTCACAGAATTACCAGCAATCGATGGTCAATTTGTACAACAACCTCTTAATAACGGCAATGTACAAGTGTTGGTGCAACAGGTGGAAGAATTAGAATTTGACGAGCCAAAGTTTAAACAAATGCCAATCTCTTTTTTCTCAGCGGCTGATTGTACGGACGGTCTTGTAAGAGTTGGAACTCAATGTCAAAAAGAAGATTAAGACGATTTATAAAAACCTGAACTTAAATATTCTTGTTTATTAACTATATTGTTGAAAACATTGAAACACACATTATCTTAGAATCTGATTAATCTTATGAATATGTATCTTCTGAATCAATATTTTCACTATTATTCTTAAAATGCTTGACAAATCGATCCATATTTTGTCGATTGTTTTTACTCAATCAGGCATTTTTTTTTAACATTTGCAACATTAAAAATATTTCTGTGATGAACCAAATTCAGTGTGGTTGATTTATTCAAGAACTAGTTTCTTTAGAAAACTTGTAAAAGATCGCAGTCATCATCAAATATCTCATAGTACAGGCAATAGTTAACATGAAACCCTTATTTATGTTGTTAATACAATTTTGTGTTCTGGCGTTAGATCTAGCGGATTCTCAGTATTTCAGGTACCCTAGTGGTGTACAAGTGTGGGTACAGATAGTGACAGTGATTGAAGTGAATGAATACGGAAAAGAGGTTCAACTTATGCATTCATTAATAACATTTCAACAAACTGATACCAATATGTACAAGATTGTATAAAAGGGAGCGAAGAACTCATACATGGCATAAAAATATCGTCTACATCGCTGTCAATGGGAAAAGTTCCCAGAACACTGATAATGTTGCCACATTGAATGGCGATGCTGATAACACTTATAGGAATACTGAACTCTTACCAACTGAAGATGTTAGACGACACAAGGCACTGCCAAGTGATACACAATGTAATGAGTCGAGAGAAAGAAAGAAATAAAGAAAACTAGTTTATTTGGCACACACAGATGCACACAATGAGAGCAACCATGCGTTCGTCCTACTCTGCAGTGGCTGGAGGATATTGTCCGGGCGGTGGAATAAGTGCTGCGCATGGAAGTTGTCAAAAATCAGAATAAGATAACATGTATATCACCATCATCATCATCATTTTAGCCGAAAGATGTCCACTGCTAAAAATAAGCCTCTCCCAAGTGTCACCACATCGATCGGTCCTGTGCGTCTCGCATCCATCGGGTTCCCGCAAACTTAACCAAGTCATCGGCCCACCTAGCGGGTGGTCTTCCAACGCAGCGACTTCCGGTACGAGGTCGCCAATCCAGAAGTTTTCGGCCCCATCGACCTGCGAGCTATGTGCCCTGTGCCCACTGCCACTTAAGTTTCGCAATTCTTCGGGCTATATCGGTAACTTTGGTTCGCCTACGGCTATTCTACTGTCTGATGCAATCACACAAGGAGACTCCGAACATAGTCCTTTCCATTGCCCTCTAGGTGACTTTAAGCCTTCTGACGAGACAGTGTGAGCGACCATGCACTTCTCAGTTGTATGTAAAAACAACATGTAAAGTAAGTAAAGTAAAACATTATTTACATAAACAATTCGTTTGTTGCCCATGGTCCACCTAGGTGGACTATGGGAAATTATTTTTGCCCATAGTTCACCTGGGTGTACCACGGACAATTATTTTTGCCCATAGCTCACCTGGGTGAACCACGGGAAATATTTTTTTCCCGTAGAACACTGATTATTTATGCAATATTGAACATTCATTAATTTGTAATGAGTTCTGGTCAAAACTTATATAATTGTGGAATCATCGATACGATGAAGAAGAAAATTCAAGAAGGAGCTACTTGAGATAATCTTCTCGTCGTCATCTTATTATCCTTTATTTAAATGTTTTCTTATTTATTACATTTCCATTTAAATATTTTTATAAAACACATACATAAAATAAAAAAAACATTTTAAAATATAAAAAATAAGTAGCCCACCAGTATCGGGAACAGGGTCCAAGCTACTGGTGGTCAGGGCTCCTAAGAGAGGAACTTCCTAACGATACGCGCCGTGTCCAGGAGTACCGCTTTCTGGATCAAGTCCTTGATCCAGCTGCCTAACAAGAGCCTGATCAGATGTACGTCGAGGCTCTTGGCTATTATGCCATTGGGTGTCACGACTATCGCCACAATGATTGCTGTATTCACATCCCACATGTCGAAAACTTCGCAAGCCAGATCAATTTACTTACTTTTCTTATCTCGCCAGCCTTCACGAGGTTCTCGTCATGGGGGACCGCTATATCAACAATCATTGCGCGACGCTCTAGTCGGTCTATCACCACTTTTTCAGGGTTATTGGCAATAATAGTCCTGTCAGTGATGATAGACCGATCCCAATACAACGTGACCTTGCCATTTTCGAGAACTGTATCGGGCTCATACTTATAGTAAGGCACTTCCGATTTCACAAGATTGTATTTAAGAGCAAGTTGCTGATGGATAATCCTTGCTACTAGGTTGTGTTTTTGCAAATAGTATCCGATAGCTAGACTAGAACAACCGGCGATAATATAACGAATGGATTCCCCCGGCCGAAGATATGCCCGACAGATGTCAATCGTGCCGTCCTTCACAATGTATTTCATCATTACTTCGTCCATAATCGCAAAGACAAAACTTTCGGTTTCCCCGAAAAGGTCACCAAATCGCAGCCAGGTCACTGACTCTGTACCTGGAACTTGTCCCCGACTGCCGGTAGAATTTCGTGGAGCTTTTCTGACGTTAGGCTCTCAGAATGGAGCGGGCCAGGGCCCAAACGCCTCCTCCCGGAGGCTCTACGCGGGGGTCGTGCGGTCCATGGCCCTTTACGGGGCACCGGTATGGGCGCGTTCCCTGAGGCGATGACCAGCCCGCCGGTGGAACGCGTCCCAAAGGGTTATGGCCATCCGGCTGGTCCGGGGATACCGCACGGTCTCCGGTGAGGCGGCGAACCTCCTTGCCAGATTGACGCCATGGGATCATGAGGCAAAAGTCCTCGCGCAAATATGGGAGTGGCGCGAGGAGGCGAAATGCCGGGGCAAAAGTCTCATCAAGAATTGGCGCCCAAAATCCGCCATATTCCAATTTTAATGTAGCTTGTAGTGACACTCGGAAGGTTAAGACGAATCGATTGACGTAAGAATCATCAAAATGGACGCGTTTGGTCTCTAGAACGCCACATACACAGAACAGATATTATCTGTTCTGTGGCCACATAGGAACAAACATACATACATGGACTGGTAAACACATTATCCTCATTCGGCAGTCCGGTAAAAAAAACAATGTTTGACGGTGGCGGTTATTTAGTTTATACGTTAGACATTAAAAATAAATAACTGAATTAATTATATAGGCTTGCCTTTTATTTATTTAATAACAATTGATTGCTGTACTAACAGTTTGTACCAAAGCGTACAGCAAGCCAACAACATAAACACTTATAACGAGGTACAGCTATATAGATTGCAAAATTTTCACGCTGGCTTTAACATTTAATATCACTATTATTCTTTCGTAATGCTACGATAAAAACATATGGACTCTCTGGTGAACCATGGGCAAAAATAATTTCCCATAGTCCACCTAGGTGAACTAAGCGGGTGGACCATGGGCAATACACGAAACAATTTTACACAAAATGTGAAGCTCCTAAACGAGCGTTAACTGTATCATAGATACCAGAGTCTTCGTCTGTTAGTACATTACTAAAAATTATAACATTTATTTATCTTTGTCTTATCCCCAATGACGGACCAATCTTTTTATATATTAACATATTTTATATATGATTGCTTTATAAGCCAGCAGGTTTTAATTTTATAATATGGATGATTTGTTTACAAAAAATCTAGTTTCCTCATTTATAAAAAAACTGTTTATGGGCGTACGCGTTCTTTAAAAAAAAACTATAAAGGCGAATTCACGACCAAATAACACCAGTATCATTCAACATGAGATACTTGTCTGTGGTATTAGTTTGTGTTTTAGTGACCAATGTGACGTTTTGTCAATATATGAGGTACCCCAGCGGTGTACAAGTGTGGGTAGAGAAAGTGAACGTGATAGAAGTGAATCAATACGGTGGAGAAGTGACAGGAAACGGTGACGCATTTCTGCCTCTATCTGATCTCTTTATGAACTCTGTCCTACAAGCTATAGACGAAACACTGCCAAAGACTGATGGGACAAAAGTACAAGTGTGGGTACACAAGGTTGACGTCATAGAAGTGACTAATAGACCATATCGATACAGACCAAATTATTACAGAGCTTCAATTACTGGGGATGGTTGTCCAGATGGTAAGATAAGAATTGGTGAAACTTGTGAAGAGGATCATTAAACCAATTGAAATCTTAATTTGTCTTTATTTTCTATTCTGTCTTTTCCCAAGTATGTTGTAGTTGGCTTCCAATCTAATCAAATATAAGAAAAAGAGATGAATACTTTGTATTATTTTTCATGAATCAAGCTGAATACCACGAAAAATATAAACGCTTGTCACGTCTTGTCACAAAATATATACGTATATCCAATGAACCCAAAGACGATGGTGCTATTGTATCTGGTTGAGGAATTGCAATGGCCACCTTCCGGTTCAGCATGAGACTAGTTCCATAGTAACATATCATGGCAATGTTTCCAAAGTTACATAAGATCGCCAAGTTTCAGCTTAGCTTTTTGGTTGCCGAAAAGTGCTTGAAAGATCAATTACTATTTGCCATACACACATACGAAAGGAAGGTTATTAAATAATAATAAATAAAGGTAAAAACTAAATACTAGCAGCTCTATTTTTTTGTAATAGCTTAAAGATGTATTATGTTGTTTCATATCGGTTCTGCAAGCTAGAAACTAACTTTAATTAAATTGTCGTGTTTTAATTACCAATATTACACGTGCGTTCCGTCGATTAAAAGGTATAAAATGTAGCATTCATATCATCATCTACCTGTCCTTATTCCATATTACTTGGGGTCGGCGCATCACGTTTTCTTCTTCCATACCGTCCTGTCCCCGGAGTCCTGACACGCTATTACTGAATCCCTTTTCTTTCATATCACTCCTCACTCAGTCCATCTATCTTTTCTTTGGCCTTCCTCTTCTTCTCCATCCATCGACATTTATATTCATAACTCTTTTCCCTTTTTTTAACAAATACCATGATAAATCAGATTTTTCTTTGAAATTCCCTATTTCTATGTCAACGAACTTGATTTCGCGGTTTGATGCGAATCCATAAATGAGCGAACTCCGACACGCACTTGGTTGGTTTTTTCTTGTTTATTGACTATTGTTGAAGACAGTGAAACAGAACTACACTTCAAAGCAGCCAAACTATGTCTTATCTTAAGAATCATATTATCCTTAAGAATATCTATCTTCTTTATCAATATTTACGCTATCATTCGTAAACTGCTTATCTAATCAACCTTCATTTTGTTGATCGTTTGTACTCAATCAGGTTTTGACCATATAAAAAATATGTCTACGATGAGCAAAATCCAGTATAGTTGATTTATCCACGAACTTGTGTGTGTTCTGTTGATTAAACTTATAAAGGTCGTAACCATCGTCGAATATCTCATAGTACAAGAAACAGTTAAAATGAAATACTTATTTGTGTTGCTAGTATGTGTTCTGGTGTTAGATCTAGCGGACTGTCAGTACTTCAGGTATCCTGGTGGGGTACAAGTGTGGGTACAGAAAGTGAAAGTGATAGAAATGAATGAATACGGAGAAGAGGTTCAACCGCTAGGTAACACCTATAGGAATTCTGAACTTCTACCAGCTGTAGATGTTAGACGACAAAAGACACTGCCAAGTGATACACAAAGTGACCCGAGCGCAACCCTGCGTCCCTCCTACTCTTCAGTGGATGGCGCATATTGTCCGGGTGGCGGAGTAAGAGCTGTCGATGGAAGTTGTCGACAAGAAGATTAAGTTAAACATTTTTATATAAAATGTGAACTTAAACCCTAAACTATTGTTAACTGTATCAAAGGAACTAGTGTCTTCGCCTGTTTGCGTCATTACAGTATTTTAAATTATTATATTTATGTATCTTTGTCTACGTGCCAATGTAATATAGTGCATGACGTTACAATCGTATGAGGTTTGCGTATGAAATACTATATTGTTGTTGTCAATATCACAATTGATTAAGCTTAAAACGTCCATTATTTGACGAACCAACCTTTGTTTTATGTTTACATATATGATATATTGTTTTATTAGCCAGCTGGTTGACAAATATTTTGTGTAAGTTTACAACGTGGGTTATATAATAAAAAATTGTGTCGTATTTATTTTACACAAAACTGTGTAAGGATGCGTGAAAAAAAACTATAAAAGCCGTACTCGCGACCAAATTGATATAATAATTCCAGAATCATTCACCATGAGATATTTGACTGTAGTAATCGTTTGTGTTCTAGTGACCGTACCTCACATATTGACGTTTTGTCTATATTTGAGGTACCAAAGTAAAGTGATAGAAATTAATGAATACGGTGAAGAAGTTACAGAAAACAGTGCTGAATTTCTGCCTCCATCTGCTCTCTTTATGAACTCTTGTCTACCAGCTATCGACTTAAGGACTGGTGGGTCCGAAGTACAAGTGTTTACAAGGTAGACATCATAAGAGTGACTCATAGACAAGTTCTTAATGACCGTATGAATTGAGGAGCCACTTCAGATTTGAAAAGGACACATAACATCATTTAGTAGTAGATGAGTTTGATTTTTTATCATAAGAATAAAGTAGTATGACCGACTGAATTTAGTGAATTTATGCATGTTATTGGCTCCTCAATCCTGATGCTGTATTAGAAGTATTTAGTACAAAATTATATTTAAGAGAGATATTTATTCGACGATTACGTTAATGGAAATTCTAGCTCATACTTATGATAGGAGTCACGCACAAATTATTGAATCTTTTTAAATATTAGCAGTACTGAATCTAATTTTAGTAAGTACCCATCACAATTACTACTAAATGATATTGAATATTCGAAAGTATTCATTGAATATATTCGCTATTTTCAGATGGCTCCTTAGTTCAGATGGTTAGATTGAAGAGCCTCTTTAACATTGATATAATTTTACCTGCACAATTATCCAATCACCTACTAAATAAGAGCATATGTTTTCTTTTAAAATTTGAAGTGGCTTTTCAATCCATACCTACAGACCTTCTTACAGAGTTGCGATTTCTGGAGATGCTTGTCCAGATGGTAAAATAAGAATTGGTGAAACTTGTGAAGAGGAATATTAAATCAATTGAAAATCTTTTGTTGTTTTGTTCTCTATCATTCTATCTAATCAAATGCAGATGAATACTTTTATTATTTTACATGGATACCACTGAATACCAGCATTTTATTTCGAGCGACTGCCTATTTGACCCTGATATGACCTGACATATGATAACCCATGGCAGGACTAGTTGTTTTGGGCCTATAAGTAGAAATAAGAACATGCGTATTTTTTCAACATTTTTTTTTTTTTTTTTTTAGAAAAACTTTGCCCCATACTAGGAACTTCTTCCTGTATCGTGGGTGCGTTTACAAACATATGAACTCACATACACAACACTCAGAGCCGGAACAACTATCTGTAGGTCATACAAATATTTGTTCCGTGCGGGAATCGAAACCGCGACACGCAGCGCAGCAGTCAATTACTCAACCACTACGCCAACCGCATCTAATACCTCATTTGCATTGACACCAGGCATAAAGTAATGAAGTTCAAGGTCAATTCATCATTACCTGCCTAACAAGTCTGTTCAGTTTCGTTCTAGTTTAACCGGATGTAACTTTTTTTTTACATAGGACGACTGCCTAATCTCGAGGTCAATGGATTTTACTATTTCTCTTAATTTTAAGTTCTGTAGTTTCTGCCTACCCCCATAGGAAAAAGGCATGCGTTTAGGTATGTATGTATGTAATTAAAAAATCTAAGTCTTAATAAATTTAAATAATTCATTAAACGTAAGTTGTGCCAAAAAGCGTTTTATAGCATTAAAGATTACGTTGAGGATAAAACGGCTTGGGAGTGAGCTGCTCCAGTTAATTTAGTTTTTTTTTTAAATATTTTGCACCATGAATTTTGTTATTTTTTATTGAAAAAAATATTTCTTTTCTTGCAATGACAAGAATTATTACTTTTTAAAGTATTATATTATTTTGTTTTAATTATTGTGAATGTGAAGACTATGTGGATCATTATTTTGTTTTTAATTTATCTTATTTTTACCCGACTGCCGAAGGAGGGTAATGTGTTTATTTAATCATGGTCTGGCAGTTTGAGTAGTTTATGCGGCCTACCCGAATATTGTTTTTTTTTTTTTCGAAAATTGTTCGTCGAATCGTTGAGCTCCTTAAATTCTGAGTTGAGCTGCTCCGTTATTGACAAATGCGTGCACTGATTGGACAGGTCCACTCAATCTGGCTGGTTCTTTCCTTAAAAGACTATTTCAGACATCAGTCTACATGGTATTCACATGATCGAACCAAGATTTTGTCAGGACTTTAAAAGAGACTGTGACCTCTGAGTTTGTTTCGGCCTTTCTTCTCAGAGTAGTCAGATAGGAAACGCCGACCTCATCTAGTTTTAAAAAAAAATATGTTAGACATGTAAAAGCGTTTGTACAAACCAACTTACAGAAATAAAATCATTTATCATTAATGACGTTTAGTTCAGGTAAAATGCCAAGTGAATACAATGTATAGTGTAATTTAAAATTGTGACTACAATATGAGCGTACATTGAAGGTAATTTTACTGAGGATTAAATATAAACGGCATATATATCGTCGTGAAACCATCCCGTCACAGACCGACACGGTGGATAGTTCCTACAATGAAGTTCTGCATAGCTACATTTTTTATTTCTGTTATTTTAAGCCTCAATGTAACTTTGTGCTACCCATCCGGCCCAGAAGAGAGTGATCTAGAAGAAACAACATTCCCTGACCTTCCAGCAGGTGCGATGATCAGAGCAGATGAATGTGCTGTTAATTTTGTAAAAGTGGCAGATATTTGTGTTCCTGTTGATTAAAATTTATTATGTATAGTATGTTTGGTTATTTTATTGTGTGTGTTATCATAATCTTATGTTTCATAAACAGCAGTTGAACAGTTTGAAATAGTTTTACTGTTTTTAGCAATGGTTAAGTGAACAAACGAGAAAAGTCAGCCAAGTGCCTCTCGGAATTTGCACATTTTAGGTTCCGTACCTTGACCGCAAAATCAAGTTGGTTGTAATAGGAAAAATTAGGGAATTTCAAAGAAAAATTCTGATTTATCAATATATTGGTATTTGTTAGTAAAATATACGTAATAATAAACATTATCAAGACATTTCAAGTTCATTGGTCAATGGGAAGTTAAAATTCTTCGGAAAAAAAAAATTGTAGTTTGTAGCTGACTTTGATGGATTTTAAAACAAAAAATTGCTCATTGCGCATATGTAGGAATGAAAATTATAAAATAAAGTAATAAATCTAAAAGATATGTATTTTTATGTTTGTGTGTTAGTTGATGAGTGTATGTGTGTAAGTGTGCCTGTGGTGGGAGTGTGTTGTCTGTATATGGGAGTGAGTGAGTGTCTGGTTAGGTTAGTATGTAAGGACGGGCAAAAAGTAAAAATGGATGACAGTGTGTATGGATTTTAGATCAATTTAAATTAAGTATGTGAATAAACTTTCGGTCTTCTGATAGTCCATCTTTTGGAGCTAGTCTGTTATTTTTTTTATCGTTGCCTGCCAACTCATTTTAGCTATGTTTAGGCTTTTGTTTGCTAAATTGAAAAGTTTTCTGCTTAAGCTATTGAATTGGTGTTTTGCAAATGAGGTCCGGCAGGGTATAGTAGGGCATATGGAGGATTTGCTACGTTTTTGTGGGTCGGGTAAAGGAACATTTCCTTGTTTTCTGTGAATGGATTTGAGCACATAGAGCTGGCGTACAGTGAGGACTTTAAGTTCGGAGAATAATTGTGACGTCGGAAACCTGTACGGTTTCTTGGTCATAACCTTGAGCACAGCTCTCTGTACTCGCTCCAATTCGAGCAAGTAGATCTTGGCTGTTCCTCCCCACACGGTTATTCAATATTGGACTAACATAGGGCCAGGTAGACTCGTTTTGGGTTCTCCAGTGTTGCAGAATCCCTTAGGGTCCTGAACACATTTATGAGCCGCCTAGATCTGAAAAAAAATAGTTTTGTACAATATTTACATAAGTACAAATAATAATAAATTCTAACAGCATAAGCGGCTGAGCTCGCAAGAAATGTTATGTGAGGCCCCCATTGTAATTTGTCGTTTAGAGTGATTCCTAGGAAAACTGTTTGATTTACATAGTCCAGCTTTTCTCCATTCAATATGATATCGCATTCGCTACTTCTGACATTCGGCAATGTGAATCTAATACATTTGTTTTTTTTTTTTCATTTAGTACCAAATTGTTTGGCGTGAACTAAGATTGGACCTGATGAATAGACTTATTCACATCATCAAGATTTTATGATCGTTAATCTATTTTAAATATCAAAGATGTGTCATCAGCAAATAACACGATATTCAGTTGATTTTGTAATCACATCATCATCAGCCTATTAATGTTCCCACTGCTGGGACACAGGCCTCCTCTCTGTGAGAGGGAATTTGTAATAATTGGGGCAAATCGTTAATGTAAAATATAGAGCCTTGAGGAACGCCCATTGTCATTTCAGACCCTAGTGAGTTTACGCCGTTTACCTGTACTTTAAGTTGTCTGGCTTTTAAATATGATCTAAGTAACTAAAGGGCCGTATGTCTAATCCCAGTGCTCGAGTTTCAACAATAGTGTCTCATGGTCAACGCAATCGAACGCTTTCGAGCGGTCGCTAAAGATTCCAATGGCGTCTTGTGCTTCTTCCCAGGCGTTAAAGATGTTCTTTATTAGGGTGACGCCAGCGCCAGTTGTGCAACGCCCTTTGGTGAAACCGTACTGTTGATCATGAAATATGGAATGTTTGTTTGGTTAAGTATTAACTTTTCGATGATTTTACTGAGAACCGGCAGAATTGAAACTGGCCTATAATTATTGGCTTCTTTGTTATCCCCGGCTTTAAACAATGGATTTTTACTTTACTGTGTTTCATGAGGTCCAAAAAAACTCCTTGATGGACACTAGTGTTAAATATGAAAAATAAATAGGGTGCAATAGTTTCAATTATTGATTTACATACTTTTACAGATAATCCCCAAAGATCTTCTGTTGATTTAATTTTTAAATCTTTAAAAGCTTTTAAAATGGTCAATGAATTAGTCCAAGAGCGAGCGAAGCGAGCTCAGGAACTTAGGGCACCCCGACATGGATAGATTAGGTTCGAAGGATTACGGGAGCTGAAGTGAGCGAACTAAGCGAGCTAACTCAGCTCCCGTCATCTCCTTCATGTTAGGCTACTTTAGACCAAGCAGAAAGTAATAGGACTTTTCTATATCAAAACGAATACCAACATTAAAATAATTAAAAAAAAAACACCCATGTTTTTATTACATAGCACAATAAGTGATGGGTATAATTCAAAAAACCCGATCAATTTAATTATTTCAATAGTTTTATCACATTGCCTACTCATATTGGGTCATATTTCGAATTGCCCGGGCATTATGAATAGTGCCGTATATCCCTTTCGTTGTCCACTCTGCCTCTCTGCCAGCTGTCATCGGTCGCTCATTTGTCCGGTCTGCCTCTCTGCCAATTTTTGACATTTTAAGGCTGTTCTTGTTTTTGGCTTGAAATGTCAGTAATGATAATGATATTCTCGACAAATCTTGGTTTCATTCGATAGTTTAATAGAAAATAATGAAAAAAAAATACCCCGCTGTTCTTTGGATCCGCCCAAGACCGTAATATTTATTTTTTAAATCTGTGCACCGGGCGGTCGCCATTTTTGACAGCACAAGGGGCCGTGCTCAAACTTTTTGTGATTAAAAATTTAGTTTTTTTTTTTTGAGTGGCTGTTGTTTTCTGCTGGAAAAACATGGAACGGTAAGTTTCGAACTGTTTTTAATAGTTTTTTTTTGTATTTGGCCTAAATTCCAGCAGATATACGTATTTGAACGAACGCCGTCCGACATTGTTGACATGAAAAAAATGTATGGGGAGGTGTGTTATTTTGATTGATTATTGTGAAATAGGGTGTATTCCTGTAAATAAAATTAAAACTTTATGAAATAATGGTTTATTTTTTTATTTCTATCTCCTTTTATACACGAAACTGGAAAAAAAAATCCCTTACACGGACTTTACACAACAATTACCAATACTTACAAGGTAAAACTGGATAAATCCATTTGAAATAGGATAGCTTATTTCATAGAGATTGTAACAACATAAGTTTCATACATGGTTCCCATACAAAACTGCCGAGAAATCGTCAATTTACTGACACCGCGCCCATAGCGCAAAATGGCGCAAAAGGCGCCAGGGTACCCTGACACATGGGTGATTTTCGGCCTGCCTGGTGGACATCTAAGGGGGTATTAATCTGGTCCATAACATATACCAGGCCCCTCAGAAAGTATTGCGAAAAAAAGTTTTTATATATGGGAGACGAGTTTCGTTTCGGCTTCTAGCGAGAACGGTCGCGTCACGCACGCTCTTACACAAGTCTGCGCTCGTGCACAAGTGCTGACGCCGCAACCTAATTCCGCCGCGTATTGCCCTCGCGGGCGGTGCAATGACCTAGACTTCTAAGTGAATCATGCATTATTATGAGAATTTGCGGTAAGTTATAATTTTTATAATTATAACTTGTAAACAATTATGGCTTCGCCGAATAAAATAGTCCTCAAAACTGATCTGGAACATCAGTTGTACACCCGGTACAAAGAGGAAGCTAAAGAGCGCCAAGAACTGCAGCAACTAGTACAAGTGCTCAGTAGCCAGGTAGAAGCCTTGCAACACCAGCTGAAACTTATCCAGGAACAAAATAATGTTACTTCAGAGAAGGAACATTCGACAAATGATAAGCCCCAGTCAACAGTCGAATATAAGACTGATGAAGAGGACCTTGCCAGAGAAACTGAGTGGGTACGACAAAAAAGTAGAAAGAAGAGAAAGATGAATGCTTCACTGTCTCCAGTATCGCAAGGAGCAAGCTCCATGGAACCTCAGGCTGGTACAAAGTCCGAGCAACCAAAAATAAAAAAACTACCACCACCTCCCCCAGTCATAGTAGAAAATATCAGAAACTACCAGAAGTTTTATGATCTTCTCTTGACTTGCTCAAATAAAGAGTCCTTTGTGGTCAAAATGATGAACGGGGATTCTGTCAAAGTAAACGCCAGGAACGAAGACTCCTACAGAGCGATTACTAAATTATTATTAGAAAATAATTGTCTCTGGCACTCCTATGAGAACAAACAAGACAGACCAATTAGGGTCATAGCAAAAAATCTACACTCATCATGCATGCCAAATAGAATAGCTGAAGAATTAAATGCTAATGGCTTTAAAATCCAGGAAGTGGTAAACAAATTAAGTTGGAGGACTAAGGAACCTCTAAATATGTTTATGCTTTCCTTTCAAAAAGACGAAGATATAAATAAAATTTATAGTATTAAGACCATATTAGGTTGTAAAGTAGAAGTGCAGCCTTTAAAAACTTCCAAGCTAATACCACAGTGTAAGAGATGTCAAGCATATGGCCATACACAGAAATATTGCTCCAAGGAACCTAGATGTGTGAAGTGCACAGGAAAACACTTTACTAAAGACTGCACAAAACCTATAGCAGATAAACCCAAATGCGTTCACTGTGGTGAGCCACACCCAGCCAACTACAGAGGGTGTATGGTAGCCAAAGAATTGCAACAACTGAAAAATAAAGCCATGAAAAAAAAAGTTACTACACCTGTCACTCAGGCTCCTAGTGCTAAGAAAAATGTCAAAGAGTATCAAAGGGTATCAAAGAATGTGTCTTATGCGCAAGCTACGAAATCTCTTGAACCACAACCACCAGTGCACGGTTCACAACCCTCCACGTCAATAGACGCCGACACAAATGAAAATATAAATAAAATTTTGAATATTTTAACCTCATTTGAACAAAGGTTAAAAAACCTAGAAAGTAGTGCTACGCAGCTACCTCGTATGACTCAAAAATGAAGAACACTCTAAAAATTATGGCGTGGAATGCAAACGGACTCCTAAAGCATCAAAACGAGCTACAGGCGGTCCTTGCAACAGAAAAAATTGATGTGTGCCTCATATCGGAGTCTCACTTCACAAGAGAATCGTATATACACCTTAACGGATATAAAATATATCATGCACTGCACCCTGTCAATACTGCGAGAGGGGGAAGCCCCCTTTAATAAGAGAGAACATCTACCATTACCTAGAACTTAAATATGAAGAAGAGTTCATACAAACTGTAGCCGTTAGGGTCAAAACTAAATATCATCACATTACCGTAGCAGCTATATACTGTCCACCAAAGCATGCTCTGAAAATAGAGCAGTACAGAAACCTGTTGAAACTTCTTGGCAACACGTTTATATTGGGAGGTGACCTTAACGCAAAACACATACGTTGGGGATCTAGACTAACCAACACTAAAGGAAGGGAATTGCTTAGTGCAATGCGAGAAATCAATTGCAATGCAATATCAACAGGAAAGCCTACTTACTGGCCTACTGATACCCAAAGAATTCCAGATCTGATCGACTTTTTCATATTTAAGAATCTGTCGGCTACATATCTTCACATACAGGAGGGATTTGATATGAACTCTGATCACTCGCCCATTATCTTAACTTTAAGTGAAACCATAATTCAGAAAGAAAGCAATCCAACTTTAGTGAATAAAAACACGGATTGGGATAGCTTCAAATTCGATTTAGACAATATGATTGACCTCAAAGTACCACTCAAAAATAATCAACAATTGGATAAAGAAGTGTCAAAATTTGTGACAGACATTCAAAGCTGCGCTTGGGGAAATACACCTCTCTTGAAAAGAAAAGTTGCAAGTCATAGTTATCCGTTAGAAATAAGAAACCTCATAGCCATAAAGAGGGCTCAGAGGCAAAAATGGCAACAATCAAGATATCCACCTGACAAAACAATGCTAAATAGACTAACAAAAAGATTAAGTAAAGCAATACAGGAATATCATGATGATGCTACACATAATTACTTAAGCCAATTAACAAGTAGTGGAAAAACAGAACACTCACTGTGGAAAGCCACTAAACGTCTGAATAAGCCTATTGTTCATGCATCACCTATTAAACAAATAGATGGCAAATGGGCCATAAGCAACGAACAGAAAGCAAATATATTTGCAGAGCATTTACAACAAACTTTTCAAACAAGTGCTGAGGAAAGCTCTGAAAAAATAACACTAGATGTCACTCACCATGACGAGTTGAATATACGATTAGCTACGCCGAAGGAAGTGCAAAATATGATCAAAAACTTAGCCAAAAAGAAATCGCCTGGATACGACCTTATCACTGGAGAACTGCTTCAAAATCTGCCACGAAAAGCCATAGTAAAACTTACAACCCTTATAAATGCAACATTCCGATTGAAACACGTGCCTGATATCTGGAAAGTTGCTGAAGTAATAATGATCCCCAAACCCGGAAAATCGCCTCAGGAAGTAACATCATACAGACCTATATC
The DNA here is from genome assembly GCA_949775005.1 of Orthosia gothica. Classification (NCBI taxonomy): domain Eukaryota; kingdom Metazoa; phylum Arthropoda; class Insecta; order Lepidoptera; family Noctuidae; genus Orthosia; species Orthosia gothica. Next base: position 2,344,421 of record OX459063.1, read on the forward strand.
TCTTTTACCAATCATTTCAAAATTATTTGAAAAACTACTTATAAGACGCATAAAACCAATAATAGAAGACAGAAAACTGATTCCCAATTACCAATTCGGTTTCAGAGAAAAACACTCCACGATAGACCAAGTACATAGAATTACCAACATTATAGAAAGGACCCTAGAAGAAAAAAAAGTCTGTTCTACAGTTTTTCTAGATGTAGCACAGGCATTTGATAAGGTTTGGCATAAAGGTCTCATTTATAAGTTAAGGAAAATGCTTCCTAAACAATTTGCAGACATTTTAGAATCTTACCTAACAGAGAGGACGTTTAGAGTCCGACATGAAGATGCTTACTCAGATCTCAAGCAAATAAAAGCTGGTGTACCACAAGGAAGTGTTCTTGGACCTATCTTGTACCTATTGTACACCTGTGATATCCCAGAAATGAAAAACAACTTTATTGCAACCTTCGCAGATGACACAGCCATCATGGCTATAGGTGTCACTCACAAAGAAGCCGTAGATAAAGTACAAATTGCTGTGAACTCCATCACCAACTGGACAAAAAAATGGCGAATTAAGTTAAATGAGTCCAAATCGACCCATATAGACTTCACAAACCGAAGCCCTAATTATACACCGATTTATATCAACGGTTGCATAATACCTTACGAAAATACTGCAAAATACCTGGGTATGACGCTTGACGCCAAGCTTCGCTGGAAGGCTCATGTCAAAAAGAAACGCCTGGAGTTAGATATCCGCTACAGGAATATGTACTGGCTACTTGGCAGACATTCATCATTGTCAGTGTACAACAAAGTACTTCTGTACAAACAAGTACTTATGCCTGTATGGGCATACGGTATACAGCTTTGGGGCTGTACAAAACGTACCAATGTTGAAATTATACAAAGATTTCAAAACAAGGTACTGCGGAGCATAGTAAACGCTCCCTGGTATATTAGAAACGAGGACATCCACCGGGACTTAGGAGTGGACCTCGTCGCCAAAGTTATAAAAAAATACGCCGAAGCTCATGAAGAGAGACTTCATAAACATGTGAATGTCGAGGCTATCCAGCTCCTTGACACCACGGACATAATAAGGAGACTGAAAAGGACTAAGCCTTTTGAGTTAGTTTAGAGTGAAATTAGTGTTACGGAGTGCAGTGAGTGCTACCTTTTAAGAACACATGAACTAAGTGTCTTCCCATCATAATAGAGACAATAAGAAAAGTGCCAATGGACACATTCTTTACCGTATAAATTATTAGCAAATTAGGTTAAATTTAAGTTACTTATTAGCCTCAAGGCTAGATTGTGACTGTTATGAAGTAACTATTCAGTTACAAGGTAATAAAAAAAAAAAAATAAAAAAAAAAAATATATGGGAGACTGGCCATTTATAATGTTTTTCGAAAATATGATTATTTATAAGTAAAAATAAGTAAGTTCCAATTTCAAAATTTCCCTCCACATTTTTTGCGAGTTAATTCAAAGTATTGTGTCTCACTGAAATATGGATCTGCGCCGGGAACATTTTAGAGCTATGATTTTATACGATTTCAAGTGTCGCCTGAAACCGGATGAATCGTACGATAGACTTCAAATGGCATTCATGGATGAAGGCCCTTCCAAGGCAACCGTGTATCGTTGGTATAACGAATTCAAGCGCGGTCGACCAACTTTGGGGGATGACGAAAGAAGCGGTCGCCCTTTGACGGCTGTTACCGAAGAAAACGTGCTAGCAGTGAAAAATTTAATCCAAGACAATAGGCGAATTACATATCAGGAGATTCAACACATATTGAAGATTGGATCGGGAAGCGTTCACGAGATTCTACACAGCCATCTTCGCGTGAGGAGGATAGTATCACGCTGGGTGCCGCACAACCTCACCGATGCTCAGAAGCAGGCCCGGGTGGAATGGTGCCGTGATATGCTTAACAAATTTGAAGCAGGCTCGTCTCGGCGTGTTTACGACATCGTTACAGGTGATGAGTCCTGGATTTATCAATACGACCCAGAAACCAAGCGCCAGTCGACTGTTTGGGTGTTTCAAAATGAGCCAACGCCTACCAAAGTGAAGCGATCTAGAAGCGGGGGTAAGATTTTGATCGCTAGCTTTTTTAATTTGACTGGCCACTTGGTATCAATTCCCTTACGGGATCAAAGAAGCATTAATGCCGAATGGTATACTACCAAATGTTTGCCAGAAGTTTTCTCTGTTATAAGCAACAAGCGACCAAACACAGGGCTCCGCGGGCTACTGCTCCACCACGACAATGCACCTGCGCACACCGCACTCAAAACGAGGGACTTCCTGGACAGCACGCCAGTCAAACTCCTGGGTCACCCTCCTTACAGCCCTGATCTAGCACCGTGTGACTTCTTTTTATTCCCAAAAATAAAAAATCAGCTCAAAGGGATACAATTTTCGTCGCCGGAAGATGCGCTGGCTGCGTTCGAGCAGGCTGTAAACGAGGTGTCTGCGGCGGACTGGAAAAAGTGTTTTGAAAACTGGTTTAGGCGCATGAATCTTTGTATAGAGGCTGGTGGAAAGTACTTTGAAAAGATTTAATAAAAATATATGTACGTATAGAACAATTTTTTTTAGTTTCGCAAAACTTTCTGAGTGTCCCACGTATATGATCACGTTCTCGAAAACGGCTCTAAGGGGGTATTTCGGGAGCGCAAAAGCGATCTAGCTAGGTCTAATATCTGGGCAAAATCCTTTTCTCCATATTTTCACGCAAAAAGAAATAGCCCGCGCAATGTAGTCGTAATTTCGCCGTCGCTGCTGCCCTTTTGAATAACCTAATGATAAACGCGGTGGCCCACTACTATTTTTGGGGGCCGAGTCACCCTCGTCCGTAGGAGTGTACCCTTTGATTCCCTACACTTGGTCCCCGGGTGGTGCAAATCAGGTGACACTTACTGGTGGTAGGCTTCGGCCGAAGGCTTGTGACCACCCACCCACAGATAGCTGTTCCACTGCAGGCTGACTAGCCTGACGCGCGCTGTTTGGGACGTATCGGAAGACTGGTCGCGGAGGGTAGCAGGATCCGAGGCACGGTGCGCCGCTGGCCGACCGCAGGTAGTTGGGGGCCCAAGTAGTGTGCCAGGTCTGGATAAAATTATCTACGCCTGTGTCTACCACTCGCACAGCGGAGATCAGGAGACAACCAGGCTCACAGAGAACCTCAGTGAGGCGGCTGATGCGGCAGAGCAGCGATACCCTTCCGCCCAATTAGTGTTACTGGGGGACTTTATTGCCCACCACCAGGAGTGGCTCTTGCCACACCAGTGCACTGACCATGCTGGACGGGAGATGTGTAAGCTTTCGCTTGCACTAAACCTTACGCAGCTGGTCCAGGGGGCAACGAGGGTGCCGGATGTTGATTCGCACACGGCCAATTGCTTGGACCTTCTGCTGACAATAGATCCAGACCGATACTCTGTGTCAATAACTTCACCTTTGGGTAGTTCCGACCACTGTCTGGTGAAGTCTGTGTCCGTCCACCCGGCGGGTTTGGCGGTACAGGTCAGCAGATTAGGATGGCATGCGATCTTTCTTTGCATGCTATCCTTGGCAGCCTACTTGCTTTTCTTCAGCCGATCCTTCGTCGTGCACGGACGCCGTGTCGGATGTGTTGCGTCAGGGAATGGAGTACTACATTCCGTTCTCTGATGTGACAATGTCCAGTGTTGACCGGCCATGGTTTGGCGCCGAATGTAATCGCGCCGACGCGCTTAATCATGAGGCGATCTGGCATGGGTCGACGCTCGATCGCGCAAAGCGAGTGGCGTGGGTCGGAAGAAAAAGGCCTTCAACAGGGCTGCCAAGTCCTGCAAGTTGGTGTTGCGAAGGGCTCGGTTCGACCACATTGGCCGAATAGGGACCAAACTTGCTTCTTACCCAGCAGGTAGTAAAGCGTTTTGGTCCCTGGATAAGTCATTCGAGTCCGAACTTCTGCCGTCCCTCACTACCACCACTGCTGAAACCCGACGGGTCGTTGGCCCACTCTGCTATGGAGAAGGCAAATTTGCATCACTTTTTGCGGCATCTTCGCGTCTGAATCCTGGTGATTCGCGGCCCCCCTCCTTCTCCTGTTGGATGCGAGACGAGTATGTCGGACATTCGCATCCATCAAAAGGACGTCCGTAGGGTGCTGCGCAACCTCGACGTGAACAAGGCTAGCGGCCCTGACGGAATACCAGCAATAGTTCTTAGAACCTGTGCGCCTGAACTGTCTCCGACCTTGACACGCCTATTCCACCTTTCATATGAGACTGGAAATTGCTGAATGCTTGGAAGCAAGCCAACGTACAGCCTGTGCCCAAGAAGGGCAGTCGAGCTGACCCAGCCAACTACAGACCCATCTCTGTATCGTCGTCGTCGTCGTGTAACGTGTAATTAGCAAAAAGCTCCTGGCATACCTAGAAGCAAACGATATCCTTAGTGACCGCCAATACGGCTTCCGCCGAAATCGGTCTACTGGGGATCTTCTAGCGTATGCCATTCACATATGGAGTGAGGCCATCGAGAGACACGGGGAAGCGCTTAAAGTCTCCCTCGACATCTCGAAGGCTTTTGATAGGGTCTGGCACGAAAGCCTCATTGGTATGCTTCCTTCATTCGGTTTGCCCGGTGGTCTGTGTGATTGGATTGCAGACTTCCTGAGAGATCGGTCCATTCGAGTGGTTATCGATGGCTGCTCTTCGGACCAATTGGATATTAATGCCGGGGTCCCTCAGGGGTCAGTACTCTCAGCAACATTGTTCTTGTTGCACATTAACGATCTGCTAAAACCCGGCACCTTTGGGTATGCTGACGACAGCACTGTTGCTGAGAGATACTTGTCCAACGCACGGGCTACCAGGCCGCAGATCCAGTGTCTCCGTGAGGCCATGGCGGAGCGTTTGAACCTATCCTTGCAGGCAGTCTCCGAATGGGGCGATGCCAATCTGGTCAGGTTTAATGCTGCTAAAACCCAGACATGTCTTTTTTCCGCTAAAAGGAGCCAATTCCACCCGGCTACTTCTTGCCGTGGTATGACCATGCCGATAACGGACCATCTTGAGCTTCTTGGTGTTTCGTTGACATCGACTCTCAATTTTGGCCCATACGCTGAGGCAAAGGCTCAGCTGGCTGCCATAAAGCTGGGGATCCTTGCGAAGGTGAGAGGGTACTTCACGCCGGAACAGCTGCTCAACTTGTATCAAGCGCAAGTTCGATCATGCATGGACGTTCTCATCTCTGGGACGGATCTGCCAAATACCAGCTTGATGCACTCGAGTCGATCGAAAAGCGGGCCAAGAGACTTATCGGCAATGAGGCACTGGTCACGTCAAAGCTCCAGGGCCTTGAACATCGTCGCCGAGTTGCCAGCTTGTCGGTTTTTTATCGGTTGCATTTCGGGGAGTGTGCCATGGAATTGCATGATCTGATTCCGCCCAGCCCGTTCCATCATCGGACTACAAGACGTACGGCGATGCGCCATCGCTACATGGTAGATATACCACCCATACGCACTAAACGTTTTGGAAATACTTTCATTATGCGTACAGCTAAGGAGTGGAATGCCCTGCCGGAGTCTGTGTTTCCCGATAGCTACAATCTAGGAGTCTTTAAGTCAAGAGTGAATAGGTTACTTCTAGGCAAGCGTGCTTCACCGTCGACCACATCATCGCTTACCATCAGGTGAGATAGTGGTCAAGCGCGAGCCTATAACATTTTTTGGACGTGCCTGGCACCGGTAGGCTTTCTTCTGCTGACCTGAAGTACTTTGAGCACCACAGATTCAGTAACAGTCACTTCCAGCTTGAGCCTGTTCATGAGGATATGGTGCTGAGGCTGTTGCATAGTCTCAAGTCCAATGCACAGGGTTGTGACATCTTGCCCGGATCTGTGGAAATTGGCAATAGTTAGACCCATCCCTAAAGTTTCTAATCCTACCAGTGTAAAAGAACTTCGCCCGATCAGTTTATTGCCATGCCTCTCCAAGGTCCTGGAGAAGGTTGTCTCTAACCAGCTTCGGTCTTACCTTGAGGAACACAGCATATTGCCGCTTGTTCAATCGGGTTTTCGCAAGGGGCACAGCACAGCCACAGCTCTTCTTGATGTGGTTGGGAATATTCTTGAAGCTAGAGATAAGGGCATGGGTACCCTGCTGGTCTTACTAGATTTTTCGCGTGCTTTTGACTCTATTAATACCTCGCTCCTCCTATCGAAATTGACTTATTATGGATGTCAGCCTGAGACAGTAAAGTGGTTTGAGAGTTATTTGACTCACCGTTCTCAGTTTGTCCAGGTAACGAGCGACAGTGATGGAGCTGTTAAATCCTCTGGTCCTAAGTGCGTGAATAGGGGTGTACCGCAGGGATCGATCCTGGGCCCGAAACTCTTCATTCTTTACAGTGCTGACATCATTAACTGCCTGCTCAACACCAAGTTCCACTTATATGCTGATGACCTGCAGATGTACCTATCTTTTCATCCCCAGCAGGCTGTTAACACTGTAAAAAGTTTGAATGAGGATCTTGATAGGATCTCGGCTTGGTCTATGAGAAACGCCTTAGTTTTGACCCAGCTAAGTCAAAATTTATTTTAATGGGATCAAGAGATTTTTTAAATAAAATGGGTAATGGGAATTTGGACTTGAAGATCGACGGGTGTTCCATTGAAAGGGTCCGGGAAGCCCGTAATCTTGGGTTACTGTTTGACGAGCACCTGCACTTTGAGACACACATCATGGAGGCTGTGCGCAACTGCTTTTACAGGCTTAAGCTTCTGTATCGTGTGCGTCCCTACATAAGTGTGGATATGCGCATTCTGCTTTGTGAAACACTAGTTTTATCTAAGCTGAACTACGCTGACACTGTGTACGGGGCGTGCATTCTAGGTAGAAGTGAAAGGTTAATTCAGCGAGTACAGAATGCTTGTGCGAGATTTTGTTTTACCATCCCTCCTAGATGTCACGTAACTCCTTTTTTAAATAAGGGTAATTTGATGAGAATGTCAGATCGTAGAAAGCTGCATCTGGCTACCCTGCTCTTTGGCACAATTCTCACAAAAAAACCAGACTATCTGTTCGGTAAATTGACCTGGTCGCGCGATGTAAATAGGGTCAAAACGAGAGCTTCTGCCTACCTGTTGTTGGCGTCACACAGAACTGCAGCATTCCGTGGAAGTTTCAAATTCGCTGCCTCTCGTATCTAGAATGATCTTCCTCCGCCGTTTCGTGCTATAAAAACGATTGGAACATTTAGTACTAAATTCAAGCAGTACTTATTACTTCAGCAAAAGGAATCCGGAAGATAAGCTTACCCGTGGTTTGCACGCAGTTAGGTTTACCGCCTTTAACCCATTTTCTTTATTATAAACTTTCTTGCAAACACCACACCACACATATTAAATCCACACCACTGTGATTTATCCAATTGGCAATTCTTTTCGCCAGGTTTATTTACACTTATTCATTTACACTATTTCATAACATGTCAACATGATAACTTACTTACATAATATTTTTCTTTTGACAGCCGACCATAGATTCTTTCCGTATTTTTTAATAAACCATTATTTGGTCCGCGCGCTCTGTCGTTTGTCTATGGTTTCGACAAATGATCATTGAGCATCGCGTTTATATATTTGTATTATTACACTTACTTTGACCCACCTTCAGTGTTTTATTCTATTTTGTTTGTTATTTATATATTCTTCTATTTTATTTTATTTTATAAGTCCTGTTTCTGTAAGTGTGTCCGTGGCATCAACAGTAGGCCCTATCAGAATATCAGCGCAGCGTTATTACCTTTTTGGATATCGCTGCACATGCTGAGATAGGAGCCTTTTTGGTCTCGCACAGGGTTTTTTATTTTATTATTGTTTAAGTGTGTGCTTATTTTCTCGTGTCTCCTGTGCGGGCCACAAATAAATATTTTCTTTCTTTCTTTCTTTCTATAATATATAAAAAAAAAAGATAGTGGTCAAGCGCAAGCCTATAGACGATAAATAAAAAATAAAAAAATGCGCCCAGGGTTGCGGATTCGAGTCCCAGCTATGGAAGAGTTTTTTTTTTATATTTTCGTTCCGTTAGTTTATTTTATTTTTAATATGTTTTTTTGCTGTTCGTTTTTTAAATGTGATCCCTAGCCTAGCTCGTTCTCCCAGGTACTTATTATAAAACGACTAAATAAACTTCATAGTAACTTATAAATTGTCACATTAAGTAATTATGATGTTTTTTTGAGCTATAATGACACTGTTCCGCATAAACGTTCTCATTTATAATTTCGTTTTATTGAGGTAAACGGTTGACAGGAGCTATTACAAAATAAAAATGGAAAACAAAACTCCTCTAAAGTGTGAACATAAACTAGGCTGTATACCTATCACTATCTAGCTATATCTTCACAAACATACACACGGAAAGTCAAGAGCTGTTACCATGAAGCTTTACTTAGCTATTTTAGTTTGTGTCCTAAGTGTTAATATTACCATGTGCTACCCTTCCAGTCCAGAAGATAGGGGAGTGACAGGCTACCCAGAAGAACGACCAGTACCTCCTTCTGTTCTCCAGGTGGATCAGTGTCCCGTTGGTTTTGTCAGAATTGAGAGTAAATGTGTTGCAGTTGATTAAATCATGAATTGAACCACTTTTTTGTTTTATTGAATGGACCGCTGAAATCCCAAGCAGGTGTGGTAATCAATGCAGGCACGGGCATGTCATCTCTGTATGAGCAGAGGCCTTTACTATCCAGTGGGACAATAGGCTGGTATTATTATTATTGTTTTTCTTATTATTTTAGTGAACTGCTAAAAACCCAAGCAAGTAAGAATTTGCGGTCAATGCAGGCATGAGCAACTCATTTTTACATGAAAAGAGGCCTTTGAGGCAGGTATAGGCTGGTATTATTATTATTGAAAACGTCTAGTTGACACTTCGCGTGACCCAAAAGTTGGCTTTTTCAAATTCAAATTCTTTATTGCGAACTAAGTGTACAGAATTTTGATGATGTTAACATAAAGTAGGTTCTTAGAACTTAGTTGCCTGTTAAGGCATTGCAATTTAAATGGTTTATACTCAATACTAGCTGACCCGGCAAACTTTGTTTTGCCATAAAAAGACCAAACATTTATCTACCCTACCCTACCCTACCCTACCCTACACTACCCTACACTACCCTACCCTACCCTACCCGACCCTACACTACCCTACCCTACCCTACCCTAACCTACCCTACCCTACCCTACCCTACCCTATCCTACCCTACACAACCCTACCCAACCCTACCCTACCCTACCCGACCCTACACTACCCTACCCTACCCTACACTACCTTACCCTACCCTACCCTTTTTTTTTTTTTTTTTTTTTTGATATCTCTGGAAAAAAATGCATTACGCATACCCGCCCATCGGGGGAATGGACGGGCTATGTGGGACTCCCCGGGCAAGCCCGGTATACCCACTAAAATAAACCAGCGCACTCCCGCATCGTCTGTGTGGAGGAGGACTGAGAAACCGGCACAGCCTTTACGTCCAGTCCTCCGCCGACGATTGCCCACCATAATGGCGGGCCCCGCACGCCCCTCCCTCAGTGGAGGGGCCCGGGAATGACCGTGAGTGATCGGCCATTTCCGCCCGACGAGGGTGGTGATTGTGCAATGCAGACGCCAGGCGCCCCCGCACCTGCCGCCCGCTAATCACCAGGTGGGCGCAGGCGATCGTACAACCGCCCTCTCCCACCCCCACCGCTGCCTCCTTTTGCGACATGGCGTCCTCGCAAAAGGAGGCAACCGCCGCCCAGGCCTCCCCGCTCCCCAGCATGGATTTACCACACCGGGAAGCGAGAGGACCTGCCTGTCAACCTCCTCAGGGCACGGCGCAGCTACGCCCCCGCTGGGCACACCTAGACGGTGTGCCGCACCGTGCCCACACCGCGCTGGACCTTTACGGTCCCCTACTACGTTGCGGCATCTGGCCCGCGAAGGCCAGACGCCGCCCTCCGCGTGTGCAGCGAACCGTCGTGACCGACGCTCCGCCGCCTCCTCCTACCACCGACTTGTCCCTGCCGACCATCCCACGTCAAAGGAGGGTAATCTATATGGGTTGTTAGCTTTTTCATCAACTGTCACAAGAAGTAATAAGATATCATCTTAACTAATATTATGGAGAGAGCGCCCGAGTTTTGTGAGTTTCTTTAGTTATGTATAGTAATCTCGGGAAACACTACACCTATTTGTAAAAATCTTTGATCACTTGAAAGAAAAAATTGAAAGGTATATTATTCCAGACGGTTTTATATCATCATCATCATTTCAACCGAAAGACGTCCACTGCTGGACATAGGCCTCCCCCAGGCGTCGCCACATTGACCGATCCCGTGCGTCTCGCATCCAGCGCATTCCGCCAGCCTTAACCAGGTCATCGGTCCACCTAGTGTCCTAGTGGGATGCCTTTCAGCACATATATGATGTATATGCTATAAATTATTTTATGACCCAGACAAAGCCGGGGCGGGCCGCTAGTTATTTATAAACTAATATAAACTAAATAATGAAACAGCTTTACATTTAAACGGTTCTCATTAGTTGTGGAAAAAAGATAACTCGAGCAGAACATAAAATATATACCAATTGTAATGTCTATTGTAAAGTATGTATATAAACTGCATATACGTGGGACACTCAGAAAGTTTTGCGAAACTAAAAAAAATTGTTCTATACGTACATATATTTTTATTAAATCTTTTCAAAGTACTTTCCACCAGCCTCTATACAAAGATTCATGCGCCTAAACCAGTTTTCAAAACACTTTTTCCAGTCCGCCGCAGACACCTCGTTTACAGCCTGCTCGAACGCAGCCAGCGCATCTTCCGGCGACGAAAATTGTATCCCTTTGAGCTGATTTTTTATTTTTGGGAATAAAAAGAAGTCACACGGTGCTAGATCAGGGCTGTAAGGAGGGTGACCCAGGAGTTTGACTGGCGTGCTGTCCAGGAAGTCCCTCGTTTTGAGTGCGGTGTGCGCAGGTGCATTGTCGTGGTGGAGCAGTAGCCCGCGGAGCCCTGTGTTTGGTCGCTTGTTGCTTATAACAGAGAAAACTTCTGGCAAACATTTGGTAGTATACCATTCGGCATTAATGCTTCTTTGATCCCGTAAGGGAATTGATACCAAGTGGCCAGTCAAATTAAAAAAGCTAGCGATCAAAATCTTACCCCCGCTTCTAGATCGCTTCACTTTGGTAGGCGTTGGCTCATTTTGAAACACCCAAACAGTCGACTGGCGCTTGGTTTCTGGGTCGTATTGATAAATCCAGGACTCATCACCTGTTACGATGTCGTAAACACGCCGAGACGAGCCTGCTTCAAATTTGTTAAGCATATCACGGCACCATTCCACCCGGGCCTGCTTCTGAGCATCGGTGAGGTTGTGCGGCACCCAGCGTGATACTATCCTCCTCACGCGAAGATGGCTGTGTAGAATCTCGTGAACGCTTCCCGATCCAATCTTCAATATGTGTTGAATCTCCTGATATGTAATTCGCCTATTGTCTTGGATTAAATTTTTCACTGCTAGCACGTTTTCTTCGGTAACAGCCGTCAAAGGGCGACCGCTTCTTTCGTCATCCCCCAAAGTTGGTCGACCGCGCTTGAATTCGTTATACCAACGATACACGGTTGCCTTGGAAGGGCCTTCATCCATGAATGCCATTTGAAGTCTATCGTACGATTCATCCGGTTTCAGGCGACACTTAAAATCGTATAAAATCATAGCTCTAAAATGTTCCCGGCGCAGATCCATATTTCAGTGAGACACAATACTTTGAATTAACTCGCAAAAAATGTGGAGGGAAATTTTGAAATTGGAACTTACTTATTTTTACTTATAAATAATCATATTTTCGAAAAACATTATAACTGGCCAGTCTCCCATATCTAAAAACTTTTTTTCGCAATACTTTCTGAGGGGCCTGGTACTACTATCATTTAACTATTCGTTCATAGACCGACACTCTGGCAAGTCAAGAACAGTGACAATTATGTTTAACTTAGTTACTTTAGTTTGTATTCTAACCCTCTTACTAATAAACGCGGAATAAAGTTATACCAGGTATAACTAAGGTATACCCATACATTTTCATAGGTTTATACCTGGTATAACTTTATTCCGCGTTTATTTGTAAGAGGGTAGGTGTCAATGTTGCTATGTGCTACCCATCTAACCCAGAATATACAGAAGTGACAGATTACCCAGAAGACGATTGGATTACTTCTGGTTCTATAATTGAGGCGGACCCTTGTCCGGCTAATTTTGTAAGAGTTGTAGATGTTTGTGTTCTTGTTGATTAAATTATGGATTTATTTGAACGATGTTTTGATTAATTATAGGTACTTTTACCCAGTTTGTTAAAAAAAGACTAGCTTGTAATAAACTTAGACTTTTTTTTTTCAAACAAGTTTTCTTATTCTTCTCAGCAAATACCTGATACCTGCCTCTGTGTTTCCGAACGCATTCAACCCGAATCTCTTCAAAGTAAGAGTGAACAGGCTTCTTCTGGGTAAGCTCACTCCATCGTCGTCTCTGTCTCTCTCACCTCTGAACTAGACTAGAGTCCAGAGCAAACCCATACCAAATAAAAAAATCCTTTCATTGATACCCATAACATGGGCGGCAGTGCACAAAAATAACCAGTCCGCCATCTTGGGCCATCCGCCATATTGGATTTAGAATGACTTCACTTAGCTAACCATGCAATGTCATATAAACTAAACATGTATGCGAAATTTTATCTTAATCGATGGAGGATAACCGCTTTAAAATTAAGTTGCAAGATTTGACCCGAACACACTTACATACATACATACATTGCAAGTTAAATAAAATCTTGTAAAATACCATATGCGCGCAATATTAAATCCTAATTATAAATTTTGATCCTACCTTAGTAAATTTGTACTAGCTGATAGAATTAATTTTTAAGGCAACATTAGAAGCCAATATCTAGCAAAGGAATTAAAACTTCGAGGTTTCGCTTTGATGATCCTTTTGTTATCACTTTTTGCAAAAAGTTTTTGCTGATATTAAAGAACCAGTTGTTAATATAATTTTAAGACCTTTGAATGAATGTTATGGTAATTGTACTATGGAAGTTCGTATGTGGTGGAATGATTATTCGCGAACTGTTGGTTTTAAACGTAGACAGTTGTACTTGTATGGACCTTCTAATGTGGGTAAGTCTTCTTATATTGAATGTTAGATTCACAAACAACTCAGCATACAAGACCTAAACAGACACACACTGAAATGTAAAGTCACTGAGTGGCTACTACACCAGGACTATTCCTACACCGAATCGTTACTCACCTACATCTCTTGAAAAATACCCACAAACTCCACTCCACACTCACTACTCAACCTATACAGACCTTACTTACAAATCTTATTAATTAATCTTATTTTTATTTTTAAATTGTTTAATAATAATACATTGATGACTATGTTGTACCTTTTGTTTAATATATTGTAACGGATGTGACGTCAGCCTACGTGCATCCGACCAATGCCCGCCGAGCCCGCCGAAGCTAAGCCGCCATATTGAAGCCCCCTCCAGTCAAGCCATAACAAGCAGCGGGGATGTGTTAATATAAGCGATTGCCTGTCATTTTTATTTGTCTTTTTGATTGTGAATACAAGATCTGAACAAACCTCTGCCCGGTTTTTATTTATCCGTTTCACTCAGAAGTGGTATGAACAAAAAATAATCTTCGTTTAATAACACATCCACGCCACAACCGCAAGATCACCTTGACTCTGTAGAAAAATCGAAGAAGTATGTGTTATCCACGGCCGGAACCACACTACGAGCTTCACTGCGTTTTCTACACTCTGCCATCAACCCAACTGCACGCTGAGCAAGACTGCATCAAAGTATTCAACATGTGCTGCGTGTGACTGCACGGAGAGGTCCTAACAAGGACCGAGAGCTGCCAGGAGTCACAGCTAGTCTGCCAGGAACCACAGCCAGTCTGCCAGGAACCACAGCCAGTCTGCCAGGAACCACAGCCAGCCTGCCAGGAGCCACAGCCGGTCTGCCAGTTGCCACAGCCAGTCTGCCAGAAGCCACAGCCAGTTAGCCAGGTGCGTTGTCTTTCTCATTTCCATATTCGCAATATCGATAACTCTAATTCTATCCAGGCCATAGCTACTTTGTTTTACTCGTCGCCATATTTTCAATAATAAGGATAAAACTAGTTTGCATAACCAGCATCCGTGTATGTGCGTGTATGACTATGTTTTTACGTAAACGAAACAAGAGTTATAAGGATAGTAGCAGATGGCGTTCTGTAGTTTGTCTACCCTCGTGGGAAAAAGGCGTGACTTCATGTATGTGCTTATTTACTGTTGTCTGATCTGAGGTACTATAATGAACTCTTATTCTAGCCACGCCATAGCCACTTAGTCTATCAGTAAAAACAAAATAGAACACCGCCACTTACATACTTTGTGCCTCTGTGTTGATTACCGCGCTTTAAATGTCACTGCAAAATAAATATTTCCCTTACCTTAAATAGAATATCAAGTTTCTGAGTTAGCTGGCAAATATAACTTTAACTTTTACGTATCAATATGGTCCAAAGCTACAATCAATTAGAAATTAATCCAGATGACGCTCACAAAACAGATTTTAGAACTAGCCAAGGTCACTATAAGTATACCAGGGTTCCATTTAGTTTAGCAAACCGAGATTAATTAATATAGTAGCAGAAACTGTCGGTAGATCTGTCGATACCCAAAACAAAGTTGGCATTTTTAGAAGATTTACTTCTACCCTTAACTGAGATAAATTCTGGTGTTATAATTTTATAAAATGTTTAACAAGAAGGGACTTAATACTGAAAGTTAAAAATATGAATTCTTGTAAATGCACTAGTTTAGAAAAATCTATTTTCTTAAATGGTTAGGTCTAATTGCCGCCAGCAGCATACAGCCGGGTTGGCAGATTCAAGTTTCATTTGCCTAGTAGGTAATGTGTATCATGTGGGTACGTAAATTTAACGAATAGTGCAGTTATTTTATGAAGTTTATTCCAAATTTCGCGTTGATTGTGTACCCGTTAATGGATTAGTTTTGAACAATAATTGCAAAATATTTCATGTTCTAAGCCTGTGTTGGCTTGTATGACCCCGCGATTCCTACAGATACATACGGATGAGTGTAAGTTAGGTAAATAGATAAGGTAGTGCAAATGCATCATAATGACTTTGGTCTTGGTCATAATGTTTAATGAAAAAATATTTTGCCTTTTTGGTTGCCCAATCATGGTGTGAGGTACCATATTAAGGCCTTCACGAGCAGACATTAAAAAAAGTTTGGTAATGTTAAACAGTTTAGGTACATATTAAATGCTATTGCTTGTCCATATGCTACTGGTTACTTTAAACGTAGAAATCAAACCATTCATAATACTTGACGGGCTAATGATTATAGTAAAGTAAAGACAAGCCTAGTAAAGTAAAGACAAGCCTAGTAAAGTAAAGACAAGCCTAGTAAAGTAAAGACAAGCCTAGTAAAGTAAAGACAAGCCTAGTAAAGTAAAGACAAGCCTAGTAAAGTAAAGACAAGCCTAGTAAAGTAAAGACAAGCCTAGTAAAGTAAAGACAAGCCTAGTAAAGTAAAGACAAGCCTAGTAAAGTAAAGACAAGCCTAGTAAAGTAAAGACAAGCCTAGTAAAGTAAAGACAAGCCTAGTAAAGTAAAGACAAGCCTAGTAAAGTAAAGACAAGCCTAGTAAAGTAAAGACAAGCCTAGTAAAGTAAAGACAAGCCTAGTAAAGTAAAGACAAGCCTAGTAAAGTAAAGACAAGCCTAGTAAAGTAAAGACAAGCCTAGTAAAGTAAAGACAAGCCTAGTAAAGTCAAGACAAGCCTAGTAAAGTCAAGACAAGCCTAGTAAAGTCAAGACAAGCCTAGTAAAGTCAAGACAAGCCTAGTAAAGTCAAGACAAGCCTAGTAAAGTCAAGACAAGCCTAGTAAAGTCAAGACAAGCCTAGTAAAGTCAAGTCAAGTCTAGCCTAGTAAAGCCCAGTATTACTCCTAGTAAAGCAAAGTATAACGCCTAGTAAAGCCTTGTAAAGCCCAGTATTACGCCTAGTAAAGCCTTGTAAAGCCCAGTATTACGCCTAGTATTGCCTAGTATTTGCATTTGAATAAACCTACCTTAGGTATCATGTTTAACTTTAAATATTGCACCTACCACTATTTGTCTCTGATCACTCAAAGGTCGACTGGTAGAAAATGCCTAAGGCATTAAGGCCGACTCTGTACGTTTGTGTGCATGAAGTATTAAATAAAATAAATATTACGGCTAGTAAAGCCTAGTTACGCCTTGTGACGCCTAGTTACGCCTTGTGACGCCTTGTTACGCCTAGTAACGCCTAGTTATGCCAAAGCAGCCAAGCCAGCCAAACCGACCAAGCCAGGTCATGCCAGCCAAACCGACCAAGCCAGGTCATGCCAGCCAAACCGACCAAGCCAGGTCATGCCAGCCAAACCGACCAAGCCAGGTCATGCCAGCCAAACCGACCAAGCCAGGTCATGCCAGCCAAACCGACCAAGCCAGGTCATGCCAGCCAAACCGACCAAGCCAGGTCATGCCAGCCAAACCGGCCATGCCAGGCCAAGCCAGCCAAGCCAGCCCATTAAGCGGCACTTTTGAATATCAAATATTGAATGAAAAAATAAAGCTTCTGATAACGCAAGTGATCATGTGTACAAAAGGGAAGTTTTTATTGTAGTCTCCAGACTACAATTAGTGCAGGTGATAATATAGTAACAAGCCTTTCAAGCCAAGACAACTTATTTGCCTAAGCCATTAGTTATTTGTCGTAGCCATAACTTGTTTTCCATAGCCATATTTTATTTTCCATAGCCATAACTTATTTGCATTAAATGCGGTACACTAGCTTGCAAGAAACAGTCAAGTCCATATTGAAAATGCATTTATGTAAAGTGTGTAATTATAGAAACTGGATTAAGGGCATAAAAAGTATACGTGGTTACAAAAGCTCACGGATGCTTAGTCGGTAAATGCGCTAAGACTATATGTAAGTAAAGCATCTATAACGGACAGTAACAATAGTACTGACACTGAAGCCCTAATTGATTTATTTGAAAGCTAATGAATGTTTTTGCTTCCATTGCGGGAGCAATATTTTCAGGATGGCCGAATGTAACGGATGTGACGTCAGCCTACGTGCATCCGACCAATGCCCGCCGAGCCCGCCGAAGCTAAGCCGCCATATTGAAGCCCCCTCCAGTCAAGCCATGACAAGCAGCGGGGATGTGTTAATATAAGCGATTGCCTGTCATTTTTATTTGTCTTTTTGATTGTGAATACAAGATCTGAACAAACCTCTGCCCGGTTTTTATTTATCCGTTTCAATATATATGCAAAAACTTCCCGAATACTGTCTCTCAAGATACAGGTTGCCCTAGTTTGAGAGGCAGGGTTCATTAACCAATGGTTACAATGTAGTTTCTACAATATAGCTGTATACTTATGTGAACACTTATTATTGTAACATTTTTGTACCAATAAACATTTATTATGTATTTATTTATTTATATTGGTCGTGAAAGTATATGAAGTATGTTTTTTTATCGTATGGTGGGTAAATTTTTTATGCAGTGATTTCGGGAGGGCTATCATAAGGTTATATTGTTTGAAGAGTTTTCTTATAAATTTAGTGTTCTTAAAATGAGTTAATTTCGCATATAACATTGAGAAAGAAAGAAAGAATAAATATTTGGGTCGGGACCAAATTTTTGACGTAATTGCACAACAGAAATCACAATGTGCAACACTGGAATATAAATGTTCGAAAATAAATCGCACAATGGAATGAGAATTATTCACGACATAACCTACAAGTTGCAACAATTCACAAATTAAAAAAAAAATAGCGGCGAAATATTGTTAGGTAGTCAAGCAAGGACATGCGTATTTTTATAGCGTAAAAAATCAAAAAATCAAAAAACCCGACTGCTTCAAAAGCGAACTAAAAAGACGTAAACAAGGAAAAAATCATGCTGTGCAGTCGGAGGATACAAATTCGCGGGCTGGCTGACCAAAATCTGGTGTATCCTCCGCCTGCACAGCATGATTTTTTCCATGTTTACGTCTTTTTAGTTCGCTTTTGAAGCAGTCGGGTTTTTTGATTTTTTGATTTAACTTTTTTTATTTATAAGTTTTTAGTTAAGTTTTTTTCGAGTTAGATACATTTAAACTTATAAGTGTTATATATTTTTGAAATCACCTCTTAAAACCCTTTATTTTGATACCCCACACACTGGGTTTGGAAGAAAAAAAAAAATTGGGACCCCACAATATGGCACCCAAAATCCGCCATTTTTCTATTGTCCAATTTTAACGTAGCCTATGACACTCGCAGGGTTAAGACGAATCGATTGACGTGTGAATCATCAAAATCGGCCAACGCGTTTGGTCTCTGGAACGCCACATAGGAACAAACATACATACATACATACATACATACATACATACATACATACATACATACATACATACATACATACATACATACATACATACATACATACATACATACATAGACTGATAAACACATTACCCTCCTTCGGCAGTCGGGTAAAAAAGAAACCGAGTTGTTATTATATTTTGTTTAATAAATGAGACTGTTTACAATATATAAAGATAATTATTATTAGCAAATATCCAAAATTATTTTAAGGCGTGTACAGTTCGCAATATTTTGTCACGTATGAGTCTGAAACCACAGTGTCTGTATCCGGCTAAAATTTGGACCTGACCCATTTATGTATGACCCGCACAGGAGACACGAGAAATAAGCAAAAAATTAAACAATAATAAAAATAAAAGCCCGTGCGAGATCAAAAAGGCTCCTCCCATCTCAGCATGTGCAGTGTTAACACACATACATACATTGGTATGGATAATAATGATGCCTCTAAGTAAACACCGCAACTACGGGGCATTGTCTCGAAAATTGCTTGCAAACGGAAGTGCCTGTCAGAAGTGCGATAAAAGAGATACTCGTATTGTGCATAATTTTTACGATCACATTATTATTCGTAACGACCGGTTCTGTTCAGTACTACACTAATGAGATTTTAATTCCTTTGGAAAACGGAAACCCGCGATTATTGATTACTGAAGATTAATACTTGTTGCACATGCAAAGTTTTGAATCTAGACCGCTTGGATGGTTTTGGGATACAGTGGTTTCAGACATAGTTTTGGAACGTGAGTACCTAGATGCAATTGTTAGGATAGGGGTAATATTTTCGCTTGATGAGTTGTTGTCATAGCAACAAAAGAAGATCCTTGGAAATAAGATAGGTAAACAGTTGTCATTGAAATGGAAATGATAAGATTTAGTTTTCATCCACAAAAGCGTGATAATGTGATCGAAACTTCTAGTGTTTCATTTTCTTCGAATTTTAGGTAGTTTACTAACTAAGCCTTTTTCACAGTGGAATTATGATAGTTTTGACACGTCATGGTACGGGGGCAGGTCAATGGGCGTCACTGTTAAATGTTACATTTTAAGAGAAAGTACTTCTTAACCATACAAAAGTTACTTTAAGATTTAGGTAGTGATTGCCATGAAAACGGAGAAAAGAATAAAGCGGGTTCATGGAACATGGAGACATTAATTCCCATCTACTAGATAAGTACAGCATTCATTTCGACTGGTAGACTAAATAAATTATCAAGTCAATAAATATTATCAATCAGCTGAAAGAGTTTGCCAAGATACGAAAAAAAAAAACAAAAAACCCGACTGCTTAAAAAGTGAACTAAAAAGACGTAAACAAGAAGAAAATCATGCACTACAGTCGGATGATACATCTGGTTTTGTTCAGCCAGCACGCGATCATGTATCCTCCGACTGCACAACATGATTTTCTTCTTGTTCGTCTTTTTAGTTCGCTTTTTAAGCAGTCGGGTTTTTTGTTTTTTGAATATTTACTTTTCAATTAACATTTTTTTCGAAAAAGATACATTTAAACATATTAATATTATATTTTTTAAATCCCCTCTTGAAACCCTTTATTTTGATACCCCACACGATGGGATTGGAAGACAAAAATTTGAAACCCACAATATGGCGCCCAAAACTCGCTATTTTTCTATTTTCCTATTTTAATGTAGCCAGTGACACTCGCAAGATTAAGACGAAGCGATTTACGTACGAAGCATCAAAATCGGGCAACGCGTTTGGTCTCCGGAAAGCCACATAGGAACAAACATACATACATAGACTGATAAACACATTAACCGCCTTCGACAGTCGGGTAAAAATGGGGAGAAAAAAATACTTCTAAGTTAGTCATATAAAACCACCAAATATAGAACTGCGATCAATCAAGTACGTGCAGTAAACAATTAACACAAATTAACCAAACAGTATAAATAAGTGCATCAGCTCACGAGAGAAATAATTATAGAAATCGTGCCCCTCGACCGCGATGATCGTCAAATTTGCGTTATATCTCGTTCTGACTCATTTTGTGGTGTCCCAAGTGATTTACGATGCTTATTTCGGCAAACCAATAAAGGATGAAAGAGGAAAACAGTTGGCAAGCTTGAATTTGACTGGGTAAGTACCCTTTTCAAGATAAAAAAAACCGGTCAAGTGCGAGTTGAACTCGTGGGTCGCGGGCTCCGAACCTACCCATTATACCGCGATAATAAAATTGGTATCATTTTATTCGTGGCTAAGATATTTGGGCAAATTTATATTTTTGCGAAAACTTGCAAGTAGGTACCAAAATTTACCTTAATTTTTTACTTTTTTTACGTTTGGAATTTTCCTTTATTTGTGCTTTAAGATCTTAGTTTTTGCCAAATTTCGTGATTCTAGGTCAACGGGAACTACCATATAGGTTTTCGACCCAATAGGGTACTTCCGGTTGATCTAGAATTGTTAACTGGACTGGCAGGCACTATAAACCCTAGCTAGATATTATAAAATCT
The DNA here is from genome assembly GCA_949775005.1 of Orthosia gothica. NCBI lineage: Eukaryota > Metazoa > Arthropoda > Insecta > Lepidoptera > Noctuidae > Orthosia > Orthosia gothica. Next base: position 2,365,454 of record OX459063.1, read on the forward strand.
AGCTAGATGTTATATAAACTATTGCAAGTTCCCATTCTGTCTCGTTCAGGTTCATTCTCACTGCCAGCATATACAATATATCCGGACTTGTAGTAATAAACTTAAGAGGCAGTAAAATACACCTAATTTTACTGACAAAAACACCCCACATAAGGGAATGTGGGGTGTGTTTGTTGATACACACTTACTTCGAAATCTACACAGCCTAACAACCATAACTTCGGACCTAGATCTCAAAGAATATACATTTAATGTTACTTTTACGGCCATAGCATAAAGAATCTAAAAAAATATTCAACTTATACACAAAAGGTATTCAAGTTTATAATCAGTCAATGTTGTAATTCATTTTTGTGTACAAGAATTAAGAAAGGTAAGATATTTTTGTATTGAACCACAAAAGTCAATCTTTAAATATAGTTTTACACGTTTTTATTGAATTTCCTTTTTATGGGCATTTGTTAGTCTTTGAGTTGTTCTACACACTGAAATAAGAATCTGCAGCTCTAAGCCAATGCATTATTTTTGTTGCTTTATACATTTTGCCTTATATTTTTTAAGAATTTTAGGAAAGCCAATAAAACTTCTTCGGATTAAAACACTTTATCGATAAAATTAAGTGTATATAGCGGTCTTAAAGTTTTATTACTAAATGCCCGGACAGATTGTATAAATATTGCATTAAAATAAATGAGCAAATCAGTCCGGTTAATCGCTTGGAGGAGCTCACAATATAACGTCAAAACAACCACATGTAAAAAGCATAACCCTGTCTTTGCTGTCGCGCAGTCGGATAAAAACATGACACATGTCAGTAACACAGACAATATTATTATGATGATGTCCACTTTTTCTTTTTACACAATTTATTTCTTTCTCATTTTTGTGCTGTTTTTCTTTCTATGTTTTTACCATGCACGGTGAAAGTGGATCCATGCAAGACTGTCTCGTTGGTCTAGTTTAGTGGACCAACGAGACAGGTCCTGAGTTGGATTCTCAGGTCGGTCTATTTGTTAGTGGGTTTTTCCATGTGGAATTTCTCAGTGACTGCCCGGAGCCTAGATTTGTGCCGCAATAGGCTCGCCCAGTATTAGGTACATGGGACTACAAAACATAAACGAAATGCGGGTGCACTATAGTAAACCTCTGTCTAACCCTTAGGGAAAATACAGGGGTGATGTTATGTTATTTTTAAGCCCCGACGGAAAAAGAGGGGTGTTATAAGTTTGACGTGTGCTGCTGTGTGTCTGTCTGTGGCATCATAGCGTCCAAACGGGTGAACCGATTTTGATTTAGTGTTTTTTTGAAAGGTGATTTTGACGAGAGTGTTCTTGGCTATATTTGAATAAAATCGGTTCAGCCGTTCAAAAGTTATGGGTGTTTTACTGTTTAAATCGGGGTGTTTTCGCAAGATATCGTGTCATAATTACGTGTTCAATAGATTGCCGATCGAAGCGTATCTACTATGTACTAGATAAATTATGTAGCATGAAATAAAAATGAGTTGGGGGTTTTTTAAATTTTGAAATTTTACTTGTTGTCTTTCTTTCTTTTGTATCACCAGACCATGCACGATAAAGGTGGAGCCATGCAAGAAGCACGAGGGTCGCCGCATCGATGGCACATGCGTCAACCCGAAGTATCCCTCACGTGGAGGGTCGCCCACCCCGTTGTTGAGAATGAGACCTGCTAAGTTCGGACTTGGTAAGCTGGGTTGTAGGCTGTTAGAAACGTAGTAATTAATTATAGCATAGAGCTAATAAGTTTGGTCATAAGTCGTAACCTTAAATGAATTGAATATATTTATACTGGGGGATGCCTATGCCCAACAGTGGACGCTCTCGCGGCTGAAATGATGATGATGATATTTATGCATAAACTTATTTATATATATTTTGAATCGTTTTATCATGTCATCTTCGAATTGGTATAATTTTAGTTAGCTACCATTGCTACTAATTTTATTTGATAAGTTTAACAAACATAATATAATTCTGAAACATATTTTTGATAGACAATTTCTATAGGTACTATCTAAAAGCTGTCTTGCAATACTTTTAACCCCCGCCGGAAAAAGAGGGGTGTTATAAGTTTGACGTGTGTTGCTGTATATCTGTTAGTCTGTCTGTGGCATTATAGCGCCTAAACGGATGAACCGATTTCGATTTAGTTTTTTTTTTGTTTGAAAGATGATTTTGTCGAGAGTGTTCTTAGCTATGTTTGAATAAAATCGGTTCAGCCGTTCAAAAGTTATGGGCGTTTTACTGTTTGAATCGGGGTGTTTTCACAAGATATCGTGTCATAATTACGTGTTCAATAGATTGCCGATCGAAGCGTATCTACTATGTACTAGATAAATTATGTAACATGAAATAAAAAATGTGTTGGGGGTTTTTTAAATTTAGAAATTTTACTTGTATAAAACTCAGTAGATTGCGTTAAGAATTCAAATCCGCCATCCAAATTTTAATTCACCATTAATTAATTTAAAATTAATTTACTTGAAATGCCATTAATAAACCTAGAACTTCAGTTCAAGTTTGTCAAACAAAGAACAACTTACAGCGTGCACATTTCAGGCAACAATTTGCGACCCGCCATGAACGGCTCGGAGCTACCATCAGCTCGTCTGCTCCGCACCAAGATCCTGAGTGACGGCTTCCCAGAAGACCACGAGTTCAACACGCTAGCAACACATTTCTTCGTCTTCTCTACCGTGGATGTTGCTGACTTGACTGTTCTGCGTAAGTAGTGTTTGGAAGTAATCAACATTACATTATGTATTTTAGCCATTGATGTATTAAAAAGAGGAAGATGCGTTACGCGCTAACATCGCGATTAGAAAACCTGGGCTCGGCGCACGACTACATGCACCGAAACTCACACACCTGTGTTCAGTGTCATCACCAGGCCCAAACCTACGGTTACCAATAGACAAGGACAGAGATAGGAGACGGCGCTGTAGTGCGAGTGAAATCGCGTTAGCCGCCGAATGTTGTCCGAATGCTAAATGAATGAAATGACATTGCAATATGTGCGTATCGTGTCTCTCACGAATTTTTGTAATATCTATCTCGCTCTCACAAATATGGCGAACAAACATTAAATATTATTCTAATTTTCAACAAATTAACATTTTTGACTGTACTTACGAGTGTTAAGTGATCTCGTGTGACTTATTTTTCTTTCTGGTATTATTTAAACACTGTTTAGCTTTACAAGAAGTCATTTTGAAGCGTATTTATTGCAAAAAAATATGAAAACACTGAAATTATTGAGCTGTGGGATCAACCACGTGCCGTGCGCGACTGAGTGCCCGCTGCGGGCATTCACTTAGATTTGTAGGACCAAGCGCTGTGAGAAGTCCCGTATCTACCTCTTTTTGATACATCAATGATTTTAGCCATTTTCTTTGCTTGTATTTATACTCATTGGTCTCTAGCTATGTATCATTAACTCCGCAAATTTACCGATTAAATTAATCTACTTTAAGAATATCTTATCTTACTAATAATATTTATAAATGCGGACGTTTGGATGCATTTAGTTTTGTTACTCAATCACGCCTAAACGGGTCTGAATGGATTTTGGCGAGATAGATTATAGTTTGGAATAGCAACATAGGCTACTTTTTTATCTCGGAAAAATGTACGGTCCCCGTGGGACGACTTCCAACTTTTACGTGGGCGAAGCTGCATTCAGAAGCTATTATTTGTGAAAGCATGGATGGATGGTTGTATATCTCTTACTCAATCACGCCGGAATGGCTGAAAGGATCACAGATATAGTAAAGTAAAGTAAATATTTATTTCTCAGTATATGGTACATTGAGATCTTACATTTAAAATTGTTTCACACATACTACCATTGAGTGGTGTAGAAATATTAAATAATTTATTAGCTACATGCAAATCAAAACTTACATTATAAGACCATTATATAAAGGGGAATTTTTAACTGCACCTCTATTTAGAAATTTAAGCAAACAAAATATCTCCACTAATAACCTACTGCAAAACAATATTACTCACCGTAAAACAAAAATACTGATTTGCACACAAATTATTCAATTAAATATAAAATAAATGTGAATTAGTCCAAGAGCGAGCGAAGCGAGCTCGGGAGCTTAGGGCACCCCGACACGGATAGGTTAGGTTCGAAGGAGATGACGGGAGCTGAAGTGAGCGAGCAAAGCGAGCGAACTCAGCTCCCGTCATCTCCTTCATGTTAGGTTACTTTAGACCCTGCAGACAGAAATAGGAGCCCTGCGCAGCGGGGCTCCGTCGACTTTGTTTCGTTTCCCCCCCTCCCTTAAAACTTAAATATTTTGTTGCACTCGAAGAATTATTAGATTTACTTTTAGTTAACAGATAGTTATTCAGTAAAACAGTTAAGCTTTAAAGATCTAGCAGTATAGTATAATTCATTTATTTGATGAGCAAATTTAGTGTGCAATTCAGTATTTTTGGTAGTAATTTCGAATATTTTGATTGAAAAAAGGGGAATTACAGTTAAAGTATTAAATAACACCCTTATATAAATCATATCAATAACCAAAAATAAATCATAATATCAATAAAATTAATCACAATGTCAAAAAATAAATCATCATGTCAAAATATCAATCATATTTTCAAAAGAAAAAAGAAAACAAATAATTAAAAAAAAAACAAAATTACAATGTTAAAGAATTCATAATAATGTCAAAATACAAATATCATTATTAAGATTTTAATTATAATATCAAAATGTATGATTTAAAAATTCATTAACGGAATAAAAACACATGTCTAAGAGCCAAGCAAACATTTTACATTTAAATTTATTAATTGGTAGCATTCTCAGAGCTGGTGGTAATTGTAATAGATTATAGTCTGGAATAGCTTAAAGAGTGCTATTCATCTCGGTATAATGTCCCCTTGGGATAAGAAAACACTAATTACGCGCGCGAAGTCGCTGGCAGAAGCTAGTCTGAAATAATATGTCAACAAATATTATTTGTTCATACGAACTCTATTTGAAGAAACAGAATTTTACCATCTTTGGATAAGTCCTGAGATGGTGGAATAAACCCTTAGACATCATGTAAATAACATTTATTTTTCTTCTTCAACAGTTCGTTACGCGGTCGCCAGTGATTGCTGCCTTGGCAACACGCCGAACCGAGTTAATCCCCTTTGTATCCCCATCCCCGTACCACAGGACGATCCTTATCTTCGGCGGACTGGTATCAGGTGCATGAACCTCACCAGGTTCTCCACGTACCAGGAGATGGGGTGCATACCCAATACCCTGCCGGCTGAAAGGGTAAGAACAGAGAGATGATTTTGAACAGAGAGTAAAGATCATCAGTTTCATCAACATCATCATCATCAGCCTTTTAATGTTTCCACTGCTGGGACACAGGTTTCCTCTCTGTGAGACGAAACGGGCCGTCAGTTTTTGGCAGGCAAAGAAATTCGATGATTTTATGGTGTCGTTTTCCTGACGGTACCAACCAGATCCAAACTTGATATTTATGTATATTACTCTTTCACAGTACAACCTTCCAACTCCTCTCCAAGACCTATCAATAGTGTACGGCTATTCTGATATTCGAGAGAGAGAGATTAGAACATACCAGGGGGGGCTGCTGAAATCTGACAACAAAGATGGTGTCGAGCGACCTCCTGGCACCGCCCCGATCTGCATCAACAACAGAAGGCCTGTTGAGAACGCCTGCTATGAGTTCGGTAAGTAAAAAGGGAGAAAATTACTTGACAGAGATTTTTTGCTCGAGATTCCACATTTGACTGCCTTATTGGTAAAAAGTGGATCTTCAACTGCTTTTACGTTCCGATTCGTAATTGAAAAACAAGACTCATAAAAAAAAAAATATGCTTTTATAGAAAAAATTGCATTGTCACGAGAAACAAACGCGTGTGCAAAATTTCTACTCATTCGAACACTAGGAAGTGGGTTAAATTTAACTTACAAGATTTCATTACAGACATCGATACAGGCGAAAGTAAATAAAAGCTTTGCCACGTTAGCTGTGCGTTTGTCTTGTTCGATCTTCTCCACGTAGGTACTTTCCGAAGGGATGGTAGAATCACTTAATCATAATCCAGCCCTTGTTGTTCCCCCCAGCGACGCCCTGAGCCGATATTCGTCCCGGGCGTAGCTCTCAGCGTGGTCGCTTAGGTTAAGCTGTTTGTGCTTGGCCGGAGGCTCTGGTTTAGTCTCCACAGGATTGCCCAGTTAAGCTGTAGAAAATCGTTTTGATTACTGCAAGAAGTGTGTGTGAAAAGTGTTAAAAAAAAAGCTGTGCGTTTAATTTGTTTTCCAGCCACACATCGGTGCGTTGCGCGGCGGTGGGGCGCAGTGCACAATCCCACCAAAATTTTCATACAAAGTTAAGGCTACTGCGAAGTACATTATGGAGGTACAGTAAAAACATAGTAGCACCTGATAATACCTTATATTCCTACTATAGCTTCTAATTGCACCAAGCATTGCGATTTCTTTTTTTGCGAGGTCGTGCTAATTCTGAAAAGAGTTACTACATCTTCTTATCTCTCAGATATCTTTATAGAACTTTCTTCTTGCTCAGGTGACTTCTACGATGGGAACGTACTATCAGGCATCTATTTAACGGCGATGTTTTTCTACCGCGAACACAACCGGCTGGCTCGCAAGCTGGGTGAGATTAACCCGTGCTGGGACGATCAGAAGCTGTTCGAAACTGCTCGCCAGATCAACATAGCGCAGTGGCAGTATATGCTGTATTATGAACTGATGGCTGAGATATTAGGTAAGTTTGAGGGAAACGAAATTTATTGCATTTTAGTCAAAAATGTTGAAAATAAGACGTGGTTGAAAACTTGAAACTCGCATCATGGCGGATGAAATACATCGTTCCTTCTTTGTCAGTATTTTTTTTTAAATCCTGAGTGGCACTTGACCTGAGAGACAGCAATATAATAGATCCTTAAGATAATTATACGCTAGAAGAGCATTTTCGCGAGCATTGCAATGCAATGTCGTTTTTACGAATGGTAGGTACAATACAGACAAATGCTAAGTTTCCTAAATCATTTACGTGTAATGTAACGTTCTTGCGAATGTTCGAATCTGTGTTCGCTAACGGCGAGTGAACATTTACCTGTAACATTCTTTGTATCTTACGTTCATTATTGAAATCAGTCCACGTCACTCGCGCTCGTGCCTATGCTCGATAAAATGTTACACCAAAACGCTCGTTGGTTTTTAAAAACCGGTTTTAACAAAACATCGAGCGTCGTCTTCGAAGTGTTTTAAAAACAGCAAATGCTCGATGTTCTGTTACAAGTAAACTATCTATTCTATACTCACTTTTATTCTTTATTGTACACAAAAGTTCAAATACATTGTTACAATAGGATAACTGAACAAAGGAAGGTTGTAATAAGGCTTATTAGGAATAATAATAAGAGTATTAGTCTTAGTCTACTGGTGAGCATGAGATTCTGGGTGAGATCCCCAGGTCGGGCAAACTGTTATTGGGTTTTTTTAGGGTTCCGTAGCCACATGGCAAAAACGGAACCCTTATAGATTCGTCATGTCTGTCTGTCCGTCCGTATGTCACAGCCACATTTTTCCGTAACTATTAGAACTATGCTGTTGAAACTTGGTAAGTAGATGTATTCTGTGAACCGCATTAAGATTTATACACAAAAATAGAAAAAAAAAACAATATATTTTGGGGGTTCTGAAACTTACAACTGAAACAAAAATACTTGAAACTGAAACAAATTTTTATTGTTTTTCGTCGAACCCATACGTGTAGGGTATCTATGGATAGGTCTTCAAAAATGATATTGAGGTTTCTAATATAGTTTTTTTCTAAACTGAATAGTTTGCGCGAGAGACACTTCCAAAGTGGTAAAATGTTTCCCCCCCCCCCCCACTGTAACTTCTAAAATAAGAGAATGATAAAACTAAAAAAAATATATGATGTACATTACCATGTCAAATTCAACCGAAAATTGATTTGAAAGAGATCTAGTAAGTAGTTTTTTTTTGCGTCATAAACCGTAAACCGCAATTTACCAAGTACGGAACCCTTCGTGCGCGAGTCCGCACTTGGCCGGTTTTTTTTCTGTATCTGCAACCAGTAACAGGCCGTAATCTGGATTTGAAGATTACTTGTATGAACTTATAATTTACCATGATTACATTAGGTCCAAAGAACGCCCTGGAGACAGGTGTTATATACGACACGAATGGCTACGTCAACGACTTTGATGAGCGGCACAAGCCGGGAGTCTACCACGAGTATTTGGTCGGCACGCGCTGGTTCCACACCTTCCAGGATGGAAGGACCGAGTAAGTTTATGTAACTATACCGAGGTCAGTGTTTCCTGATAGCTAAGTCATGAATGAATAGGTTACTTCTATGCAAACGTGCTTCAACGTCAACCACATCATCGCTTTCCATCAGATGAGATGAGATAGTGGTCAAACACAATTTTATGGAGATGATGATATGAGATAGATTTTATGGAGTTTCTTGCCGGTTCTTCTCCATATGAAACGACCAACCCGAACCGTGCACCTTTTGTCGACGTTTTATAAGTGCCCATGTAGGCCTATATGAAATAAAAAAATTGCTTTTGATTTTGACAAGCCTACAAATAATAAAATAACATCACCGTAAGTCGGCCGAGGCAAACCCACAAAGGGGCCCGACGAAAAAAGAAAATACGGCAACCGTCAAATAACTTTCGCCTTTCACGCAGACGAAACAATTTACAAAAGCTAGTCAATGATATGAATTTTCCTTACCTATCTAAGAAAAAAGTTGAAAAAGCCATCCATATTTTTTTCTAGGCAAATGAAAGTTGCATTTTACAAGCATTAGCATGATCAAAATGTTTTCGTAATTAGCATTAATATTGCCTACAAATCCATTTTAGTGTGAATCTCTTTCAACTTCCTCAAGTGTTAGTGTTATTCTCGCAGCCTCTACAGCAGCAAGGGTAAATACCTCGGCACTCGCACCACCGTAGACGATGAGTTCAGGAGCGGTATCCTCGAAGTGAACAACACTGAAGCTGATCTCACGCAGGGAGCCTTTAGGCAGAGGGCCGCGAAGTTTGACTATACTATTGAGCCGGATGTGAGTAACATACTATATTAAAATATCTTCTTTGATATGTTTGCCCACAATTTCCCAAGAATCATGTTATCAGATAGGCAGATGATCCATTTAAAAGCCTGGAATTTAGCTGCAGCCGGTTAAACTGAAATCCTAACAAGCCAGGAAAAGGCTAACACATGATGTTTTCTAATACAGATTGCCGAGCGTGTCCTTGGAGAGCGACAATCAGCCTCAGATCTCAGTGCTATTGACATCATGAGGGGACGCGACCAGGGTTTGCCTCCATACAATGAGTACAGGAAGATCTGCGGTTTGCCAGTGGCTCACAAGTTTAATGACTTTGAAGATACCATATACCCTGATGTAAGGATCTTATTCTTATGTTGGCTGTACATTTTGTGTTTTTAGGGATCGTATGAGGCTAGGGCGATGGGACACCAAAAATTACGTTTTATTTATCTATAGTACCAATCAGCGACTAGAGCCCTTCAATTCACTCTTAGTCTAATAAAGTTATCTACATCAGATTGATCTACATATTTACCTGCTGCTAAGTATGAGGCCCTGGGCTTAATTTCTAGGCTAGGGTTAGGGATTATTGGGTTTTTACATCAGGGGTTTCTCAGTAGCAGCCCGTAGTCTGGGTTTATACCCGGTAAATGGCAATAAGACTCCCCTTACAAGGGACTTAGCTACTTAGCAAAATATAGATGTACACTCTACAGCACACTTCTACCAAATATAGATGTACACTGTACAGCACACTTCTACAAAATATATGTGTACATTGTACAGCACACTTCTACAAAAATGATTATTTAAATGAAAAAATGTAATAAATATGTACTAACTAGATGACTACTAATTTTAAAATTTGAAATGGATAATTAATAATTAATGACGAATAAATAAAATAACATTTGACATTTGCATGTATTAGTATTTAATATATATTTGCACGCCTGTTGAGGTAAAGTATGGCAATAAGAACTTTTTTGTTTGTAATATCTCATGTACCCATATTCCAGCAAATAAATGATTTTGATTTGATTTTTTGATTTGATTTGAAATATAGGTGTACAATGTACAGCACACTTCTACAAAATATAGATGTATACTCTACAGCACACTTCTACAAAATATAGGTGTACACTGTACAGCACACTTCTACAAAATATAGATGTACACTCTACAGAACACTTCTACCAAATATAGATGTACACTGTACAGCACACTTCTACAACATATAGGTGTACATTGTACAGCACACTTCTACCAAATATAGATGTACACTGTACAGCACACTTCTACAAAATATAGGTGTACAATGTACAGCACACTTCTACAAAATATAGAAGTACACTCTACAGCACACTTCTACCAAATATAGATGTAAACTGTACAGCACACTTCTACAACATATAGGTGTACATTGTACAGCACACTTCTACAAAATATAGGTGTACAATGTACAGCACACTTCTACAAAATATAGATGTACACTCTACAGCACACTTCTACAAAATATAGGTGTACACTGTACAGCACACTTCTACAAAATCCTTTGGTGAAAACAGCCGTGATGTTATTTTATGTATTTGCTATCTTCAGAAAGTAGAACAGCTCCGTCGCATATACGACGATGAAGTGGATGATATGGAGCTGATGGTGGCCATCTACAGCGAGCGGCTGCTACACGGCGCCTGGGTGGGACCCACGCTGTTCTGCATCATGGTGGAGAACCTGGTCAACTGGAGGAGATCCGACCGGTTCTTCTTCGAGAACGGGTACTCACATGCTGCGTTGACTCTACGTGAGTGATTATATCAGCTTGTTACTGGCCCACAACTGGGCAATGGCCTCTTCTCCTACAGAAAAGGCACGATCATTAACCATCACGCTTGCTCAAGGTGGGTTGACACAGGCGTAAGAAATTAGTGACTTAGAAATATCCTGAAACGATGGCTGGTGACGTGTGAAGTAGGGTGGGATGCTCTCAGATAAGTTGAAGTAACAATCTTCACTGGGTGGCTGGTAGTAAGCTGGTAGGTTGAGAGTTGCAGAGAACCGAGACGAATGGCTTGCGATTGGAGAGGCCTCTGTCCACCAGTAGATGGTTAGTGAAATTGCTGAGAATTAGTCTCTGAGCAACCTGTCTTCGGTTCCTTTTTCCGGTTCTAGGAGCTTGTGGGAAATGTCGTTCTCCACCATTTCGTTTACATACGAAGATTTGTGGAATTTACTATGGCTATCTATCGATACTTATACAACTAACTATTAGGCTAACTAAGGTTTTAGAACACTCATAGGGAACAGTAAACGTGCCCTTACTGAACTAGTATTACAATGAATGTAGGTACTAGATAAACACTCTAACAATAATACGTTCAATACGCAATTGTTCCAGCTCAACTGAACGAAGTGAGGAGTACCAGTGTGGCTCGGCTGCTGTGTGACAATGGAGATGGAGTTGAGGAGATACAGCCTAAAGCTTTGCTGAACCTTAACAAGAAGTAAGTGCCTGGATCTCACGTTTCACCAAAATCCATTTTTTTATTCTAATATTTGAGTGATTGACTTACATTTAATGTCGTACAAAAATACATTTACTGCTAATTGCTACGCTTCATCAAGTATAAGTGCATTTAAATTTGTTAGCCAAACTATATACAAAAACTTCCCGCTGCTCATTTTCAACTAGTTCAAGCTATCTAAGAAACTATAAGTAGATTGCCTTCATTTCTCAGTGAAGGCATTGACTTATTATTATGCACAAGAGCAAATTAAGCATAATAGGTGCTTCGTCTAAGGAGCCATGACCCAGAAACCTGTATCTAAAGTAAACACGTCAAGTCAAGAGTGAATAGGTTTCTTCTAGGCGAGCGTGCTCCATCTTCGAACACATCATCGCTTACCATCAGGTGAGATAGTGGTCAAACTTGGCTTTTGGCCACTTACGTATTATCATAAGGAAAAATAAATATTTTTCAACAAGGTTTCTAGCTTACCGTGCATTGTCATCCAAACCAAAGGTGTTACATGCAAAATTTCCGTTCAATCAGTTGGGAATTTGCTTAGTCGATTTTTCCGCACATTCTGGGACTCATGTATTTGTATGAAACAAAAAAAATCACGCGGCAATAATACCGCAAAAAAGTCGTGTTTTGCCACAGAATCCACCGCACAGCGGCGTGGATTAAATTCGCGCGAATATTTTGAGTTCTATGAACAGGTAGGAAGAGACATAAATCACGCGGTATTTTATCCTCCGCAGTGCATGTTAGTTATGATTCAGTACGCGGAAAAAAATTCGTGCGAATAAAATCGGCGCGGTTAAAAACCGCAATGCGTGCAAAGCCCTGTTTTAAAATTCTGTTGCATTATTTGATCCACACATGGCATAACAAGGCAAGATGAATTTTCATTCATCTTGCCTTGTTAAAAAACACTAATGTAACTTTATCATTCCAGGAATAGAATAGTACCATGTAAGGAGATACCTGGTATAGAACTCTATAAATGGCTGGACCAAAAATGCTACCTAGTCAAAAAAGACCAAAACGGTAATCTGGCTGGCAAGAACCAGTATGATTATTCAGATAAGGACCAATATGAAGATAACTTGAGGACCAATAATTATAACCCGCTTTGGGGTGACAGCGAGTACGTTTATAAAAAGAAATAGACAAAAGGTATTGCATTCCTGATTATGTTTCCGCGTTCCAATAAGGATAATAAACGATAGTAATAAATTCGATTTTTAAGTTTAGTTTTATTTTATCTCCAACATTCAGTGAGTGAAGTTTAGAATCCAAGACACACGAAGCTCCGAGGTGATTATAATATCGGTCATCCCTGTATTCCTACTCGTATGAACATTAAAATAAGTATTCCAAGAAGTACATATTTGTCGCTATATAACTTGTTTTAATTGGCAGAGAATTTAAATAGTACTTTTATATCATAACAAGCTTTTCCATGACCTCGCTCTCGTGGCGTGTGTCGCAGAATTCGTGCATTTTTCCGGGCTCGGGAGGTCCTTTGACAGCGATTGTGTAGCTTCAAGGTACCAGTGTTTTTTTTAATCGGATCATAACTTCCAGAGATTTCTCTTTAGAAACATATTTTATCTCTTTATAATATAAGTTAAAATACGTGCACGTCATTTCTGGGAACACAATAAGGGGCTCCTTCCCAGAAAGCAACCTTGAACCGTAATTTTGGCTTGGACTGTATTATCTTCCGGCACTTTCAATAACTTTGTCCTTGGAGTCAGATTGGTATTAAATATTATTATTGTTTACTCGATAGCCCGTCAACATTTCCCAGTGAAATATAGGAAATTCAAGTAAAAAGCTATCTTTTGCCTTAAGTAGCCTTTAGGCCGATTTCTGAATTGAATATTCGGAGTTAAAAACGTGGCAAAACCTGGTCAAACCCTACTTTAGTGTCAAATTTTAACAGGTACACAATATATAATATAATAAAATAATATAATAGGCCACGCCATCAAAAAGAGTCCGGAATTCAGCTGGAGGTCAAACAGAGTCCTTCGCAATAGCGAGCGCAGCCTACTAGCATCTGGGAGCAGCACAATCAAGCAGCGTCGCCAGAATCCGGCTCGAAGGACCATGAATAGGCCTAGGTCAAAGGAAAGCAACTGGACTGTACAAAGGTTTATTAGGTGGTTTACAATATTATAGCAATTTAAGTATTTTAATCAAAAGGTAAGTATATGTCTAAGCGCGGTCGCGTCGGACGATGCAATGCCGAGCCAAGACGCTGCTGTGCTCCCGGCCCCGCGCCGCCGCCGTGCCGCGTCGCTCATTGACGACGCTGTAGTGTGTTCGTTGGTTTTGGATGTGTGTGCGTGAACAACCTCAAATACTCAATTCAGAAATCGGCCCTTTAGAGCACAATTCCAGGGTGTCCTAATTATTGCCAAAGCCTTAACTCTTGAAAATTTTCAAGAGTTAACAGCGTAGACAGGATTAACCTTGCCTCAAATAGTGCTGACAAACAATAACACCTTTTGCTGAAATTCTGCTGAAATCACGTCTCTCTGAATGCAAATGAGAAATAATAAGTTAAGGATTATGGACTTGGACTTCTACTACCGTAGTGATTTCCAAGTGAGTTCTTGGCGAGAAATAACTTGGGAGAGAATGCCTTTCGATGATGCCAATTAAAGAATACGCTTGATTTTTCGGTCGTGGGTTCTAAGAATAGCTTTTGTACATTGCTTTGAGCAATTTATTTCATCTCCAGCGTGCCTCCCCGTCGACTACGTCATCGCTTACCTATCTATCAGGTGAAGCGTGAGCCTAAAGACTAAAGACACGGTTTTCAAAACGGTGAAAGGAATATCGACAGAAAATCGGCATTTTCTGTAACCAAAAGTTCAAAGACATTATTTTGACATTCACAAATTAACACTAGATCCGCATGGTGGATTTTCTCATAGAGAGCCCTGTGCCCTAGCAGCGGTAAGTTATATGCTGGTTATGCTGCTTATATCTACTCGATTTTCGTCACCTTAAACAAGTTGCTTTTCAACTGCGTCTGTGGTCAGCCCACTGGTCTTTTTGATTCTATTTTACTCACAAAACACTCGCCTGAAAACCGTTCGAGAATCTCTTGTACATACCCCACAAAAACCAAGATCCCCTCTCGCCGAAGACAAATAACGGGCATTTTTATTTTCTTATGGAAATTAAACTGGAGCCCCGGTTAATATTGTTTCTGCTTACGAAATGCGCTGCAAAGACGCGGTTTATTTGACAGCCGTTTGAGCGCGTTTTTATAGGCGTTATGTACCGGAGGACGGCGCGCGGCGCGGGCTGCGGGTCGAACTGACCTTTATAGAGACGCTTTTTGAACCCTGCTGGAATGTGTGGCATAAATTTGTATGAGATTTTTGTATTGATTTTAGTATTTTATTATTTCACTAGCTGTCCCACGCGGCTTCGCTCAACTGGCTACCTACCTACCCATCTACACTACCTACCCTACATACATGATTGTTGCGTAACTCAAACCGTTTACGCAGCGCATGCAACGGAAGCTCTGAATTGTGGACCGATTTTGAAAATTATTTTTTTGTTTGAAAGAGTATGTTTCGAAATTGGTCCCATTTTAATTTGGTGAAGGTCTGACGAAGAACTTCGGAGATACACAACAGAACTCTTCAATAAATAACGGCAAAACTCTCGGGATTGCTGCAATCGCATGTCTGTTTGTTGTTTATACCATTTCATAACATAACATCACGCCAGTACGCTCTAAAGGGGTACACAGATCTCTCATTTCACCGGTTATGTTCAAGTTTCATATTATTCGGTTAATCTATTCTGGAGTTATAGGGACCTTAATAAACAACTTGCTATTAGGTAGGTAAAACTAAAAAGGGAAAAAAAAAAACTTTTTTGCAAAAAAATACTACCGACTTCCAAATGAAAAACTACAAAGTGAAAAATAACTTAACTTTTGGAAGTCGGTGTCCATATCGCAAAAAAAATGGTACCTACGAAAGACACCGACTTCCAAAAGTTAAGTTATTTTTCACTTTGTAGTTTTTCATTTGGAAGTCGCTAGTATTTTTTTGCAAAAAAGTTTTTTAATCTTCAGCCTAAACCCAAAATATGAAGATCCTGACTTTAAAACTGACGGATTTTCATACAAACTTTCATCCCCTATTTCACGCCCTTAGGGGTGGAATTTCCAAAAATCCTTTCTTAGTGCTCACCTGCACTACCAAAGGAACCTACATGCCAAATTTCATGATCGAAGCTTCAGCCGTTTGGGCTGTGCGTTGATGGTCAGTGAGTGAGTCAGTCAGTCAGTCAGTCAGTCACTTTCTTCTTTTATATATTTAGATAAGTATAGATTACCACTGCTCTCAAAACGGTGAAGGAAAACATCGTGAGGAAACCAGTATGGCCTAAAACCAGAAATTCGAAGACATGCTACATCCACCAACTCGCACTGGGCCCGCGTGTTGGAATACGGCCCATGCCCTCTCAGAGAGGATACCTGTGACTCATCAGTGTGAATATTAAAAGGCTGGGGATGATGATGGTATATTAAAGAGGCTGTTTTCTGAAAATGAGGCTTTATAATAAGCTTATTTTATAATGAACTAGCTGTGCCCGTGGTTTCGCTCACGTAAACAGGAACTTGATACACTGGCTGTTGATTTTATTAATGTAAATCCTATAGCGGCACATTTAGATTAGTTTCGGTTAGGATAACGCCTGCATTAATTAGCCAGAGCATTTTTTGACTAGACCTAGCCTACTAATATACCTGTATTAGAGATAATAGAATAGAATATACTTTATTATACACCATAAAATTATACACAGACACAAGAAAAACTTATTTATATGGGTACAATGGCGGTCTTATCGCTGACAGCGATATCGGAATCTAGTATAAAACATACCTAGGTATAATTCGTTTTTTGAGTCCTGAAATGCAACAATATTCAATGCAGTACATCATAATTATTATGTTGTCCTTTGTCTTAAGGATCTAACATAACGATCATGAGACAGCTTCCAGAATCTGATGCCAGTGAAGCTGCATACCTAGTTGCTGAACATACTCGGCATTACTCATCGTTAGTACTACTAACGCCAACGACCTTGAGGGAACAAAACTCTTACCCACTTCAAACCCGCGCGACCCAAAATTTTGCAGTTTTTTGTACTTTCCTTATTATTCTAAGACGTAAAAAAAAGCTTCAGATCAAAATGTAGATAATTAAATTGTCTTTGAGGTGGTATCGATTTCATTAAAATACGCCCAGCGGTTTTGGTGCGATTGTCGTGTTTTTGTCCGTTTTAGACATAACTTTACAAATTAATTACACTATGTTATACGAATAAAACTCAAATTTTGCTTAGATGAAATTATTAAGAAAATGGTCTTATATAACATATATTTTTGTCCAAAAAATTACGACTAGCCGTTTAGACGTGATTCTCATTTTAAAATCAGCTACTCCATGGAATCGGCGCCTTAACAACTGCGCACTTGGAGCAATCAATGTCACTCTGACGTTCGACTCTCGCTATTGGTTCACGGGGCGCCGCGCGGTTAGGCGGGAGTGGGGTCGCTTGACTTACGATGAAGTGATGGGCCAACTCGGGATAAACACGACTCGAGTTAACCCGAGTTGAAATTCACAACATAACTCGAGTTGATCTCGAGATAATCAACTCGAGTTAGCAGAACGAAACTAAGTTAGAATAAGGAAATTATTTGTTAAAACCTACTTTTTTACATAAAATGTATTTGACAGATAAATTGGATAAGTTCCTCGAGAATTGGCGAGATGTGGCACAACACCGAGGGAAATTGAAAGAATGGGGAGGGGGGGCTTTGCCCAGGAGTGGGACAATACAGGCTAAGGAAAAAATAAAAAAATAGTAAACTTATTCCCTCTTAGCTGGGAGAGTTCTGAAAGCCTGGCTTTCGAGATGCATTTTAATAATGGTTATTGGTTTTGGTTTTACCTTTTTTTTGGTTCAAGCTTTAAAAATACCGATATTGTTGTGAAAAACATTTAAGAAATAATAATTTTTATGTTTGACACGTGTTTATTTGGTTATTCTATGACATATTTTATTTTAGATTTTAGTGATAGCAACTCGAGTACGGAAGAATACCACCACTCGAGTCAACTCGAGTTAGGTGCAACTCGAGTTAACTCGAGTTAGTAACTCGAGTTGCACATCTCTGGTACGATGTGTACAGTTATTTTGACCGTGTAGTACACCTAGTCTCCAACAAACATTATATAATGTAGGAATATTTTCGTATTTGTTACCTATACTATCTTTGACATTATTTGTCCTAATGTAAATTAATTATAATGCCTTGTCTAGACAAGGAATTGACGTCCTATTTATCAAGAAGTCTCATAATAATTCACACTATTTCAATTAAATAAGGTAAGTCATGACACGTTTAACAGCTTTTCTTTATTTTCATTAACATTTTGATGTTTATAGAAATGTTTGGCTCAATCTTCACATCATCTCGCATGTGATTGGTTGATTGATGGCGGTAAAACCCTTTGCCTTGCAAAATTCACTTGCGCAATTAGGCGCAGGCCACACAGAAATGGCGTCGGGTGCGGGCATGGTACGGGCAGCTTCCTATTCCATTCTAATTTCAAATAAAATACATGGAAATAAAGCGCAATTTAGGACACACGATATGTCGTTGCTCGGACGTGGTTATGACGCGACACTTCGGCGCCCGCGCCTTATCAAATTGCGCTTTATTTCCATACGTTTAGTTTGGAATTAGAATGGAATAGGAAGCCGCCCGTGACATGTCCGCGCCCGACGCCATTTCTATGTGGCTTGTGCCTTAGGCTGCCACTTAGGGCTAAAAAACAAGTGAGTTTAGAAGTATTGTTGGACCTGCTGAAGTTCGCATGAATATATTTGTATTGTATAAACTCAATTTCTTTTATTATTATATAACTGCACAACACAAGTGTCAGTACTATGTACCAACCTACCAACTGTAAATCTATCATTTACTGTACCTATGTGTTTTGTTGAAAATTTGCCTGTTTCTTAATTTTGCCATATGCCATTACTTCCCAGAATATGATCCTTACAGTGTGTTTTTTTCAAAATTAACGGGTTCGATTCCTGGCTGATAATGATTTTTCAAAAATCCAATAATGCAGTTTTAGTTTTCATCACAACTGTTGGCCATCCACGCCTAGTTAAAAAACTCAACCTATAAATATTTTTTTTCCGTATAAAAGAAAATAAACAAGTATGACCAATACTTGTAATTAAAACTTATTAATGGCAAAGAATGTCCGTGGAGTTTCTTGCACATTCTTCTCCATAGAGATCTATTGACGCTTGTGAATGTGCAACCAGATTTATTACTTTTTGTTTGACAATTTAAAGTACCTAAAAACCGGAAAGTGCAAGTCGGACTCGCGCACGAAGGGTTATGTACTTTGTAAATTGCGGTTAACGATTTATGTCGTTTTAAAAAAAAAAACTTACTAGATCTCGTTCGGTGGAAGTTTCATGGTGAACATAATTATATGACGTACAATTTTTTTTTTTTAGTTTTATCATTCTCTTAATTTAGAAGTTACAGGGGGGGGGGGCATTTTACCACTTTGGAAGTGTCTCTCACGCAAACTATTCAGTTTAGAAAAAAATGATATTAGAAACCTCAATATCATTTTTTAAGACCTATCGATATACCCCACACGTATGGGTTTGATCAAAAAAATAATGATTTCAGTTTTAAGTATGGGGAACCCCCAATTTTTTTTTCTTTTACTGTGAGATAATCTTAATGCGGTTCACAGAATACATCTACTTACCAAGTTTCAACAGCATAGTTCTTATAGTTTCCGAAAAAAGTGGCTGTGACATACGGACGGGCAGACAGACAGACATGACGAATCCATAAGGGTTCCGTTTTTTGTCATTTGGCTACGGAACCCTAACAACGTTTAGTTGAAATAAACTATTTTGATTTTTTAGGGTTCCGTACAAACGGGACCCTATTACTAAGACTTCGCGGTCCGTCTGTCTGTCTGTCTGTCTGTCTGTCACCAGGCTGTATCTCATGAACCGTGATAGCTAGACAGTTGAAATTTTTACAGATGATGTATTTCTGTTGCCGCTATAACAACAAATACTAAACACAGAATAAAATAAATATTTAAGTGGGGCTCCCAGTGGGCAGGGCACATTGCTCGCAGAACGGATGGCCGATGGGGCAAAAAGGTTCTGGAGTGGCGACCGCGAACCGGAAGACGTTGCGTTGGAAGGCCTCCCACCAGGTGGACCGATGACCTCGTGAAGATTGCGGGGATCCGCTGGTTGCGAGACGCACGGGACCGATCAATGTGGCGACGCTTGGGGGAGGCCTATGTCCAGCAGTGGACGTCTTTCGGCTGATATGATGAAGTGGGGCTCCCATACAACAAACGTGATTTTTGTGTTGTTTTTTGCGATAATGGTACGGAACCCTTCGTGCGAGAGTCCGACTCGCACTTGGCCGGTTTTATAAAATAAATCTCGAGAGTAAGCAGTTCTAAATATTTCTTACTTGATTTCTTAAAGGGGTTTTTCATACCAGAAAAGTACCTAAGTGCTCGTTTCTGGAGGCGCGGAGCGTTGCGCGTCGCGTCTGGCGGTGTGGGCAGCACTAAATTGAAATATATGGCGTTGTAGGAGAGTGTTCACGGAGAAGCGATTTTACACACGTTTTCTTGAGATGCAGGTGGAGCCCGCGGAAGGCCCCGCTGCGTCGCACGTGTTTTATCGTGGCAGGGCCCGTGGCGTTGCACGCGCTAATACGAACATACGGTGATACCCGCTACTGCTATTTTGATTTTTATAGAATAAATCTCGAGAGTAAGCAGTTCTAAATATTTATTACTTGATTTCTTAAAGGAGTTTTTCATACCAGAAAAGTACCTAAGTGCTCGTTTCTGGAGGCGCGGAGCGTTGCGAGTCTGGCGGTGTGGGCAGCACTAAATTGAAATATATGGCGTTGTATGAGAGTGTTCACGGAAAAGCGATTTTACACACGTTTTCTTGAGATGCAGGTGGAGCCCGCGGAAGGCCCCGCTGCGTCGCACGAGTTTTATCGTGGCAGGGCCCGCGGCGTTGCACGCGCTAATACGAAAATACGGTGATACCCGCTACTGCGCCCAAAGCGGCACTCAAGCCGGAATTTCCTGCCAGTTTTGTTAGGATCGCAGACGTGAGTCACGGTCAGCAACGGAGTACGAAATCATTGATATTTTGTTAGAAGACAATTCAATGCGCCGCTGCGTGCAACGCTATACGCTAGAGAAACCACCGCGGGCGCAGTGGTGGGCACCACTACTCTTCACGCCCCGTTCAACGCAGCGTGTCTTCATAAACAACATCGTACATTACCATATGTATGATGCGTGCGTGTGATGACACGGGCCGCTGCACGCACCGCCTCTGCATAACCAGGAAAATCATTTATACCAACGAAATAACGAACTGAAAAGGAAAATACAATAAAATCTTAAAGTCTAGCATTTTTTGCTGGCGCCAAACAAACTCTATAAAAAGTCGTACATAAAAATAAAACATACATCTCGAATTCAAAACCTCCACTTTTTTTTCTTCGGTTAAAAAGCGTCCGACGCCCCGCGAGACTCCACGCTGCACGCACCGCTCGACGCGACGCCTCGCGTCTCCAAAAACGAGACCTAAGGGACTTGCTGCTTTGGCCATGGTGGAAGGTAGGTCTACCAACTTAGAATTGACTGCACAAGGTCAATGTATCTTTCCCGGCGATATTGATTACGTATTCGTCAAAGTGTTCTAGAGTATTCTCCGGAGTCCGGAGTGAGTATCACTAGCGACCTCGAAAACCATGAAAGTGTTGCTTAACCTGGAGAATTCACCACCCCAGCCGCTCAAGGTCAAACACTGACCCATCCAAAAACCGACCTAAGTAAGTGTAGCTTAAACTGGCGACTTCACAACCCCGGCCGGTTAAGGATAAAAGTGGCCCATTCGAAAACCGACCTTGGCAAGTATTGCTTCACAACAATACCACCTGTCCGTCGCGGCTTTGGGTTGTGGTCGCATCTGTTGGCGCTCAGAACGCGTTGTTGCTTTTCTGCTCTGCCGGAATGCATTGTGGTCGAATATTGTGAAAGCCACAACATGAATTCGCGTTGTGGTCTGTTTCAATTTACCAGACGATACGCTTTGCGGCCGGATTTCAACACCTAATTCACGTTGTGGCCATTTGTAAGAAGTTATAACGCGTTCTGAGCAATTTATTCTCTCAATGAGCGTTTTCGACCTTTGAGCCTAACATATAAGTATAACATATAAGTATATATGTATAAGAAAGGAATCGCTATTACCATACTATAACGCAACAAGACAATCGCATCTTTTTTTTCTCTGCCTAACTTTTCAAGGGAAACACGGCATTATTTTATCAAAGTACCTAAATTCACAAACATGATCATACCAAACACATTATGACCCCTTATAACACAATAAGCAGTATTGAAGCATATATTTTTTTCGCATCCTGCATACATGAGGCGCATATAATAAGCGGTCTGAAGCCGCTGATGAGGCGCCAAGTGCGACTAATTAGACGAGCCGACGCCTCGAGTGAGACTTTGTGTCAAGGACTAGACGCGAGCTCTAGCTGTATGTACTACATACTTATATAGTATATATATATATTATGTATTACTCTTCGGTCCACGCACTCTGTAGTTTGTCTATGGTTTCGACAAATGATCATCGAGCATCGCGGCCGTGGGTCTTTATAGGTCTACCAACATTTAATATGTTTTATTAATATATTTGTATTATACTTCCACTTTATTATTCATACTTTGACCCACCTTCTGTGTTTATTCTTTTCGTTTGTTTTTTATATATTTTATTATATAATTATTATCCGTTTCCGTAAGTGTTTCCGTGGCATCAACAGTAGGCCCTATCAGAATATCAGCGCAGCGTTATTTATTTTTCGGATATCGCTGCACATGCTGAGACAGCAGCCTTTTTGGTCTCGCACGGTGTTTTTATTTTTTAATATTGTTTAATTTTACGCTTATTCTGCTGTGCGGGTCACAAATAAATATTTTTCTTTCTTTCTTTCTATAGCATCAGCCCTCATTTCTAAAATAAGGATTATTAAATAATAATAGTCATAATACAATAAGCACGCTGGCTTGCGGCTTGAGAAGCCAAAAGGCCTCGCATTTTAGTTAAGGACGTCCCATCCTCAATGGAAGATACTGCCTTTTTGCATGCATTATTCTGTCAAAACATTTAAGACGAGTTGCCACTAAATAAAGACGACTTTATGAAATCAACCAAAATTATACGTAGGCGTTCGCTAGACAACGGCCGGAAATGGATAGGCATTGAACTGGAGTCCTCGGTCCGGAAACATTTGGTTTCAACTAAAGATAAATTATTTATTGATTGGGCGACTTGCCGTTTCATTGATGATGTCTACGTGGTTCGTTGTGTCCATTGTCAACAGATCGGTCATGTTAAGAAGCACTGCACTAATAAATCACCTACCTGCGCTAATTGTTCAAAGTTTAACATAGCACTAAGCTATAGTATAGCTTCCTTTGAGTCAGATCTCTTTATTATATTATTTGTGATTAATAAAACTGCTCAACAACGTATTAATTTTACAAGACAAAAATTAAAACACGATGCGTTCTAATTAATAGATAAAAAAAAATATTATTCTTTTCGACCACTAGCACTACCAGTTCAGTCAGTGGAATGGAGGGTTCTATGTGTCAACGGTCCTCTAAAAGAAACCAAGGCTCTATTTGTAAGCTACTGAGCTGAATTCTTTGCCATTCTTTTTCAGCTTCATCTTGACTAAGATCTATCCACCTATCCGAGTAGCACACAACATACAAATACAATGATATTACATCAGAGCAAGCTACATGGTCTAACAAGAACACTGCGGCGATGGGAGCCAGCCTAACTGAATCACATTTGCAGACGCTACGGTTGCACGGCGCTGTAAATTGAGTGCAACTAGACGCCAATTTATGGGGCACACGACGTTTCTCATGGCGTAGTACTGAGGTTGTTAGCCGTTTTATGACATAACATAACTTCATGCCTGTAATCCCAGAAGGGATAAGCAGAGGTGGACCTATATTACGCCCACGTTTCACCAGTTATATTTAAGTCTCATTTAATAGGGGGCGGACCTATTTTCGTCAACCTCTGCTACTGAGAAATTCCAAATGGAAAAATCCAATTACACTTTGCTGCGACCCCGGGATCGAATCCAGGACTTCATGGTCAGCAGTAGCGCTTGTGACCATTAGACCAACGAGGCAGTAAATTTTATAAGATTTTAGTACATAAAGGTTCCCGATAACTCCGCTTACAGAGACTGATCTGTGGATGGGTGGTCATATATCCTCTCTCCCGTCACACTATTACTGACTCCATTTTCTTTCATATCACTCCTCGCACAGTCCATCCTTCTTTCCTTGGCCTTCATCTCCCTCTACATCCATCCACATTTATATTAATAACTCTTTAAGTTACATGCGTAAACATAAACAAATAAAATTTAAAAACCGACGTAGACGCTTCGATCGACAATCTATGTGAAATGTAATTATGACACGATATCTTGCGATAAGCGCCCGATTCAAGCAGTAAAACGCTCATAGATTTTGAAAGGCCGAACCGATTTTCATAAAGCTAAGCTATAGCTAAGAACACTCTCGAACAAAAAAACGAAATCAAAAGCTGTTCATCCGTTTAGGAGCTATGATGCCACAGACAGATACACAGACAGATACACAACACATATACACAAACACACACGTACACACGTCAAACTCAACACGCCTCTTTTTCCGTCGGGGGTTTGACACAAAATGTTTTGTATCAAAGAGAAAATAAAGAATGACGACGTCAACGACTAAGTATAGTAGGCAATTATAATCCTTTGTTTATTAAAGGAACTGAGTAACATCCACAGATTTTTCCACCATTTCATAGCAAATAGAAAGAAGATACGCAGCGCAATCCTCCAGGGTCTCACCAGTCAACATTAATTGTGTCCCGAGGCGACCATGCTTCATTATTTACACCCAGCGGCTATAGGATTCCCGTCGTTATCGGAAATAGTTCAAGATTTCCCAGTGCGACTCACTAGTTTCAATTTTTTACGAGGAGCGAAGATTTTTCTTTTGAATTTGTGTTTTGTAATTTAAAAGTTCAGTATTAATGTTCTGGTTTTGAAGAATTTGATGGTGTGAATAGAATTGTGTTGTATGTAAAAGTAAGTAACTTAATTAAAGTTTTATTTCTATTTACCTAAAAATTTATGAAATTATTTTAAACCGTTGTAACTATTAAGTAATCTGTGGTTTAACTCTGATTTTACTAACAAATTAATCAAACTATGCTCCAAGAAACATTTACGGGTTTAATTTCAAATTACAGTACGACCGATTAGTCATGTCGTGGCCTGTCTGAAGTTAACGCCAAAGGTTGCGCAGAACATACTTTACGAACCAAAATAGCTGTTTTCTTCACGAGTGTACATGCGCGAAAGTTCGCAAAGCCATTATATTTGTCTTCATATCGTTATCGAGAGTGCACTTTCTAGAAGTTCTGCAGTATATTGCTGTATCTCAAGATTGAAAGTTGGGACCACTTGTCCGGTTCTGCAAAGAAGCCGCGGATTTGAAAAATATTACTCTATTTGGTACTTCGAGAGAGTATTCAATGCCGTGTATAATTAATATATATGTCGCATCAAGGGTGTTCGATAGATGCAAACCATCGGGCAGTCAGGATGTATCCCCTTAGGTTAAGACATCGTGTGTGTGCAGGTCGGTGGGTACAATCGTGCAAATGAAATCACACAAATAATTATATACACTGAGTTTATTCAAATAGTCACAACCTTGCTTACTAATATTATCGACAGTGATTCTACAACGTCTTAGCTCTAAGGCGGTCAGTAGTCAGCTGCCATATTCTGCTGTCCCTACCACGCAACTGGTTAGACAAAGCGTGCCAATGCGTTGTGTGTTGTTCATGATTTGCCGCCAGGGGCATGCTTGTGATTTGTTTTTACGTCCGCACTATTGACTAAACCTGATATATGATATTACATACATTTTGCATCTAATTTACCCAATTGTAAGAATACCACTCGAAATCATTGAGTTACTCTGTTTTTGTCCATTAAAGACTAAAAATCTCACTAAAAGCACGGGGTCCCAGCGCTAAGAAAGAAAATTCGGTTCAAATAAATCTCACTAGATGGCGCGGTATGCACCGATTTGTTATTTAATTGTGTGTAAAATTAGCATTTTCTGGAATTTAACACTTAAATTGTATGTTCTTGTTTAATTTACTCTCCTATGCAAAAAAAATATGGGCTATGGCATATTGGGCTCTTGATCCACACTTCAAAGATCATTTAAACGGATCATTTAAAGTTGATGTTTATAGATGGCGCGGTTTGAAATTTCTGAGGCATTCCACTCGATTGTTTTAATGTGTATTGTAACACATTTTGGTGCAATAAAACTGTAAAACGTGCAAAATAAAACCTTTAAAAAACAAATCGTCACAAAAAAAACACGATCCGAGTAAACTCTTTTACTTGCAAGTCGTTGCTAACACCGTATATCTATCGCCATGGAAAGGAACCGAACGCGATCGATGTACAAAAAATAATCAGATAATCACGATTCTTTGTATGCTAGTATTATATTATCTGTGCTAAAGGTCAAAGCTAAAGCTCGTTTTTACCCGACTGCCGAAGGAGGGTAATGTGTTTATCAGTCTATGTATGTATGTATGTTTGTTCCTATAGGGCGTTCCAAAGACCAAACGCGTTGGCCGATTTTGATGATTCATACGTCAATAGATTCGTCTTAACCCTGCAAGTGTCATAGGCTACGTTAAAATTGGATAATAGAAAAATGGCGGCTTTTGGGTGCCATATTGTAGGGGCCTAAATTTTTTTTCCAAACCCTTCGTGTGGGGTATCAAAATAAAGGGTTTTAAGAGGTGATTTCAAAAATATATAACACTTATATGTTTATGTATCTAATTCGAAAAAAACTAACTAAAAAGTTATAAATAAAAAAACTTAATTTAAAAAAATCAAAATCCCGACTGCTTCAAGCAGTCGGGTTTTTGATTTTTTTTAATTTAGTTTTTTTTTCTAGTAGACGCTTTAGTGCTACTGCTGAGCAGTTCCTGGTTTGGGTTGGACAAGGTGTTATTGGGTTTTTCTACCTGCAAATTCTCAGTTTCACCCTCGAGTCTGGATTTGTGCCCGATTGATGGGGATAGGCTTGACCTTATTACATATCTGGTTAAAAGAGGGTTCAAGTTCACGAGGTGGCACTTCAGCCCAACCCTTCGGAGATAACGGCATGATGTTATGATGTTTCTAAAAAAGAAGAAGTCAAACAGCATTTCGCATTTTATTATGCTGTGGCATAAACTATTAAAAGCCAGATGCCCATTAAATTTTTATTCATTTTCGTTTGCTTTAGCAGAGTTAACTGTACTTTGGCCATAAATTGAGGAAAGTTGAACTTATAAAAGTTGTCAAAAACGATTGTCGAAAATGGGGCATTTTTCATTATTGGTACTGAGTTCTTTTATTGCGTTTCGCGGATGGGAGCTAACGGGGGGGACGGGGGGGGTTTCGTCCGACACTAGCAATTAAGCTGGGAACCAATTATCGGACGCGGCTGACGGACGCGACTTACAGCCGCGGCTGATATGTGTGCACAGTCCGAACGCCCAAGGTCACGTCCGCGACTTACGTCCGATAGTTTGCACCATGGTATAATAACATACTCCGTATACTTCGCCTGGTATGTTCTTCCCAGGATGGCCTAAGCCTACGTCACGATAAGTGTTACCATTGATTGTCCTTTTTAGAAAATTTAGGTACTTTCTCATGTAGTTAATGAAAATAAAATAAATTACTAACTAGCTTAACTATTTAGTAACTCATGTGATTCATCTATGTTCATCTATGTCATGTATATTTAGTGTTAAATTAATTTATATTTTGAATTATTAGTTCAAAATTGCTTTGTTAAGATAAAAAATGCATTTTGCTCGGGTATTTCAATAACACACAGTGGCAACACATCGAATTGACAAGTGTCATACTGACAACTAGCCATTTCATCGCTATTGTCGTGTCACTCACACCTATAGCGTTGTTTCGCTCGGTGAGAAAAATACTGTGGCTCCCAAACATTTGTGATGAACCCGTGAACTTTGAAAGATACACAAGAAAAATTGTTAATTGTTCCGTAAACTGTAAAAACAGCAGTATAAAAGGCGGCGTAATATATTTTTTTCTTTTCCCAATGAAGAGACGCTATCATATACGTGGCTTCAATATTGTAACTAACTTCACCTATAATAACTGGTATGTGCCTTTCATTAATTTATTATTTAATTTATATACGCGTTCCATAATTTAAGGCATAGTTGTGTCAATACGTCTTTACGCCCGAACTTAACCTAACCTAATTTGTTTTTGACTTATTTTAGTCAACTCAAGTTTTGTGAGTTTTCGTTCCGAAATAATTAAAAATACTAAAATGCAATCAATTAAAAGAAAGCAAAATAAATAAAAAAAGTATCAAATATGACGATTTATTAAGAATTATAAAACATTTGTACTTATTGTATTATTTTTATGTTTTTCCCCACAAAAAAAGTTTGAGAACCGCAACGCAATTGATGACGTAGTCTTAGGCCAATCACGTGACCCAGCTGTCACGGGAGGAGACTACCATGTCTTGTTCTACCATGGTTTGCACAATGTAATGTACATTCATTACCTAGAAACTCTATAAGTCGCGGCTGTCAGTCGCATCCGTAAGCCGCGTCCGATAATTTGTTTCCAGCTTAATTGCTATAATACGTTAATTCGTGTTAGTGCGATATTTGAAATTTTGGGGTGGTACCTACTTACAGTGTTTTTACAGGTGGCCAGTGTGTTTTGAAAAAATCAAATCATTTTATTGTCAAAAGATCTTGATAGACGGATAGATGGCATTGTCAATTTCTTAACCTACGTTGTTAAGCTAACGAGAATATACATACATCAGTTTTATATATTTTTTTGACATTTCTTATTTCATTGTGCCTTTTATTATATAGCGAAAGGAACTTTTTCCGTTTCAATAAGTGTCCTAGGACACCTGTCTTTTTCTTTGTTAAATATTTCACCTCCATAGCAACTTATTCGAAATGTGCAACCCAAGAAACACTCATAAAAAGAAAATCCTGAAAAGGACGGCCTTTTAATGTCACTTGCCATATTAAAAACTACTAGACTGGTTTTAAGACGTAAATGTTTCAGAAATTTTAATATCCATTTGTAAAATGTGTCTTCACAATTTGTATTTTACCTCGGCTACAGGTTTTTTTTCAACTGGAATTTCTTAGAAGCAGCCTGGTCTGGATTTGTGCGTGTTTGATGGCAAAAGGCACATAAGGTACAATAGAATCAATCCTTCAGGTAAACCAGGCGTGATGTTATGTAATGTATTTGACACGTTTTTGAAAGATCCATGAAATATTTGTATGGTATGGTACCCAGATGATGAAAAGGCAACAATAACCTGGTACCAGTACACATATTCTATGGAATTTATTCTTTATTTTTCGTATTTTTCTCAGTAAACCCTTTCATTTGATATCCATATCATGGCAGTGCAAAAAAATAACTAGTCCACCATCTTGGGCCATCCCTCATATTGGATTTAGAATGACGTCACTTAGCTAACCATGCATTGACATCCAAACTAAACGTGTATGCAAAATTTCATCTTAATCGGTGGAGGATAACTGCTTTAAAATTTATTTGCTAGATTTGACCAAGCTTGTAAAATGGGATATAGCCCAGTAGAAATTGACAAAGAAATTGACTAATAGTAGATACCTAAACAATAGGGAACATTACTGCCAATTGCTCCCGCCAGATGGCGCTTGAAGGATAAGTGTAAACAAAAACATAACAACATGGCGTCTACTACAGTTTGTGTTAGTGGTTACCGAACTATTTTTACTGTTTTAAGTATAACTTGTGTTCAAAAACCAAATAATAATATTGCTAGCTGTTGGTCAAGAATGCATCAGTGTTGTGTTTATGGATGCAGAAATAAAACCGGCCATATGATCCCAGAAAACGCCAATATTCGCAAGCAATGGGAAATTACTATTCGTCGCAGGAATTTTACAAAAAAGTCAAGGCTGTGTCCTGACCGTTCTAAAGCGGAATATTTAATAAAGAAGGTATTTTACAGGTCAGTGTATTATCCTAAGGCAACCTTTATTCAAATAATAACAGTAATTATTATGTTTAATGCTATAGACATTAAAAATAAAGTACATAACATTGTGTACTAATTAAACACAACTACAAAATGGTTTTAATGTCTACATAAATACGCATGTTTGGCCATATGGTGTTAATAAAACCTAATTTATACTTACAGGACTGAAACTAAATAGAAAAATATTAAATAAGGGGGTTACCTACCATTGTTTGGAGAAAAAAGAGTCGATGAAAGATAAACAGAGAAGGAAACTTTGAACAAATTGAGGAGAAACAATCAGCACTTTAAATTTCTGGTGCTGTTGGAATAAGTTTCACAATAATGCCTTAAAAATAGTGTTTCAAAAAGCTAAATTTCATTTGTGGTAAAACAATAAGAAAACACCTTTTGTAAGTAGAATAACTTGGCCCTTAAGAATGTAACTTTGATATCATGGATATACCCAGATAGCCTAGATTTAGACTCAACTCTGGACCCAAGTTTCATGACAATAACCCTTCTAAAACTCTTGTTAATTGATGTGAAATATTGTAAATAAAGAAATATATTTCTTTTTAACTTAATTTGATACTTGGACAATAATATAGATTCAGTACCTACTCTCAGAAATAATAAGTTTCACCGGTTACTTTCTTTAACAGTTGGTGTATTTTTAACGGTTTTGACACATTACTCAGTTTGACCAGGATTTCTCCGATTATATTGGCAGACAACATTGTATATGAATTGTATTAGTAATCAATCCTAAGAAAAATAAATAACATACAAGTACAAAGAATTTTCATTTATTTCTTGTTATAATTAAGTAACACACAGTAGGTACATTTTAATAGCACAGCACTGAAATTTAGGTAAATGTAGGTACTTATTTTATACACAACTATCTAGCCCTTGACCCTTCTTGAAAATAGGTGTGATCCTATGTTATGACAATATTGACAATGGAAAATAACACCACTCAAAACAAATTTTGTGTGTATTCTAGATGTTAATTTCAGTTTTCATCCAGGTGACACATAAAATAATAATATCTATTTTGTTGTTGTAAAAATAGGTACTGATATTTTCATGGAGGCCTTAGACCGGGTGGTGCAATAAAACATAATAACAAGCGTTAGCTGCAAATGCCATTCTAACGTGCAGCAGATACGCAGATACATTTTCAGTCACTTTTCTATGTTTAGATCCAACCTGAAAGAATGAAGACAGTAGATGTAAATGAAATGTAATAATATCAAGTGCCAATAAACTTATTTATGATTCAATGACAAGATTTCTAATTTTAGAGTAAGAACTATCAAAACAAAGATATTTATTATCTGCTTTTACAAATCACCTTCTTAAAAGAATATATATATTTATTCGAAATGATTTAGGGTGGTAAGGAAGTCAGCGTTTAGGTCTTTGGTAAGGCTTTTGGCAATTAATAGTGCATTGGACTGCTGTCCTCCATCAAAATGTAACCGTGTGCAAAACGGTTCCACTGCAAAGTAATTATGTAAGTCATATAAAATCAACCTGGAAGTATTGTTTTGAATATTAATTAGAAGTACATTGATCTCATTACATATTAAATTGATATAATATCTGCAAGTTACACAAGATTTCCAATGTTCGCATTCATATTCGTACCTTTCAACTAAATCCGTTTTCTTTTTCCTTTTACTGATGCACCGCGCTCTTGAAGCCGGGTTTTTAGGTACAGTATGGTCTGATTTCCTCAATTATTAGTTAGCTCCATTGTTCTTTCACTATAAGCACATGCTATTAGTTTTATATTTTGTATGCTTAAACTGCGAAATATTGCCGCTCGACTTTGACAGTATAAAAAAAATACGTAGTGTTACATACTCTTTGGTATAGTTTGTTAACCTCCCGGCTTAGGGTATATATGTTCTGTGGTTATCCTTTGTTTTCAGTGGCGCCATCTGAGCTCAGCTTTGCGAATAGTTCCCTATTGACAGCCTCGTTGTTCTGTGGTCGCAAGAGCTACTATTAGGCATGTGGGGTCCTGCGGTCGATTTCCAGCTTTGGCAAAATATTATTAGGTCAGTAGAAGATTTTGATTGATGCCAACACATGGGCTCGCCTCATGAGACTAAATCATAAATAGCACATTGTGGGTGTATCTCTAGGTTCACCTCTACCTATACAACCTTCATGTAATACTGTCGTGATGTTATTAATATTATGTTTATGTAATACAATTAAATACAATAAATGTATAACTATGTATAGTTCAATTTCTTCTATATGGGACAAGGAACTTTCCTCTTAAGTCAACGGAAAAACTCGAGTTTCTTTCAAAATAAAACTAAATGTTTGCCTTCTGAGGAACATCAAGTTCTACAGAATGCCAGACCAAGAAAAGGAAGTACAGCCCTTTGCTGCCAGTTTCTAAGAATTAACGTAGACAAAAGAACTAAATAACCTGAACAAAACCACACACAACCAGATAAAACTGGTGCAGCCTAACTCCAAAGTCGTATGCAACAAGTCTAGGAACAGTAACTAACCGTATACAACTGCAAAAATCACCCTTAGTACTTGGGCTTCAAAGCCATGTCAAACGCAAAACTAACTTTGTGTAAAAACGCCACATTTGCAAAACCGATCTTATTAGAAAGGAGGTAAGGTTGTATGATCTGCATGAGTATGTTTGTTTTCAGTTTAATGGGCTTAGTGGAAAATCGCAGATGCACGGCTGGATACAACACGCTATAATATTTTAAAGCCTTAGACCTGGTAAAGTTCGTCGTTTCCAGTTTTTATTTAGAATATATGGCTTCTGTTATTTATGGCCTGGAAATGGTAGGATTTATTTGGGCGTTTTATTTTTATAATACGTGCAGTGCAGTTTTTCGTTTTGTTCTACTTCGTTACCGACCGTTTATCTGCTGAAATACTATCTGCAAAGACTGCAACTGAAGCGACCAATGTTGGTCTACCGACCTGAACACAACTAAAGCCAATTCAGACTCTAGCTACACAAAGTGTATATATATTCTATCGACGATAACGATATGGTCGAAATGCCAAATTGTGTTATGATGTGATTGATCACGTCATCATCATCATCATCATATCAGCTGAAAGACGTCCACTGCTGGACATAGGCCTCCCCCAAGCGTCGCCACATTGACCGGTCCCGTGCATCTCGTAACCAGCGGATCCCCGCAACCTTCACCAGATCATCGGTCTACCTGGTGGGAGGCCTTTCAACGCAACGTCTTCCGGTTCGCGGTCGCCATTACAGAACCTTTCTGCCCCATCGGCCATCCGTTCTGCGAGCAATGTGCCCTGCCCACTGCCACTTAAGTTTGGCAATTCTTCGGGCTATGTCGGTAACCCTGGTTCTCTTGCGGATCTCTACGTTTCTAATTCGATCACGCAAGGAAACTCCGAGCATAGCCCTCTCCATTGCCCTTTGAGTGACTGTAAGCTTCTGATAAGGCCCATTGTAAGCGACCACGTTTCAGAGCCATATGTCATCACTGGCAACACATTCATCTCATAAACTTTCGTCTTGAGACACTGCGGTAAGTTGGACGAGAAGATACCGCGCAACTTCCCAAACGCTGCCCAGCTGAGTCGGATTCGACGGTTGACCTCTTTCTCGAAACTCTACTGAGATCATCGAGCATTGTACTGAGGTCCTCCATGGTCCCAGCCATAACCACTATATCGTCGGCAAACCGAAGGTGAGTGATGTACTCGCCATTGACGTTGATGCCTAGCCCTCTCCAGTCCAGAACCTTGAAGACATCCTCCAGTGCAGCGGTAAAGAGCTTCGGAGATATTACGTCTCGCTGTCTCACACCTCGCTGCAGAAGGACGGGTTCCGAGGTCTGATCCTGAAGTCGAACTGACATTGTGGCGTTTTTGTATAAACACTTCAACACTTCGATGTACCGGTAGTCAATTTGGCACCGTTGGAGAGACTGCAGTACAGCCCAAGTCTCGATCGAATCGAAGGCTTTCTCGTAGTCCACAAACGCTAAACAGAGAGGCAGGTTGTACTCTTCGGTCTTCTGTATAACCTGCCGCAGCGTATGTATGTGGTCTACGGTGCTGAAGCCTTTACGGAATCCGGCTTGTTCGGGAGGCTGGAAATCGTCAAACCTGCGTGCGAGACGATTCGTGATGACTCTTGAAAACAGCTTTTAGACATGGCTAAGGAGTGTGATTGGCCTATAGTTCTTCAGTAGGGCATTGTCACCCTTCTTGAAGAAGAGTACCACCACACCCCTGCACCATGCCTGTGGCGTTTTCCCCTCGTGTATGACGGAATCAGAAAGCTTCTGAAGGGCCTTAAGTATTGGTTTTCCACCCGCCTTCAGGAGTTCGGCCGTAATTCCGTCATCACCCGGTGCCTTGTTGTTCTTAAGTTGTTTCAGAGCTATCCTAATCTCATACAGGCTGACGTCCGGAATGTCTTCGGTATAGTGACGGGTCAATCTAACTCTTGGGTCATTCGCTAGATTCGCGACGGGTTTACTTTTTGACGTGTACAACTGTCCATAGAATCTCTCGATCTCCCTCAGAAGCTCCGGTTTGGCGGACACGATCCTGCCATCATCGGTCTTCAGTTTCGTGTGCTGGCTCTGCCCAATAGACAAATCTCTTGCAAAGACCCTGGAGCCTTTGTTCTGCTCAATCGCGTCTTTAATACTTTCAGTATTAAAGCGGCAGAGGTCGCTTTTCAAGGACTTTGAGATCCGTCTATTTAGCTGCAGGTATTTCAACGAATCGTCTGAAGACTGCAGGATCATCTCACGCCTCTCCTTCATGAGCTTGAGAGTATGATCAGATAGCTTTTTGTTTCTATCTGTTCGGTGGGTCTTGAAAAACTTAGACCCGACCGTATGGACAGCTTCCACGAACCCATCGCTGTATTCGTCCACGTAGCTCCCTAGGCACTCGAAACGATTCTGGACTTCGTGCTGAAAGCTCTCGGGGTTTTGGACCTGGATTTGTGCTGGACGGAGCGTGGACTTCATCAGTCGAGACCTTTCAAGCTTAACATTAATGTTCAATGTGCCTCTTACCATGCGGTGATCACTCCCGGTTTTCACCGAATTGATCACTGAGACATCATTGAATTGCTTGCTCATTGATTTGCTTCTAGGTTGACATGATGAAGTCGATCTCGTTTTTAGTTGCACCATCGGGGCTTTGCCAGGTTCACTTCCTGTGCTCACGCTTTCTGAAGAAGGAGTTCATCATGTAGAGGCCCTCCTTCTCCATAAAACTGGCCAGTAGGTGACCCCGGTGGTTCCGACGTCCAACTCCAAATTGCCCCACTTGCAGCTCATCCTCGTCTCGTTTGCCCAGTTTCGCGTTGAAGTCCCCCATGACAACGGTGAAGTGAGTTTTGAAACCATGCATGGCTATAGAGATATCCTCATACATGGCCTCTACCTCGTCGTCGGGGTGTGCCGAGGTCGGGGCGTAGACCTGTATGACCTTCAGGGAATATCTTGCGGGTATTCTAGGAAGGCCTCCCACTAGGTGGACCGATGACCTGGTTAAGGTTGCGGGAAGGCGCTGGATGCGAGACGCACGGGATCGGTCAATGTGGTGACGCCTGGGGGAGGCCTATGTCCAGCAGTGGACGTCTTTCGGCTGAAATGATGATGATGATGATGATTCTGAGTATAAGGGCCACCCTGACACCTCGACACACTCTCGATCTTCACCACGTTGTTCACAAGAGACTTGTGGACGATAAACCCAACACCACCCTGGGACTGTCGGTCTCCCTCTCGGAAATATTGATCACGTGACATTCCCATATTTTTTCTCATTTTACCAATTTTTATCGCAACACTTTTAAGAATGTCACTTGTCTAAAGCCTCTGGTGCTGTTAGAATAATAGCAAATGTGAACTTTTTATTCACAATATGGGATGTCCGCATTACGGTTCACTACGCTACTAAATATGGTTCTAATATTAAAAGAACAGATATTGTTTCATGTGACTTTTATTTCACCGACGACACCGGACTTTTTCGGGAATTTCGTTTAAAATGTGCCCAAGAATTAATGTGTGCAAGACTGAAAGCACTCTCTGAGTGAACGCCTCTGAGTAAGAATCTCTCTTGCTCAACTTGTAAAGATGACAACACTTTTCGTCTCAACTTTCTCTGGTTTTATAAACCTTCTGTAAGCCTTTTTGTTTCTTAGAACATCCACACTTTATCATTTTCTTTTGTTTCGTGGGACTTCCACAATCCCAGACCTTCTCTTGTTTTATAAACTTTTTACATGTAAATATACAGAATATTAGCAGATCCCACGGCAAAATCTGTAGGTAATGTTTTTTATAAGACTTAATTTTCATGAATGAAGAAATTTTGTACGCACAGCTAAGGAGTGGAATTCCCTGTCGGAGTCTTTGTTTCCTGATAGCTACAACCTTGGAGTCTTTAAATCAAGAGTGAATAGGTTACTTCTAGGCAAGCGTGCTTCACCGTAGGCCACATCAACACTTACCATCAGGCGAGATAGTGGTCAAACGCGAGCCTATCGAGAAATAATAAATAAAAAAGAAGTATAATAGTAGAAACGATGATGATGCAGGAGAACTAGGTTCAACGACATAGCCCGAAGAATTATTGCCAAACTGAAGTGGCAGTGAGCAGGAAAAATTGCTCGCACTCTCGCAGAAAGGTTGGTCCATCGACCAACCTTTCTGCCGGCCGAAAAATTCTGGAGTGGTGACCACGTACCGGAAGGCCCTCTCTGGGTGGACCGATGACTTGGTTAAGGCTACGGAAATCCGATAGATGCCCTCATCGATGCACTGATCGCTCCTACTCCTGTGCGTCCCTACGCACAGGAGTAGGAGCGATCAGTGAGGTGACGCTTGGCTATGTCCAGCAGTGAACAACTTTCGGCTGAAATGATGATGACGAGTCGAAAAGATGGCTGCAGGGTTGCCTGGCAATATATATCTTACATAAAAAATAAGTTTTACCAAAAACAAAATTACTGCAGATTTTTGCGGTGGGATCTCACATTTCTTCCCTTGTCCCATGATACTTGTGGTCGGCGTTCGCGCGGGTTTAAAAAAAAAAATATCCCAATATTCAAATATACATCCCAAATTTAAAATTTACATCTGTTCCCGCCAGCCAATCTTACCACAAACATGTTTAATAGCAGTCCAGCGCTTTCAGGGTATTGTAGCACTGACCGCTTGAGTATTAAACTTATTGCATTTTTAAATGAAACACGTTGCCACGAGACTTCAGCGCTGCAAACGATAAATACCACGTGTCTAATAAGACATTCTTTGAATATGTTGCTGGAGTTAAGTATAAGTAGCTCTAGGATAACAGATATCCACCTAAGAAAGGTGGAAGTAACTACAGTCGACCCAGCTATTTAATGAACATCTATCTTGATTACGCTTTGACTGCGCCGATAGTCAAGTTTATATAACTAAGTTTGCCGTAAGCATAAAAAGTTGTAAAATTAAATCATTTACCTAGCCAATAAAATTAATATTGATGTAGCAATTTGAATATATCATTTAGATTTTAAGTTGATAAACCAAACAGGTTTTACGGTAGTTCCAATTATTTTTATGAATAAAATGATATGCGAAGCATTTTTCGACTGGGTTTAATGCCTAAGGATGACTGGTAGTCCCAACCCGTTAGAGACATACCAGGTGTCCGTCCGCTCCAGGAAACACGACATCTATACGAAAAAATATGACTATACCCAGTTACCTTACATTAGGGTAAAACCCAGATGCTGAATTCAGTATTATCGCAAAATTAATTTGACAAATTGTCAATCATGCGTTTACTGCTGTTATTGGTGGAATTAATTAGCAACTGCCAATCGCATCACGTTGGTGTGCTGATGGTTGACTGGCAGCGGCAGCGATATGGGCATTCGACATTGTTGCTATCGTGGGTAGAACCTGGACAAGGGTGGCACAGAAGCGTGGGGATTGGCACAAGAAAAGAAAACCTCTCTGCCCAGCAGCGGGCAAAGTCAGGCAGCGGATTATTATGATGATGATGAATCGCATAAACTGGCTTAAATGGCTGAAACGGTGAAGAAAAACATTGTGAGGAAACCGGCATGTCCTAGATCCAAAAATTCGAAGACATGTGAAATCCACCAACCCGCCCATTAAGGCCCATTCCCTCTCACAGAGGGGATGCCTGTGTCCCAGCTCCCAGTTAAAAGTTTGATGATGATGATGATAATGAATCGCATCACTTGTGTTTAATTTGTGATTCGTCGACAATTTCTCTCAAAAAACGGTAAATTGATCACGTATATTACCACAAAACATTTCAGACGAAAAATTCCGCCACAATCGAAAAAACACGAGTTATTCAATAATTCATATTGTTTTCAGAGAAAACCATTAAAGGCCCTTGTTTTTCAGTGAGGGGCATTTTCTTAAGCTGTTGCGGACAATAAAAATATGAGAGGGACGGTACGTGACACGAATAAAACGTTTTGGACGAGGCTCTAGGAGCAGCGAGTAATTATGTAGATAGGTTACATTGTAAAGGTTTACCAAAAAGAAAAAAATGCTGACCGATACCCGGTAACGTGGTTTGGAGGCATGCGGAACCGGGTGTAAAGTCCTACAAACCTCCATAGAAAAGGGAGGATCCTCCGACCAGACGGGTGTTGTGTCTAGTCCATGCAACTGCCCAACGGTTATTGTCGCGATACAGGATTTGTGTGACGTCATGTCATTAGTTCGTAAGTGGCGGCGTTGGTGCCGCTACAGTGGTAAACCTATGGCTTGTTGAAGGCCCCGGGGGAATCTGTTGTCTGCGAGAAGCATAGGACCCGTCGATTTGGCGACGCTTAGATCCTATGCCAATAGGCTCAAGAGAAAAAGTGTGAGGTTTATTTTTGGTGACCTATCAGCGATAGCGATGGTCGAAATGCCAAATAAGATTACGTGACATTTCAATAGCGCTTGGCAATCCCATAATTTTTGTCATTTTTACAATAGCTATCGCGTGGCTTTAGAATGTCTCTTCTCTAGAGCCTTTAGAAGTATTTGGTCTGAAAATATTGATTGATGTCCACGGTTGGGCAACATCATTAAAAAAATACAAAAAACCTGATTGCTTAAAAAGCGAACTAAAAAGATGTAAACAAGAAGCAAATCATGTTGTGCAGTCGGAGGATACACGTTCGGGAGCTGGCTGACCAAAGCCAGCCCGGCGAGCATGGCCTACTGTGACATCGCTTAAGTCACACTTTTAATCACAGTTTGGGCGATAAACTCATTTTGTCTTAAATGCTAGCACGGCGGCGTGAGATATTTTCTTGACTTGTGGCATAACTTCTTGACGTTTATTTTTTTCTTTTTCGGAAATTTTCCAATTTTATTGTAGTTTCGGTTTAACCTTGGCCATAAAAACCATTTATGTTCTGAGAAGCATAGCCCTACGACGCACTGTTGCCGAATTATGGGCCTCCGTATCTTATTTTATTTTGCATATTTCCAAAATGATATCTCGAAAACGGTATGTCCTAGGCCAAAAATAACCAAAATTTAGCCCCCCCCTTTGCTACCCCTATGCTAGCAGTATCCCAACATGAATTACAAGTTTTTTTTTTTTTTTTTACTTTGCTTGGTTTTTGACTCGGTCATGACAAGTTATGATAAAATATGTCATGTCTTACAATTTGTCTTAAATGCTAGCACGGGACAACCATGTGACAAATTTACAGGCGCGACTTGCTTTTCTTGTTGTTGACTTCATAGTGCGACATAATTTGAATAGACGACCAAATAAAATAATACGTAAAAAAGTATGCCGTTCATACAGCTAAACAACTTTTTAATTTTGTTGGGAATAAATTAATATTTGAACCACGACCATAGACTTATGCACACTTTATTTTTCTTTGTTTGTTTGATAACATATTAAGTGTTTGTTAGAAAGATATATTTATTGTGAAAATTTTAATAATTACTAAAAAATATAATAGCTTGGACCAATACCGGTGGGCCCCTATTTTTTATATTTTAAATGTTTTTTGGGGATTTTATTTAAGAAACATTTAAAAATGTAGAAAGCAAGAAGAATATGGTATAAAAGAAAATAATTATAAAAAAATAATCATAATTAAAATTAGAACAACAATAAAAAAAATACAAGTATGAAAAAGTAATAATATAACATTAATTAATAATCCTGTAACATTTCAATTAATTACACATTGAAATGATTGATCATTGATTGATTGATCATTCATTGCATTGATCACCAATTCACCATACACACAAAATGAATTTATTGCCATTTGGTGCCGTAATTAGAAGGCAAATATATTTTTTCAACTATAAAATTTTATCACCACCTCCGAACGAAAGTGATACATTTTTCTAAATCATCTGTCAAAATGTGACATTTGTGACAAAATGGGTGCGCCCGTATTAGCAATTAAGACCCGATGAGTCCCAAACAAACGTCAGGAAATTTTTTCACGCCGCCGGTGCTATTATTTAGGACAAAATGGCGTTATCGCCCAAACTGCGATGAAATGTGTGACTCAAGCCATGTCACAGTAGGCCGTGCTCGCCGGGCAGCAACAAGAAAGGCATGTTGCGCCTTTAAAATATGTCACATGTTTGACCCGTGCTAGCATTTAAGACAAATTGTAAGATATGAGATAATTTATCATGCCATGTCACAAATGTCTTGGGTACGCCCATGCTCGCTAGGCAGATGTATTCTCCGACTACACAGCATGATTTTTTTCTTGTATACGTCTTTTTAGTTCGCTTTTTAAGCAAACAGGTTTTTTGTATTTTTTATAATAACGCCACATAGGAACAAACATACATACATACATACATCTCCCATCATCAACAACAACTTCTTTCTACCAACGAACACCATCTTTTTACCCGACTCCTTCAGCAGTCGGGTAAAAAGATGATGTTCTCGGTTAGGAACTACTATCTCCACCAAAAACAAAGATCCATCATCTTCTTACCTCTCTCCTACTGTGTTGGGGGCAGTTTCCAGTTTAACTGTATTCAGCTGCATTTTACATTTAAGACGGTCTGTCTAACCTTAACGCTCCAGTTTACTGATAACACAATAGATATTTCCTGGAGAAAGATACCAAAAGGAAGAATAATTGGTGCGGATTGATAAGGTATCTCAATATACGATACTTTTTTATTAACCCCCGCCGGAAAAAGAGGGGTGTTATAAGTTTCACGTGTGTTGCTGTGTATCTGTCTGTGGCATCATAGCGCCTAAACGGATGAACCGATTTCAATTAAGTTTTTTTTGTTTGAAAGGTAATTTTGTCGAGAGTGTTCTTAGCTATGTTTAAATAAAATCAGTTTAGCCGTTGAAAAGTTATGGGCATTTTACTGTTTGAATCGGGGTGTTTTCGCAAGATAAATGTGTCGGGGGTTTTTTAAATTTTGAAATTTTACTTGTTAAATTCATATATGTAGTTTCTAAGTATATCTTGGACATCATTGGCAACGGTGAAGGAAAACAAATCGAGAGGAAATCTTGATTTATAGTAAGTAGCTATATACGTTTGTGCTCCAATGGTGTAATTGCTGCAAGGCATTACAGTGTCAGGATAAACGAATTAATAAATATCAACACATCAAAAATTACAAACCATCCATTCGCCAAACTTGGCGGGTTCTTACACTTTATATCGTGGACTGTTATAAATACCTTGCTGGCTACGAACAATCAAGTATGACATGATAACAAGCAACACAACAGAAGAGACAACCCGCAACCGTACGGTGTGGCGCAAAGTACTAGGAGGGCTGACCCCAAATAAACTGGGACAACAGTCAGACGAAAGAAGAAAAGAAGAAGTTGTAAATACTTTGCTCGTTATATCTTACTTCTACAACAAGCACATACTTAAATGTCCATCTGTATGGCCTTCACAGTTTCCAATTGGAGATTCGTAAAAAACTGC
Source organism: Orthosia gothica (assembly GCA_949775005.1). NCBI lineage: Eukaryota > Metazoa > Arthropoda > Insecta > Lepidoptera > Noctuidae > Orthosia > Orthosia gothica. The sequence continues at coordinate 2,407,457 of OX459063.1, forward strand.
AGCCAATGCTTCTATAAGAACTGGTTCGCGCATATTCAGTCCTTGTATAATAATAAGTTTTCCATAGAATATCAGAATTCCTTTCGTCTGGCCATAATTCACTATTAAAATGATATAAAATAAAAATTAAAGGTTGTCTAAATGGCTGTTTTAATGGCCACAAAAAGGTCTGTCCATTAGGCCGGGGATTCGCCGCGACGTAATATTTCATTTTATACCAATCCATGTTTTTCGAATTATTATGTTGCCAACCAACATTGTAATTTATGTTTATATCCATGGGATTTTAATTTGTTTTCTATCATGATACATTTTTCAATCTGTTAGCAACCGCACTGACTTTGCAATGATCGCAAAAATGAATTTTCACAGAAAAATTCCGGTAGCCGTGCTTGAAAGATGGAAAGTGACCTCAGTAACTACTTATGTATGTGCAACGGTGCTCTCACAAGTTTTGTTCAATTTGGCAAATGAGAACTGTAGCTATCTTTAACAGTTAATTCACTTCATATTCTAAAATCTTGTCCGAAGCACAGAAAATTGTTCAACCACCAAATTGGAAGCTTTACGTTAATCCCTTTTACTTGCTAAACATAACCCTACCTATTTTGTACGTAAATTTTCTGCCTTGTACCACACTATTATAGAACGTTACCGAACCTCTTTTTACGCATTATAAAAGCTAACCACCGTGACGTCATCAGAATGTCGCAGCTCTCAACATGACACGGCCACATTGCCCTTGTAATCGCTCAGAAAAAATAAAGAATGTCCTTTATAGACGAAGGCGCTCGGTGTGAAATGACACATTCATGAGGGGCTGTGGAAACTAGAGGACTTTTACAATAGTTTGCATATATAACGATCAGGTCGTGGCCATTACAGGGAGATTTTTAAAAAAGGCCCGACACGTTTTCATGTATTTTTTTTAACTTCTTCCACAGATACCAGTTTCTTTGAAAAAATGTTGTCACATTGTTTTGCATTATAGCATCCTGCTTGCCAGCGAGGGCATTTTAGAAGTTCTACACCATGGGCAGTAAAATTCAGTTTATCCAAGCCCTGATATTCTTCTATAATGGCTAGTTTGTCATGTCGTATTAATAAAAGATGATAAGAAATCTTAAAACAAGTCAAGAAGCTCTTCTAACGACCCGGATAATATGCAGGCTGCTTTTTACAACGCAAGAAAAACTATCTCTATTCTCTAGCTAGTTTTCCTTTCATCATTAAAATCAGCTTACACAAAACATCAACACAACCACATTGAAACTACATTGTTTCCATCCATCTAGTATACCGTCCCTACAATATCTCCATTTTAATGTTCGTCAAACAGGCGGTTCACAAAAACACTTCTATTCGCCTAGCCCCTCATCAGAGCGAACGGTTTTACACCAAACTCCATGTTTTCGATACCACACTCCACTGCGTAAGGAATAACTAGCTACGAAGGTTTTAGGGCCATTCCACTTTTAAACGGACAAAATCCTTAGTGGTTATATTTTTGCGATATAAAGCACTGTCGTATAATGTTTTGTAGTACTGGAACACGGCGGACTCATGGAACGTTCCAGTACCACAAAACATTAGACCACAGCGCTATAAATCGCTAAAATATAACCCGACAAAATTAAATTGTTTGTTAGTTTCGTATTACACGTATGTCACTTTGAGTTGATTGAATTTGGGATTATTTGTTGTTGATTAATTTGTCGCTATTACTTAGTACAAATTCTTTATTTACAAAATTTATAGCTTTTCGTGAGGCGGACTTTAATTTTCCATTTAAATATAAAATTTTGTTATAAAGGCTTTATTTTATTTTAATTCGTAAAACGAGAAGTTCGTGGCTAAATAATAACAGCCGCACTGGTCGATCATCAAGGTTAAGCAACGCTTGACGAGGTCGGTCCGTGGATGGGTGACTATATCAACATAGCGAGTTTCCTCCGTGCCTCGGAGAGCACGTTAAGCCGTTGGTCCCGGCTGTCATTTGAAGATCTTTAACAGTCGTTACGGGTAGTCAGAAGCTTGAGATATGACACTAGTCTTGCCAAGGGGTACCGTGTTACCCTGTTACTGGGTTGTGGAGGTCAGATAAGCAGTCGCTCCATGTAAAACACTGGTACTTAGCTGAACCCAGTAAGACTGGAAGCCGATCCCAATGTAGTTGGAAAAAGGCTAGGCAGATTGATTGATTGATTGATTTTATTTTAATTTATAAAAATCTCGACGCTTTTAAGCAATTGATTAGCAGAGGCTCTAGACAAGTGATGTTCTATCACAGAACGCGTCGCGAATGCGTTTGGGCATATGTTAACAATGTATCGAATAATTGTCAAGCGCTATCAAAATTGCCCGGACCAATTCCTTATGTTTATTTCGACCATCTACTTTCTACGACAACGAATGACACTTGTCTTAATCAAATCATACCATTATTTATTTGCTCAAACATGTGAATCATACATACATAACAAATACCAGCATGAAGAGATGTTACAATAATAAAAAAATTGTTTGCAAAAAAATACTACCTATTTTTGGAAGTCGGTGTCTTTCGTAGGTACCATTTTTTGCGTTAAGGACACCGACTTCCAAAAATAAAGTTATTTTTCACTACGTAGTTTTTTATTTGGAAGTCGGTAGTATTTTTTTGCAAAAAAGTTTTTTTTTATTTTTCACTTTTTAGTTGTACCTACCTAATAGGTAAGTTGTTTAGTAAGGTACCTATAACGCCAGAATAGATTACCCGAATATCATGAAACTTGAACCTAACCGGTGAAATGAGAGATCTGCGTACCCCTTGGAGCGTACTGGCGTGATGTTATGTTATGAAATGGTATAAACAATGAACAGACATGCGATTGCAGCAATCCCAAGAGATTTGCCGCTATTTATTGAAGAGTTATGTTGTATATATCTCCGAAGTTCTTCATTAGATCTTCACCAAATTCGGAACATACACTTTCAAACATAAAATAATTTCCAAAATCGGCTCACAATTGACGGAGATATCAGTGAACATACATAAAAAAAAACAAACCTCCTCCTTTTTGATAAGTCGGTTAAAGAGATAATGGAACGTCATGTTTGCCATGGACAATGGCATGCAAATATTTATATAGAATAGGTACAATTCAAAATAATTATTCTAGAATGTCAGATTTAATAATAACAAAAAATATGTGAATTTCAATAAAATAATGCAAGTCTAAATTACCATTCTAGAATGGTAGTCTAGGGCCTCAGGTTCTAAGTTCAAATGTTCTATAGCGTCGAGATGTTTATATTTTTTTATTTTATAAACGTAATTAAGGCCCAATTTATTAATTAATTAGATTTATAGTAAAAACGTGGCTCTACTTTGGTAAGGCAGTCGTTTTCAGCTATAGCAAATTCACCCTCGAACAGCAGATTGGCCCTTGTACGTTTAAAAGTATTATAGAAGATGTTGATTTTATAGGTCCCACGTCGGGAGTTCGGTTATGAATTTTGAAGTCTACAAAGTTTTTAGTACCGTGAACCTTTTTCCTTTGGAAACTTGAACAGCATTTGCCTGAAACTGGCTGATAACAATTAGTTTATTTTTAAATATATGCCTCTTTTTCCTCTACTCTAAACGGCATTCGAAATTCAAAATTCATGTTTATTGTTAGAATCAGATTTATGGACGATATTAACGATTCCTTTGCCTTTTCTTTTGCTATGAGAGCTAATGAGTATGATTCAAATTGATTTATCTTTTCAATTCAAAATGTATAACCCGTTGTACTAAATCAGAAATCATACGAAAAAACCGGTTTTTGTTTTTAAGTTGAACGATACCCGGTTTTTGTTTTTAAGTTGAACGATACCTCAGTGGGCCGAACGAAGAATAAATCCTATTGCACCAAAATACCAAATAAACCTAGTTTGAATTTGGAACTACTTTTCAAGTTTGCCGAATATTTTTGATCATTTTCTTCTAAATAAAAAGAGCTCCGTAACCATAATTGTGTTTTCGTCCAACCAAAGTTATTACTGAGGCACTTTCCTCGAGATAACGAACCGCGAACCTTGACGGTCGGTCCGCCACGGTTTTATATCGGAACGTAAAACTATGGCCAGCGAAAACACATAAAACGAGACTTCTTTCATCTATCTGTTTTATGTCTTGTTATGAGGTAAACAGAAAATTGTATGAGCGCGTGGATCGATTTCACTCAGTCTTTTCAACTACAAGTCTTGTCAACTAGATGGACCGATGACCTGGTGAAGGCTGCGGGAATCCGTTGTTGCGAGACGCATAGGATCGTTCGATGTGGCGTCACTCGGGGGAGGGCTATGTTCAGCAGTGGAAGTCTAATTGGGAAAACGTCACTCAAATTAGGTATCTAGGTGTTATGGTCGCCCCCCCGGTGGTTGCCCGCATTGTTGAGGCAAGGGGCTCAGTAGCTGTGGCTTCGTACCCCACGGTGAAGCGAAGAGGAACCCGAGGAGAGGCCGCTCCTCAGGGTTTTTGCCGATTAAGCCGACGACGTAGCGGCCAACAAGTTGGTTGCGGTGCCGCTTGGTAACAGAGGCGAGATCGCAACTGAGGCGGGCCACGATGTCGTATGGAGCGTCCCAGGGCCCATACGATATCGCGGCTGAGTTTTGGGGGCCGCGGCGAGAGAGGAGTGCCGCAGAGGAGGTCCCTATCCCCTGCGGACAAAAAGTGATAGGTGGCGGGGCCACTGATCTGACCCGTCACAGGAGGACCAAGGGTGCCATATACGTGGTTGTCTGGCGCCCATGGCACCCGCTGGTTTGGTCCCTATGGTGGTCACGGCACGCTATGTTTTCTGATGAGCCGGTGATGGGGGGTACACCCCAGAGGAGGTCCCGGTGACCGACTGCCAAGGCGGGTTCGCGGTGAAAGCTAACGCGTGCCCGTACATACATAAACTCACGCCTTTTTCCCATGGGGGTAGGCAGAAACTACAGAACGCCACCTGTTACGATCCTTACATACTTCTTTTACACCCCGTCACCGCCCTTCAGTATTTCAACAGATACTCGGTCATACCCTGCAGCTTTACCAATCTTCATCCCACTCAGTGCTTTTATAATCTCATTCATTCCAATTTAATTCTCATGCTTTTGCTCTTCGTCCGAGTTTGGGTCTTGACAACTTGCCTCTGCCCAGTTACCCACTCCTTGCACACTATCCTGACAACTAAATAAACTTTCAAAATATCCTCTGAGCGAACCGATTTCGAGCGACCCCGAAGATAATAATTAAACCACTCGAACACAGCAGGAGATATAGTAAGAGAGGATAGGATACCTAAGAGTATGTCAAAATCAATTTAATTAAAAGCACTGTTAAACTACAGTAAAATCAATTCTGTAAGGAGTCTGTATACGAGTACCATGGCCAGTCGAATGTCGTCAGTTATTTTAAACCCCCGCCGGAAAAAGAGGGGTGTTAGTTTCACGTGTGTTGCTACACAGCAACACACGTGAAACTTATAACACCCCTCTATTATATATTATCATCTGTGTATCTGCGTATCTGTGTTGCTGTGTATCTGCGTATCTGTGTATCTGTGTGTCTGTCTGTGGCATCATAGCGCCTAAACGGATGCACCGATTTCGATTTAGTTTTTTTGTTTGAAGGGTAATTTTGTCGAGAGTGTTCTTAGCTATGTTTGAATAAAATCGGTTCAGCCGTTCAAAAGTTATGGGCGTTTTACTGTTTGAATCGGTGTGTTTAAGCAAGATAAATGTGTCGGGGGTTTTTTAAATTTTGAAATTTTACTTGTAGCTAGTAGTGATTTAATACACTTATAAGGAGATCCCTGCGTAATAATTAATTATTACGTAATGTTAATGTGACAATAAAATAAAGTTTATTTTTCTTTTTGCAGTCAACAACCAAACATTAGCTGCCCCCTAACTAACTTCAAGATACCATTGCTAATAAATATAAAACCGGGATATTACTCAAGTACAAAGATAAAAAGAAATAACTGCCAGCATGATCATATAACTCTCTAGTTTATCATAAAAAACCTCCCATGTCAGTTTACGACACGGGACATTTTACGGGGTAGAATATAAAGCGAAAATAATAATCGTGTAGATAAAATCATAACAAGCATGTTTACACATTTTTTTTTATAACAGAAGGAGCACTTGTAAAGCATTATGCTGAGAAAGCTCCAGTACAAGGAACATTCTAAGCAAAAGTTATAGACATCGACGTTATAAACTAAATTATGTAGGTATCGATTAGGCAATCCAATGCCGCATCTAAATCGCGATGCCGCCAGCGGGATTGTGTTAAAAAATATTAAAAAAAACGCAATCCCGCGGGCATGTTTTTTATTTTAAGTAGTTATGTAAAAAAAGACAAGTATTTTTTTTTTGTTATTACCGTTTATTATTTCCGAAAAATTTAATAAAAAATCATTTAATAATATAAAATAGTATCCCACCGGTATCGGGAACAGGGTCCAAGCTACAGGTGGTCAGGGCTCCTGAGGAAGGCACCTCCTAACTATGCGTGCCGGCCGTGTCCAGTTTCTGAATCAAGCCCTTGATCCAACTGCCCAACGAGAGCCTCCTCGGGTGTTCGCCGTGGCTTTGTGCTATTATGCCATTGGCCGTCACGACTATCGGCACAATGTCTGCTCTATTCACATCCCACATGTCGACAACCTCGCGAGCCAGATCAAGATAGTTTATTTTCTTATCTCTATCAGCCTTCACGAGGTTCTCGCCATGGAGGACTGCTATATCAACAATCGTTAAACGACGCTTTAGTTGGTCTATCACCACTATGTTAGGCTTATTGGCAACAATAGTCCTGTCAGTGATGATAGACCAATCCCAATACAACGTGACATTGCCTTTTTCGTGGGTTGGGCACATACTTATAGTACGGTACTTCCGATTCCACAAGATTGTATTTAAGAGCAATTTGCTGGTGGTCATTCGACCCACTATGGAACTGGGACCAGGGACCAGTTGCCCTTTTTAAAATTTATAATGGAAAACTGGGCCCACCCTCTTTCGCTTTTTAGGGTTCCGTAGCCAAATGGCAAAAAACGGAACCCTTATAGATTCGTCATGTCTGTCTGTCCGTCCGTATGTCACAGCCACTTTTTTCCGAAACTATAAGAACTATGCTGTTGAAACTTGGTAATTAGATGTATTCTGTGAACCGCATTAAGATTTTTACTTAAAAATAGAAAAAAACAACAGATTTTGGGGAAACTGAAAACTGAAATATTTTTTTTTCATCAAACCATATGTGTACCCATCTATGGATAGGTCTTCAAAAATGATAATGAGGTTTCAAGTATCATTTTTTTCTAAACTGAATAGTTTGCGCGAGAGACACTTCCAAAGTGGTAAAATGTGTGTCCCCCCCCCTGTAACTTCTAAAATAAGAGAATGATAAAACTAAAAAAAATATATGATGTACATTACCATGTAAACTACCACCGAAAATTGGTATGAACGAGATCTAGTAAGTAGTTTTTTTTTAATACGTCATAAATCGTAAACCGCAATTTACCAAGTACGGAACCCTGCGTGCGCGAGTTCGACTCACTCAGCACTTGGCCGGTTTTGTTTAGATAGATGTTGATAATGTATAATCATTTATACCCAAAGTACCAGGAAGCTAGAATCATCAAGAAGTATTTACGGGGCTGGAATCATAAGTGGTAAAGACTAACAAAGTACCAGGAGAAGAATTTCTGGGGCTGGAATAATGAGCGATAAAGACTACCAGACTTACGAAGAAGTAAAATTTTATTATTTTATCTCTAATGCTTGTCTAATTTATTAAGCACATCTTAAACCTTATAAAAACTATATAAACTGACTTTAAATAACTAGGAAAAAATCTGCTATTTTTTCTGATGATAGGTACTTTCGAAGAAATGATAAAGTATCTAATGTTTCATCTTTTATATTATTTGATCTTATCTTGTTGCATAAATAGCCAGTGGCGGAAAAAGCACGTTCGTCTTTCATACTTCTGCATTTGTTGTGATTAGGAAAACAACTTTAAAAAAAATAGACCGGCTTCATAATCTGATACCACCACAGATGAGCGCTGCATCTTCCAAATATTACCTTCCCATTCAAAAATTGCCATCTCACGGTTCAATATTAGATCAAATGAATTATCTCGAGTGGTTATGGGTACACGCAGAACAGATCTAGACTCGTCAACATCGCTATTGCACGTTAACATTAAACACTTCATTCAATAATAATCTAATCATCTGAGCCCATTTTTATTAAATATTTTTTTACATGCCTACAACGTGCGGGAATCCTGCATAAGTAATCCTGCATTTCTGATCTCGCGAAAAATCCTGTGTTGGTCCCGCGTTTACGGGATTGGATTTCCCAGTATCAAAAATTGTTGATGCTAAAGGTACCTACACCCTTATTTATTGTACTGTACTGTGTTTAACAATTGAATAAAAGTTTCAAAATTCAGCATTATATACCTATTTACTAAATATAAGTTTTATTTTATTAAATACCAATAATTTCAAATCGCGGTTATCCATAATAAAACCCTATTAAGAATACTGCCTTTTGTTTAGGTTTGACTCATTGATTTTCAAAAGTCATTGCATGTTGTCAAAGCTGACAGCTATACAAGTAAAATTTCAAAATTTAATAAAAAACCCCCGATACATTTATCTTGCGAAAACACCCCGATTCAAACAGTGGAACGCCTATAACTTTTGAACGGCTGAACCGATTTTATTTAAACATAGCTAAGAACACTCTCGACAAAATTACCTTTCAAACAAAAAAAACTAAATCGAAATCGGTTTATCCGTTTAGGCGCTATGATGCCACAGACAGACACACAGATACACAGCAACACACGTGAAACTTATAACACCTCTCTTTTTCCGGCGGGGGTTAAAAATACTTACCATATTAATAATTAAAGTTGATGCTTACAAATTATACTCGTCGTTGTAGTGTATGAGCAGCATAGTAATTAATTAGGATTAAAATTTGATTTTTCTATTTCTTACGTAAACAAATATCGCGGTCTGTAAAAATGAGAAACGTCATCGGACTTATTAGATTGTCACGATTGTAGATTGTCTTTCATAATTTTAACAATCTGTCCGAAAAATCAGTACAATCCATATTTGCCTTTTACATAAAAAAAAAATCCTGTTCATAATTATATTTCAGATCACGAAACAATAAAGTTTCTTTTTAAGCAAGATAAGCCTCAAATCCAAATCAATCAATCAATCAATCAGTCTTTATTTGTAAACATAAGTAGGTTACAGCAGTGTGCAAGATGTTACAATAAAAAACAGTTTCTATATGTTTTGCCATGTGGCGTACAAATATACAATGAGGCTTTTGCCAATTAGGAAAAAAAACTACCTAATAAATTAACAATTACAAAATTTACCTAATAAACGTTTAAAGTTACCTCTAAACCGGTCTGAATCAAATAAAGAAGAAACATTGTAAGCAGCGAACCTTCTGTACTTATCTGTACAATGTAGAAAGCGTGTTGATACTAAAATGTTGTGTTACTTTCTTTATTTTCGCACGTGTACAATTGATAGCTTGACCTTCATTCCAGAGGGAGTCACGAGCTATTTGATAGGTATTTATTTCCTTGGCCACTTGCCAGTGGTTTGCTCGTGTGTGAACGGCCAGAACTTCCCTAGTCCAAGTGTTAAATTGCACAGCATGCTGTGGAAAATAAAAGACATGAAACAGACTACTAAATAAACTATGCAATTCTCTGTTTAATACTGACACGGACAAAAAGCTTTTAAAAAATATACCATCTCAAACTTGTACCTACATTGCTGGCAAATAAATAATTCTGATTCTGATTCTGAAATATAAAAGAAAGTAATGGCGGGCAAAGACCAAAATCAACTGTTGTGCTGTAGTTATATTTTTAACCATCGCCGGAAAAAGAGGGGTGTTATAAGTTTCACGTGTGTTGCTGTGTATCTGTGTCTGTCTGTGGCATCATAGCGCCTAAACGGATGAACCGATTTTGTATTTTTTTTTGTTTAAAACGTGATTTTGTCGAGAGTGTTCTTAGGTATGTTTGAATAAAATCAGTTCAGCCGTTCAAAAGTTATGGGCGTTTTACTGTTTGAATCGGGGTGTTTTCGCAAGATGTGTCGGGGGTTTTTAAAATTTTGAAATTTTACTTGTGTTTTCTTTGATGTGACTAAAACTTCTTGACACCTGTATGATATATAGGTACTGTATTATTATTATACTAAATTGTTAGGTTTTAATAAACATTGAATTTGATTTCATTTCTAAGATTATTCGCTATGGCAACGTTTTGACAAGTGAAATTTCAAAATAAAATTAAAAAAATGAATGAGAGGCGGGGTAAAGAAAATGTTGGCGGGTTTTTTGGAGTTAGCTTGATTGAACACGCTTCATTTTTGGATGAAAAACTCTGGAGCTTAGGTATAACGAAAGTGTACCTAAGGAAAAATTATAATAATTATTGATAAACTGATTGTTTAAGGAATATGTGCTGTAATTTTAAAATGAGTTGGTTGCTTGCTGGTTTATATAACCTAGCCTGTTGATATCCTGGTAGTCTTACTATAGGACTTACCCATGTAGTTACATCTAATGTGTATATGACTGCAAGGTAGAATTTACCAGAGTTGTGTTCTCTGGGTTCTGTTTTTCCAAACTTGGTCATTGCTTGTCTTAGTGAACGCTAGCGAAAAATTCAAAATCGAAATCTCTACATATACCTATAGAAATTTACAGCTGTTATTGTTTATAGATAGGTATTTTATGTACAGCCTGTAATATCAGTTCAATTGTATCTGTGTATAACACTGTATTTCTATTGCATACAGTTATACAGAAAGCTGACCCCAACATAGTTGGAAAAAGGTCTAGCAAATTGATGTTTGAGCTGTAGGATGCTCCATTGATAATCCTGGATGCTTGATTTTCGTCCGGTTTTTGATTAGAGTTTTTGAACTTAAGAACTTGGCAAACAAGAATGCACAACTTACAACTACTACTTACATTTGTTCCCGTGGTGGTCTCCTGGTCAATCCCGTGTCTGGTCGGGGGTTATAGTGGGAAGATATATATATAATTTTAAGGAAATAAGGGACAACCGACGTGATCCGGGGTTTCGGAAGCCAGCAGACACCTAGACACGTTTCCGCCAAAAACACTTCGCTGCGCGCGAAATATATACCCAAACAATTGACGGACGACTCACAGTACCACTCGCGTATCGCGAACGTAATGACGAGTAACGATCGGTTGATTATATATCAATTACAACAAATTCAAAGCAAGACCCCCGTATTACTTCTCGCCATATCAATCACATTTTTAGAGTTCCGTAGCCAAATAGCATAAAACTGAACTAAACTATAAGATCTATGCTGTTGAAACTTGGTTATCTTAATGCGGCTCACAGAATACATCTATTCTGTGAAACGCATTAAGATTTTCACACAAAAATAGAAAAAAAACAATCAATTTTGGGGGTTACCCATACTTAGAACTGATTTTTTTTTTTTCATCAAACCCATACGTGTGGGGTATCTATCGATAGGTCTTCAAAAATTAACATCTTTTTTTTATAAACTCAATAGTTTGTAACTTCTTAAATAAGAGAATGATAAAACAAAAAAAATATACGATGTACATTACCATGTAATCTGCCACCGAAAATTAGTTTGAACGAGAGTAGTTTTTTTTTAATACGACAAAAATCGTAAACCGCAATTAACAAAGTACAGAACTCTTCGTGCGCGAGTCCGACTCGCACTTGGCCGGTTTTTTTATCAGTAAGTCATCTGTCAACTTCAACCCAACCAAAACTGTCAATATCGATGACAGCGAGCTGACACTGTGTTGCATCAAAATAACAAAAAAAAGAACGAATCCTTTATCGGTTTCGAACACCTACTGTAATGCAAAAGTTCGTCAGGTTTTTAGGCTAAAGTGAAGAATAACAAACATACATTCATAAATCAGAAATCTGAAATCGGGGGTTTAATTGGAAAAGCATACTTATAATTATTATAATGGTATAGTTTTCTAAAAAACATCTTCTTTTTACCAGACTACGTCGAAGCCAAAAGGAAGGGTTACAGGCTTTTATATTATTCTGCGAACTTTTGGACCTTCTCTCGTTCATAACTACATGTGTTAACCCCTTATCTGAATCTAATAACACTACAACGTAATCAGGTCACACAAATTAAGATCTCATTATACTCAGACTGTAATATAATTCAGTTTCTCGGCTGCAGTGCAACACAATTTCCGCCTCCGTTATGAGAACACGCGCGGGCGTCATCCATCATGCCTCGGAGCTAATAGCCTGCCTATATATGAGCCTGATATTGCGGAGAATATCAAATTTAGTTTTGTATATTGAGTGTCATTTTTGCTTGAGATTGGAAAAAAATATATAGCGTCGCAGTTGAGCAGTTTGCGACGTAAGCGTGTATAGCGACAAGTACATCAAACACTGACACTAATGTCATAGATAAACTTTTCTATACTTCTTTTAAGATAGCTTGATCTCTGACTTGACAGCTGTCAGTATCAATACAGTAACAATAGCGCTTGACAGGCTAACAATTTCGTATACGTCAGTTTTACATTTGTCCCAGAGATCATACTATCTTTTATGAAGTAGTAAAACATTGGATTGCCTTGTTGGTATACTGGTGCGAATTGGTCGCAAGTGGTCAAGGTTCGATTGCCAAGTCAGGCTATGTGTCATTGGATTTTACCATTTAGCCTAACAGCCCAAAGTCTCGATTTGTGGCCGGTTGACAGCAATAGGCTTGTAGCAATAGTTATTTCATTACATGGGACTTACCTATGTCAACATAACTAAGTATATGTTTTAAACATATATGTAATTATTGATGTGTATCTAACTATTCGTGGAATGGAGGCGTAAACGTGGAACACGGTCGATAAGAAGATACTGTTTGCATGTGGCGTAACAAGAAAACCGAAAATATTTATCTTAATTCGCTTTAAAAAGTTGAACAAAGGTATCTAAATAACTCAGTTAGAATTCAACACGCGTAGGTCAAAAAAAATACCATTGCTCAAATATTTGCATGATCTTGCAACACAAATAGCTTTAACATTCCACATAGCATAGTCGAAATATCATAAACAAACGAACACACACACAAACTTGGTCCGGAGTTGTCGGACGCGGCCAAAGCAGCGGATAATTTACCCAATAATACTGAACGCTTTCATTTCCAACATTCTGCGCATACTATCGATTCCAAGTTCAAACTTGAATCTACTAATGTACGAAGATGGCATTTTTGTGTAAACTATTTATTTTATATAGATGTAAACACGCAATGGAAATGGTTATGGTAAGCCAGCTCGCGAATATGTATCCTCCGGCTGCACAGCATGGTTTTCTCCTTAATTACGTCTTTTTAGTTCGCTTTTTAAGCAGTCGGTTTTTTTTTTATTACCTTTTTCCATGTACTTCGTACTTACTACTTCCATGCATGCACACAACTACAGCTGTCACTTATGTCATCTGTCAGTCACCCCAAAGGACAGAGGAAGGGAAATGAAGCGTGCGTAGTAGAGTGCTCGCACGATAAGATGCGCGCGACGGGTGGCGTGCTTAATGTTGCCAGCATAGCGATTTTTCTACTTGCATAGAATATGATGAAAGAAGCTTCATGAAATAATTGTAAATCTTTTATTGAATACTTAGTAGTACCTACTGTTAAATTTGGTCTAACAATGGTCCTGCAGTGGCAATACCTTCAATTTCAATTCTTTTTTAATTTCTTCTTCAACAATTTTTGACGAAGCTGCTGCCACATAACCCTCTTGAGTTATTTGGGTGACGGTGAATTCAGAAACGCCTAAAACAAAATAACGATGATGCATTAAATTACATGATGCCGGTCCTGTCCCGCCGGTATATTTATGTACCACCCAAAAACCAATACCGCACCAAAGCCAAGCACCGGTAGTACGAAAATTTAGGGAAATTTTAGCATTGTGGTATCCCTAAAAGTTACCTGTCAAATAAGCAACGCGGGCTCTATCATTGTAAAACGGTACCTTAGGCCCGTTATTGTCTTGTGCACTTGAAGAAAACATCCCTGCCATCACTTTAAATTACTTTTAGCATAGTGATGGCGATTATTGACTCTCTTGACACCTGACATAAATGACAAACGATTCGTTCCGATTTTGGCCGCGCGCAGACTTATCTTGCGCGCACTCTACATTATTACCTCAATGAATGAAGCGAACCCAGGGCACTTGCATTCGGTCATGACCATTTGTGCTAGAAACACGTAATAGCCAGATTCACTGCGGAATATCATGGATTTTATTCTATCTGCGTTTAATCTCCTTGGTCATAGAAATTAAACAGATTCTTGACAATAAAATAAAATTTGGTGCTTCTATGAAGAGAATCGTTTTGCGCCCGTTTTCGCCACTTTATAGTATTCCGAATCCTTGGCAGAGGAAAATTGTACGAGTATTAGGATTTCTCGGAAAAGACTTAGTTCGAGGAAGTAGTATTTATTGAATATTTCTACATTTACTATCAAATCCATTTTTGTTGTCAAGCGGCATGATTTGCTACATCTCATAAAACTCGAGTACCTAGTCGGTATCTATGAGGGTACTGATAAAATATAATAGGCTCAAGTTTGAAGAGACTTACATAATATTTTTCTTTTGACAGCCGACCATAATAGATTTCTATTTTCTTCCGTTTTTTTAATAAACCACTCTTTGGTCCGCGCGCTCTGTCGTTTGTCTATGGTTCCGACAAATGATCTTTGTGCATCGCGTTTATATATTTGTATTTTACTTACACCTACTTTGACCCACCTTCAGTGTTTTATTATATTTTGTTTTTTATTTATATATTCTTCTATTTTATTTTATTATATAAGTGCTGTTTCCGTAAGTGTGTCCGTAGCATCAACAGTAGGCCCTATCAGAATATCAGCGCAGCGTTATTACCTTTTTTGGATATCGCTGCACATGCTGAGATGCCTTTTTGGTCTCGCACAGGGTTTTTTATTTTATTATTGTTTAAGTGTATTCTTATTTTCTCGTGTCTCATGTGCGGGTCACAAATAAATATTTTTCTTTCTATCTTTCTTTATTTCTTTAAAAGAAAACTTTTAAGATTTAAACTAAAGAAGCAAGTAATCAGGGTCGGAATGGCCCCATGGAGTACCGGGAAATTTCCTGGTGGGCCGGTCCCTTATTGGACCGGTCTGGTCCGCCAGCTGGACCGGTCCAGGCCATAGCCTAACCGGCCCGCGGAGTGACCCGGTGCCGGACTCCAGCTCCATTTTCACTTCATTTTGATATACAGCCAAGCCGTGATTAGTGAGATAGCACTGGGCCACCGTTAACCGCTCGCGGTTTTGAGCCGCGTAATGTTGTGATGTTCCTATAACAATACAAGCGCACTGGCGGTATTTTTCCTCAACTATTTTTTAACTGTACCGGGCCATAGCCTGCGCGGTCAGGCTATGGCCCGGGCTGGTCTGGCTGGCGGACTGGACCGGCCCGGGCCAAAGCCGCGGAACAACTCGGAGCCGGACTCCAGCTCCATTTTCCCTTCATTTTTATATCTTTAAAATTGGCGCCAGTGGAGGGGCAAAATATTTTCCAAAGTGCAGGTGTATGGACACTTGGGACACTCCAGCATGTGTGTCATAGTCTGCAAAGAGGCACCGCACTCACACTAGGTATCAGACGAACCTAAAAAACCCCATTTTGCCAATTTATGTTTGCAGCGGCCTAGCTGGGTGCGGAACCGACTGATTGTTGCTCTACGGGTGCGAAATGTGAAAGTTCACAAAAGAAATCACGGCAAATCCAAGTTTTTGTCAAGCTCTGTCTTCGTCGCATTCTGGGAATTTACAGGCTCGCGACCATCTTAACGTAGAGCTTTTGGAAAAACTACCCACAAGAGCCCAATCGACCGCTAGATCCATCGCAAGTGAAGATGGATTAGCCAAACGCTCCATAGTGATCTCTATCACATACCCAGAAAATTACGGCTACTGTAGGCGCTCGAGCGTTTCGCCATTCCTGCCGTCTCAGCCTTACTACAGCAATTCCTGGCACGCTATCACCATTCTGGCGGATAGCGCGAATTTGGTTACAAACCCGTTGTCCGCCAAAATATCCAGCGGTGGTAATGGTGCCAGGAGAGTTGCCGCCTCAAAGGATACCGTTCGGTAACCTCGTGCGATACGAATGTCTATTCTCCGCTGCATAGTGTGCTTGATCAAACAGGCTCCCCATAAAGGACCATCGATTGCACGACACCCGCGTAGAGGCGGCGAACTTTTTCCTTGTGAGTTTGGGCAGCAGTCTATGCAAAGTACATTACATTACCATCAGGTGAGATAGTGGTCAAGCGCCAGCCAATTTTAAATTAAAAAAATATATACCACATCGCACTTTCGCAGTGCTCCAGCAATATTGCGGCGATGCCCCCAAACATTCCTGTTTGCCTAGCACTCACTACCAGCCTCTAATACATACTACAACTATGTGCCGCGGCTTTGTATTGGAATCGCTCATGAATATTTACTACGGGAACGATTTGGGGTGTGATTTGATTAATTTTATGTCTTATTTATTTATTATTATTTATTATATGCTTTATTGTACACCTTAAAATACAAATATAACAAAAAAAACTTAAAATTAATACAAATACAATGGGCGGCCTTATCGCATAGCGCGATCTCTTCCAGGCAACCTGGTATGGACAGTAATTTTCTGGACTTGAAGTGGGGTTGTCGTTGGTGTGACATTAACATAGTCTATATACTATAATTATAATAGATACACAGATAAATACATATGCTACGTAATATATACATAAATACATACATACTAAATATAGGCAATAACAATAAATTATGAATGACTCAATTTATAATCACTATCACAAATCAACACGCTAAGACGAAGACAGTGACAGGTAATGTTCCTTTACGAGTCTTTTGAACACAGGCAATGATTGAGCACGTTTGATTGGATCTGGCAATGAATTCCACAGACGAGTAGCCTGGACAGTAAAGGATTTATCCAAAAAAGTCGTGCAATGTCAATGTCGTGCATACACATCTATATATACATACTTACAACACGTAAAAGTTTCTGAGGATGGATGGATAGAAGTTTGTTAATCTTTCTCGAAAAAACTACAAAACGGATTTTGATGAAAGGAGAACGGCAGGTTTGTATGGGAATTTCGTACCGCTAATAAATTTTCTTGTTTTGGGATATTTTTTGTCTTAATTGGTACTTTATATGATAGATAAAACTTGTTTAAATTATTAGATTTTTAGAACTTGGGACGTAAAAGTTATAACCAGTTTTAAGTTTTAAGGTTATGTACTAGTGTACCAATGTTACATATAGGTAAATGTTATATTTTGTTACATAATGTGTAAAGTATATGTTTTAAATAGTTTTTTGCTATCTTTGTAGTGTTTTACTTATAGGTGTACCAGAATCTCATGGCATTTTTTATTTTTTTTAAATTGTGATTTTCATATGGCAATGTCAATTGTCACCTGTCGAATCAAAGTACTTGATGTGTCAACCGCTGCTGAAATTTTTTGATATTATCTTGAAAGTTTGTTATTTTTGTGAAAATGCCGAAAAACCCACTTCGATCTCATGCGAGACATATTGTTTTCAATGTGTATCATAAAATAAGGTAAGAAGAAGGCGTAAATCAAACTCAATCTTTGATTTTAAAGTGCGTCGTAGAGTGGACCGGTAAGTTGGACTGACTTGTTTTGATACTTTTAGTTTAATTTATATTTTTCTTACTTAATTTTAATTTCTTTCCATTACTATTATATGGTAAATCGTAGGTCAGGGCACATCGAATGATGGCCGGAAGGAAATGGCAACAGTAATGTAACTGTTACTAATTCTTCGACAAGATATTGATTTTAACGGAGATTGAGAATCTTTGACGTAAGAAAAATATTAAGTAATAATCTGCGCCCTGCAGTGGGACGTGTATATAGACGGGAGTTTTTGGCGGGATTTTGTCGAGTGAAGTTCAGTGGCTGTTAATATTATTTGCAAATTGATTCCTAGTGGATATTGTGATATATTATTGGTGTAGTTTTGTGTCTCAACTGTCTCCGCAACTGGACAATTTGTAAAATCATTGACAAAAGCGATCTCGGGATAGTGGAGCGGTGTATTTTATTGTAGTATTGACTGCCTCTGCAAAGCTTACTGGGAAGACTGACTCGATACAATTTGCTGCCAAATACTCCAAAAAACATTAGAATCTGTTACATCCGCATTCTAATGCATACTAAAGAATAAATATAAGATCCAAAACTCTTTCCAAAGACGTGGCTAAAAGGTCCTAGCAACCAAGCCATAAAACTTACATAAAAAAAAATTATATAGACTGATGATGATGAATGACTTTAAGTAACATGATACATTTTATTATTTTTTACAGACTTTATACATAAAGAGATTGGTTTTGAATATGTTAAATGCCAATGAAAAAGAACCATTTTGATGGAGAGAGATGACATAAAACTACAAAGATACAAGTTTTTGAAATGCCAGTGGAGTTCATGGAATCATATTCTAGTTTTCTAGTTCTGAATGAGGTTTTAAGTTATTAGTATGATTTAAATGCTAAATAATAAATTAGTACATAAATTAATATTCAATTGATTTATTTTTCCTATGTTAAGAACACGATGTATAACAACATTATTCATACACATACCTATAATACTCACAGTGGATCTTTGTGTCTCTGAATTGGTTGCAAGACCCCGCGCAGTAGCTATTTTTGTGTCAATGTTGAAGGTGAAGATAGCATTGTATAACTGTCTCTTTCACTCGCTTATGTATGTCACATAAGCTTACGGAGTTCCTTGTGCATTCTTCTTCATAACAAGCTACTTTCCGAATGCACGGTAGAATCAACTTTTATTCCATGTAAATTTAAATTGTGACATTCAAAAGTGCCGCTTGGTGGCCCAGTTGAAATAAATATCTTTTGTTTTTTTTGTCATCGTCCTATCTCGCTTACTCTATGCAGTATACTCAGTGACAAACTGTTTCTTACGCAATGGTTGGCAGGACCAAGTTCAAAGACACAAAGATCCGCGGGCTTATTACGTAAGGAACAGGAAGTAGCAATAATTGTACAATTATTGCGCGATCAATTTAGTGACCTGGCTAATGAGGCCTTTAAGTCAAGTCTTTTTTTTTGACAGTCACTTTAAACAGAAGCTATTTTATCTGTCCGATGATTCATAAAATGTATCGTTTGATGAATTAACCAGCTTATGAAAGAGCAACACTACGTGGAGGCTGTTTTTTACAATCGACAATTTGATTACTATTTAGCTCCAATATTCCAATAAATTAATATTCGCAGATTTAAAGTATTTGTGTAAAGTAAATATGGCAGTGAAAATTTGATATTGGCATTTTATTTACATGTATGTCAATATGTAAAATCAAATAAAATTTATTCGTATTGTCGATTGTTTTAAAAATTGAATCGATAACGCATTAGAACATCACTTAGTAGACTACATTATCTCGTATTTGAGCTATGAAACGTAAAAAAGATGTTTTAAATTTAATTTAGACATTGGCAGAATAGTCGACATCGGTGTTTGCCATATAAAAAAAAAATAGTAGAAGATACTTATTGCGGACTTATCACATTCCCATGTGTTTGTAAGTATTTAGTAGTAAACATATAAGCTTCAATGAGGTAGCCAACACAGGATTTTTTATACTGTATATATAAAAATACTCCACTTTACCGTGATCACTTCTGTTTCAATGATTCTACAAATAGTCCAGTTGCGTAGATATTAGATACTCAAAACAACACCAATTTGTCATTTACATTTACAATATTGACTAGGAATTTGTTATTTCAATATTTATTCTTATATTTTTATTCTTATATTATTATTCTAATTTGCGGATACTTAAAATAGCCACAAAATAACATACGGAAAAAGCCGCCAAAAACTCAAAAACTTCTGTACCTACTCAGCCATCAGCGAGCGATTGGCAATCGACCAACAACAAGGGAAAAAGTAATTGCAATTTGACAGCCACATTTGCTCGCCGATCGCTGTCGCTCTGCTGTCAAAAACCTTACGTAATACGAAATTATCGCGATCACCTTGCGATAAATGCACATTTCAGTTAACAGATTTTTATTGTTAGCAGTGCTGTCGTAAAATTATTATGGTGTGGCTATAGCTCATATATAATGCGGATTCGCGATTGAAGAGCAATTATTTCGCAAAAATAAGCCTTCCAATTTTTTGACGTAAAGCGATATTCGCGCGATGATTGTACAATCTCTGCGCAAATATTGTTAATTGCTGTTTCATACGTAATAAGCCTGCCGTTGTGACTACTATAATATAGGTACCTCATGTTCATTAATACTAAAGACATAAATAAAAATTAAACAGTATCAAGATCGTTTGATCCAATTTCCCCAGTATTGTATACAACAAATTTTTATTTCCCTTTTTGCCATGAGATTCTGGTAGACCTATACCGTTAAGTAGGTAGATTGAGATGAGGATTATACCTAGTCAGGGCATTATAAGATACCTATGTCCAGCAGTGGATGGCAACATTTTGATAATGATGAGTTTGATTATATTTAGTGTTATTTGTATTTCTAAATAATTAATTATCATTTCAATATTTGTGTTATTTTAAACAAGGCAACTTCTAAAACATAACTGCGTTTAATGTACAATTTTATTATGTTTATTTATTAATATCTTTTTACTGATATTATTAATTAATCCGAAGTTCTAAAATAGTTAACTTACATAAAAATAAATGGCTTAGTTGCCTTAATAACTGGTACAAATTCTATAACCGAACAACAAAAAAAGTATGCGGTACGAAATCTGCCGTTCACCTTTACAGAAATATAGCTTATACATCACAACACATAGGCTATCATTTATAAATATGTTGGGAGAAGTAAGAATACCGCGCGGGCGGAGCCGGTGGCAGCAGCTAGTTATATCTTAAAAGTTCATATAGAAAAACTATATAAAAAGCGTGGTATTATGCATGTACGTTACCCACCACGGAGTCTATAGTGGACATCATGTGCGAGATCATGGTACTTGTAGTATCTTGGTTTTCGTTCTCTCCACCCCTCCATTTTTAGCTGCCACAGCTTCAATAATGATACGACTGAAAAGATGACCCGACCTGACATAATTTGGTAAAATTCTATAAATCTTGTTTATCTATTTAAACTTCATGCATCACAAACGTACCAAGATAGACTGCGAGATAGATAGAGAGACCTGGCCGAGTGTAACGAAATGCGCAAACGTAACTGAAGAAAACCGTGTAGTTTTGGTCAGTACGAGTCTGACAAACCGCACCACCCTACGGCAGAGGACATTCATGAGGATTGCCACACGATAGCGAAATAACAAAGACGAAAAGGGTAGCTTTTATTTACTTTTCCCCAAAAATAACACGTTTACCGACAGCAACTCCTAAGCTAAGTTATTCTCGATCCATATTTTAAAGCTCAATTTTCTACTCAGTTACCGGTTCCTGTTAGTTTTCCATTACCCCAGTTACGGCGGCGTATCTTCCACGCCATTGGGTCGCCGCAGCCGTGCAGCATGTTCCCTATAAATTAACCGCTAAGCTGGCCTTGCATCCTCGCATGCTATGCATTTGCTTACCAACGCAGAATATTGCAGAATCCTGGTCCTTTACGACCGGAAGATATTACTGCATAACTTAACGTTGGTGCTGAACTTTTGAGGGAAAGGAAAATTTTGCAAGTTTTCTTTGGATAACTAAGTGTGATCTTTGCGGCGATTGATTGTTATTTGGTAGTGATAGTTGAAGTTTTAATTTACCTTTGTTAAATATGCGATAATCTTCATTTTGATGACAATGTCGGTCGAGGCTAAAGAATATAAAATTGCAGATTTCGGACACCCAAACACCACTACAAAATAGGCGGTTAACACACTGCCACGCATCACACAGCGTAGTGCGTGAATGCGTGTTTTAACGTTGCTTGTAAGTCTCCGTTTGTATGGAAAAAACCCACGCAAGTACGCGCGTAGATGCAACGTGATGCGTGGCAGTGTGATAATCGCCTTAGTGGTTTGCTTATCTTTTAAGTATTTGACGAATTCATCCATATTTCAAACTAAATATTTAGTGGTAATGAAGTTTTTTGCTATCCAAAGTCGAAGTGTCGCGCCAATCGTGTTTGTATACATTTTTATTTTACACAAATTTCACCCACCCTTAAGTAAAACGATTACAAATAAAGCCTTTTATTGTTTCTCAAACTTCTAAGGGCTGCATATCTAAATCCAAGATGGCCATACAACTTGTGTATTTAGGGTCATGGATGTAATTTTCATGATTTTCGAGCACGGTGTTCTAAAAAGGCGGTGCCTATGTACCAAGCCGCATTACGGCAATTTGATACATACATAATTTTAAGGGCTGTCACATTCTCTTGGTTCACAAATTAAAGATGGCGGCTACTCAAAGCTATAAATATTCTAAAAGATTGTCCATGTTTCCTGGGGTGCTGATAACGCAAAATCTGAATCCAAGATAGCAGCTATTTCAGGTTGTAATTTTTTCTACAATTTCGATTTCCAGCCCGAATTCATTATTAGCGACCCCAAAAACTAAGAAATTATGATAAACTAGCACTCCGCCTGCGACTTCTTAAGCGTGATTTCGTTGTCGCGAATAAATTTGAAAGAGTTACCGCGGCCCTGGCTCAAGCCACTGAAGGGACACAGGCGGGTTTTAAGTCAGTAAAAGTCTAACACGCTCTCCCGCGGGAAGAAGTCATTAGTTGATACACCAGCCATAAAAAAGGGCTGGTTCCGTATGTTATCCTACAGATGACTTTCTTAAGTGCAGTTAGTGAAGTCGACCAAAAATAAACTATTGTTAAATCAATAAATAATGGGGTATCGTAGATATAGGGTTCGTTATCTATCTATACTAATATAAAAGCCCAGCTCCCTGTGGTGCATCTATTCCTGGTGGTGCTCAAACATGGTGTTGATAACAAAACGTACTGTAACCTGATGGCCTTATGAAGAGACGGCCCGGACGGATATTATATTGGTCGGAAATCTAATGTTTTAACACCAGCCGTTGAAAAGTTTTTGAAAGAGGCTTCGGATAGTCAGTACCTAGCAACAAAGGTACGTTGAATATTATTATTAATAATTGCGTAACCTTAGCATAACTTCTTAGAACTAAATAATTGATTTCATTGCAGGTTGCCTTAATATTCGGTGTTGTTGGTGCGTTTAAACGACAAGAGCTTTATAATATTGCAACAAAGGATGTATACACCCGAAAGCAGACTCTATTCATAGCAAGGCGCTAATCAGTAACAAAATAACGCAAGCCATTAATTTGGAGCCAAAGGCAAAACAGTTTTGCCCCGAACCATAACCATGTACATCACGTAGCATGAGTTATTTGGTTCCTACTGTTCTATGATTTGCCTTTGTCGCCAACATTTACAAAAGAAGAAAACGAAAGTACCTAAATCAAATCAAATCAAAACAAATCAATCATTTATTTGTCTGAATATGGTACATTATGGTCTTAAAAATTAATAAATGGTATCATCACATTCTGCCAAGTGTGGCGTGCAAATATAGGTACATACATTATAGAACATAGATTATTAGGCTAGAATTAACATCATTAATTGCATAATCACGAATAAAAATACACAATACAATCCAACTCATTAGAATTTGAGATATAAAAAAAAAAAAAAAATCGTAAACACACACAATTTATTTAGAATGTTAAGGTATCATTTAACGCTAGAGTATCAAAGAGATGAGATCTTATAGTTTTTAATGTAACAATTAAATTAGAATGTCAAAGTATAAAATATTAAAATTCAATTAAGATGTCAAATTATCATTCAAATAGTCATTAAACTCTAAATTACAATTCAATTCAGATGTCCAAGTATAAAAGATTAAAATTAAATTATGATGTCAAAGTATAAAATATTAAAGTTCAATTAAGATGTCAAAGTATCATTCAAATAGTCATTAAATTCTAAATTACAATTCAAATCGGATGTCCAAGTATAAAAGATTAAAATTAAATAAGAATGTCAAATTAAAAAAGATTAAAATTAAATAAGGATGTCAAAGTATAAAAGATTAAAACTTAATTAACATGACAAAGCATCATTCAAATAGTCATTTAAATTATAATAGCATTTATTACATATCAGGTCGTTTAGTTTATTTTTAAATCCATTTAAATGTAAGTCTTTTATTGATTTTGGAATTGTGTTATAGACTTGCGGGGCTATACAGAATATGCTTTGCCACATTAAGGCTGTTTTGGCTCTTCGTCCTCGTAAAATATCATTCCGCCTGTTACGTTTAACAGTGTCTGATAGATGAGGAAACATGAGTGAATTCAACTTAACAAATAAGGCAGTTTCATAAATATACAAAGCCGGCAGTGTCAGAATTTTGTATTTATCCTATCTACTAAAGAAGTGGCAAGCACCAATGTAACACAAACTGTGAAATTGCCATCCAAATCAATCCAATATCACTTTGAAAATATTGTACGTTCAGCAATTGTTTTAATAATTAAATTAAAAAAACTTTTTTGCAAAAAAATACTACCGACTTCCAAATAAAAAACTACAACGTGAAAAATAACTCTATTTTTGGAAGTCAGTGTCTTTCTTTTTTTTCAATTTTTAGGGTAGCCGTAGCCAAAAGGCAAAAAATGGAACCCTAATAGATTCGTCATGTCTGTCTGTGTAAGTAGATGTATTCTGTGAACCGCATTAAGATTTTCACACAAAACTAGAAAAAAAAAATGTTTATCCCCCCCCCTGTAACTTCTAAAATAAGAGAATGATAAAACTAAAAAAATATATGATGTACATTACCATGTAAACTTCCACCGAAAATTGGTTTGAACGAGATCTAGTAAGTAGTTTTGTTTTAATACGTCATAAATCGTAAACCGCAATATACCAAGCACGGAACCCTTCGTGCGCGAGTCCGACTCGCACTTGGCCGGTTTTTTTGCGATATGGACACCGACTTCCAAAAATAAAGTTATTTTTCACTTTGAAGTTTTTTATTTGGAAATCGGTAGTATTTTATTGCAAAAAAGTTTTTTTTTTATTTTTCCCTTTTTAGTTGTACCTACCTAAAATAGGCAAGTTGTTTAGTAAGGTACACATAACGCCAGAATAGCTTACCCAAATAACATGAAACTTGAACATAACCGGTGAAATGAGAGATCTGCGTACCCCTTTAGAGCGTACTGGCGTGATGTTATGTTATGAAATGGTATAAACAATAAACAGACATGCGTTTGCAGCAATCCCGAATGATTTGCCGTTATTTATTGAAGAGTTCTGTTGTATATCTCCGAAGCAATTCATGAGATCTTCACCAAATTAAAATGGGACCAACTTCACAAAATACTCTTTCAAACAAACAAAGAATTTTGAAAATCGGTCCACAATTGACGGAGATATCGGTAAACATACATAAAAAAAACAACAAAAACATACAAGAAGTCGAACATACAACCTCCTCCTTTTTGGTAAGTCGGTTAACTATATAAGCAATACATGTTTGTTTTTTCATCGCAAATGTATTGAAAAACGTCGTATGAAACTCGTGAGCTCTGCTTATTACACGCTCGGCAGAATTACGCCCTCGCCTGCGGCTCGGGCTGCAACCCACAGCCTCGTGTGTAATGAGCAACTTAGCTCACTAGTATCATAACATACTATTATTCGCCACAAAAACGATATACAAATTTATTTATTGTTTGTTATAGCTAGGTAAGTAGGGTAGGATGGTAGGTAAGTAAGGTAGGGTAGGCAGTTAACGGGAGCGAAGCCGCGGGCACAGCCAGTTTAAAATAAAAACAATACCAATCACACTAATATTACTAAGGCGAAAGTTTGTGAGTGTGTGTGTTTGTATGTTTGATATTTCTGCACGCTCAAACGGCAGGACGGATCCTGATGAAATTTGGCACAGAGATAGATTATAGTCAGGAATAGCACATAGGATACTTGTTATCCCGGGAATATATTCCCTTGGGATAATTTTCGACTTTCAAGCGGGGTAAAGCCGCTGGTAGAATTTAGTGTACCATAATTAACGAATTGCCCAATAGTGACGTAGCAATATTTATAATAACCAGACAATGTGATAAATAATGAAGTTTAAATCAGTACTATTCATGACATTACCCGATTTGACTTGACTTTATTCATATTGTCCGGGCATTATACATAGTGCCTTGATTGATCACTTGGTCCATGACATATACATACATAATCACAAACCTTTTTTTCCCATGGAGGTAGGCAGAAACTACACAACGCCACCTGCTACGATCCTTACATACTTATTTTGCTTCATGTACGTTCATATATTTAGTCATACACACACGCCGGTTATGAGTACTGCGCACCTGGGCTTTCTGAAGAACATCACCAATAAGGAGGTATAATTGAGTCGTTGGTGTTTCTTGTTAATAAATAAGGTGTGTGTATGTCTTTCTAGAGCATCCCCTCCCGCAGTTTCCATTCACGTCTGCCTTGTAAATATCTTTTGTAAGTCGCCTTTCATTAATCCTCTCAACATGGCCAAACCATCTTAGCATACTGTTATCAATTTTTGTTACTACATCTTCTTTTAAACCACAACAGTGTCTTATTACATCATTCCACAATCTATCATTTAAAGTCACACCTTCCATACTTCGCAAGGAACGCATTTCTTCTGCATTAATCCTACTTTCATGTCTTTTTTGGCATACCCAACCTTCACTTCCATACATAAATGTTATCTGTTGTGAACAGCGAGTCGAGCCTCTTTAGACATCGGCTGGCTGGTCACAACCGCATTTATGGCACCATTCACTTTATTTACTGCATTCACTCTCCTTTCCACATCCTCTTCAATCTTTCCATCCTTAGTGAACATACACTCCAATACAAACACGATCACTTGCTCCACACTCTTATCATTTATTTTCACTTCACACTGAAGATAGAAAAAGTATTTAACTGTCACAAAACGACATACAAACATTAAATTACAAGAACAGTGGTAGTAGATTTTGAAAACCGAACCCTTAACAATAGTGTTAGTAGTTCTTAAATTATATTAGAAAAGTTAAGTAAAAAAAGTTAATTGAAAAACTCAAACAAACCGATTGCTTAAAAAGCGAACTAAAAAGACGTAAACCAGAAGAAAATAATGCTGAGCAGTCGGAGGAAACATATTCGCGAGCTAGCTGACCAAAACCAGATGTATCCTCCGACTGCACAGCATGATTTTCTTCTTGATTACGTCTTTTTAGTTCGCTTTTTAAGCAGTCGGGTTTTTTGAGTTTTTTAATTAACTTTTTATTAAGTATTTTTTTTTAGAATTAGGTACATTGAAACATATAAGTGTTATATATATTTTTGAAATCACCTCTTAAAATTTTTAAACTTTATTTTGATACCTTTATTCTTTAACCTTTATTTTGATACCCCACACGATGGGATTGAGAGGAAAAAAAAAACTTTTTCACCCACAAAATGGCGCCCGAAAGCCGCCATATTTTTCTTTTCCAATTTTAGCCAGTGACACTCGCAGAATTAAAACGAATCGATTGACGTAAGAATCATCAAAATCGGCCAAATCGTTTGGTCTCTAGAACGCCACTTAGGAACAAACATACATACATAGACTGATAAACACATTACCCTCCTTCGGCAGTCGGGTAAAAAGACAAAAAAATAAATGCGAGTATAAATAAAAGCAGATGCATGTCGTGGTTGTGGCAAGAAGGCTTCCACTCAGCATAATACTGTGCCAACAGCACGGCGCTGATTTTCAATGGTCATCCACTGCGGTAAATCGTCTTCTCTTTCAAACACCATTACATTAGTCTTGTTCACAATGTTGACAAAACGAAACAAATGTTGAATCGCAAAATGTGTTGGTAAGCGCATAACTCAACAACGCCTGGACCAATTTGACCAAACCTTTTTTTTTAATGTTCGTTTTAAATGTTCGTTGAAGTTCAAAGATGGTTTTTACGTATATATATATTTTTTTGTAGGGTATGTTAGTGTAGGGTAGGGTAGGGTAGTGTAGGGAAGGGTAGTGTAGAGTAGGGTAGTGTAGGGTAGGGTAGGGTAGGGTAGTGCAGCGTAGGGTAGGGTAGGGTAGTGTAGGGTAGGGTATTGTAGAGTAGGGTATTGTAGAGTAGGGTAGTGTAGGGTAGGGTAGGGTATGGTAGTGTAGGGTAATGTAGGGTAGGGTAGCGTAGCGCAGGGAAGGTAGTGTAGGGTAGTGTAGCGTAGGGTAGGGAAGGTAGTGTAGGGTAGGGTAGTGTAGGGTAGGGTAGTGTAGGGTAGGGTAGGGTAGGTAGGGTAGATAAATGTTTGGTGTTTTTATGGCAAAACAAAGTTTGCCGAGTCAGCTATTATTATAATAGAAATATTGCTTGTTTAATAGTATAGGATATCCAAAGTACAGTTGTAGTTCTTTATTTTAAAACTGCACTGACTGGTTTAACTTGGCGAGCTTCCGTCCAAGCTTTTAATGGAGCCGCTCTAGTTTTGCCGCTTGCAATTATTATAAAACTTTTAAACACACAAGTCATTCTGCACTCTACACGTGCCAGCCAAGTTTAAATATTTAACTGCAGTTTATTTGTTCAAGTGGCAGACTTAATTTTAAATTGAAGTTGCGGAAATATTGCACTTGAAGACAGATGCAATATTTGTTATACCGACTTACCAAAAAGGAGGAGGTTCTATGTTCGACTTCTTGTATGTTTTTTTTTTCTCTAATTTCACCGGTTATGTTTAAGTTTCATGTTATTTGGGTAATCTATTCTGGCGTTATAGGTACCTTACTAAACAACTTGCCTATTTTTAGCCCCCGCCGGAAAAAGAGGGGTGTTATAAGTTTCACGTGTGTTGCTGTGTGTCTGTGTGTCTGTGTATCTGTGTGTCTGTCTGTGGCAGCATAGGGCCTAAATGGATGAACCGATTTTGATTTAGTTTTTTTTGTTTGAAAGGTGACTTCACGAGAGTGTTCTTAGCTATGATTGAATCAAATTTTTGATCACAATAAGTCCGACCTACGAGCCAAGTGTCTTATCTGAAATGTCAATACTCTGAAAGCCACAAGAGCTTGCAGCAAAATATAAATGATTCCAGCACATTATAGTGCAATATTTTATTTAACATAAAAAAAAAAAAAAAAAACATACAAGAAGTCGAACATAGAACCTCCTCCTTTTCGTAAGTTGGTAAAAAACGGTTTGTCCACGGTCGGATGGTTGGTTCCATCTAACCCACTTCTTTTAAGTATGGCAATAGCTATAGCTTTCGCCATACGCTCCCATTACCGTTTTCATTGGAATGGTAAATCATTTTCCTGCCCTTATCCCAATGGTAAATAAAAGAAAATTACTATTATTTAATACTGTTTATTCAAGGACAAGTGTAACTACCAGTCTCTAAATATGACAAAACAACTGGCGTTATATAATTAGGTATATCTTTACCATAAATAAAATCTAGATGACCAAAAGTTTTGTCAGAAAGAACACAAAGTGAAGGGTTTGGTAGTTTAGATACAAGTGTTTGTATGTCTGTAACATTAGCTACATAGTCGTTATCACTGCCTAGAAACACCCAAGGCATCAACACACCAGACAAATCGTATAGCGGAGGACTTATCTGTCTATATGTGATAAGGTTTTTGACAAACCCAAAGTCGTATTCAGAGAAACCGTTGTTCTGCATTTGCCCCCATCTGATGAAGTTTTTGAGAGAAGTTCCAGCAGGAGTATGACCAACCACTACTGGCAAAACCTCCTTGGTAATCTGGAACTCATTGTAACCTAAAACTGCGAATACAAGTACAGAGCAAAACGGATATGCTAGGTCAGTGGTTCCGCATAAAAATTCTCCAGAATTTTGCAGTAGTCCATTTCGTTTTAGTACTTCTTTATTAAGAAACGAGCCAGTCAGTGTCAATCCAGGGGCAATCAGACTTTGGATCTTTATGACGATAAACCTGGCATGCTCCAACCACGCCGTCGGTGATAAGCCGAAGCCAACCTTAATCTTAGCGTTGTATTCTGGCTTCTTTGAGCAAAGAATTAATAACATACTAACTCCTTGTGAATGCGCGACATATGATAGTTGGCTTTCATTTGTCTCAAGTAAGACATAATCTATGGCTGCTGGAAGATCATAAATAGCCATTTCATCAACAGAAAAGTCCCAGAATGCTGAATCTTCGTCGGGATTCAATGTGGTGTGGTTTCTGCTGTAGAAGTTTCCTCTGGCGTTGGGCACCCAGATGTCGTAACAGTTGTCAGAGTAGACGTAGCAGTGAGCCTTCCCAGGTCCCGGTATGAGACAGTCGTCGCCACTGAGGTAGAGGCCGTGCATGAACATAATGACACCTTTGGAGGCTGTGCAGGATTCCTTGACGGGAATTCGGAAAAGGCCCAAGATGTATCCATCTTCTGTGGTCACAAAATGATGTTCAGCTGTGTAGCCATCATATGCAGCAAGTTCCACAAATGTTAAATCTTGCCTTGGTGATATTCCGAATAGAGAGGCGACGTCATCATCACAGAACACTGAGTGTATTGAGTACAGCAGTAGGAGTGCGCAGAGAAAATTCATTTCTGACGTAGTGTGCCTGAAATAATAAAAATATGTTAAAATCATGTAAAATATTATTTTTAAATCCTTTATTTGCGACCATACTACCTTGTGGACAGCAATGTGATAACTCTTATTATTTTTATGGACATGATTACCTTTATAGTTTCAGAATGCCAAGTCATATCTGCATTTTGATAAGATAATTGTTAACAGCCATGCATTGTCAACAGTTTCAAAATCTCTTAAACTGTTAGCTACAGTTGTGTTTATTATGTCTTAAGCCCATGTCAATAATCACCCGCAATGTTGTCGTAACTTGCCTGATAAGACACTGATTAGTTTTGTGTTATCACCCAATGTATTTGTCATTCAAATTTTTTGTCAAAAAATTTATTCCTATGTATATTCCCTAAACCCCTAAAGAATTTGCAGTGGGATGACTCGTCTACTAAGATCAAATTATGTGACACAGTATAACGCCTCCATTTGGACAGGGATCGTGGAAATTACACTATATTTGGTCCACATAGATTTGTGCCTTACACAAATCTATGTGGACCAAATATAAAATAAAATGTGAATTTATATAAAATATTTCATCGTTACGAAACGATATTTAAAATTGCTTTCAGCCTATTTACATGCACTAGCAAACGAGAATCTACCTTTTTTTTTTCATAATAGACATCAACATTAAAACTTGGAAATGAGATTCGAAAATAATAGACAAGTTAAAATCGCTACCGGCAGTCGCTTAAATCAAACAAGTTGAAAACAAAAATTGAAACTTACCTTTTTTCCATTATATTATAAGTAGGACACGACACAGTATTATCTCAGATGATGGTCGTATACTAGATCTAGTTTTCTTCTTCGTCTTTCTGCCCTATTCCTACTTTATTTGGGGTCGTGCCTCCTTGTGCGTCAATATGGCGGCCAAAATCCGCCATTTTTTTTATTTCCCTATTTTAATGTAGCCAGTGACACTCGCAGGGTTAAGACAAATCGATTGATGTAAGAATCATCAAAATCGGCCAACGCGTTTGGGCTCTAGAACGCCACATAGGAACAAACATACATACATACATAGATTGATAAACACATTACCGTCCTTCGGCAGTCGGGTAAAAAGCCATTGTGTCTCGTGTTATCCACGTTTTTAGGTTTTTTTTATCGTTTATTAACTTGTTCGGGCGCTAAAGAAAGAAAGACGAAGAAAGGGACGATGGTGCGGGCCTACAACAATGTCTGCCCACTCCCTCTTACTTGAAGACTTCAACCCGGGGTGGATGTTCGGGCGCTTTCGACGATCTACGGCCGGCGGCGCAGGCGACGGTTGGAGGCAGCGGGAGGCGCGGGCGCGCAGGGCCTAGGGGCCCGCCACTTCACTACCGGAGCTCCGACGTAGACACACGCGCGTTTACTTATTTTATTGTTACCTATTCTATAGTACCTACATTTCATTATATCAGTTTATACCAGTACAGTCCACTGCTCTTTAATTTAAAGTGTCCTAGAAAGGTCCTTAACATTTTGTTCCATCGAGCCTCTTCAAAGTCGCGTTTTGGGATGTCCTATTCCTAGTACGTCGGCTACTGGCAGTACGACAACGTAAATTTCGTCGGATCATCGGAGCAACGGTTTTTTTTTGAAGTCACGAAGAACTACGACAACTTCACCGAAGTCTTGAAATACGACGCCGTGCATAGCATATCTGCTGGATTAGTGGATTGATGCCGAGTAATCGCTTCGAGTGATTAAAATCAGTTCACCCTAAGGATAAGGATCAGGACATTTTGTGAGTTTGTTCCAATTATTTCCCTTCTAGATCCTTTGCCAACATTTCTTAAGTGTTATTTGCCGTAAAATATATGTAATCATCCTATGTTTCACCTTATATTTGAGCCAACACGTGTTTTCTCGCAGTGGCTATTCTCTTCACACTTATATTGCGCTTACGCACTGCTTATCTTGCCAATACCGTTAGTAACGGTCGCATCAGCTGAGCGCATAAGTACTCACAACAGCTGTCCGTCGCAACTTCAAGGTCACGCGTATTCATCGCCGTTATCTTTTTCCTTTGTTCAAAAATAACGATTTATAACGTCTTTGTACTTTGCTAGCTCATAAACAGCATACATTTATCTTGCTACTAGCTTTCATTATGGCCACAGAAGAACTTCTTATTAGAAAGCGTAGTGCTCTGAAAGCCAAGCTAACAAATTTTGCCAACTATCTGAATGTGCTTCAAAGTTGTAAATCGGTTTCAGACTTACAACGCATTGAGTTGGAGAGCCGTTTTAGTAAATTTGAGGCTATATAAGATCAATTTGATGACTAACAGATGGAAATCGAGGTGCTTTTGGATAAGCCGGACGAGGCGTATGCGGAGCGGGCCAAGTTTGAGGAGCGTTTCCACTCCCTCGTAGCGCAGGCGCGCAGCTTGC
The DNA here is from genome assembly GCA_949775005.1 of Orthosia gothica. Lineage (NCBI taxonomy): Eukaryota > Metazoa > Arthropoda > Insecta > Lepidoptera > Noctuidae > Orthosia > Orthosia gothica. Next base: position 2,440,733 of record OX459063.1, read on the forward strand.
TAGCCGTCGGCGCCAGTGATTACGGGTCTGTAGCGGTGTAACGGCTAGGTCCTGCGCTAGGTAAGCTGCGCAGGCCGCTAACTGGTAGTTAGAAGGCAGTTAAAGAAAACAGCTTGACAAGTTAATACATATAATTTAGATAATAGGATCCTACAGGCAGCTGGTCGTGTCGGTTTAAAGTGTCACTCAGTTCTGTACAGATAACCACACGCGGTTAAAATATAAGTGGGGTACCGTCCCTTGGCAGCACGTGGTAGACGTGGGGACCAGTCAGCACAGGCTCAGCGATAGGTCACCGGAACTGTAGCAACTAGGGGTGCGCAGGGTAGGCTGCGCAGGCACCGGCTCGAGCGACAGGGCAAAAACCAGGCAGCGCACCAGCACAGCAGTAGGCCGGACGGTAACGGCTAGGGGTGTACAGGGCAGACTGCGCAGGCCGTTACGTCCTTGAGTACGAGTAGTCGCACGGCGGTGAGCTGCAGGTAAGCAGGGCAAGACCCTGGCAGCGTGCAGGTAGTTAGCAGCGTGCAGCAGTGGGAAAAAGGTCAAGCCCTCAGCCCGTACGAAGAGCCCTGAAAGCACCATAGGGTGCGCATGTTAGATGCGGTGCAATTAGCAGCAAGCCGCATGCGATGTACCATCTTCTGCCCCTTTTTAGGCCAAGGAACGGTGTGGGAAACATTGTAGGTGAAAGCTCAGCACATCGCAGCGGTTTACAGGTAAGAAACTTGCAAACATAGCAAGCACATTGACAGATGCAAAATTAGGTTAAGTATGAACACGCTAGCATTTTTTAACGTAAGTAAACGTGATCACTTACAATAAAACACGGAGACACAACCCAATGCAGTAGAAACACAGACTCATTGCAAATTCCTTTGTCCCAGACGAGCCTTAGCCACGCGTCCAACATGACAGTGCTAAAACTGATATTAAATAGGTGATGGAATCGATATTGGTCGTCCGGCACAGAGTATCAGGTACAATCATTAAACTAATGTGAAACCATTGAGGTAATAATGTACTATGTGAAAGTCACCCTAAATCGGGGTACACAGAGTCGTGAGGATCTAAAGATAGTTTTTTACAGCTAAGCCACCGGAATCGAAATCTATTATATTCACAGAACATATATACCCTAAGCCGGGTATATATTAGTATATTATTATCTTAATATATATAAATCTCGTGTCACAATGTTTGTCCTCAATGGACTCCTAAACCACTTAACCGATTATAATAAAATTCGCACACCATGTGCAGTTCGATCCAACTTGAGAGATAGGATATTTTTTTTTTTTTTTTTTTAATGAGTAGGGTAGGTATGTAGGGTAGGGTAGGGTAGGGTAGGGTATGGTAGGTAGGGTATGGTAGGTAGGGTAGGGTAGGGTAGGGTACGTAGGGTAGGGTAGGGTAGGGTAGGGTAGTGTAGGGTAGGGTTGGGTAGGGTAGGGTAGCGTAGGGTAGGGTAGGGTAGGGTAGATAAATGTTTGGTCTTTTTATGGCAAAACAAAGTTTGCCGGGTCAGCTAGTAAAAAAATATTATATATATATATATATATATAATATATTTTATTATTCTTATTTATTAGTCTATGATCGAAATGACCGAACGACAGCGATCCGGAAAGTTAGAGATGTTCCGTGTTTTTAGAGATGTGGCTAATAACCGTATTAACTTACTCATTTTGATAATAATAATAATAATAAATTTCTTTATTTGTATAGAATGAAAGAAAGAAAGAAAGAAAGAAAACATTTATTGCCACTAAGGAATGTAACAGCATAAACAAAACACAAGATAGCTTTAAAGCACGGTATTTCCAGTATGGCAAAAGGAGCGGGCTCAGCCGATGCTGACCAGTATGCAGCATGGATACTACGCTGGTCAACGCTGATTTTCAGCCCGCCCCCTTTCTCACTGCACTTATCATAACAAATCACTTGATAAATACCCAACCCACCCCCAATAGATACCCTTAACTAGCCTAAACACCAAATTATACATACCCACAATTATACAATAACTAATAGATCAAATTAAATTACAATTATTTAAAAAAAACACCAATAATAATTATTCATCAAAATACCAAAAAAATAAAAAAAACCATAAAAAAAATACAAAAAAATAAATAAAAGTATAATGCCTACCCAAAATAACAATTCATTACAATACTAAAAACGATAATCTATTAAAATACAGAAATTAATAATTCATTAAAATTAAAATTAAAATACGATTTAAGATTAAGTACAGAATACTGTTTGTAGCCAGCCCTGCCGAATGAGACATGGTGTATGCGAGGACAGAGATAGCAGTACCTTAAGCATTTGTGATTTGTTTGCGAAGTATTATTGTCCTTACTCTCGCCCTGAAAGCTGACTGAGAAATGCTCTGCCTAAGCGGTGGAGGCAGATCATTCCATATTTTAGCCGCACTGTATTTAAAACTTCCTCTATAAGAGGCCGTTTTGTGCTGGCCGACAATCAACCTGTTAAGCAAATGCCTACGTGTGGGTCGGTTTCGCTGGTCAAAGGCCACTTTGTCGAGAAGGTATTCTGGTCCTCCTATCCTTATAACTTTTTGCGAATGCAGGTGTTACAATAATGGTGTTAGTTTAGATTAAATATATTCCCAGTACATTCTGCCTGTTGGCATACAAAAATATGGTGGTTAACATACAGATATTTTAGAGACTAGGTACTTAGATTCAAAATGAGATCATTAATCACCTAATTCTTAAACTTATTTACATAATAATTCACTTTGTAAGTGAGATAAAGTGAAGCAAATTTTACAATTGATCATTTATAAAATCGGTAACAGAGGAATAACATTTTTCTGTCAGCAACGATGATAGCAGTTTCTTGAATTTTACTAAGGGCTGATCCTTAATACAGCTTGGCAATTTGTTAAATATAACAGGTGCCATACCAATAATGTTTTTTTTAAGTAAAGCAGTGTTATATCTACCAGTACACAATAGATTCTGATATTTTGATCTCATGGCAGTAGTTCACATCCTCGTATCATTAAATGCAGGAAATAGATGCTTGTTAGTTTTAACGAATATAGCTACTTCGAGAATGTATATACAAGGAAAAGTTAGTATTTTGTGTTTCTTAAAAAAAGGAATGCAACTATCTGTAACCTTGAGACCAAAAATGGATCTTAAGCATCGTTTTTGGGCTTTAAATATGGACTCCCGTTCGGAACAATTACCCCAGAATACTACACCAAACCTTAGAACAGAGACCACCAAACCGTGATATGCAACCATTAATGTATCCAAGTTAACTTTCTTGGACAGATTGTAGAGAGCATACGCAGACGTGCTTAATCTTTTGCAAACTTCTTCAGCCTGCGGTTTCCAAGTTAATTGACTGTCTATCAAAATACCCAAGAATTTAGCCACGCTAACGCTATCAATAGTTTGTCCTTTATAATTAATTTTTAGGTTTAAAGGAAGAATTTTTTGATAGAAATGCATTATATTTGTTTTATTGAGGTTTATGATTAGATTATTGTCGTTGAGCCAGTTTATTATTAATGTTAGAGAATTATTTATTTCATGTTCATAAAGCTCTTTGTTAAGGCAGTCTATTAGGATAGTACTGTCATCGGCAAATAAAACACAAGGGTATGGGATGTGTCGAGGTAGATCATTTATAAACAGCAGGAATAATAATGGCCCAAGAACGCTGCCCTGTGGAACGCCACATTTAATTACCCTAGGACCAGATAAAAATTTAATCTCACGTTTTGATTTGACGCAAATTTTAGAGATTTCTGTATATTGAAGACGTCCACTTAGATATGATTTTATTAGACGTAGAGCATTCCCACGTATACCGTAAGCATCAAGTTTGAACAAAAGGGTTTCATGACTCACGTAATCAAAAGCTTTGGTCATATCGGTAAAAATGGAACAAATTGGTATTTTTTTATCCACATTATCCATTATTTTATTTATTAGATCGTATATGGCCATATTTATATTTTTATTTTTACGAAAACCTTTTTGTTCCTCACATAATATATAATATTTTGACAGAAATGAATAAAATGACTAATAAATTACTTTTTCAATTATTTTGGAAAATACGGGGATTAAAGCTATTGGTCTATAGTTAGCCATGTCTTCTTTATTGTTCTTTTTATGGAGTGGTTTAACTATTGTGGTTTTAAAACTATTGGGGAATGTTCCAGCGGATATGCTTGCGTTAATAATATGGCTTAAAGGGTTAGCTATAGTAGAACTGACAAATTTTATAACGTTTGTTGAAATACCGTCATATCCATAACTCTTCTTGTTCTTTAAAGTTTTGATCACCCTTATAATGTCTTGAGGGACAACAGGGGCCATAAAAATAAAATGAGGGTTAACCGTTATTCTTAGAGACTGTTTAGTTGTGTTCAGGGGTGGATCTGAGATCTGATCAATAAAGAAATCGTTGAAAGATTGAGCTATTTCATTAGGGTCTGTTAATATTAAATCATGTTTTTTTATTCTAGCCGTGGGCTCTTTTATAGTTTTTGTTCTATTTATTATTTGCCAGGTAGTTTTGGATTTATTTTTGGAATTTTTAATTAGAAAGTTGTTCTGTGCTTTCTGGGTCAGTTTGATAATTTTTTTAATTTTTTTTGAGTACTCTTTAAATGTCGTTTTATTTTCACTAGTAGGATAAAGTCTTTGTTTCCAGAGTAATTGGCGTTGTTTTTTGCTGCAGATCCTAATACCTCTAGATACCCATTTAATCTTATTTTGAGATCTTAATGTGACTGTTTTGAAGGGGAAGCATAGATCATACAGGAGTTTAAATATTTCTAAAAAGTTATCATAAGCTTCATTTGGATCCTCTGTGCTATATATATCTGAAAAAGATAAGTTATACAGATGATTTCTAAAGATGATTAAATTTTCTTCAGATATGTCTCGTCTTGATGTCTTCCATGTTTTAACTTGACTAAACTTACTAACTTTCATTGTAAATATTTGAGCTGTATGATCGGATAAGCCGAAGTCAATTATTTCACTTTCGCAATTTTGTTTTGAATTGTGCGCAAAGTTATCTAAGCAAGTTTTACTAAGAAATCTGGTTGGTCTATTTATTTCTAGCTTCATATCGTAGTTCATAAGAAAATATTCGAAATCCATGCTGATTCTGTTCTTTTTCAAAATATCTATGTTAAAATCACCGCACATAATAATTTTTTTGTTTGGTTTAGAAATCTTTTTAAGTATAATGTCTAGGTTTTCATAGAATTGGTGTAGATTAGCGATTTTTGGTGGTCTATAGACACATATAATTGTGAGTTTTTGTGAAGGTAATTCAATTGCGCAACATTCTATAATTCCCGTTACCGAAAGTCTCATAATGTCAGACAGTTCTTTATATTCCATGCCTTTTTTAACTAAGATACAGGCTCCACCGCGCTTAATGTTTTGTCTAGCATAACATGCCGCTAGCTTATAATTTGATATATGTAAAAGTTTCTCTTGGCCAGACATTATGAAATGTTCGGTTATACATATAACATCTAAATTAATTTGTTTACTTATCAATTCCTGAATATTAATTACCAGTAAATCGGACTTGTTTAAGAGACCTGCAATATTTTGATGTATTATATTTATATGGTTAAAGAAAAAAATCGCATCGTGGAGACGATATGCTTGTTTGGTTGTCAACTATATTTTCTTGTTGAGAAAATGAATTATAATCAGCTATAGTTACCGACAGATTATTAAACATATTTCGCATTCCATGATCGTTTACTTTCCTACTGAACTTAGAGAACATTGTAAAATCGTAACACAGGTCTAAATTTGAGTCAAACGCCGTTGCATAGTTGTACGTCTGCAAGTCTAAATGAAGTAGATTATTAAAAGTCTCTATGCGCCAGTTAAACAATGTTGAGTGATCACTTAATTTAAATGTGGGAACACATATTATGATATTCGTGTGCTGTATTTTCTGCAATTTTTCTCTCAGTTTTATTATTATATCCACATAGTTTATAGTTGTATGGAAGTCTTTTTCTCCAATTAAAATAATGCAGGAATCATTCACTGTATATTCTATTAATTTCTTCTCCAAATTGTTGATAAGCTGCTCCGTGCCGCCATTCGGGGAAACATAATGACATATATCATAGTTTTGAAATGCATTCTCGGCTATAGACAAAATCTTATTATTTTTATTTGCACTCACAATACATAGCTTATGTTTGGTGTTTTTAGGCTTGATAGACAGTTCTTTTTCTTGGGATTGAAGGGCTTCAGTGTGTCTATTTTGTCGAGAGAGCTTTTCCTTGGTTGTTTTTGACTGTGAACGGATGTCAATTTCTGGAGGTGTTGTAGGAACATTGGTACATGATTTTGCCAGTATGTTTTTTGCTTTTTTCTTTGGGGTAACGGTTATCTCAGATGTTAATTTACTTGTAACTTGTTTCATTATCTTGTGCTTTGCATCTAAATTTTTAATTTCTTGTTTTAACTTCATGTTTTCTAATGATAAGTTATTAATTTCTTCGTGAGCTGCGCTTAGTTGTAAATTAACTTTTTGTAGTTCATTTTTAAGCTGCAATATTTCTTCGTCATGATATTTAGTATCATTCGACTATTTTCAGTTGAGATTCTCACAACGCTACAGCGGGTTCGGTGAACAAGCAAACAGGTGAATCGTGCCAACAACGTAATTTTATACGCTTACCCAAGATTAATTTGCCTAATTTCGATGGTGGTTATCCGAGAATGGTTAACCACCATCGAAATTACAAATCATCATCGAAAAACTCAAGCCAGTAGGTTGTTAGGTTGGCAGTTAGGTTGAGTTTAGAGATACGTATTTATCACTAATACATAAAAGTAGTTGCATAGACGAAATTAGCAAGTTACACTACCTTCGTGCATCACTTAAAGGTGAAGCACTAGAAGTAATTAAAAATATCGATTTTAGAGGTGATAACTATGAGATGTTTCGTGGATTACAACAAGGCCTTCGATTCCTTAGAACATGAATACATCTGGGAAGCATTGCGTGCTCAAGGTATACAGGAAAAGTACATACGAATACTAAGGAACATATACTCAAAAAGCACAGCCCAAATCAGGCTGGAAGCAACGGGAGAGGAATTCCCAATAGAAAGAGGCGTCCGTCAGGGCGACCCAATCTCACGCAAGCTGTTCTCGGCGGCCTTAGAGATTTATTTATTTATTTATTTATTTATTTATTTATTTATTTATTTATTTAGATAACATGGAAAACTTACAGCTTAAAACAAACAGAACAAGAGCAGTAAATTTGACAGTCAGCCAATTAAAAGTCTTCACTTATAAAATATTGGTTACAACTGAATATCTATGGACACTCTAGAAGACGACTGTTACAATATAATAATAATATCGCCAAACAGACCACTAAACATCTTATAAAATAACCAACATATTGCTCACACCACACGACAACCCTCACTTTTCATTGATCTAATTGAAAAAGTTACGGCTTAAGCACTTCCTGATTGATGGCACACTAGTTAGAAATGGATCAATATCGCGCTGCTTACACAACTCATTAAGATGTCTACTTGCCCGCACAATATATGAATTCTGTCTATAATTTGTGGAGGCTGATGGAACCTGCAAAGGTGGATTAAATCTTTTTGACTTCCTAGGGGTGTTAAAATTAAATTTCGATAAAATATCGGAGCAGTTTATACTGTTGTTGAAGATTTTCAACAAACAAACGCAGTCACTAATCTCGCGGCGAATGAATAGAGGCAATAGATGGTATTTTCTAAACTTAACTTATTGATGATATTTAAGAACCTAGATTGGAATAAAAACGGACTCAACATAAATGGTGAAAACCTCAATCACTTACGTTTCGCAGACGATCTAATTCTATTCTCAGAATGTCCGGAAAAACTAGAGCATATGCTACAAGAACTATCAGATCAAAGCATAAAAGCAGGACTTACAATGAACACAACAAAAACGAAAATTATGAATAATACTTCTCAGACATACAACATCATTGTAAACATGGAGAAAATAGAATACGTGGAAGAATATGTATACCTAGGACAGCTAATAACCACACGAGATACTATGCATAAAGAAATCGACAGAAGAATCGCCAACACTTGGAAAAGATTTTGGTCTCTTAGCGAAGTTATGAAAAAACAAAGACATGCCAATTAAATAAAAAAGAAAAGTTTATAACATGTGCATTTTGCCATGTTTAACATATGGCTGTCAAACATAGGCATTAACAGAGAAATTAAATAATAAAATAATCGTATGTCAAAATGGAATAGAGAGAAGTGTAATCGGCGTAAGAAGAAAAAATAAAATTAGATTAAACAAAATCAAAAATGTAACTAAATTTAAAGATGTGAATAAAGTATGCAAAACACTGAAATGGAAATGGGCAGGACATATGCTGAGAGGGAAAACGGAGAAATGGACTAAAACAATAACAGAGTGGTACTCCAGGGATGGTAAAAGAAGTAAAGGTCGACAAATGAAACGTTGGGAAGATGACCTCAAAAAGTTGCCGGTCCAGAATGGATCAGAATTGCGAGAGACAGAGATAGGTGGAAGTCTTTGGAGGAGGCCTTTGTCGAAGGACAAGCTGTTGTTGGAAAAACCGATCGTTAGGAATAAATATAATATTGTATTGTAAATTATGATAAAACAGCAATAAAGGCTTATTTTATTAATTTTTTTATTTAACTATGAGATGGCGTGGAAGTTACTATGTGATCGCTTTCATAACAGTAGGCTTATAATAGATAATCACTTGAAGGCATTGTTCGATGTTGAACACATTTTAAGGGAATCGTGCAGTGCTTTGCGTCGATTAGTTGACCTTATTAATAAAAATATGAGAGCCCTTAAAACATTGAACGAGCCTACGGAGAACTGGATAAAATGAATGATGTCCATTAAATTAGATCCTATCACCACTAGAGATTGGGAAGCCCATCGTAACACCTTACCTCAGAAACCACACAGAAGCCACAGTATCACAATTTTGTTTATTCATGAGTAAAAAGGCAGATCTATTAAAACTTTAGAAAAAAAATCTGTGTTGACAAATGTTTCTTTTCTACTTTTGTATTATGCGAAATACTAGATATTTCAGTTTGTTGTTCTCTGTCACTTAGGTATGATTTTATGAGATCTCTAGCATTTCCTCGTATTCCGTAGGTTTCCAATTTATTCAACAACACATCGTGATTGACGCAGTCGAAGGCTTTTGTCATATCCATATACAGTGCTGCGACTTCTTTTTTATTATCTATGCCTTTTAGTACCATTTTCAAAAAAGTGTATAATGCATTGTTAATCGATTTATTTTTCCTGACAGAATGTTGTGTTTTTCGATGTAATTATATAGATTGCTTTAAATAACTTTCTCTGTTCGATACTCATCGAACACATCATCATCAGCAGTTTTGACTCAAGTAGGTCGCGCGGCCGCACCAGCGGAAAGCGTGAGCTACGCGAGCCAGTGCGCGATCGACCGGCATACTTGTAGCACTCATTACCATCATTAGCATTAATTAGCGTGAAGTTTCGGAATAAACGTACTCTGAATCTTAGCTCAGACTTATCATTTAGCACCCGAAATAGCTAGCAGCACGAACCTTACCGTTTACATTGGTCCTTCGAAACCGTCAAGGACTCCGCGACCGCGACAAGTCGTAACGCGAAGTGCTTGTACCGTACCAGCAACCTGTGGGTTGCCGCGAACTAGATTAGGCGTGAGTTCATAGGGATTCACAACCACCGTGGGAGCTACCCGCGCAGCGACAACAGCGAGCCAGCAGCATAGCAGCAATAGCCGTAGGACAAGGCGGCTTTCAAGTAAGAGCGTTCCGTATATTCTGTCTCGCTTAAGTCTAACAGCAGCACAATGGAGACTTTATACTTCCAACAAACTGAATTAGCAGAGAGCATTGCCAAGGTCCTTATTAATTTCAATAAGGATAGCAAACAGCGTAAGACCATCGACTACTGTAAAAAGAGACTAGATCTTTTAGAGTCGTATTGGAGAGAGTATCAGCTAAACAACGAAAAACTTGTGCCGCTTGAAAAGAGAGGTCATAAGTACTTCGTAAATTCGGAGTTCGAGCGGACAATGGAGTCTTATAAAGCAGCAAAAGACGCCATATCCGAATATTATGACGCGTTATGTCACCAAGCAAAGCCGCCAGGATTCTCTGATCTAGAAGACAACCCTTCTAATCAGCAAGTAGCAGCAACAGCAGGTCCTGCCGGGGGCAAACACTTACAGCACCAAGACCACGAGCCATCCTCAGCATCCGCCAGCCCGGCGCGCGCTCGTGCCGAGGTGTCTAAAGGTATTTATAGCAAACTAGATGATATGATGCGCAAGCAACATATCAATTTCAAAGCATTCGCAAGAACCGTAGAAAGCATAGATGTCGAATCCATGTCCGATAAATGGGAGTTTGAAGACGCCTTGCGATTATTACAAACTCGATGGACAGCCGTGGACAACAGCCATTGGGAACTAATGATGGAGTTAGAAGACGACGAGGCGTACGAATTAAGCTACACTAAACATGAACGTACGTATAACGGCTTGAGAAAGGCTATCAGCTCTAAGATGTGGGCAACATCGTACCGTGACAAGTCCACACCGAAGATGGAAATTCCTGTGTTCTCAGGTAACTATCAGCAGTGGGTATCCTTCAAAGATCTTTTCGATGAAGCAATCCACAACAATCCTTCTCTATCAAAGGCACAAAAGATGCAATTCCTGAAGAGCAAGGTAAAAGGAGAAGCGGAGCGCTTGATCCAGCATCTCCCGATTAGCGCGGACAACTATAACACCTGTTGGGAAATTTTAACTCACAGGTTTAACAACAAAAAGCAGATATTTATGTCCCACGTAAATTCCTTTTACAATCTTGCCAATATACCGCAGCAGTCGTACACAGCCATCAAACGACTTCATGATGTCACCTTAGAGAGCCTCCACGCCATAAAAAATCTAGGCGTAGATATTACGACATGGGATCCTCTTCTTGTATATATACTAGCACAAAAATTGGATAGTGAGTCTTATTCCGAGTATATAGAGTCGTTGAAGAATTCGCGAGAGCTTCCGGTACTTCGGGACTTTTTGGACTACTTAGAGAACAAGTTCACTGCCCTAGAGTCATCTCGGCGACGTCAAGATGGGACAACTAAGGCAGTTTCATCTCAATCATCCAATGGTTCATCCAATTTTAATCGCAAAAATAATTTTAAATTGGGCAATGAATCTAAAAATAGCAAGAAAATGGAAATGGCGAAATCAATGCATGTGTCTGAGTCAGTAAATAAATGCCCTCATTGTTCGGCAAAACATAATTTAATAAGCTGCAAAAAATTTACAGAATTACCAAATGAGCAGAAAATAAAAATAATTAGCCAATTAAATTATTGCGTAAATTGTGTTTACGATCATAATGGCGCAAAATGCTACTCGACAAAAAGATGTCATAAGTGCAATGACGAACATCATACGACTTTGCATGACTATTTCGCAACAAAATCAAAGTCTAACAACTTGACCGAGATTGCGAAACAAAAATGCGAAAACAACAAAAGCATCTACGCTTCTCAGCAAGTAACATCGGAGATTTTGCTAGCCACAGCGCTGGTGAAAGTCACAGCAGCCGACAGGACCCAGCACGTCATGCGAGCACTGATCGATCAGGGCTCACAAATTTCCGTGATCAGCGAGAAAGCAGCACAGCAGCTAGGATTAAAGCGAAAATCTTGTAAAGGGGTTATTTTCGGAGTAGGTGAACGTGAAAACAACTGCAAAGGAAAACTAACGATCGCTTGTCAATCGACTTACACCGATTTTAAGTTTTCTACTGATGTTGTCATAGTGAACAACTTAATAAAAAATCTGCCAAACGAAACGTTCGCTAAGCCATATTGGCAACATACAGCACATCTTTGTTTAGCAGATCCAGATTATAACATCAGTCGTCCGGTGGATCTTCTCCTAGGAGCAGAAATCTACGCCAACATCCTTTTAGAAGGATTAATTCGCGGACAAACGTCCTCGGAACCGCTAGCACAGCAAACTCATTTAGGATGGTTGCTGTGCGGTGGCAATACAAGCACCTCATTCCAATGCAACGTGATCTTGCATAACGTTGAAGACATTCAACAATTCTGGACAATTGAAGACATTCAAGAACAGAATTCTATGTCCGTAGAAGATCAGGAATGCCTAGATTTTTATGAAACTACGACGAAACGTCTAGAAAACGGTCGTTATGTAGTTAGGTTGCCCATGAAACCAGAATTAGAAGAGAAGCTAGGATCTTCGAAAGAGATAGCGATAGCACAATTTAAAAATGTAGAACGTAAGTTTAGCAAGAATGAAGACCTAGCGAAGCAATACAAGCAATTTATCCGCGAATATGAGCAGCTGCAACACATGAAGTTAGCGACTTCTAACAGCAAACAGAAGACGGAAATAGAATGTTTCCTTCCTCATCATGCGGTACTGAGAGCAGAATCTAGCACAACAAAGTTGCGCGTAGTATTCAACGCGTCGTCGAAAACTACTTTAGGCCACAGCCTAAACGATCTAATGTACAGGGGTCCAAACCTCCAGTTAGACAAAAATAAAAATAAAATAAAATAAAATAAAGTTTATTGATTCAATAAAAGAGTGTTACAGTATTAAGATGTGACACTGGATTCTGCACTAGGATACCCTGTGTCGCAGAATCCAGTCTCTCTCGACAAATAATATGATTATTTTATTATATATATAGCAAATGCAACGGTTCCAATCACTAAACAAAAACAAAAACTGAAAGGTAACTAAAGGTGTAAGCGTAAGTGTGCTGGTATGTAAGTGATGGAGTGTATGCGATGGTGTTTATGTGCTGGTGTGTATGTGGTGGTGTGTATGAGTGTATGTTATATGTTGAGTTAACACTAAATTGCTAGTAGGTTTTCAGTTTCGTTATAGGTAAGTCCTAGTAGCCAATCCCGAACTTGTTGTTTGCACCCAAACTTGGTCATGGGGAGGATTTTTAGTTTGTCATTGACTTTCTCATACAGATGTGGACCGATATGTGAGAATGCTTTGTTGCCAAATTTAAGCCTGCTGGAGACTCTGTTCCACTTAGGCTTTCTACGCGAGCGCTGGTCCGTAACCACTGTGACAGCTGCAGTTTTGTGGAACTTGAGTAATACTGACATAATGAAAAGTTGGCGCACCGTAAGCACTTTAGTCACCCGATATAACATATCAGTGGGGTATCGGATTCCAAATCTATGAGAGACCTTTAGGATAGCCCTTTGTGCACGTTCAGCAGCAATCATAAAAGTTTTTCCAGCGGAACCCCACGATAGTATGCAGTAACTAAGTACAGACTGACATAAGGCTAGGTAGATCATCTTCAAAGTACTTTTGTCAGCTACAGATCGAAGTCTTTTAAATATATACAAAAGCTTCCTTACGCGAGCAGTAACCGATTCTATCTGTTTAGCCCATGTCAAATGTTGATCTATGTTAATTCCTAGGTACCTAATATACCTAACCTGCTCAAAGACAGGACAGCTGCAGACACGACCCGCATCACAATTGCATTGGTGAAATTTAAGTGCAAGTTTATCAGGGGCATCTGTCTTTTTACTCACTGAAAAGTTAACAACCTTAGTTTTTTTGACATTTAATGTGAGCAGGTTGTGCTGCAACCATCTGGAAACTTTCTGCATTCCAGCCTCTGCGGCACTGTAGGCTTCCTTCCAAGATTTGCCATGGAAAATAATAGCTGTGTCATCAGCATATGCGTATATTTGCGCATTGTCCAACTTGAGTGAGCAGAGACCATCAACGTAAAGAAGAAACAGAGTGGGACCAAGGACACTGCCCTGGGGCACCCCATATGCCACGTTTGCAAAGGTACTTTCGTAGTCACCGAGGCATACTTTCTGTTTGCGTTCAGAAGAGAGACCTGTTAGAGCTTATCCTGAAGTGGAGGCAATATCGTTTCGCATTCACAGCTGATATTGAGAAATGCTTCCGTATGATTTTAGTCGATGAGCAGGACCAAAGCCTACAACAAATCGTATGGCGACAAAGTCCGGATCAGCCTATAAGAAATTATAAATTAACAACCATAACGTATGGAACTAAAGCAGCGCCATTCCTGACAATGATGACTCTGCGAAAATTAGCGTCAGATGAGCAGCAAAAATATCCCAGAGCAGCTAAATGCATCCAGGAAGAGCTATATATGGATGATTGGGTATCGGGAGCGCATAGCATCAAAGAAGGAAAGCGGAGGATTACGGAAGTAAACGCATGCCTAAAAAGCGGCGGATTTTCACTAAGAAAGTGGTCCTCAAACGATAAAAGATTGCTTGAAACAGTTGAGCAAACTGCCGACAAACAGCCAGCAGTCTTTACATTTAAAACTGAAAGCTCATCAAAAACTTTGGGGCTACAATGGAACTCAACCGAGGACGAATTCATCTTCAAATATGATTCAAACAGCACACAAACAGCAAAACTGACCAAAAGAATGCTTCTATCCGAAATCTCTAAGATTTTCGACCCTTTGGGATGGTTAGCGCCCCTAACCACAAAGATGAAAATTTTATTCCAGCAAGTATGGCAAGATTCTGAGGTCCAGTGGAGCGACGAAGTTTCTATTAAAACCAAAGAAGAATGGATCAAATTGAAGGGAGATTTAAATCTATTAAATCAGTTCCACATTCCTCGGTGGTTACAAAGCAAAGAGCATGACGTCATAGAATTACATGGGTTTTGTGACGCATCAATTCAAGCCTTCGCCTGTGTAGTATACGCACGAATCGTATCCAATAACTCTACATCAGTAGTGCTAGTAGCAGCAAAAACGCGGTTAGTGCCCTCTAGCAAGGCTGTATCGCTACCTAGGTTAGAATTATGTGCGGCCGAACTACTTACGAAACTCATGTCAAAAATCGTCAAAAGCATCAACAGCTTGGCCGTGAAGATATACGGCTGGAGCGATTCTAAGGTTTCCCTTAGCTGGATTCAAGGATCCCCGGAGCGCTGGAAGCCTTTCGTAGCGAACAGGGTGAAGAAAATTGCTAGCATTATGCCACCAAACACTTGGCATTATGTAAACACCAAAGAAAACCCAGCGGATGCAGCTAGTAGAGGCCTGACGACCTCACAATTGCTAGAACACGAATTGTGGTGGCAAGGACCGACCTTCTTATCTTCATCGCACTTCAAACCTACGGGTCAAACGAAGTATACTACTAACGAAGAGATAAAAAGGCAGGTAAACATTGTTCAAAATCCTATCATGGATAGCAGCATAGTCGACGATCTATTACATCGCTACAGCTCGTTTACAAAAACAACACGCATCTTAGCCTGGGTACGGCGGGCATTGACACCTGTCGTTAGTAAACAGAAAACAAAGCATCTCACTTTACACGAGCTTAGATCAGCAAAACTTATAATAATAAAAAACGTACAGCGCGCTGAATTTAAAACAGACATTGAACGCTTATTGCAAAACCAGGAAGTAAAATCTGATAGCAAGCTACTCAACCTTAATCCATACTTAGATCAGGACGGGATCCTTAGAGCAAAGGGAAGACTCAGGCAGGCCAACATAAGCATAGAAATGAAGCATCCAATCATCATTCCATACAACAGTCGACTGACTGAGCTTCTCATCGCGCAAGCCCATGAGCTCACATTTCACGGAGGAGCTCGACTTACTATGTCCTTTCTTAGACAAAAGTATTGGATAATTAAAGGAAATCGAGCCATCAAAACGCAACTTCATAGATGTGTTACTTGTAGGAAACAGGCACCCAGGAAGCTACAGCAGATTATGGGAGATCTACCTGATTTCCGCACCAACCCAGCTCCAGCGTTTTATCACACAGGTGTAGACTACACGGGCTTCATATCTGTGAAGGCAAATAAAGGGCGTGGAATAAAAACAACGAAAGGATACGTGGCTTTGTTCGTCTGCATGGTTACGAAAGCCGTGCACATAGAATTGGTGTCGGACTTGACCAGCACTTCCTTTATCGCAGCATTGAGGAGAATGTCAGCGCGACGAGGAGCCCCGAAACATGTGTACTCGGACAACGGCACTAACTTTGTGGGAGCTAACAAAGTAATGCAGGAGGAGTACGAGCAGCTAAAACAAGTTTTCGGTGACTCATTTTATAGTGAGATAACGGAAATGGATATAGAATGGCACTGGAATTGCCCTTCCTGGCCTAGTGCGGGAGGATTATGGGAACGATCAATACAAAGTCTAAAGCAACACCTCAAACGAGTTGTAGCGGACCAAGCATTGACGTATGAAGAATATAGCACCATTTTAGCGCAAATAGAAGCGGGTCTCAACTCTAGACCACTATGACCGATATCTGAAGACATAGACGATTTAGATTTCTTAACACCCGCGCACTTCCTAACCGGTAGAGCAGGTCTAACCGTTATTGAAACAGCCAGTGACGCTAGGACTAGATGGCACTTAATAAACAAGATTTTCCAAGACCTTTGGAGGAGGTGGAAAACTGAATATCTTAGCCAATTATCTGTTCGTAGCAAGTGGCTAAAGCCAAAAAGCAACATTAAGATCGGAAATATGGTGACCATCCACGATGATAATTTTCCTTCTGGAAAATGGCCAGTGGGGAGAGTTGTCGAGGTACACCAAGGGAAGGACGGGTTTGTAAGGGTTGTGACATTAAAGACGAAGAACGGTTTAATAAAGCGACCTATTATCAAATTGTCCGTCTTACCAATCGAGCAAGAGGACGCAGAAAAGGAAGCTGAAGAGCAGAGTAAAAAAGCCAAACCCAAGATCACAAAGGATGAAACAAAAGCAAGTACGAGAAAGCATCGTAATTTCGTCAACATCGTTTTATCACTATTATTTTTTATCAGCATTTGGAGCAGCAGCGAAGCATCGAACCACATTACCCAATTTAGCGGTAATCAATCCTTATACTACGACCCAATAGGTAAATTAAATCTAATACGGGATCAATGGAAAATTGTGTCCTACTACAACATGCAACCTTATTGGCAAGGTGATAAAGCCGGGGACACCTTCATTAAATATCTAGAGCAGACATGTGAACAAATCAAGGAGCCTAGCCATTGTAACATGATTTTATTACAAGTGCAGCACGATTACAACGAGCTCCAATATCACAATCAGCTGCTGCTAAATCAGCATTTCGGCACTCGGTCAAGAACCCGACGCGGCCTTGTCAACGCGGTCGGCTCCATAGCCAATACATTATTTGGAGTACTCGACCAAAGTTTCGCTGATAAATACCAACGTGATATTGAAATTATAAATAGCAACGAAAAGCACCTATTACAGCTTTGGAAAAACCAAACATCAGTGGTAGAAGCTGAGTATAATATTCTGAAACGAACTGAGAAGACTATTGATACTCAGTATAAGCTCATAAATAGACATCTAAACCTCTTAGATCAAGCGACTAAGCAGATACAATTGCAAGGTAAAAGTACATCAATGTTACAAGAATTCACTCTCGCAGCCATGGCTACGACAAACATGATACACAACTTAAAGCGTGTCCAAGATACATTAATCGACACCTTAGCGGATATTTATCATAGTAAAATTAACATGCATCTACTTACTCCAGAGCAGCTCAGCAACGAACTTCAAATCATTTCCGGTCAAATATCAAAAGAACTTACTTTACCTATCAACAACATCCAGGCCGATTTATATGAAATCTACAAACACCTGAAGATCAAGGCGAGAATGAGTAAAGAGTACTTCATGTTTGAGATCTCCGTGCCACTCATTAGCAGAGACAGTTTCCAACTGTACCGCTTAATACCTGTTCCTCTCCAGGTGGGAAAGGACATGATCAGCATTATTCCCCTCACAGATTACATAGCAACTAATCTGATGAGGGACTCCTATATCGAAGTCAAGAACGACGATCTTCAAACCTGCACCTATCAGGAGGAAAGTTATATCTGTCAGCTACGAGGTCCAGTCAAGCGACTGGGTCTAGAAGAAAAGTTCTGTCAAACCGAACAAATAGGTATCTGCCAGTCTAAGAAAGAAACCTGCAAGAATATGTGGTTACAATTACACGACCTATCGTCTTATTTGTATTTCGCATGCGATACCTATTCATTTACAATCATATGTGACAATGAAACCCGAACGCGCCGTGTCAGCAAGGCCGGGCTCATTCAACTCGATAAAGAATGCATAGCTAAGGGCCGTGACATAACACTTTATTCATATCAGCAGGAAAACAAGCTGACTTTGAAACCTGACCTATTATTAGCGAACATAGCTCCAATACAGCACTATCATTTGGTCAATATTACGCTACCGCTTCTCGAAACAACAACAGAAGATGCACAGATCAACAACACACTAACAAGTCTCGGCAATCAGATAGCCGCTATGAAGAAAGCAGCTTTAGAAGAAGGAACATTAACTACGCATGATATACATCACTATGCCATATCATACGTATTGCTAGCAGCAGTCGTCGCCGTCGTAGCGTTCCTGGTGTTCCTGTGGTGGCGAGGCAAGCAAGCCTCACCCGCGCCCGCGCGTGACCCGCAGGCTCCAAGCGAACCTGCCGCGCCGCGGGCGGCGCCTACCAGCAGTGTGAGTGTTAGTGCTAGTGCGCGTAAATCACCCGTGCCCGAGCAAGGGCCCAGTGTTTGTGGGACCAAACGGTGGTCCAGTTTACGGTACAAAAGAGACAAATCAACGTCACCTATCAGTAAAAGACAATCGGTCTTTACGGTAGATCTAGATAGAGATTAGCTATCACTTAGGATAAGAACATTCAGCATTATATTAACCTTCATTTAGCATAAACAAATACTGGTTCACCTATGTGTTACTAACCCTCTTAATTGTGTAATCATCTCATCTCATCTTTCCCATTTCCTCCACTCGGGAGCATGTTCGATACTCATCGAACACATCATCATCAGCAGTTTTGACTCAAGTAGGTCGCGCGGCCGCACCAGCGGAAAGCGTGAGCTACGCGAGCCAGTGCGCGATCGACCGGCATACTTGTAGCACTCATTACCATCATTAGCATTAATTAGCGTGAAGTTTCGGAATAAACGTACTCTGAATCTTAGCTCAGACTTATCATTTAGCACCCGAAATAGCTAGCAGCACGAACCTTACCGTTCATTCTCAAAAACTTTCGATTAGACAGGTATTAGCGATATAGGTCTATAACAATTCATATTTTCTCTATCCTCTTTTTTTAAATATTGGTATGACTATACTCAATTTGAATTTTGATGGAAAGACCCCTTCTTCGATACATTTATTAATTATATGAGAGAGTGCTGGTGCTATTAATTCTGCCACTATCTTAAGCATTTTAGTAGTAATTCCATCATATCCTGTGCTATTGGTGTTTTTAAAAGATTTTATTATTTGGGCGATATTTTTAGGAGTACACGGGCTCATAAAGAGTGAATTTGAATTATTGTATTTAATTATATAAGGCTGATTATTGTTTGTGGAATGGTTATTTGGGATTTGAGTCGTGAAAAAATGGTTGAACTCGTAAGCTATAGCAGTTGGATCTGTGATGGGAACATCTTTTACATTTATTTTGTAATTTTTTTGAATCTCGTGAAAATTAGTTTTATAATTATTAATAACCTTCCATGTAGCTTTAGCTTTATTAACTGACGTTTTAATATAGTAAACGTTTTGAGATTTTTGAGTTAATTTAATTATTGCTTTTAATCTTCTATTGTATACTTTGTATGAGTATTCATTTTGTAGATTTGGTGATTTTCTGTATTTCCATAGTAATTATCGTTTACGATTAACACAGACTCTTATACCTTTTGATATCCATTTAGGTCGCTTGTGTATAGGGATTTTTAACTTTAATTAAAGGAAAACAGAGGTCAAAGAATAATTTAAATAAATCATGAAATTTGCTGAACGCATCATCCGCTGTTTCAGCGTTGTAAACATCCCAAAAGGTGAGATTTTCGATACATTTAACGAACTTGTCCGTATTAGACGAGCTATAGTCTCGTTTATATTTGTAAAAAAAACTTTTCTGCAAAAAAATACTACCGACTTCCAAATGAAAAACTACAAAGTGAAAAATAACTTTATTTTTGGAAGTCGGTGTCTTTCATAGATACCAATTATTTGTGATATGGACACCGACTTCCAAAAATAAAGTTATTTTTCACTTTGTAGTTTTTCATTTATAAGTCGGTAGTATTTTTTTGCAGAAAAGTTTTTTTATTTTTCCCTTTTTAGTTTTACCTACCTAATAGGCAAGTTGTTTAGTAAGTACCTATTACGCCAGAACAGATTATCCGAAAAATATGAAACTTGAACATAACCGGTGAAATTAGAGTTCTGCGTACCCCATTCAGTATACTCGCGTGATGTTATGTTATGAAATGGTATAAACAATAAACAGACATGCGATTGAAGCAATCCCGAATGATTTGCCGTTATTTATTGAAGAGTTCTGTTGTATATCTCCGAAGTTCTTCATCAGATCTTTAACAAATTAAAATGGGACCAATTTCGGAACATGTTCTTTCAAACAAAAAAATAATTTTCAAAATCGGTCCACAATTGGCGGAGATATCGGTGAACATACATAAAAAAAAAAAAAAAAAAAAAAAAAAACATACAAGAAGTCGAACATAGAACCTCCTCCTTTTTGGTCAGTCGGTTAAAAATGTGTGATGTTACAACTTTGTTTCACTGGGTATTGCAACAGTTGAGCAGTGTGATCTGACAGTGCTAGTTCTAATATTTCGTACCTGGAGCCTTTTATATTACAAATGAAGTTGTCAATACATGTTTTACTACTCAAACGTGTGGGTTCGTCAATCATTAGTTTAAGATTATAGCTAGCCAGTAGTTGCTCAAATTCTGTTACCATTTTTTCCCTTTTTAGCCTATTTATATTAAAATCACCGCATACGATTATCTTCTTATTTTTTAAAACAAATTTTGTTAAGTATTTCGTTAAGTTTTGAAAAAAATATGTTAACCTTTTCTTGTTTATTGGTAGGAGGTCTGTATATGTTGACAATAATTACATTATGTTCTACAAGTTCAATGGCACTGCATTCCACAATATTTCTCATAGTATGTTCCTTAATATCATAAATTCTTGCCTTTTGGTTATTGTGCACTAATATAGTAGATACATAACTATAGTTGATCATATGAAAATATACTTTCTAGATCGCATTGCAATCTAGAAAGTATTTCTTCAGCACTCTTGAGCAGTTCTTTGAATTTATTATTACATATTTCCAGAGGTAAGTCATTCACTTAACATGGTAGCATGCATTCCCACGTCCGTGCTCCATACACATTATTAAATTTAGCTACGATAAATGTGGGTAAGTATGTCAAACTACGCAGCGACTTCAGCCTTTCGTATTTACGAATATTACTTATATTATGGTAATTCTCGCTTAAAACACGTAAGCGTACCTTGTCAAAGACATTTACAATTTGACAGTGCTTAAACAAACCCGTGTCATTGTCTTGGAATTCATGTTTTATTCTTTTGGGAACAATCGTTTTTAACATGCATAACTGTAACTTGTAAATGTCTTCGACGTAAGTCTTGTATGTACGCCCGTAGCTACTTAGGCCGTAATCAATTGCAGAATCGGCCAGTGCCAAATACAATGCTCTAAGTGTTCTGTATGGTAGTTTAAGCTTAAGTATTGATAACTTTGCCAATATAGACCTAAGCTTATTACATACATGATCAATGTGCGACCGCCAGTGGAAATTATTAACTATTATCACACCAAGATACATATGATGAGTCACTAACTCTAATTTCTGGCAAGTTCAAGCTGTGACCGGTCGGTGAAGACACAGATGCTCGTGGGCAACGACAATAGGCACACAAGACGCCGTCAGGTAAAGTGAGTGTATATGCAGTAGTTTGTTTTTGTTTACATTAATTACAAGACCAACGTCGTGGGCCCACTTACATAAGAGGTCGAAATTACCCTGCATAACTCTCTGTGCCTCACTTATGTCCTTGTGTGCAGCAACCTAACATGTATCGCCAGCAAACTGGTACACGGAGCCCTCCGTGAAAATGTTACACATGTCGTTCACGTACAGTAAGTACTCGGTCGGCCCGAGAATCGAACCTTGTGCTGTGCCTTTATCGGTTGGAATCATGCTACTTAATGAACCTGAGACATTCACCGACGTGAAGCGATTTTTGTGGTAGTTTATAAACCATTGCAAGAATGGACCCCGTATACCATTTTGCTGTAATTTATTAAATAATGTCTCATATTCCAAATAATCAAAAGCTTTGCTAAAATCATTGAGGACGACAAGTACGTGTTCACGATTGTCCAGGCATTTGTTGACCTCATTAGTAAACTTAGATAATAATTGTGAGGTATTGTTGTTATTTTGAAAGTATTGTTTCTCATTAATAACATTATTTGATATCAAGAATTTGTTAATTTCTAATCCGAAATACCTCTCAATTATCTTATCAATACATGATAAAATAGTTATAGGCCTGAAGTTGTTGACATCTGTGTACGAAAAACTACTAGGTACTGAAGGGGTGAGAGGTGACCATGGCTCTCCAACACGCCATCTCGGATGCCAAGTCAAGGTCCTGGAGGGAGCTTTTGGACGGACTGGACAGGGATCCATGGGGGCGACCTTATAAGTTGGTCATGGCCAAACTACGTCCATGGGTGCCCCCCATGAAACACGCTCTTTTCAGTAGCTAGTGAAAGTCCCTCACCATTCTTGACCCCTTCGAACTGGAGTGACGAGTTGGGGGTGACTGAAGGTGAGCTGGACCGTGCCGTTAGACGCATGGGGGCCCGTAACACTGCGCCAGGTCCGGATGGCGTCCCTGGCCGAGCGTGGGTTCTGGCTATGGCTCCTCTGGGGGACCGCCTGAGACAGCTGTTTAACAGTTGCCTCCGGGCGGGCGTGTTCCCCACCGACTGGAAGGAGGCTGTATTGGTCTTGTTGAGGAAAGCAGGCGTAGACTCGGAGTCTCCCTCTGCATACCGTCCCATTTGCTTGCTAGACGAGGTTTCCAAGCTATTCGATAGACCTGGCTGATTGCCAGTATGGTTTCCGGCAGCAGCGTTCTACAGTGGACGCAATCCTACGCGTCCGGAAAGTTTGGACATCGTCAATGCTTTTAACTCCCTGCCCTGGGATGCAATAAGGGCGGCACTAGTACATCACGGTGTGCCCCCTTACCTGCAGTGCATCGTCGGGGCTTACCTACGCGACCGGCACATTCGCTATGTGGGCCGGGATGGTAGCGTACATCGGAGGGAGATTACGTGTGGGGTTCCACAGGGGTCGGTTTTAGGTCCTCCCTTGTGGGATCTCGCATACGACGTGGTCCTGCGTGTTGAACTCCCCGTCGGCGTTAATGTCGTTTGCTATGTGGACGACACCCTGGTGTTGGCCGGCGGGGACACTTTCGACGAGACCATCCAGCTTGCCGAGCTCGGGGTGGCAAAAGTCGTGGCGTCGATCCGCGAGCTGGGTTTGGAGATAGCGCCTCATAAAACGGAGGCGCTATGGTTCCATAAACTGCCGAGGAGCAGAGAGCCACCCAGCTCGTCAGTGACAGTCGGAGATGCGCAAGTCCAGGTGGGTCGATACATTAAGTATCTTGGCCTAACCCTGGACGATCGGTGGGGCTTCGAAGAGTACATCGAGCGCCTGGTCCCCCGCGTTGAAAAGGCAGTGGGTGCTTTGCATAGACTGCTGCCCAACCTCGGGGGACCTCGGGAAGAAGTTCACCGCCTCTACGCGGGGGTCGTGCGATCGATGGTCCTTTATGGGGCGCCTGTCTGGTCAAGCAGACTATCAAGCGTCCGACGCTGCATGACTAAAATTAATAGCCTGCAGCGGAAAATGGCCATTCGTATCGCACGAGGATACCGAACGGTGTCTTTTGAGGCGGCAACTCTCCTGGCACGTTTTCCTCCGCTGGACATTCTGGCGGACATGGACGCGAGGGCCAGAATTGTGATAGCGTGCCAAGAATCGCTGTAGTAAGGCTGACGCGGCAGGAACGGCGACACGCGCTCGAGCGGTGGCGCGAACGGCTACAGCAGCCGAAATACTCGCGCAAGCGCATTGTCGAAGCCGTCCTGCCGCACTTCGAAGCCTGGCTGAAGAGAGAGGAGCGCATCTCCTACAGGCTCACTCAGGTACTCACCGGGCACGGTTGCTAAGGTAAGTACCTGAATAGGATTGGTCGAGAGGCCACGGCAAATTGCCATCATTGTGGAGGTGACCTTGATTCTGTGCAGCACATGCTCGAGGAATGCTCAGCGTGGGCCTTTGAGCGGCAGGTCTTGGTCGCCAGGATCGGGCGAGACCTGTCTCTGCCAGCAGCTGTAAGGGCCATGCTGGCAGAGACAGAAAATTGGAGAGAAATGGCCTCCTTCTGTAAGACTGTGATGGCCCAGAAGGAGGCCACCGAGCGGGATCGTGAGAGGGCCGATCCCGCTGTAAGAAGAAGACGTCGGGGAGGCAACCGCCTAGATCCCTAAAACGCCGAAACCCCGCCTGCGTCGCAAGCAGGTGGGACTTCGGGGTCGCGGGTGGTCAGTTTGGGGACTCTGTCCACCCACCGAGTGACTTCAGGAAGGACGGCAGCACGGTGATCACGTGCTGCCGTGCACAGCGTGGCTCAGGGGAGGCGATTCTTTCAGCCTCTCCAGTGATGTGCCCTAACAGGCGTTGCACAGAGGGGGTTCCGAAGTGGTCTTTTAAGAGGTGACGGGCCCCTTCCAGGTGCTGATTTGCCATGTTACTGCCAAGACAGAGATAATGGAGCCTCTAAAAAGTGATTCAAGGGCTTGTCTGTGAAAATGGTAATTTAAAAAGAAACAAAAATGATGTAATAAATAATAAAGTTGATTTAATTACTATTCTGATACTGTGTTTCAGTTTATTTTTATGTACCTTAAAATGATTCATGTGAGGGTGCCGAAATGGGAATTTTTCGAAGCCAAGATAAATAAATTCATGGGTGCCGAGATGGGAATAAACCGGCGTAGGTTGGGTAAATAGGGTAGGTAAGGCTTAGGTTGGTTAAGTAGGCTAGGTAGGTAGAGTAGGTAAGGCGTAGGTTTGGTAAGTAGGATAGGTAGGTAAGGCGTAGGTAGGGTAGGTAAGGCGTAGGTAGGGTAGGTAAGGCGTAGGTTGGGGAAAATGGGTTGGTAGGTAGGTATGGTAGGTAAGGCTTAGGTTGGGTAGGTAGGGTAGGTAAGGCGTAGGTAGGTAGGTAAGTAGGTAGGTAGGCAGTTGATGGGAGCGAAGCCGCGGGCCCAGCTACAATAGTACAAAAAAAAAAAAATCTTGTCTTCCAAGTTTGTAGCTTGCCTTAGTACCTAAATATGAAGTACAAATAATTCATAAAGGTACCTAACTATGCATACCTATACTGTTTCAATATCGACTAGAGGATAACTCAAAAAAAAAGTCTCATAAAATATGATAATTTTCTGATAACTTTTGCGATTGACCTGATAAAATTTTTGTGTTTATACAGTTAACAGGTGTTTTGGAAACAGTGAAATAAACAAAAGGAATATATACATATATATATATATGTCGCCGCGTAGGCGTGAATTTGCTGATTTATTATCCTAACTAATCGTTTTAAGTGTCTATGTCTATTTAAGTTGGGTTTTGAGTTCAGCGCCATCTATTGGCTCACTGTGGAATCAGTATTGATTCATAATTCATATGCTAATTTCAATGTTTAATTAATACGAGATGTTTAAATTAAACAGGAACACTTATTGTAGGACTTTTGGATTTGTTCTCATTTTAACTATTGCACATTTGACGAAGTAAATGTGTTTCATTATGTTATTCTTATTAAGTTGTCAAACAATGGCGGATGTTATAATTTCTATGACCAATAACCAGATTTAATAATTTAATACGAGAACTAAACAAATTTGAGTAAATGATTAAATACTAAGAAGTCATAAGACTATTTTACACAGCTATGTAATAATGAGAAACTTTCTAATTAGTAAGATTGTTAGATCACCGGAAACTTGAATAGTTTTGTTATTAGATGACTATTTCAATAATAAACTACAAACCACTTTGTATTTGTGAGTATTGAGGTTGTTTAATGTTAAAATAATTAACTGATCAGCATTTTAGTATTGTTTGCTAACTTTACTCAACTATCCAAGTAATTAGTGTCTAAACAAAAACAATATGGAAGTTCCGCCCACTTAGAACGCGCGTCGCGCGGACTATGTGTGAAAAATAAGAACTGATTAATAAATGTAATCGAATAGATGTTTGAAAACCTAATTAATTGTCATAAAGTGATTGTGTAATCTATAAAAACATTTAAAAAGAGTGTCCTGGAGTTTCTTGCTAGATCTCCTCCAGCGATCGACAAGGGCTTTGCGATCTAGCAAGCCACGCGATGTGGTTTTAGCTTCAAGTTCATTTGAAAACTCAAAGTGCCTGTAACTAAATCAAATAAACACTCTTGAGTTTCAATCCAGTGTTGTGTGTTATTGAAGTAACCCGCTCCAGTCAAGAATAAAGGAATTGCCTCTAGACATTGGGATTAAAGATGGCGATTCTACGATTCATAGGTACTTCGACGTTACATCAGAATTGGGCTCAGCTCCCACTATCGCCTTCTGCCCATGCTATGAAAGCCATCCGAAGAATTTTGTACAACATCGCCAGCGCCGAGGGTATGGCAAAAGATTTTCCTATGATAATTTCCAAGAGTAAGCGATGCCCAGACATAGGCGAAAATAACTGGAATATTTTTACGTGAACGATCTGAACTCTATTGAAACGACA
The DNA here is from genome assembly GCA_949775005.1 of Orthosia gothica. Lineage (NCBI taxonomy): Eukaryota > Metazoa > Arthropoda > Insecta > Lepidoptera > Noctuidae > Orthosia > Orthosia gothica. The sequence goes on from OX459063.1 coordinate 2,467,674, forward strand.
GAAGAAGCTACTGACTAGTGGCATGGATGCTGTCCTACACCATTGTGGCCAAAACTTTATACAGCACAGAATGACCGAAGCAGCTAAGCGAACAACTTGATCTGTCCATTGATAGATTCCATCATGGTTGAGGGGAGTATTCTGTTTTTTTTTATTTATGTAACTTAACATTCTTAATTATTTTCATCATACAAGGCAAGGTCAGTGACCTTTTGTGTGACAATTTTAATCAATCTGCCTAGTCTTTTCCCAACCAAGTCCGGGACAGCTTCCATTCTAACTGGATTCAGCTGAGTACCAGTGCTTTACATGGAGCAACCAAAACCCAGTAACTGGGTAACACAATACCCCTTACTGACTGAGTGGTCCCTGCTGTTGTTTGTGTGGCAATTTGTGGAATTAAAATGAATGAAACGGCTTAAATTACTCCATAAAATAAGACAGCTGACTAGGAACTCAATGTTATTGTTTAAATATGGTTCTTTTGTCTTAAGAATTGCAATGGCTCAGTTATTTGAGAAATTTTATTTTATTTGAGGAGTATGTAAGGATCGTAGCAAGTGGCAATCTGTGGTTGCTGCCTATCCCCATGGGGACAAGGTGTGAGTGTATGAATGTTAAACAATTCAAAGTACCTACGTTGAGTTTTGTACCGGACAAAAAGTAACAACTTATTTTTATAGCATTCATTACATTTAGGTAGCTAAAACAAAAGTTTAGTAGGTAAATAAGTTAAGTAAGTTACAGAATGTATGTGCAACAGAAGTAGTAAACATTTGGCAGAAAGTGCCATGACATATTCATGTTGACACACTAATTGGCATTTTTGCAATTTATTGTTTTTACCCGACTACCAAACGGGGTTTATTATTGAATAATGTGGAACCCGTTGCATGTCATACTTTTTTTAAAGTAAAGTAAGATAAGAAAATGTATTAACACATTCCTTAAACATGAAAAGCACAACAAATAAAAATAAAATTATAGTGTGCTCAAGAAAATACTTACAACGATTTGCATTTAAGTAGCTGGGGTGAGAATAATTGTTTGGTTACAAGACTAAACAATATTTAAAATATTATCTAGAGGTTTTTGTAGAGTGAGTATGCATCTAATATAAATGTATTTGTATGAATGGGTGAAAGGGTTGTGATACACCTGGGTGAGTCATTACAAACTTTATAATCAGGGTAAGTATCAGCAGAGCTTCAGTTCATGCATAATCATAATATAATAATAAATAGTCATAAGCTGATAGCCACCTGGTAACTTTTAATTTACAAGTAGGTACGCTTAGTATGTGTGAGTAACCTATTATGTATGGACCTTGTGATTTTTGGTAAATTAATGGTCCTGTGTATGTAAGACATATTTGAGTGAATCTAATGTGATTACTGTGTTCCATCTTATCTGTCTACATGATCTGGTAGATTTGTTTTGGCTATGGGGTTCTTGACAGTGATAGCGCTATAAGTTAAATCTAATTAAAAAATTGTCTGACCCTACATTCTTGGTTCAGACTGTCAGTTGGATACTGATGGGGCCTTTTATAAGCTCTAAGATTTATGCTTGTTCAAGTTAAGTTTGTTATAATAAAGTTTATTTAATCATTCAATATTTGAGAACCTTCCTAATGAATTAAATCTCACAATGGGTTTAGTTGAATTTTACTTGTTATGGTACATGGGTGTAAATAGATTAGTAATTTCTGACAGATTTCAAAGCTTGTTATTGGATGCACTTGCACAGAATAAAAACAATCAAAAGACAGGTTTGTTTTTTGATAATTTGTCACTTTTAGCATTCAATAACTTTCTTTTCTTTTTGCAACTTTTTACCTAGCTTGTATTCAAACTTGTTCACACATAAATGTTTTGTAATGAAATAGGTTTGTAATAGGTGTGTAAATAGGTTGTTGCGTGTGTGGTATGCAAACATGCATCATTAAAAGTAGTTTTCAACATGTTTTAACATTAATCTTTAGCTAGTGCAAACACCGTCATAAGTAATGCAGCAATCTTCATAGTTATTCATTTCAGTGTCATCAGATTCTAGTTAACTTTGAATTACTCACTTACTATTTCAAAACAATAACATAATTTAATTGTTATCAGTACTAACTCCTACTTATTTAAATATTAATAGGATCATCTTTTCTTTTATTATTATTTATCTGTATACCTTCTCACATTCCAGATTCCTGTGTCATATCAAAAATCAAAATGGTTACCTACATAGTCAAGTATTATCAAGGATGTGGAAACAAAACTAAAAATACCTGGTTTGCAAGTGACCGTGTCGCCGGGTCAGGACCTTAGAAGCTACCAACATACATACAAGCCACCAAATAGAGGTCAGCTGAAAAATGACTTCCAGCCCAACATAACTAAAGTAAAAGGTGAGAAGTTTTCAAACTATCTTCTACTCACCTCGCTAACTGATACGGTGTTGTTGTATCAGAAGGCTCAACACAATAGCCATGTCGAATAACTACATGACGCTTGTGCATGATACTACCATGCAACAAAGTACTTTTAAATTATTATTCCTGGGTTCAATTCCTAGGTTGGGCAAAATTTGTTTATGGGGTTTTTCCAATAGGGATTCCTCTGTAGCAGCCCAGAGTTTTGAAATTGGTGAACCCCCATGCTTCAAAAAGCATGTTGAGCCATTGGCCTTGTGCACCATAGTACCTCCTTATGCAGATGGCTCAACAGTGTGGTATTTATTCAAGATCTACTTACGTTTCATAACACTCCACAATCCATCTTCACATCTTTTGATATTGCATCAATTTGTGTAACTCATTTTTATATATATTCTTTGATATTCTTATTACCTGTAAAGCATATTTTTAGTTATTTCTGATTGTTTCTTTATTTCTTTAACTTAATTTGTATTGCTTATTTGCAAAATAATGGAATTTTTTATACTCTGACATTTTCATCTGACATGAACTGTCTGTCTATTTTATTTTCTTAAAGCCATAGACATACCATAGGTACCATGGACTATAATACCTAGACCTTTCCTTAAGCTAGTTGTACATTATTGTAAGGTCAGAGCAGACTGACCCGCCTTTGTAAAGCCGTTTTGATTCGCTCTGTTCTGATTGAGATTTGAATTTGAAATTGAGAAGAGATTGCAGATCGAATGAAAAACGGGCTTCAGCTTTTTTCAGTCTTGGAACTGGTCTGAACGCTGAAAGTCGGTGGAATATTTAAGATTACCAATTTTACGATTGTATCAGCAAACTCTTTATTCTATATAAGCGGCCTGTGAGTTGTGTTTGTATCAAACCTTTGAAGTGCAATAAATAATAATAATTGAGTGTGATACTTATAAATGTGTGCATCTTTACTGGTACATAATCCTCCTCAGTCGTCACGACGTATCAAAGGGCTCGCTGTTTGGCGTATTGAGCCATAGCCGGCCTCCACACCCCTCGGAGCCTACGTACTTACCCGTTTGCCTGTTTATCCATCCTGCTATCCATTCTGCTGTTATTCTACTGCCTACCTGCCTGATTGCCTGCCTGGACCACCTACCCTTGGTGTATGCTGACCTGCCTACCTGCCCGATTGCCTGCATGTCCGTCGTAGCTGCCTGATCACCTACCTACCTCGGGCATTCCACGACTTCTTGCCCGAGCTGCTGCCTGGATAGCTGCCCACGTCGTGCGAAGCTGACCATAGTTCTGCTCTCTATATCCTTTTATTTTCATAATTTAATTTAATTTTAACCTTTTATCTTAATTTTAATAACGTGGCTTACGTATAGCTCCACTGAGCTATACGTAACGCTACAGTTTGGCGCCCAACTTTTAAATAATTAGGCGCAACGTTGTTTTTGCGCCCAATTTTATGAACTCACCCCATCACCCACACTCTTACTTACTACACTTTTTTTTAACGTGGGCTCGACCTTTCATCATCCTTCTCTAAATTCTAAAAAACATACTTACACAAGTATATGCAAAGGCTAACTTTTGGTTTCTCTTACAGGCCCCATTTCATCATCATTTTCTCTCTTTACACTTTTGATAGAACTTAAACCTATTAGGCAACTTCTTTTTCCCTCCTTATGTTTTCTCTTTGTTTTATTTTTAGAGCGGTATTCCTCTAGAGCGGTCTGCACAACTCAGAAAGCCTTATGTGCAAAGAGCGGTCCCGTAACTCTTTAAAAATAAGCCAAATGCGTGGAGTCTTCTTAAAACCTCTTAATTCCCTTGAATCTTATTCTTAAAGAATGAGGTGTTATTTTAGAGCGGTTTGCATAACTCGGAAAGCCTTATATGCAAAGAGCGGTCCCGTAACTCTTTAAAAATAAGCCAAATGCGTGGAGTCTTCTTTATTTTTATTTTTTTTTCCCTCTTGTATCCTTCCCTCTCAACCTAGTTCCCTCTCAACCTACTTCCCTCTCAAACCTAGTTCCCTCTCAACCTAGTTCCCTCTCAAACCTAGTTCCCTCTCAACCTAGTTCCCTCTCAACCTAGTTCCCTCTCAAACCTAGTTCCCTCTCAACCTAGTTCCCTCTCAACCTAGTTCCCTCTCAACCTAGTTCCCTCTCAAACCTAGTTCCCTCTCAACCTAGTTCCCTCTCAACCTACTTCCCTCTTATAGACTTGAGAGTTCCCTTTTATAGACTTAAGAGTTCCCTCTTATAGACTTGAGTCCTCCTCCTCTTATAGACTTGAGTCCTCCTCCTCTTATAGACTTGAGTCCTCCTCCTCTTTGAGTTCCTCTTGTTTAAATAAATAGTTTCTTAAAGGGTTTTCAAACAGGTGCGGGTAACGACACCTATTAAAAATAAATAAGCCTTCGTTATATCTTAATAAATATTTCCTTGTGGAGTATACGTCATTGAATGTGAACTATATCCCCTAACGTGTGATTGAATGAGAGTGTTTGACGAAAGTATGAAAGATGTTGTGTGATAGAGCAAGGATTATATTTAAACCTCAAAATTTTCTTCTAGTTGAAAATTTTTCTGGGGTCATCGGGGAAATGTGGTATTTATTCAAGATCTACTTACGTTTCATAACACTCCACAATCCATCTTCACATCTTTTGATATTGCATCAATTTGTGTAACTCATTTTTATATATATTCTTTGATATTCTTATTACCTGTAAAGCATATTTTTAGTTATTTCTGATTGTTTCTTTATTTCTTTAACTTAATTTGTATTGCTTATTTGCAAAATAATGGAATTTTTTATACTCTGACATTTTCATCTGACATGAACTGTCTGTCTATTTTATTTTCTTAAAGCCATAGACATACCATAGGTACCATGGACTATAATACCTAGACCTTTCCTTAAGCTAGTTGTACATTATTGTAAGGTCAGAGCAGACTGACCCGCCTTTGTAAAGCCGTTTTGATTCGCTCTGTTCTGATTGAGATTTGAATTTGAAATTGAGAAGAGATTGCAGATCGAATGAAAAACGGGCTTCAGCTTTTTTCAGTCTTGGAACTGGTCTGAACGCTGAAAGTCGGTGGAATATTTAAGATTACCAATTTTACGATTGTATCAGCAAACTCTTTATTCTATATAAGCGGCCTGTGAGTTGTGTTTGTATCAAACCTTTGAAGTGCAATAAATAATAATAATTGAGTGTGATACTTATAAATGTGTGCATCTTTACTGGTACATAATCCTCCTCAGTCGTCACGACGTATCAAAGGGCTCGCTGTTTGGCGTATTGAGCCATAGCCGGCCTCCACACCCCTCGGAGCCTACGTACTTACCCGTTTGCCTGTTTATCCATCCTGCTATCCATTCTGCTGTTATTCTACTGCCTACCTGCCTGATTGCCTGCCTGGACCACCTACCCTTGGTGTATGCTGACCTGCCTACCTGCCCGATTGCCTGCATGTCCGTCGTAGCTGCCTGATCACCTACCTACCTCGGGCATTCCACGACTTCTTGCCCGAGCTGCTGCCTGGATAGCTGCCCACGTCGTGCGAAGCTGACCATAGTTCTGCTCTCTATATCCTTTTATTTTCATAATTTAATTTAATTTTAACCTTTTATCTTAATTTTAATAACGTGGCTTACGTATAGCTCCACTGAGCTATACGTAACGCTACAACAGTCAGGAGTACTACTGTTATTATTATGTTTTTGTAACTCGTTTCAGTTTATGCTATTCTATTGTCATATTTAGTCAATTATAAAAATGAATAATAAAACAAGCTCTAATTATTGAGATGTCCAATAACCTATAGCTCTGGAGGCACTTAATAAAATAATAGGTTATATCAACACCAAACTATCAGCATCCATGGAGATGGATTTGAGGTAATAATGAGAACACAATAAACTATCTTATTATGCTGTGGAAGCAACTAAGATTGATAACACAACAAACTATCCTATTGGTATGCTGTGGAATCAAGTAATAATGATAACACAACTATCTTGTTGGTATGCTGTGGAAGCAACTAATAATGATAACACAATAAACTATACTGTTGGTATGCTGTGGAAGCAACTAATAATGATAACACAATAAGCTGTCTGTTAGTAATCCGTGGAGGAAACTAATAGTGATAATACAACACACAATCTATTGGTTTGCTGTGGAAGCAACTAATAAAGATTTAATATCCATTGGTTAGGCGTGGAGGCCGCTAATGAACAATCTCTCATGTTATCCTGCTGGGTCCACGGTGTACAAGACCACCCAGAGCCTGGTTCCTTATATCCTGTCAAATCAAAGACTTCGTGCCTGTCACGGAGCAGTGATCCTAAACTCCTTAACCTTTAATCCTGTCAAATCAAAGACTTTGTGTCTATCACAGAGCGGTGTTCCTGATCCTATCCTTAAATCCTGTCAAATCAAAGACTTTGTGTCTATCACAGAGCATTACCGTCCCGTGAGAATGAAACTAAACAAAAAACAGCTGATCACAATACTCCTACACTACCTACACTATACTTACCAAATACAAGGCTGCTATGTAAGCCTTCTTATAAGTAGGTATGTGCTCATTAATGCATCAAATATTTTCATTTGAGATAAACTTAATAGTTACCTAATTTCATAAGTATTCAGTGATAAATTGATAACTTAAACTGACTATTACCTATTACAAATCAATGAATATTGTAAGATAATACAAACAATAACATTCTGCAAACAAGATTCAAATTGGACTAAATAAGCTAGCAACTGATTATTCCATGTCAAAAATCTGAAATAGAAATTGTATGCCTTCATTGACATGACATGTAGCAGTTAGTTGTTTCCTAACAACATTGGTCTTTACCATATAGCAAGTAGAATACCTAAAGCATATAGCTGTGGGTGTAAAAATACATTCAATATTTCCAAAATAAGGCATACTCAGCTTAGATTTATTACAAGCTGTCAATGATAAATAAAATCAGTTGTTATCAGATTCTAAACTTAATTAATACTGTAGGATGATAAACAACAATAATCTGCCGACAAATATTTCTCCGCTATTACAGATAACAACCAAGAAACACAGAGACTGAGGACACCGGAAGGCCCAGAGCACGAGCCTCCGATCACAATGGCCGTGTCGCCGCGTAGGCGTGAATTTGCTGATTTATTATCCTAACTAATCGTTTTAAGTGTCTATGTCTATTTAAGTTGGGTTTTGAGTTCAGCGCCATCTATTGGCTCACTGTGGAATCAGTATTGATTCATAATTCATATGCTAATTTCAATGTTTAATTAATACGAGATGTTTAAATTAAACAGGAACACTTATTGTAGGACTTTTGGATTTGTTCTCATTTTAACTATTGCACATTTGACGAAGTAAATGTGTTTCATTATGTTATTCTTATTAAGTTGTCAAACAATGGCGGATGTTATAATTTCTATGACCAATAACCAGATTTAATAATTTAATACGAGAACTAAACAAATTTGAGTAAATGATTAAATACTAAGAAGTCATAAGACTATTTTACACAGCTATGTAATAATGAGAAACTTTCTAATTAGTAAGATTGTTAGATCACCGGAAACTTGAATAGTTTTGTTATTAGATGACTATTTCAATAATAAACTACAAACCACTTTGTATTTGTGAGTATTGAGGTTGTTTAATGTTAAAATAATTAACTGATCAGCATTTTAGTATTGTTTGCTAACTTTACTCAACTATCCAAGTAATTAGTGTCTAAACAAAAACAATATGGAAGTTCCGCCCACTTAGAACGCGCGTCGCGCGGACTATGTGTGAAAAATAAGAACTGATTAATAAATGTAATCGAATAGATGTTTGAAAACCTAATTAATTGTCATAAAGTGATTGTGTAATCTATAAAAACATTTAAAAAGAGTGTCCTGGAGTTTCTTGCTAGATCTCCTCCAGCGATCGACAAGGGCTTTGCGATCTAGCAAGCCACGCGATGTGGTTTTAGCTTCAAGTTCATTTGAAAACTCAAAGTGCCTGTAACTAAATCAAATAAACACTCTTGAGTTTCAATCCAGTGTTGTGTGTTATTGAAGTAACCCGCTCCAGTCAAGAATAAAGGAATTGCCTCTAGACATTGGGATTAAAGATGGCGATTCTACGATTCATAGGTACTTCGACGTGACATATATTACGTGGTTAGTATGTAGAAGCAGTTTTACAAATATTCTCGCTATTTTATCTATAATGAACAACTGAATGAAAAGAAGCATCTAAAATATGTAAATATATAATGTACTTAGACTGACTCACTGAACACTTTATCTGATAATTATTTGAAAATTCAATACCTGGCTAAACTGAACAAGAACAATATTTTCCTAACTCTGAAAGCCACAAGAGCGTGAAAAGAAGATATAAATGATTCTGTCCAGCATATTATAGTGCAATATTTCATTTGAAACAGTTTGTTAGCGGTCGCATGGTTGGGCCCGTCTCGTTAAACTAAACTTACTCTGTTCTATTAGGTATGGTGATAGCAATAGGAATGGCAAATAAAAGAACAATGTGGATCTATTCTTTATTCAAGGACAAGTGTAACTACCAGTCTCTAAATATGACAAAACAACTGGTGTTATATAATTAGGTATATCTTTACCATAAATAAAATCTAGATGACCAAAAGTTTTATCAGAAAGTACACAAAGTGATGAGTTTGGCAGTTTAGATTGAAGTGTGTGTATGTCTGTAATATTAGCTACATAGTCGTTAACACTCCCTAGAAACAACCATGACATTGTGACATTCGACAAGTCGTATAGCGGTGGACTTGTCTGTCCATAAGTAATAAAAATTTTGTAAGAACCAAAGTCGTATTCAGAGAAACCGTTGTTCTGCATTTGCCCCCATCTGCCGAAGTTTCTGAGAGATGTTCCAGAAGGAGTATGACCGACTACTACAGGCAAAACCTCCTTGGTAATCTGGAACTCATTGTAACCTAAAACTGCGAATACAAGTACAGAGCAAAACGGATATGCTAGGTCAGTGGTTCCGCACAAAAATTCACCAGCATTTTGCAGTATTCCATTCCGTTTTAATATTTCCTTATTAAGAAATGACTCCGTCAGTGACAAAAATGGGGCAATCAGACTTTGAATCTTTATCACGATAAACCTGGCATGCTCCAACCACGCCGTCGGTGATAAGCCGAAGCCAACCTTAATCTTAGCGTTGTATTCTGGCTTCTTTGAGCAAAGAATTAATAACATACTAACTCCTTGTGAATGCGCGACATATGATAGTTGGGTTTCATTTGTCTCAAGTAAGACATAATCTATGGCTGCTGGAAGATCATAAATAGCCATTTCATCAACAGAAAAGTCCCAGAATGCTGAATCTTCGTCGGGATTCAATGTGGTGTGGTTTCTGCTGTAGAAGTTTCCTCTGGCGTTGGGCACCCAGATGTCGTAACAGTTGTCAGAGTAGACGTAGCAGTGAGCCTTCCCAGGTCCCGGTATGAGGCAGTCGTCACCACTGAGGTAGAGGCCGTGCATGAACATTATGACACCTTTGGAGGCTGTGCAGGATTCCTTGACGGGTATTCGGAAAAGGCCCAAGATGTATCCATCTTCTGTCGTCACGAAATGATGTTCAGCTGTGTAGCCATCGTATGCAGCAAGTTCCACAAATGTCAAATCTTGTCTTGGTGATAGCCCAAATAAAGAAGTGTCATTAGTCTCGCTGAAAACGATGTGTATTAAGCAAAACTGGATCAGGGCGTAGAGAAACTTCATTTCTGACGTCCCGTTCCTGCAAGAATACAAATCAAAGATTGATCCCATGTTCAATTAAGTTAACTGTGCATCATATTAATTACCAGTACAATAGTCTGTAGATGTCTCTAATATCATTAAACACATAAATTGAACAGCGGCCGTAAAAAATGAATTAATTTTTTTTTTCGTTGAACAATTAGCGACAGAATAATGTTTTATTATGTAATTAACTAGTTACATTATTTTTCATTACACGTTACTTATGCATATGTTAATAAATTGCTTATATTTTGTCTTGATAAATAAAAGGGGCCTATACAAAATATTCTATAAGCGATTACGATTGTCAAAAAATCCAAAATGTAGGTAGTTGTTAGATTTTTCTCCATTGATCAGAACAACTTGTTCCGTGCGGGATTCGAACCCACGACACGCAGCACAGCAGCCGATCGCTCAACCACAGCGCAAACCGTGTCGTCCAAATCCAAAACTATATGTACATATTTTCAACGAATCGGAGAAGTCGATCAAGGACTAGCTTTTATTATAATTAACTAGCTGACCCGGCAAACTTTGTTTTGCCATAAAAACACCAAATATTTATCTACCCTACCTACCCTACCCTATCATATACTACCCTACCCTACCCGACACTACACTACCCTACACTACCCTACCCTACCCTACACTACCCTAGCCTACACTATCTGCCCTACCCTACGCTACACTACCCTACCCTACACTACACTACCCTACCCTACACTACACTACCCTACCCTACGCTACACTACCCTACCCTACCCTACCCTACACTGCCCTACCCTACACTACCCTACCCTACCCTCCCCTACCCTACACTACCCTACCCTAGATTATAAAAAAAAAAAGATTATATACGTAAAAAGATTTATTCTTCGTTCGGCCCACTGATTTTCGGCCCAAATGCCAAAATCCTGGTTCGTCCCAAACAATATGCTTCTTTCGTCCCAAAATATAATTTTAATTATTTTATGCCTGCTTCGTCCTATTTTATATTCCTTCTACGGCCCATATCTTTTTTGTATGTACCAAACTTACTTGTTTGTACAATCAGCTATTAAAAAGGGTTACGTATTTTGAAATATTTAACATCAATAAACTATTTAAAACCACCGCTCCTCTCTGTCTTCTCCGCGATGGAAAATGTACTCGTATTATTATAATAACACTTTTTAGCCGCTCTTAGTGAGCAAGTTATACGTATAGGTACAGCTGACGTCACCGGAATCTGTTTAAAAGAGCGGGTAAAAAAGGTCCACCCCTTTTATATATTGCGTCCTTTGTTTGTTTGGACTCATTTGGCCAATAGCATTACTTTCCGTTATCAGCAAAACAGGCATCACGCTAGCTCCTGTGATGCAAAGTGGTGCATTCAATATTAGTACTCATTTGTCACCAGTTTAAAGTGTGTATAAAGAAAGATTGAGAATTGATCGAGTTTGTCATAGCTAAGGATAAATATTTGGGCGTCATACTGGACTCATCGCTGCACTTCAGTACGCATATAACTTCCGTGTTGTTGGAAAATAAACTAAACATGGTATTATTTGCTGATGACACATCTTTATTTTATTTTATAATTAGACTTAACAGTGAGGTTGACGGCGTAAATAACTCCCTACGGCAGGTTCAAGATTGGTTCACTGCCAATCAATTAGTTTTGAATGGTGTTGGATGTCTGTGTCTTTTCTGGCTACTTAAAAAAAACTCAAAACTGGTGATAGATAACAAACTTCTAATATACAAGATCATACTGAAGCCAATCTGGACATATGGCATCCAACTTTGGAGATCAGCCAGCGCCTCCAAGATAATGAAATTGCAACGGGCACAAAATGATATACTAAAACAAATATCCAACGCCACCATGGTTTATCAAAACAACAGAAATTCATGAAATCCTCAATATTCCTATGGTCAATGAGGAGATAAATGCACATGGCGTCCAGTACAAATCCCGACTGCTAAATTATCCGAACATGCTCGCAGAACAACTTACAATCCCAGAAAGCATCCGCCGATTAAAAAAGCGGTGGGATATTTTCGGCCAGAACAGTGAGTCAGAAGAGTGACTTTGTAAAGATGGGGCAGACCCCACTGAGAGTAGAGCCTAACACGCCATCCGAACCATTTCATCTGCTCATAGTAAAAGACTGATCGCAAGATAAAACAAACAAACAAAAAAAATACTTTTTAGTAAAAACGGTGACAGACATAATTACGTTAGTAGAAATAGGAAACAATTAATTCAACCAGGTTTCAGACTGGCTAAAGTAGCCTCTTCTTTCATGGGGTACTGTATACAATGCTACAATAAAACTCATCCCCCCATTCTATAACTGAATGAGACGAAATTTAAAACTTGTATAAAACGCACACTATGCAGGCAGGCATATTATAAGTTGGGCGCTTACATCGCAGATAAAAATGCTTGGCTCAATCATAGCCCTGCTCCACAACCACTAGGGCGCAAAAACAAGTGATAAGTAGAACATTATTGTTTTGAAGTATTGTTGGACCTGCTGAAGACTGTATGTATATATTTTTATTGTATAAACTCAATTTCGTTTAGTAATAACTGCACAGCATATGTGTGAGTACTATGTACCAACTGTAAATCTAAGATTTACTGTACTTATGTGTCGTTCGTTGACTTGTGTTAAGAATTGTAAAAATTCAAATTGAAATTGAATTGTGAATTCTATTCCTGGCAGTTGAGATTGTGTCATGCTCTCTCAACTGTCTCTCTGATGGTGGCACATGTGTTGGATTATTCAATTCCTTTCATGATGGTTGAGCTGGTGCTGGTGCCAATTCATGCGTCATGTTCGTAAACGGGCGCCATCAGTTGGGATTGGCTTACTCGCCAATTCAACTTAGCTGCCTCGGCTAGTTTTTAATGGGGAATTTTTAACTGCACCTCTATTTAGAAATTTAAGCAAACAAAATATCTCCACTAATAACCTATTGCAAAACAATATTACTCACCGTAAAACAAAAATACTGATTTGCACACAAATTATTCAATTAAATATAAAATAAATGTGAATTAGTCCAAGAGCGAGCGAAGCGAGCTCGGGAGCTTAGGGCACCCCGACACGGATAGGTTAGGTTCGAAGGAGATGACTCTCATCTCCTTCATGTTAGGTTACTTTAGACCCTGCAGACAGAAATAGGAGCCCTGCGCAGCGGGGCTCCGTCGACTTTGTTTCGTTTCCCCCCCTCCCTTAAAACTTAAATATTTTGTTGCACTCGAAGAATTATTAGATTTACTTTTAGTTTTACAGTTAAAGTATTAAATACCACCCGTTTTTAATTACCTATTTTTTGTATTTTTTTATTGTTTGTTTCACTCGTGATGCTTTTACGTGCACGACTTTTTACATCGTTCTCACACATGTATTTTTTCAACAAGAATGATGTAACCAAATAATAAACTGATGGAAAAGAGAGTCCGTGGAGTTTCTTGCACATTCTTCTCCATAGAGACCTACTGACGCTTGCTAATGTGCAACTAGATTCATATTTTTCTTTGACTATTCTAAAGTACGATGTATTATAAGTCGAAAAAAATTATGTATTTTTTTAATTTTACGCTTCAGTGTGCATGTGTGTGTGTTATTTTTATTGACTGTACCTTTAAAGTACTTGTAATATGGGACGAAACAGTACTTCAATGATGATGTGGGACGAACTAAGAATTTTTTGGAATGTGGGACAAAACTTTGGGCCGAACGAAGAATAAATCCGTAAAAACCATCCTCCATCTTTGAACTTCATCGAACATTTTAAAAAAAGAATTGGTCCAGGCGTTGTTGAGTTATGCCCATACCAACACATTTTGCGATCCATTTTTATATATTATAGATAAAGCTGGACCTGTTGGCGGCTAGACAAAATACTCCAGGAAAAATGGAACAGAATTAGAATGATATTTTCTGTCAGTTTAACTGGAACTGTCTGGTTTAAGAAATAGGTAGGGTACCTATATGTTATTTAATGATGGTAAGGAATATATGCTAAATAATCATATACATTGATACACAGCAAAAAGGTTAATAGGCCTAGCTAAATTGCGTATCGATGGTGTTAAATAAAGTTTTACATCTAAAATATAGGCAACCATGGATTCAATCCAATTTTTGATAAGGCTTATACGGTACGGTACGGCCTTATACGGTTGGATTGGGAATATGCCATATATGCTATTATATATGCTTTCATTTGATATGTTATTCGATAAAATAACTGATGAGCGTATATACTGACACACCTGTTTATACTTGGCATTGGCAACTCCGTAGTTAGCCAGATAACCAATCGAGGAAGTTGATCGAAAACAAAAAAATATAATTTCCTAACATCATCGGAACGCGATTTAGCTTGGCCAACTTATTTGTGATGTATCAAGGTTCATTATTATTATCTTAACAACTATACGAGTTATTTAAATAGATTTTTAGAGACTAGATGACTGATACAAGTAAAATAAAAAAGGCACTTACGTTTTTTGTTACTTGAGTATGATAAGGACCGGTTGACTCGTCAGATGATGAACTTGAGCTAAGTTTTTGCAAGATATAGAACGTCTTATATACTGGTTGTAGCTACCGGAAATTTTGTTTATTTTAATCACTATTCAGGTGTTTTACATAATTAAGAAAGGGCGTCTACACACGAGTCTTTTACTATACCTACTAGCTGTTATTTTCATATCCATAATTCTATTATCATTTATCACTCATACTGCAAGAAATCCACTGCTAAATATACTTTTATTTACTTACTGGTATGTCGGATGGCCGATGGGGCAGAAAAGTTCTGGAGTGGCGACCGCGAACCGGAAGACGATGCGTTGGAAGGCCTCCCACCAGGTGGACCGATGACCTGGTGAAGGTTGCGGGGATTCGCTGGATGCGGGACGCACGGGACCGGTCAATGTGGCGACGCTTGGGGGAGGCCTATGTCCAGCAGTGGACGTCTGTCGGCTGATATGATGATGATGATGATGTCGGTCTTGCATTGTGTTCTCCATAGTCTTGTATGGAGCAGAGACGTGGACTCTAAAAGCCACAGACCGCAAACGCATCGAGGCTTTTGAAATGTGGTTTTACAGAAAGATGCTGCGTATCTTGTGGACGGCAAACAGGACTATCATCTCGATATTGCAGGACCCCAAAATTGAAAAAAAGGCAACGATTTTAGAATGTGTGTCTCCGCAAGGTATTTGACTTCTTTGGCCATATTGCCCGTAAAGCTGGTGAAAACTTACTAAAAGTAATTGCCACTGGCAAATTCGAGGGTAAACGGCCTAGAGGCAGAAGTCCTACACGCTGGCCGGACCAAAATCCAACCTCGTTGAACATCAAAGCCTCAGAAGCCGTGCATGTTGCTGAGAATAGGAGCAGCGGGAGAAACACGATCAAAGACCAAGTTTTGAAATCATGATGTGGTCACTACCCCCGTCATTGGGAAATCGACACAAGGAGGGAGGATGTAGATATTCCCAGGCGTTGCCACATCGCCGTTTCCTGTCTCCTCCACGGCTTTCACGGGATGATCTTCCAATGCTGCGTCTTTCGGTACGCGGTCGCAAGTCCAGAACCTTTTAGCCCTAGTGAAATGAGGTAATAAGACAACGTTGTGGTTTAAAAGAAGATGTAGTGACTAAAATTGAAAAGGGTATGTTAAGATGGTTTGGCCATGTTGAGAGGATGAATGAAAGTCGACTAACGAAAGGTATTTACAAGGCAGACGTGAATGGAAACGCCGGGAGGGGACGCCCTAGAAAGACACAACATGAAAAAAAAAAAAAAAAAAAAAAAAGAAAGGCCAAGTGCGCAGTACCCATAACCGGCGTGTGTGTATGACTAGATGTATAAATGTGTGTGAAGCAAAAGAAGTATGTAAGGATCGTAGCAGGTGGCGTTCTGTAGTTTCTGCCTACCCCCATGGGAAAAAGGCGTGAGTTTATGTATGTATGTATGAAAGCCTTAAATTTAGTAACTCCTTACTTCTTCCAATCTTCCATCATACACAGTAGAAAATATTTTATTTTGAAAGAATTGATGCTGGAGTACCTACGTAGTTCCTAAAGAAGCTCCTTAACAGATTCACAGTCCCATGATGCAAATATGAAATTAGTGATTGTTTTAGCTATGTGGACATCTGTGAACCTGTTAAGTTTGTAGCTAGCCTAAGTAACAATAAATAATGATTAATTAATATTTCATATGAACCGGCTGTTCCAATATCAACTTAGTTTAATTTGAACAAATGGCACTTCAGATTTGCCTGTATTTTTTTGTCAAAATTAACCAAAAAGTCATTGCATTGTATTTAAGGCTGATGTTAATGAGATGAATCATCCTGTCGACGAACAGTCCGATGGCGAATCGGACTTATTAGGAGAACGGTTGCTAAATCGATGTTAATAGGTACATACAATTTCAAAATATACGATTTATTCATATTATTTATTGAAATGTAAATAGAACGATCGAAGCCAATTACACTATGTATTACATACACACTGTCCATACCAGGTTGCCTGGAAGAGATCGCGCTATGCGATAAGGCCGCCCATTGTATTTGTATTAGTTTTAAGTTTCTTGTTATAATTGTATTTTAAGGTGTACAATAAAGCATATTAAAAATTTTGGCTTTACCTCCTTCTGCGGATGCGGCTTCCCTGGTAACTCATAAACGGCACAAATATGTGGTTGTCTCTAACTATTCTCAATCTCATTCATTCTTTGTTTTTTTCCTTCTTTTGATTATTCTTTTTACAATGGTTTTCAATCATCTTCATAGCCCTTTGCTAAGAATAGTTACAGCACTGATAACAATATTTGTGCCACATGTTAGATTTAGTCTTTTTTTTACCCGACTGCCGAAGGAGGGTAATGTGTTTATCAGTCTATGTATGTATGTATGTATGTATGTATGTATGTATGTATGTATGTATGTTTGTTCCTATGTGGCGTTCCAGAGACCAATCGCGTTGGCCGATTTTGATGATTCATACGTCAATCGATTCGTCTTAACCCTGTGAGTGTCATAGGCTACGTTAAAATTGGACAATAGAAAAATGGCGGATTTTGGGTGCCATATTGTGGTGGCCCAAATTATTTTTTTCTTCCAAACCCATCGTGTGGGGTATCAAAATAAAGGGTTTTAAGAGGTGATTTCAAAAATATATTACACTTATATGTTTCAATGTATGTAATTCGAAAAAAAACTAACTAAAAAGTTATAAAAAAAAAAACTTAATTCAAAAAATCAAAAAACCCGACTGCTTCAAAAGCGAACTAAAAAGTCGTAAACAAGGAAAAAATCATGCTGTGCAGGCGGAGGATACACCAGATTTTGGTCCGCCAGCCCGCGAATATGTATCCTCCGCCTGCACAGCATGATTTTTTCCTTGTTTACGACTTTTTAGTTCGCTTTTGAAGCAGTCGGGTTTTTTGATTTTTTGAATTAAGTTTTTTTTTATTTTACTTTTGTATAGATTCCTTTACCAATTATTTTGTAAATGTGTGAACATTGTAGGCCTTCTAGATGCTTGTTAACTTTTTAACTCGTTTTATTTTCTTTTGTTTAAATAATATGTAATCTTTTTTTTTTGTTTTCTTACGACTTATTGTCGGGCCTACGTTGTCCCCACATATCTAAGTACTAATGCTGTAACAAGGAAATATTGTAAAACCAAACCATTTTTTTAAAAGAGTAACCATGGAGTTTCTTGTCGGTTCTTCTCCATAGGAAACGACCAACCCGAACCGTGCACCTTTTGTCGACGTTTTATAAGTGCCCATGTAGGCCTATATGAAATAAAAAAATTGATTTTGAATAAATAAATAAATACAACACTTATCTTTACAAACATTAAAACAATAAAAAAGAACACGATTAAATTGAACATAAAAGCAGACATTATCTGCTCAGAACTTTTTCACACGCATTCATCTCACAAAAATTCATACGCTCACACCGTATCGTACAAATTCGTAAATTGTCTGTCAACTCATTATATACCTAAAGGGTCGTTGTAACAAACTTGTGGTGTACAG
Source organism: Orthosia gothica (assembly GCA_949775005.1). Taxonomy (NCBI): domain Eukaryota; kingdom Metazoa; phylum Arthropoda; class Insecta; order Lepidoptera; family Noctuidae; genus Orthosia; species Orthosia gothica. The sequence goes on from OX459063.1 coordinate 2,485,963, forward strand.
ACAACACGTTTATTCCTTTGTCAGGTTCCCTATCAAGTCAAGATACATATTTATTTATTTATTAATATACTTTATTGTACACCACATAAATAATTACAGGTCAAAACATTAAAAAGATAAGTGTACAATGGGCGGTCTTATCGCACAGGGCAATCGCTGACAGACAACCTTTGGATGGACTGAACGAGAGGAGATAGACTTAGAGATGTCAGTGTACAAAAACTATCTTAAATAATATTATTTAGATATTCCCTCAAATACATACATACAAATAATACTAATATAATACTTTCTGAAGCTATGGCGCGAAGCATATACTACTGTATACACAAGTAAAATTTCAAAATTGAAAAACCCCCGACACATTTATCTTGCGAAAACACCCCGATTCAAACAGTAAAATACCCATAACTTTTGAACGGCTCAAACGATTTTATTCAAACATAGCTAAGAACACTTTCGACAAAATTATCTAAATCAAAATCGATCAAAATCAAAAAAAAACTAAATCAAAATCGGTTCATCCGTTTAGGCACTATGATGCCACAGACAGACACACAGATACACAGATACACAGCAACACACGTGAAACTTATAACACCCCTCTTTTTCCGGCGGGGGGGTTAAAAATAATCATCATCAACCCACAGAACAGATAAACTTTTATCTGTTCTGTGATCAATGTGACCCGGTAACATATAGACCCTTGGCGATGTTTAATTTACAGGAAAACGATACAAGTAATAAAAATGTCCTGGCGCCTTAACATGACGTGTTAAAACTACGAGTATCATAGTTCGACTGTGAAAAAGGGACAGAGCTATTTGTCTTTTATAGCTCCGTCCCTCTCAAAGTGGAACCATGACAGTTTTGACACGTCATGGTAGGGACCTGAAGCTCCTCTTAGAGCAAGGTTATTTCCATAGTGCGTACGGGACGGAAGTATCTGATTGTATAGGTATACATCTGTCCCTTACGCTCAGTGGAAATAACCATACTCTTAGAGCTTATGATACTCGTAGCCTCCAAAATTCAAGAATTTCAGGGAGTTTTGATAGCCACTGTGACATCATAAAAATATCCAACGTCACACGTAATGGAAGCTAAACTGATCGGTAACAAGCGCTCACGAAACATTAGGGGGACGCAATGGCGCGGCTGATCTGCTGGACTTGACTTCACTATAAGAATATATACCCTACAGCTTTTCGGGTTCACTCCATTGGCCTATCATACAGAAACCGTAGGCTTTTTTTCTGTGATAGTGTAACTGAAACCGGCATGTCCTAGAACCAAAAATTCGAAGATATGTGACATCCATCAACCCGCACTGGGCCCACGTCGTGGATTAAGGTCTATTCCCTCTCACCCAGAGACGAGGATGTGTCTCAGCAGTGGGAATACTAAAATGCTGATGAATGCAATGTCCCTGTTCCCTATGTCGTCAGTGTTCAATCAGTGAATGAATAGGAAATGTAAATATATAGGTACCTAATCAATTATTCGTCTTTATTACGTTAGTATAGATTTAACTAAGTAGCTAAGACCTCGGCTCTCGTGTTTGAGGTCGTGGGTTCAAATCCGGGCAATTATCAATGTGATAATTCAATGTGCATAGATTTAAGGAAAGAGTGCTTTTCACACGGGCAATTCTACGTTGTCGATTCCAGAGTTATTACTGATAGCACCCTGGTAATTTTAACACGAGACAGAAAACCACCAATGTGGTATAAAAAAGTGCTAAGTTAAATTCTAACTTCCTGATGACGACAGAAAATCCGCGTATAACTCAGGTAGAGTTATTACACCCGCTCAAAGTTACTGCATGGTGTGTTGTTTACTCTGGAGGCTTCACCGGGCCACAAAACGACTACTATGGTCGGCGAGGGCACAGAGCCATGATCAAAGTCTTTTTCTATCCTTAAAATGAATAAACTGGAACTGGCAAATATGTGGATTCAACAGGATAGTGCAACGGCGCTTACTGCACGAGCTACAACCGAAATTCTTAGAGGTTCCGGTTACCCGGAATTGCACTGGCCGGTAAGATCCCCTGATTAAACTGTTCCAGGCTTCTTTCTGTGGTTTTTTACGAGTCTATGTCAACAAGCCTCAGAATCCTGAAGCCCTGAAAAATAATATATACCGGCAATTCTGGCAAGAGTGACGGCAAATGCCATAAATCCGGCCCGAATGATCATTAATTCTGGTGACAACGGCCACTTAGCCGTATCATTTTCTCAACTAAATGGGAAAAAAACTAAGACCACAAATGAACACTATCCAAAAGTAGCAGCAAAGATTTTCATTCATATACAGCCAAAGAACATCGGGTGATAACTTTTGCACCATCCTGTATAAATTTTCTATCGTGTCGGTAGTAGGATTCAGATATTGAAAGCAAAGGGTCATACACTATTTGTACCTCCGCGTGGAAATCGGTCCCACGAGGCCGCCAGAATAAAAGCCCAGCGCACTTGCTATTAGAACATGAAAGCAGTTCAGTTTTTGCTCATTATAATATATCAATTTACATGAAATTTTTATAATTCGATAAAATAATAAGTTTGAGCAAATTTTATGGTCTACGCAAAAAGAGAGGCGGGCGGCAAGCGATGTTTGAATAATAATTAGCAATAGCCCTGCAGAACTGGTAAAACGAAACAGCCAAAATCGTGTAGTCCACGCAGGCTAAGCCGCGTGCGGAAAGCTAGTATATTTATAAAGTAATGAAAATAAGTTATCGAAATGACCCTTCCCTCCGCTGGAGACAAAACCACAATTTCCACTTGAACGCATACCGGCTGGTGGATGTCCTGATTGCGAGAGGAAGCGCATTCCAAAGAAGAATAGATTGAATAGTATGAGAAGGATAAAGTAGGAGAAGATTGTTGGAAGAATGCAGATTCCTAGCATGCGAAGAACTTAAATATTGAAAGTGAGACAAAAGGTAAGAAGGTGGCAGAGTTGAGGAGGGAGAAAAGCGTAGTTTGAGCACGCAAAAATCTTCTCTGGCGAATAGGCATCAATTTGAGCTCAGGCCGCTCGACACGTGGTCATATTGCCTCAAGTTAAATATAAACCGAATGCATCTATCGAGCTTATCCAGCAGAACTGCACTAAAGTCAAAATAGCACACGTCACCATAATCGATTATGGGGAAAAGTCAATCAATCTGCCTAGCCTGTGCCAACTATATTGGGGTCGGCTGTGAGTATGAGTGTTTTACATGGAGCGACTGCCTATTTGATCTCCACAACCCAGTAACTGAATCACATGATACCTCTTGGAGAGACTGGTGTCAGATTGCCTAGCTTCTGACTATCTGTAACGACATACGGCTTAGCGTACTTTCCAAGGCACAGAGGAATCTCGCTATGTAAAGATGGTCACCCATACACGGACCAACCTCGGTAAGCATTGCTTAGTCTTGAAGATTGAGCCGTGCGGCTGTTATAATTTAGCCACGAGCTCCTCAATCAGAACACAATCGACGATCACGCGAGCGATTGAATACCCAATACCCCGTTTACCCTGCGGCCCCGTTACGGGCCGATATCCTGTTTTTAACAGATTGCCTATTGTCGTTTAGGAATTTTATTGAATGCCTAGGAATTGTGTGAAAACCATTTATTGCATACTTTGCAGTCGATTCTCTATAGACTTTCTGGAAAACGGCTCCATTTCCATTACGCAATTCAGGGATTTTCGGGGGCGAAAAATCGATCTAGCAATATCTGGGCAAACTCGTTTTCTCAAAAAAATATGTTTTCTCTATTTCACCCGAGCAGAGCTCGGTCACCAAGCTACTTTTTAACCGACTTTCCAAAAAGGAGGAGGTTCTATGTTCGACTTTATGTTTGTTTTTTTTTTTTTTTTGTGTATGTTCACCGATATCTCCGTCAATTGTGGACCGATTCTGAAAATTCTTTTTTTGTTTGGAAGAGTATATTTTGAAATTGGTCCCATTTTAATTTGGTGAAGGTCTGATCAAGAACTTCGGAGATATACAACAGAACTCTTCAATAAATAACGGCAACACTCTCGGAATTGCTGCAATCGCATGTCTGTTTATTGTTTATACAATTTCATAACATAACATCACGCCAGTACGCTCTAAAGGGGTACGAAGATTAGGCGTTATAGGGACCTTAGGAAACAACTTGCGTATCTATTAGGTAGGCAAAACTAAAAAGGGAAAAATAAAATCTTTTTTGCAAAAAAATACTACCGACTTCCAAATGAAAAACTACAAAGTGAAAAATAACTTAACTCTTGGAAGTCGGTGTCCATATCGAAAAAAATGGTACCTACGTAAGACACCGACTTCCAAGAGTTAAGTTATTTTTCACTTTGTAGTTTTTCATTTGGAAGTCGGTAGTATTTTTTTGCAAAAAAGTTTTTTTTGTAATAAATTGTTAGATGCACTCATGTTTAAAGGAGTTGGCATTCCTCATTTAAGGTCAGGGAAAAGCGCCCATGCACTTGTAAGCACAGGGATGCGGATCCAAAGCATCGTCGATACGTGTATTTGTACAATGCGTGTACTAATGTGTCAAAATATAGTAATGTTTACGATGATATATGGTTTGCAAAGAAGACGGAACGGTTTTGTTTCAGAGCGTCAACTTTTGCTCCGTTTAAGTCACTTTCCCAATTGACTGAAAATTGAACAAGGCCGACTAACGGACGGTAATTAGTTATCACATACCTAGAAAGAAAGCGACTATTACTATGGCGACTGGTAAAAAAGATCTAGAAGCCGAAGCCGAAGCCGAAGCCTAACGGTGGTCGGACCACATATTAGAGCATCTGGAGGTACCGACCAGCGCCGCACACCACCAGGCTGCTGAACGTGAACAGATGGAGAAAAACGACAAGTCACAATTCTCAACAGTGAGAGAGCGATTGAGAAGAGATAAAGAAAGCTGCAATAACACGCTGGGCGGCAGGATTAAGTATGATGTAGATGAGCTAGATATCTAAATAGCTACTACCAAAAGTTTGGGACTCAACCTAAAATTATATTTAGCTATAGCACCTCACCGACCCATCCTTCGCCAGGTGAATATCAACTTCATTATAGCTAAAGTTTACACAATCAATATTACCCTTACATCCCACCATATCCATCATTTGCGGCAACATTATCGAGATTCGGCGAGTCATCCCTCAATCCTGCTTATTATTCGGGTGATGGCTTAATTTTCTTGCTAATGGAAAAGGTGCGAGGAAGATACACTATATTTATTATTTTCAGGTAGATGGAACGTAATGCTTGTTTCCCTGTGGGGTAGACAGAGGTGTTTGCACACATTCGTGTCACCATTTTAAGGGATGAGGACAAAACATGGCGCTTGTTTTTCCCGAGCGGCACCTTTAATAGCTCAATTACATTTCTGTAAGTAAGTACATACCTTATAATATAATATAGATGGCGAACCCCTATGGGTTCGACAGCAATCCATCAGCCAGGCACAAATCTAGCCACTGGGTTGCTACTGCTTTAGTAGTCACAGCGGATGTTTGCGTCTCCGAAGTTGGCTCTGGCTACCATTACGCAAGAAACAGTTTGTCATCGAGTATACTGCATAGAGTAAGCGAGATAGGACGATGCATCAAAAGTAAGTGAGACAAAGAGACAGTTATACAATGCTATCTTCACCTTCAACATTTGCACAAAAATAGCTACTGCGCAGGGTCTTGCAGCCAATTCAGAGACACAAAGATTTGTTGTGAGTATTATACGCCTGCCACTGAGAGATTCGAACAGGGGAAAACCCCAATAAAACTTTCTGTGATCCAAACATCGAACCCAACAGCTCATGCAATCGAAACAAGGAGGCAGTGAATCATTCAACTTTCAATATTTATAGCAATGTAAATTATATATTTATCTCCAGTTCCAAAAAAACTGTTCGAATCAGAAACCAATATCCATCACATTTTAATTCGCCGTCTAATATTTAATCAGTACGGGAAACGCAGATTCGTTTAGAAAGCCCTACATTTCTTAGGGCCGGTCCTCGATAAGGTAAGGTATGAGTTCCCGTATTTGCGCGGCATTAATTCACGGCCAGCCCTCGGCCGCGCCGCTAACTTTTTCAATAACCGTCCCCCGGGATCTGAGTCCCGGGCAAATCGGACCTCGCGATTGGAGCGGGGTCCCACTGAATACGGGACAATGATTTTGCTATGTAAGTTTGGATGCCTTCACTTCGTTCTCAAATGTGTGTAGGTAAAAATGTTGTAAAAAAAATGTAATAGCATGGTAAAGATATCTATACAGTATTCTATCTTCATACAAACGGTCGGAACGCGAGTCATGCCCACGTGACTCGAGCTCAGCCCGCACTCGATATACTACAGTCGCGGACGCGCCGCAGTGACGAACGAACGGTGTGATGGTTTTGCAAGCAGTAAGCGTGCGATTTGTGAATATTTTATTTAAATACGTACAAGTACTTACTTAGTTAATATGTCAGAGAGCAATTATAGCCTATATTTTTTTTGTTTGCTTGAATTCTTCTATAACGCAACAAGATATATTTTTTTTAATTACCTGTAACTTCCGTAAGGCAATACAATAAAAAAAAAACCTAACCTACGTAACGTACGTAATTTGTTTATTTTTTTAATAGTGAGGTATTTCGCTTTTTCCACCGAGTAAAATACCTGGATTAATAAATATAAATAAGTGGATAGATAGGGTGATAAAGTCACACACGAGTCACCTACCTACGCTCGGCACAGGCTCGGTTTAAAAAAAACTAGGTAGTTTCCTAGGCTAGGCTATCTACTTACTTATGTACTTAGCTACTTACTTATATTATTTAATTGGAAAAAATATCATTATGAAATGATTAAGTACTCATGAGATTAATAATTGGTAGGTACCTCCTAGTAAGATTTAAAATAATAATAATAATAAAGCTTTATTTAATTCCATGCATAGTACATAATAAACGATAACAATTGGTAACTTATTAACCTATAAAAAATTAATTATATTTGTTACACTTAATGAATTGTATTTCTAATTATAAATTGTATTTTGTAATTACTTAAATTATTATTTGCTCCAATTATCAACTACCTAATTATTTAATGCATGGACCCCGTTCGGGTAAAAGCCTCCCCCAAGGAATGCCATCTTTCTCTGTCATTAGCTCTATCCAGCCAACTTCCACCCGCGCACGCTACAATTTCGTCTGCCCATCTGGCCTTTGGTCGACCTCTTGATCTGGTGCCTTTTGGCCCAGACCACTTTACTGACCGTAAAGTCCATCTATCGTCCTTGTAACGGGCCACGTGACCCGCCCACTTCCACTTAGCCTTCATTGCAAAAGTTAAGGCATCGCATACTTTTGTCTTCTTTCGAATGTCAACGTTCTTTACCTTATCCCTCAATTTTATACCTAGACAACTTCTTTCCATTCTTCTCTGGGTAGTCTGAATTTTGTTCCTGGTTTTGAGATCGAAGGTCCAAGTTTGGCATCCATAGGTGAGGCACGGTAGAAGTCCTGTATCCATGACTATTTTCTTGGTCGGTAGCGGAAGTTGCGATTTTAGTATTTCCTTATGGTGCCAGAACTTGTTCCAGGTAATCGCCACTCTTCGGTTAAGTTCTTCAGTGTTTCTATCCTTACTAAAGGAGATTTGTTTTCCTAAGTATATGTAGTGGTTGACAAACTCGAGAGGTGTGTTATTTGTTAATATGGGCATTGCACTGCGGTTAGAAATAATTTTAGTTTTTTCCAGATTCATTTCCAAACCAGTTTTTATACTAGCCTGGTTTAATTCATTTACCATTTTGTTTAATTGGTGAGGGCTTTCCGAAAATAAAATTATGTCATCGGCAAATCTGAAATGACTTAAGAAATTCCCATTTATATTAATACCTTGATTGGACCATGGCAGCTCTCCCATTACGTGTTGTAAGACGGCTATGAATAATTTTGGTGAGATCGGGTCTCCTTGCCGAACACCTCTCTTTATGTTGATTACTTCGCCTACTCTATCCAGTTTGACTCTACTTGTGCTATTAGAATAAATATTTTTTAGGATATTAATATACTTTTCATTTGTGTTTAGTGCTTTCAGCGACTCCCAGATGCTCACGTGTGAAATTGAATCAAAAGCTTTTTTGTAGTCGATAAAAGCCAAATACAAGGGTTTATTAAATTCTGAATATTTTTCTATCACCTGGTCAACCACTTGGATATGATCCATCGTGCTGAAACCGCTTCTAAAACCGGCTTGTTCGATCGATTGGTGAGCATCGATGACTGGGGCTATCCTTTCAAGTAGACAGGAGGCAAAAAGTTTATAAAAACAAGGATATAAAAAAGAATATTTAAAATAAGGTTAATAAATAAATATAATAATTACCTCAGATTAGAGAAAATAATCTGAGATATTCACAATCACAAAACTAGAAAGAAACTCAAGTAGGTAGAGGTGGGCGGCCCTAACGCGTGTTTAGGTGTCGCGTGCTTGTAGGCACTTTTCAAGGTCAGGGCCGAGTCACAATACTGTATCGATATCTTTACCGTGGTAATAGTGTCCAGGGAGCTTCTTTTACGTTCTTCTCCACAGAAATCTACTCTAGAAAGGAACGTCGTAAATCATAAACGTGGAACTTCATATTTCGGAGTGACCAACTCCTTGAATTCAAAAGTGCCTCAAATAGTATTTATTGTCACAGAAACTATAATACCTACAATTTTTTGAATTGAAGTAAATGCGTTTGAGTCGTTTTCATGTTTTTGGTAGACAAAAATTACAAAATCTCTGAATCGTCGAAGCTTTGTCAGAAAGTGATTGGATCTTATTTATCGGTATATTTCTTTTTTTAACCGACTTTCCAAAAAGGAAGAGGTTCTATGTTCGACTTCATGTTTGTTTTTTTTTTGTTTCACCGATTTTGAAAATTACTTTTTTGTTTGAAGAAGTATGTATATATATGGTGAAGAACTTGGGAGATACATAACTCTCTTCAATAATGACGGCAAATCTCTCGGGATTGCTGCAATCGCTTGTCTGTTTATTGTTTATTGCATTTCATAACATAACATCACGCCAGTACGCTCTAAAGAGGTACGCTGATGTGTACAGTTCACCTTGCTACACTCTCATTTCACCGGTTATATTATGTTTCATAAAATCGGGGCTATCTATTCTAGCAATATAGGTACCTCAATAAAGAAATAAAAATCCAGAAATAAAAATCACACAACGGGTGGTCCGGCGGGAGCTCAAATCCCTAGACGTTCACAAGTCGAGTGGGCCTGATGGCATATCGGCAATGGTGCTTAAACAGTGTGCCCCAGAGTTGTGCCCTGTGCTTACACGTCTTTTCGCACTTTCCTACTCCACGAGACAAGTCCCAGCTTCGTGGAAGACCGCTTTCGTGCATCCTGTGCCTAAGAAAGGCGACAGGACAGACCCGTCCAATTACAGGCCTATCGCTATCACCTCCCTCCTCTCGAAGGTAATGGAGCGTGTTATTAACGCACAGCTCCTGGGATACCTAGAAGGAAACGATTTATTGAGCGACCGGCAGTACGGCTTACGCCACAGTCGCTCAACCGGTGACCTTCTTGTGTATCTCACACACCGATGGGCGCAAGCCATCGAGAGTGGGGGTGAGGCACTGGCGGTCGGCCTGGACATAGCGAAGGCCTTCGACCGGGTCTGGCACAGAGGTCTTCTGGCGAAGTTGCCGTCCTATGGACTGCCCGAGGGACTTTGCGAATGGATTGCCAGCTTTCTGTCCAACAGAAGCATTCAAGTCGTTGTTGACGGCAGCTGCTCGGACCGCATGGACATAAATGCTGGCGTTCCACAAGGCTCCGTGCTATCCCCGATCCTGTTCCTGCTGCATATCAATGACATGCTGTCTGCTGACTCCGTTCATTGCTATGCAGATGACAGTACCGGGGATGCATTTTACACGGGCCGGGCTAACCTCCCTCGGTCCGCAGTGGAGGAAAGTCGCGAACAACTTGTGTCTGAAATCGAGACTACTCTCACAGGAGTGTCCGATTGGGGAAGACTAAACCTAGTCCAATTCAACCCCACTAAGACACAAGTTTGTGCATTCACCGCTAAGAAAACCCCATTCATTGTAGCGCCACAATTCCTGAACACACCACTCACCATCTCCTCGAGTATAGGGATCCTTGGTGTCGATATCTCCAGTGACGTCCAGTACCGTAATCACCTCGAAGACAAGGTCAAGTTGGCATCTAAGAAACTTGGAGTGCTCAACAGGGCGAAGCAGTACTTCACTGCGGGGCAAAGACTTATTCTTTATAAGTCACAAGTCCGGCCCCACATGGAATACTGCTGTCACCTTTTTGCCGGGGCACCTGCATACCAGCTTGACCCCTTCGAGTCGGTACAAAGACGTGCGCTGCGGATAGTCGACGATCCCATACTTTTAGGCGGTGTGGAGCCGCTTAGCCTGAGGAGAGATTTCGCCTCACTGTGCGTCTTCTACCGCCTATATAATGGTATGTGTTCAGATGAATTGTTCGACATGATGCCCACGGCCACTTTTTATCATCGCACCGCTCGCCACAGGCAGGGAATTCATCCTCACACATTGCATCCGCCTGCAGTGCGCACTGTAAGGTTTGAAAGAAATTTTATTCCGCGCACGCTTAGGCTGTGGAATGATCTCCCTGCCGTGGTTTTCCCTAGCGACTACAATATGGGGTTCTTCAAGAAGGGCATTAGAAGGTTTTTGCGGGGTCGGCAGCGCGAGTGTGATGCCCCTGGTGTTGCACGCGTCCCTAGGCCACGGTGACCGCTTCCCATCAGGTGGGCCGTGTGCTTGTCTGCCACCTAAGTGGTATAAAAAAATCTTACAAAAAAATACTACAGACTTTTTTGTATTTCTTTTGTAGTACTAATAATGATACTGTAGAGTGGCAATATCCTTGCACAGATAGCTTCGGTGGTATAGTTCAGCTTCTGTCCATGTACATAGTTTTAATGAAGAAAACGGAAACCGGAAACGGAAAATGCAAAGTATGATGAATGGCATATTAGAAAAATATAAATTACACCCGCTGTTTTCATTCGGTTAATAAATAGGAAGTTGATTTTAAATGTGAAATCGATAAAAAATATAAAATGGAACTAATATTTTTTCTATACTTTGTATATATTTTGTTCCTCTTTACCCGACTGCCGAAGGAGGGTAATGTGTTTATCAGTCTATGTATGTATGTATATATGTGTATGTATGTATGTTTGTTCCTATATGGCGTTCCAGAGACCAAACGCGTTCGCCGATTTTGATGATTCGTACGTCAATCGATTCCTCTTAACCCTGCGAGTGTCACTGGCTACATTAAAATTACACAATAGAAAAATGGCGGCTTTTGGGCGCCATAATGTGGAGGCCCAAATTTCTTTTTCTTCCAAACCTATCGTGTGGGGTATCAGAATAAAGGGTTTTAAGAGGTGATTTCAAAAATATATAATACTTGTATGTTTAAATGTACCTAATTCAAAAAAAAAACTAACTAAAAAGTTATAAATAAAAAAAGTTAAATCAAAAAACCCGACTACTTCAAAAGCGAACTAAAAAGACGTAAACAACGAGAAAATCATACTGTACAGGCGGAGGATACACTAGATTTTGGTCAGCCAGCCAGCGAATATGTATCCTCCGACAGCACAGCATGATTTTCTCCATGTTTACGTCTTTTTAGTTCGCTTTTGAAGCAGTCGGGTTTTTTTTTTTTTTTGTTTTTTATTTATTTTAAATCCATCTAACACCCAGTGCAAGTACGGCGCTCTCGTTAAGTAGACTGTGTCTGAAGACCTGCAATCTAAATTACATGAAAAACGCTTCCAATATTGCAATAAACATAGCCACCTACTGGGCCAAAACAATATGATTCAAAACGTACCGAGATACGAAAACAAGATTTTTCTGCCGAAGGTTCTTCCGCTACTACTGAAGCCATACCTGAGTGAGGCTTAATAAATAGGAGCTCGTTACACTGTCTTGAACGTACACAGATATATTTAATATAAACTTTTTACTGAATAAATTCTTTAAGAAATACCAGTGATCTTTATTTTTTATTAGGTTCTTTTTTAGTTTTTTTTTACTCTCTATATTTTAGGTATGAAAGGATCGTAGCCGGAGGCGTTCTGTAGTCTCTGCTCACCCCCGTGGGCAAAATACGTACGCTCATTATTGCAAGCTTTTTAATAACTTGCAATGTATGTGGGTATGTATGTGTGTTCGGGTCAAATCTTGCAACTGAATTTCAAAGCAATTATCCTTAACCGATTAAGATGGAATTTTGGTTTAGATGACAATGCAAGGTAAGCTAAAAAACTTGTTTTTTTTTATTGGATACAATGATTTATGTATGTATTCTTCCATAAAATCTGTATATATTAGTATTTGGTGATTATTCTATTTTTATTTGGAAAATTAAAACCCGTCCTAATTGCACAAGAACTCTCAAAATATAGCTGCCCTCATCAAATAACTAGTAAGTAAGTAACTATTATTATCTATAATATATATACATAATAATATATATAAAACATAATAGATATAGAGAAAAAAAACCGGCCAAGTGCGCAAGAAGGGTTCCGTACCATTATCGCAAAAAAGGCAAAAAAATTTTTTTTTTTTGTTATAGGCTCGCGTTTGACCACTATCTCGCCTGATGTTAAGTGATGATGTGGTCGAAGGTGAAGCACGCTTACCTAGAAGTAACTTATTCACTCTTGACTTGAAGACCCCTAGGTTGTAGCTATCAGGAAACAAAGACGCCAGCAGGGAATTCCACTCCTTAACTGTACGCACAATGAAAGTATTTTCAAAACGCATTGTGCGTTTGGGTGGAATATCCACCATGTACCGATGGCGCATTGCCGTACGTCTTGTAGTCCGATGATGGAAAGGGCTAGGTGGAATCAAATTGTGCAGTTCCATCGCACACTCACCGAAATGTAACCGATAGAAAACCGACAAGCTGGCAACTCGGCGACGGTGTTCAAGGCTCTGGAGCTTAGAGTCAAACAGCGCATCGTTGCCGATAAGTCTCTTGGCCCGTCTGTCAATCGACTCAAGTGCATCAAGTTGGTACCTGGCAGATCCGTCCCAGAGATGAGAGCAGTACTCCATGCATGACCGAATTTGCTCTTTATACAAGTTGAGCAGCTGTTCAGGCGTGAAGTACCGTCTCACCTTCGCAAGGATCCCCAACTTTTTTGCAACCAATTGAGCCTTTGCCTCAATGAATGGACCAACATTGATGGTCGACGTTAACGTAACACCAAGAAGCTCGAGATGGTCCGTTATCGGCGCGGTTACACCTCGGAAGGTTGGAGCCGGGTGGAATTGGTTTTTTTTGCGGAAAAAGACACGCCTGGGTCTTAGCAGCATTGAAACTGACTAGATTGGCATCGCCCTATTCGGAGACTGCATCCAAAGACAGGTTCAAGCGCTCAACTTTGGGTACGGAACCCTAAAAAACATTTGATACCTATATCATGGCAGTGCACAAAAAATAACTAGCCTGCCATATTGGATTTAGAATGACGTCACTTAGCTAACCATGCATTGTCATCCAAACTAAACGATACATTGCAAATTAAATAAAAGCTTGTAAAATCCAATTTAGGCACGCATTTCAAAAAAATATATTTAAACATAGTCCGCCTCTTAAAACTTAATATAGCCTTTTTCTCTTTTGAATTTTTTATTTATTTTCAATTTCAATTTTTTTTTTTCAATTTTTTTTTTTATTACCACACTCAAGTTATTACAAAAGCAATTTACACAATTGAATAAAAATTTAAATATATACTCTAACACAAAGGAAATGGCCATGGGCCCCAAACTAGGCACAGCCTGTGTCTTGGTGGCCCAAGATTAAGAATAAGCATATTGAAAGTTCTGTGTGGCACAGCACAATGTTATTAAATAATTAAATCGCATTAAAAAATTTACAATCGAAATCATAAAAATAATCCAAACCAATAATTACAATAAAGTTAAAAATATAGAACAAAAATAAAAAAATAAAACATCAAAATTAAGATAAAAAAAACCACATCATTACATAAATCAGATTCATTTCCATCAGTTAAAATTTATCGGGAATCAGAAATTAAATTATCAAAAGCAATAATTACTTTAATCATTTCAACAAATCAATAATAGGCACAAGACAAAGAAAAAAAAAGAGACATTAAAATAAAATTTACACTAGTACATAGCTAATTCAGATCACAATCAAAACTAAGTCAGTGGTAAACTTCACTTCCGACATTCAAAATGAATTATAAAACAAATAAAATATGACTCGCAGAACATAAAACAGAATTATCAGTAGAGGTGACAGCATTAAAATGTAAGTTGCGAATCAGATCAATCAGTCAAGAAACATAGAAGTAAGTGGAAGGGAGATAAGGGGTGCCGAGTTACAGTCTGTGTGTTGGAATGAATGTGGGGCAGGGACAGGGATGGGTGCCATCCGGGTGAGTGTTTGTGTTTGTGTTCAGGTGCTGGTCATCTCAACGGGCATAAGAGAAGTTCAGTTTCGTCATACGTCATCCCTTGCAACCATCTCTTTAATAAAGTCTTGGCTTCAAAAGTATTTCCAGGGACCCGTAGTGTGGATTTGTTGATTAAATTGAAGACTCGTATTGGGAGAAAGAGGGAAAACCGGGTCGCAAAAGATGTTTTAGCTCTTGGGATTGACAGCCTGTCAGCTCCTATCCTTCCTCTTTGGGTGTATGTGAATTGACTCCCTAATGCGGTGACTAGTCTTAGAAGGGACCGCAAGATATATAGTTGGCGGACCCCCAGGACACCGACTTCTTTGTAGAGTGTATCAGTTGGATAGCGCCGCGGTTTGCCCAGGAGCACTTTTAGAACAGCCCGTTGCGCACGTTCGAGTTCAAGCAAATAGGTCTTAGCGGCGCTTCCCCAGATCCCAACACAGTATTGCAATAGCGACTGACACAAAGCAAGATAAACATTTCTGCGTAAATCTTTCGGGGCACTGGAACGAAGGGATTTCATAATATAAATGAACTTCCGTGTTCTGCTAGAGAGCATAGATATATGCTCTCTAAAGGACAGACTCTGGTCAATTATAACACCTAGATACTTTGTTGACTTGACTTTATCTATAGAATTGCAGGTACAGTTGTTGACTTGACATAGGATGCTGTGAATTTTTATTTTCTCAAAATCTGGACAGCGAGAACGACTGATATGGAACGCCATGAAATTGGTTTTATCCACGTTTAGGGTAAGTAAGTTTTTGTCCAGCCAGTCAGCTATGGTGCGCAAGCCATTCTCCGCAGCATCCATGGTATCTCTCCATGTATCACCGCGGAACATGACTGCAGTATCATCTGCGTAGCATATCATGTCTGACTGGGGGATGTTTAGCTGGAGTAGGTCGTCCATGTACACAGTGAATAGTGTCGGCCCTAAGACACTGCCCTGCGGCACCCCAAAAACAACCGGAAGGGTTTCGCTGACGCTATCTCCGATTGCAACATACTGCTGCCTATCGGACAAGTAGCTGCTGAACCAGTCCCGAGCGATACCTCTTACGCCAAGACATTCCAATTTTTTGAGTAACATTTGAATAGATACTGTGTCGAATGCCTTGGCCAGGTCAAGGAAGACTCCAATTGACCGTAGCCCCCCGTCAATCCCCGAAGAGACAATGTCTGTCAAAAGCCCCACAGCTTGCTCAGTGGACCTACCACGTCTGAAGCCATATTGGCGTCCGGACAGTAGACTGTGCCTCTCCAGAAAGCCGATGAGGCGGTTGTTCACGAGTTTCTCTAAGATCTTTGACGTAACACAAAGCAAAGAGATAGGCCTATAGTTATCCGGGCGGTCTTTGGCGCCTTTTTTGTGAACCGGCGTAACGACCGCCGTCTTCCAGGAGTCAGGAAAAGTACCCGTCGACATGCTCAAATTACAAATATGCGTTAAAGGGTCCAGTATAAATGGTTTAATATGCTTAAGAAGGAGCGGGCGGATGCCATCAGAACCGGGTGCACTGTCGTCTTTTAAATCAGAAATTAGACCTTCTATTTCTCGGTTATCAGTTGGGTGCAAGAACAGAGAGTTTTTCGATCGGTTTGCAAGACTAGTTTCACTGCAAAGTTTGCTCTCCGTGGTCTGGAGTTTGCTTAGGATGTTTTGTGCTAAACGTTTACCTACCGAGACGAAATGACTATTGCAGCTATTAATGGATGATGAGTTATCCAATCCAGCGTTCAGCAGTTCCCGATTTACGTTGTACTTTTTGGGGAATTCACAGATTCCTTTAATGACCTGCCAGAGCTTTTTGGGTTGGTCTCTGTGATTCTCTAATTCCCCTCTCTCATGCTCTGTCTTACGTTTGTGAAGGATATTATTGCAAAAGTTTCTGTATCGTGAATATACGCGTTTTAACTCTATATTTAGTGGTTGGATTTTCACCTGAGCATGCAACGAATCCCGGTGACGCATGCACCGAATAAGTCCAGGGGTTACCCATGGTTTCATGTTAAATTTGGAGCGGCTTATTTTGACTTTTTCAGTGTGTTTTTTTATAGTGTCTGATAAGATTCTGTTGAACAGTAACACAGCATCACCCACTTCCGTTTCAGTCATCACATCAGTCCAGTCAACTCTTCCAATCTCATCGGCAATCCCAGCATAATCGATTCTTTGCCTAACCCTGTTTCGTAGTGGATTGCTTACTTTTAGTTGATTTGTGCCTAAGATAACAAGATCATGGTCAGTAATAGACGACTTACAGACAATTCCTTGTGTGGAGCTTGTGCTTTTTGTTTTGACAAAAACATGGTCTAAGCAGGAATTACCTCTGGTTGGCTCAGTGATCGCAGGAAGCAATCCGTGTTCCGACAACAAACACTGATAGGCGATATGAGAGGCATTGGGGGTGTTTTGAAGGAGGTCTATATTCATGTCACCTGTCACGATCACACATGGACAGTTACTCAGACTGGTCAACGTGTTGTCCAATGAGTTGAGAAATCTGTCTATATTATTAAATGAAGGAGAGCGATATATCCCAAGAAGTGTAATATTATTGTTAATTTTGATTACCAGACAGTTGGCATCGTCGAACTGCGGCTCAACAACAGAGACCGTCCAAGTATCCCTCACGTAAATAGCTACCCCGCCACTTTTATTGATGACTTTACGTGTGTGAAGTCATCAATAAAAGTGTAGTTGATTAACTATGGAATTATCGTTAAGCCAACATTCTGTCAATACTATTACATCGAATTGTGAGTCGAACCGGTGCAGCACCGTTACTAGTTCTGGAAAATTTTTCTGGAGACTCCTAATGTTACAGGTTAGTACTTTTAAGTTATGTCCCTTTAAAAATTCCCCACATAGCTCTGGTTTAACAATGATGCGACAAGACAAAGTTAGCGTTTCTTCTATTTCGTCTGATAATTCAACTTTATCCATTATCTAGCAGTACTGGGGCGAGACGAAGATATATGAGGGAATAAATTGCCGCATTTATGCATATGGGAAGGGGTTGATTGGACCGGGTAACAAGTTTATTGATATGTTTGTTGTGTGACTGGTACTTGTGAGCGTTACATTGAATGTCTGATTTACAAATTTTCTGTTTATGTGACAAGGTACAAAACTGATTAGTGTGGCAAGGCATAATTAATAGTTCATTTGTTGGAAATAAAACTAGTTTCCAATTGAAATAATGTTGACAAACCGTAGTATTATTATTTTTAATGTTAACAGATGACACAGCATGACATACAACCCCGAGAATAAAATGTCTTAAAAATATACAAGTATTTTTCAAATATACGAAATATCTAACAATAAAATCACATAGAACTCGACGAGTTTTACAAAAATATTGTTTAATTAGTGGCACCTGGAAAGGGCAGTAGAGTGGGTGTCGCGCCAAAGACGAAATCCAGATCTCCATGACTTTTAATAAGTATCGCTGGCTTCCCCTCACCCTGACGAACCAGTATCTGGCCTCTGTTTGTCCAGCAAAATTTAAACCCAGTGTTCTTAGCTCGGGTTCTAGCTTCACGAAATAAAATACGGTTTTCTTTAGTGAGATGTTCGTTGATAAAGATTTTCCTAATCGGACCCTGAATATCGATATCCTGGGATGTCAGGTTACGCCTTACCTTAAAAGCCTTTATTATTTCATCTTTTTTTGCTCGCCGTAGAAGTCTGACTATAACCGGCCGGGCAGTACTAGATTCCGAGTTAGACGACGGTGTTTTCTTCAAACCTGCACGGGCAACCCAGTCGATGTCATCCATGGTTAGATTTACACCAATCTTAGTCGCCATAACCATCGTAATGTGATGAAGATTTTCATTTGTAGATTCGGTCACTCCAATGATCTCGATCTCGCTACGCATGCCCGCCTGCGACTGCTGGTTCAGTTGGTTCCTCAGTGAGCAAACCACCTCGTCCATCGCAGCCACTTGAGTGTAGTTTTTTTCTAACGCAGCGACTCGCTTCTCGTAGCTGTCTAAGCGGGCGTTGCATTTATCCACCCCATCAAACAATAGTTGTAGAGTGGACTTGACCTCTGCCATATCCGAACGCATGAGACGAATTTCTGTGACCAGCTCAGAAAATGTCACTGAGTCCTTAAGGTCCTTAAGGTCGTCCCTGCTAGGCGAGCTGATAGCCATGCGTTTGTGAGCGCGTGATTGCGTATTAACGTGCAAGACATCAAGCTCCGCAGTTGTTGTGGATGGGCGGACAGGCGTCTTGTTATTGTCGGTCCGAGGTGTTTTAGAACGGCAGGGAGGACAAACCCAGTTTGCGTTTTGCTTTGAGGAGTCGTGTTTGACACAGATCTGGTGGTAATTCGCCTCACACTGTGTACAGTTAATAGATCTTTTAGTAGTTATGTCCTGTTTACAAGCGGCACAAACAGTATTCATTTTAAAATAAAAATGTTACGTTCGCGCACGTAAACAAAGGCGGTGAGTGAGTAAGCTAGTGCGGCGAGGGTAGACGCACAAACTTTATGCACGTATAGTGTGTGAGCGAGCAGCGAAGCAATAGCCCGCACGCATAGGCGAAACAGCGACAGCGATAGTGTAGCAGATGGCCCAGTCGGCACATGCGATGACTCACCCGTGACATCAGCTGATCTGAGTTTATTGATTTTTCGATTTCACTTAATACTGTGATATCTTCGGTAATCGTAACCAGTTTTACTAAGCACTATCACCAGGCATAGGAGACTTCTTAAGCTTTAAACTGATGTAACATTCAACGATATATATAGACTTTATGGTACCTTTTTAAAATTATTAAGTAGAGAGAACAGAAATTGTGCTGCGCACGCGAACGAGTGATTTTCGATAGATTTTAGTTAGATTGCTCAGTAAGATGTCTCAAAAAAACTAAAATCACTTAACCCTATCAGGGGGGAGGTAGTTTTAAAAAACGTATTATGTAAATTTTGATTATTTACTTTATCTCCACGGAATGAGATTGTTCATACAAACAAATTGCCCCCTTTTCACCCCCTTAAAGGTTGACAGTTCAGTGGCGACTGCGAACCGGAAAACGCAAATTAGGAAGTCCGACCTGGTCAAGGCTGCGGGCCGGTAGATGCGATCGCACAGGACCGATCAGTGTGGCGGCGCTTGGGGAAGGCCTATGTTTAGCAGTGGACGTTTTTTGGCTGAAATGATGATGATGGTGAAAGTTTGATTTTCCGCAAATTCCTTCTTCGTGCTCCCCTAGATCCCTACATCAATAACGAAACCTTGTCCAGTATGATTCCTAACAAACTTTAACACCCACTAAATCCTATTTTGGGGGGTAGTTTCGACAAAAATATAATGACAACCTTCTATTGTTTACCTACTTAGGTTGGTATTTATGTCAACTATCAAGTTTATTAACCCAAGACATAAAATTCTTTAACAAAACTTTATCACCTGTTAAATCGTATTTTGGAGGCAGTTTCGAAAATCTAATAATATCAACCTTTATTGTTTGTTTAGGTTGGTATTTTTGTCAAGTATCAAGTTTATTAACCCAATAAATAAGATTTTCAAAAAATAAAGTTTTCTCTCCCCCTACTCCCCCTAAATCGACTTTGAGTGTAGTTTCTAAAAACTTATAATGACAACCTTTATTGTTTACTTAAGTTGATATTTATGTCAAGTTTCTAGTTTATTAACTCAAGAAATAAGATTCTTCAAAAAACCTTTACACCCCTAAAAATCCGTATTTTGGGGTTAGTTTAAAAAAAACTAAGAATTTCAACCTGTATTGTTAACTAATAAAATATATCGTCTTTTGGGGGTAGTTTCAAAAAATAATAATAGCAACCTTAAGGTTAGTATTTGTGGCAAGTTTCAAGTTAATTGACCCTTAATATCAGATTTTCAAAAACACTGTAATACCTCCTAAATCGTCTTTTGGGGGTAGTTGCAAAAAACTAATAATGACAACCTTTATTGTTTATTTAGGATGGTATTTATGTCAAGTTTCATGTTTATTCACCCAAGAAATCAGATTCTTCAAAAAATTGAACATCCCCTAAATCGTCTTTTGGGGGTAGTTTCAAAAGATAATAGTAGCAACCTTTATTATTGATTTAGATAAGTATTTGTGGCAAGTTTCAAGTTTATTGATCAAAAAAATCTGATTTTTCCATACAAACTTCAACACCCCCTATATCATCATTTGGGGGTAGTTTCGAAAAACTAATAATGTCAATCTTAATCATTTACTTAGAATACAATTTTGCTAAGTTTCAAGAATTTTGGTCGAAGGAATTAGATTTTCCATACAAACTTTCAACCCCCTTTTTACCCCCTTAGGGGTAGAATTTCCAAAAATCCTTTCTTAGTGCACACTTACGTCACTTGAAGAACCTTTCTGCCAAATTTCATGCTTCTAGGCTTAGCAGTTTTGGCTGTGCGTTGATTGATCAGTCAGTCAGTCAGTCAGTCAGTCACCTTTCGCTTTTATAGATATAGATATGTTGTAAAAAAAATGTGTAATAGTTTCCAGGGAGCTTCTTGTACTTTCTTCTCCACAGAAATCTACTCTAGAAAGGACGTTCCGCACCGTTCCGGACGTCGTAAATAATAAACGTGGAACTTCATATTACGGTGTGACCAACTCCTTGAATTCAAAAGTGCCTCAAATAGTATTTATTGTCACAGAAACTGACATGCCTACAGTTTTTTAAATTGAAGTAGATGCGTTTGAGTCGTTTTTATTTTTATTTTTTTTGGTAAGACAAAAATTACAGAAGCTCTGAATCGTCGAAGCTTTGTCAGAAAGTGATTGGATCTTATTTATCGGTATATTTCTTTTTTTAACCGACTTTCCAAAAAGGAAGAGGTTCTATGTTCGACTTCATGTTTGTTTTTTTTTTTGTTTGTTCACCGATTTCTCCGTCAACTGATGATCGATTTTGAAAATTCCTTTTTTGTTTGAAGGTTATGGTATATATATGGTGAAGAACTTGGGAGATACATAACTCTTTTCAATAATGACGGCAAATCTCTCGGGATTGCTGCAATCGCTTGTCTGTTTATTGTATATACCATTTCATAACATAACATCACGCCAGCACGCTGTAAAGGGGTACGCTGATGTGTACAGTTCACCTTGCTACACTCTCATTTCACCGGTTATATTATGTTTCATAAAATCGGGGCTATCTATTCTAGCAATATCTACCTCAATAAAGAATTTGCCTATTAGGTACGACTAAAGAGAAAAATAAAAAATAAACATTTTTACAAAAAAATACTACAGACTTTTTTGTTTTTTTTTTTTTTGTAGGACTAATAATGATACTGTAGAGTGGAAATATCCTTGCACAGATATCTTCGGTGTTATAGTTCAGCTTCTCTCCATGTACATAGTTTTAATGAAGAAAACGGAAACCGGAAACGGAAAATGCAAAGTATGGTGAATGGCATATTAGAAAAATAGAAATTACACCCGCTGTTTTCATTCGGTTAAATAGGAAGTTGATTTTAAATGTGAAATCAATAAAAAATATAAAATGGAACTAATAATTTTTCTATACTTTGTATATTTTTGTTCCTTTTTACCCGACTGCCCAAGGAGGGTAATGTGTTTATCAGTCAATGTATGTATGTATATATGTGTGTATGTATGTATGTATGTTTGTTCCTATATGGCGTTCCAAAGACCAAACGCGTTCGCCGATTTTGATGATTCGTACATCAATCGATTCCTCTTAACCCTGCGAGTGTCACTGGCTACATTAAAATTGGACATTAGTAAAATGGCGGCTTTTGGGCGCCATAATGTGGAGGCCCAAATTTCTTTTTCTTCCAAACCTATTGTGTGGGGTATCAGAATAAAGGGTTTTAAGAGGTGATTTCAAAAATATATAATACTTGTATGTTTAAATGTACCTAATTAAAAAAAAACTAACTAAAAAGTTATAAATAAAAAAAGTTAAATCAAATAACCCGACTGCTTCAAAAGCGAACTAAAAAGACGTAAACAACGAGAAAATCATGCTGTACAGGTGGAGGATACACTAGATTTTGGTAAGCCAGCCCGCGAATATGTATCCTCCGACAGCACAGCATGATTTTCTCCTTGTTTACGTCTTTTTAGTTCGCTTTTGAAGCAGTCGGGTTTTTTTTTTTTTTTTTTATTTATTTATTTTAAATCCATCTAACACCCAGTGCAAGTGCGGCGCTCTCGTTAAGTAGACTGTGTCTGAAGACCTGCAATCTAAATTACATGAAAAACGCTTCCAATATTGCAATAAACATAGCCACCTACTGGGCCAAAACAATATGATTCAAAACGTACCGAGACACGAAAACAAGATTTTTCTGCCGAAGGTTCTTCCGCTACTACTGAAGCCATACCTGAGTGAGGCTTAATAAATAGGAGCTCGTTACACTGTCTTGAACGTACACAGATATATTTAATAGAAACTTTTTACTGAATAAATTCTTTAAGAAATACCAGTGATCTTTATTTTTTATTAGGTTCTTTTTTACATATTTTTTACTCTCTATATTTTAGGTATGAAAGGATCGTAGCCGGAGGCTTTCTGTAGTCTCTGCTCACCCCCATGGGCAAAATACGTAAGCTCATTATCACAAGCTTTTTAATAACTTGCAATGTATGTAGGTATGTATGTGTGTTCGGGTCAAATCTCGCAATTGAATTTTAGAGCAGTTAAAACTCAACCGATTAAGATAAAATTTTGGATACAATACAATGCACCGTGCATTGTCTTTCAAACCAAACGTGTAGTTAAAAGCTAAAAAATAAAACTATATAAGTATGTACTCGTATTGTTCCATAAAATCTGTATTTGGTAATAATTCTATTTATTTGAAAATTAAAACCCAGTCTAATTGCACAAGACTCTCAAAATGTAGCTGCCTTCATCAAATACGAACGGACTACTGGGCCACGGATTCAGTCTCTCCGGGAGGCCATGGTCAAACGCTTGAATCTATCCTCGAAGGCGGTCTCCGAATGGGGTGATGCCAATCTGGTCAGTTTCAATGCTACTAAGACCCAGGCGTGTCTTTTTACCGCTAAGAAGAGCCAATTCCACCCGACTCCATCTTTCCGTGGTGTAACCGTGCCGTTAATGGACCATCTTAAACGTGTTACGTTGACATCAACCCTCAATTTTGGTCCATTCATTGAGGCGGAAGCTCAGTTGGCTGCAAAAAAGTTGGGGATTCTTGCAAACGTGAGACGGTACTTCACACCTGAACAGCTGCTCAACTTGTATAAAGCGCAAGTCCGGTCGTGCATGGAGTACTGCTCTCACCTCTGGGACGGCTCTGCCAAATATCAGCTTGATGCACTTGAGTCGATTGTCAGACGGGCCAAGAGGCTTATTGGCAACGATGCACTGGTCGCGTCAAAGCTCCAGAGCCTCGAACATCGACGCCGAGTTGCCAGCCAGTCGGTTTTTTAACGGTTACATTTCGGGGAGTGTGCGACGGAACTGCACAATTTGATTCCGCCTAGCCCTTTCCATCATCGGACTACAAGACGTACGGCCATGCGCCATCGGTACATGGTGGACATCCCACCCATACGCACAAAGCGTTTTGCTAATACTTTCATTGTGCGCACAGCTAAGGAGTGGAATTCCCTTCCGGGGTCTTTGTTCCCTGATAGCTACAACCTGGGGTGTTTAAGTCAAGAGTGAATAATTTTCTTCTAGGCAAGCGTGCTTCACCGTAGACCACAACATCGCTTACCATCAGGCGAGGTAGTGGTCAAACGCGAGCCTATCGATAACAAAAAAAAAACTAGTAAGTAAGTTACTATTAGTATCTATAATAATATATACACACATAATAATACATAGAAGATAGAGAAAAAAAACCGGCCAAGTGCACACCAAAGGTTCCGTACTACTATCGCAAAAAACGGCAAAAAAACACGTTTGTTTTATGGCAGCCCCCCTCTAGTATAGTGGCAACAGAAATACATCATCTGTGAAAATTTCAACTGGTTAGCTATCACGGTTCATGAGATACAGCCTGGTGACAGACAGACAGACGGACTGTGGAGTCTTAGTAATAAGGTCCCGTTTTTACCCTTTGGGTACGGAACCCTAAAAAACATTTGATACCTATATCATGGCAGTGCACAAAAAATAACTAGTCCGCCATATTGGATTTAGAATGATATCACTTAGCTAACCATGCATTGTTATCCAAACTAAACGTGTATGCAAAATTTCATCTTAATCGGTTGGGGATAATTGCTTTGAAATTCAGTTGCAAAATTTGACCCGATCATACTGACATACATACTTTGGAAGTTAAATAATAGCTTGTGAAATTCAATTCACAAGCTATTATATAGTACGCATTTCAAAAGAAGCTATTTAAACATAGTTGCCATCCAAAAAGAAAGCACTTTCAAACATGGGATCGTAACTCACGTAAGTAAACTTCAAGCACTTTACAAGTTTTCTAGCATTTTCCGAGACGAATCTTCTATGATTTCTTATCCAAAAGACGGACTCGAATGTCTCAACTGCCTCGTTGATTGTCAACTGCTCGCAAGCGTTATTGAAAATAAGATCATGGGTTCGATTGCCGGGTCGCAGAAGGTGTTTTTGGGTTTTCCATCGGGAATTTCTCAGTAGCAAGCGAAGCAGACTGAAGTTTGGACTTGATCCTAATGAGATTAGGTTTAAATGAATGGGAAAGGGTGAATTTGTGTATGTACTAGCTCTTACCAGGAGCTTCGAACGCGTGAATGTCGAGAATTAGGTATCCCGGGGGACAATGTTCCCGGGATAAAAAGTATCCTATCTGCTATTCCTGACTATAATCTATCTCTGTGCCGAATTTAATCCAGATCCGTCCAGCCGTTTGAGCGTGAAGACAAACACACTCACAAACTTTTGCCTTCATAATATTAGTGTGATATATGGCTGTCATTTGAAGATCTTTGACAGTCGTTACGAGTAGTCAGAAGCTTGAGATCTGACACCAGTCTTGCCAAGAGGTATCGTGTTACCCAGTTACTGGGTTGTGGAGGTCAGATAGGCAGTCGCTCCATGTAAAACACTGGTACTCAGCTGAATCCGGTTAGACTGGAAGCCGACCCCAAAAAAGTTGGGAAAAGGCTAGGCAAATTGATTGAATATTAGTGTGATATATGAGATGATAATAGGCTCGAGCCTTACTAGCAAAACGAGTGTGTAGGTACTATTGGAATAGAGGCAGAACATTAATTCTAAAACTTATTTTTTAAGCCAAAATCCCTGCACCCAGTAAGCAATCTTATTCTTATTTAGACCAAAGAGACTACGAAATGGTATTGTGAGTACCTTCACCCCAACTATGCTTCCTAACAGCGCCACAAAAAACTCATAAAAATATTTTATTAAAAACACAATAATAGTTTTCTATTCAACACGTTCTGAGACTGACATAAAACCGAACGATTATTTCGTCGAAAAAATCAGAAGGTAAAACCATTAGGACCGCAATGTCGGTCATAAAATAAGAATTAGGGGCCGTAAAAATAAAAATTTGTTGTATGAAATATTTTTGACATATTTCATGGGTCGCACACACTTTAATTTCAATTTATGGCGCATTAAAAGAGCCTCGGAGTTCCGGCTCTTCGGTACTTAAGCAATGCTCTAGTTCGCCTTGAGTGGTCTACGCTGACAGCAGCCTGGCAGACTGACGGGACTGCACTGGCAGCCTATGAGATCCTAGAAAAAAAATAGAACGTGCCAGCTGCTTTTACCATACCTCGAACATTCCATCTTCAATCGTACGCATCTTCAGAATGACGGACTGATATGCTTACGTTTCAGCTGTGTGTAATTGTGTATCTGTCTGGCATCATTGCTCCTAAACGGATGAACCGATTTTAGTTTTGTTTGAAAGGTGACATTATCAGGAGTGTTCTTAGCTATGTTTGATGAAAATCGGATCTGCCGTTCAAAACTTATGGGCGTTTTACTGATTCAATCGGAGTGTTTTCGAAAGATATCGTGTCATTCATAATTATGTGTTCGATACCTTTTCGTTCGTTCGTTCCTACCTTCCGCGGCCTTAACGGGGTCGCCACCTTCTAATGGCGGACGCGGTGGAGCCGCAGTGGAGTTCCCTATCCCCTGCGGCCGAAAATTGGTAGGTGGCAGGTCCACTGACCGTCAAAGGGGACCAAGGGTGCCCCTTTATTTACACGGAGTCGTCTGGCACTCATGTGCTGGCTTGGTCCCTGGGTTGGTCACGGCGTGCTATGGTTCGGGTGGGCCGGTGATGGGGCGTGTCAACCGCGGTGGGTACGCGCCGTTCGCGGTGAGTGTTATCTCGTGCCCGCAGTCCCGCCATATGCGGCACTGGAGGACACCGTGTAGTTTTAGTGAGTTGGAGTCCCACATAACTGCACTATCTCCCCATGGAGGCGCAGTATGCGTGAGCATTTCTCCAAGCTAAAAAAAGGCAATGCATTCCATAGACGAGTAGCCTGGACAGTAAAAGATTTATCTAGGAAAGCAGTGGAATGCATTGGCATTTTCAGCTTAATTTTATCCCTCTTTTAACTGTTCTGTGATTTTATCCGATGATCTATGTATGAGTTGCTATGGTACAAACCTGAAACCTGAAATTCTATGACGACCTTGTTGCAACCCTTACTTTTTCTTAAGGCTTTTCCATCTGGCACTACACATTCCTGCTAGGAGACATAAGTAAACTTTATTCCACATTGCCACTTGTAGTTCGAGAGGCTATTACTCGTAAGGAGAGCAATAAAACACTGCTGTGCGCGACGGAATGTAGGTAATAATGAAAGGATTTTATTGATAAACTACCTCTTAGACGGGTTAGGCGTACTTTTCGACGCGTAGAATTGAAGAGCTAAGAAAAATACACTTTTACTAAATGTAATACTTATACTCTTTGCGCTGTAGCATAGTGCGGGTGACAGTTTCAATAACATTTTTTAAGCATATATGTATACGCATTTTTTGTAGTTTAACGTCAACTATGGTAAGGGCAACTATGGTATATGGTATAACTATGGTATGACGTTAAACTACAAAAATGCGTATACGTAAATTTTAGTAAGGCGTAGTATTTGCTTGTGACGAACGGATGCTCCTATTTTTAACCGACTTACCAAAAAGGAGGAGGTTCTATGTTCGACTTCTTGTATGTTTTTTTTTTTTTTTTTTTTTTTATGTATGTTCACCGATATCTCCGTCAATTGTGGACCGATTTTGAAAATTCTTTTTTTGTTTGAAAGAGTATATTTCGAAATTGGTCCCATTTTAATTTGGTGAAGGTCTGATGAAGAACTTCGGAGATACACAACAGAACTCTTCAATAAATAACGGGAAAACTCTCGGGATTGCTGCAATCGCATGTCTGTTTGTTGTTTATACCATTTCATAACATAACATCACGCCAGTACGCTCTAAAGGGGTACGCAGATCTCTCATTTCGCCGGTTATGTTCAAGTTTAATGTTATTCGGTTAATCTATTCTGGAGTTATAGGGACCTTAATAAACAACTTGCTATTAGGTAGGTAAAACTAAAAAGGGAGAAATAAAAACTTTTTTGCAAAAAAATACTACCGACTTCCAAATGAAAAACTACAAAGTGAAAAATAACTTAACTTTTGGAAGTCGGTGTCCATATCGCAAAAAAATGGTTCCTACGAAAGACACCGACTTCCAAAAGTTAAGTTATTTTTCACTTTGTAGTTTTTCATTTGGAAGTCGGTAGTATTTTTTTGCAAAAAAGTTTTTATTATTCAATAAAATAGTTCATTAATCTACTAGGTATTTATGAAAACCTCGGAGAAAACTGAAAAAATAACTGTTAGAATATCGATTAATGAGTACAACAGATGGTGAGTCCATTCTTAACAAATTGGAAAAAAAAACAAAAAAAGTGAATTAAAAAATTCTAAAAACCCGACTGCTTAAAAATCGTCGTTTTCGTATTCATATTCTTTATTGTACACAAAATAAACATTTAAAATACAAAAGGAAAACTAGATTAGATTAGATTAGATTTTTTAAATTAACTTTTTTTATTTACAACTTTTTAGTTTTTTTTTTTTTCGAATTTGGTACTTTTAAACATACAAGTGTTTTCTATTTTTGAAATTGCCTCTTAAAACTCTTTATTTTGATACCCCACGGGATGGGTATAGAAGAAAAAAAATCTCTTACAAAGTGGCGCCCAAAATCCGCCATATTTTTCATTTCCAATTTTAATGTAGCCAGTGACACTCGCAGGGTTTTATCTGTTCTGTGGTTAAGACGAATCGATTGACGTAAGAATTATCAAAATCGACCAACGTGTTTGGTCTCTAGAACGCCATATAGGAGCAAACATACATACATACATATATACAAAAACTGATAAACACATTACCCTCCTTCAGCAGTCGGATATCACGTAAACAAGAATAATATTATGCTGTGCAGTCGGAGGATACACATTCGCGATCTGACTAACCAAAATCATATGTATTCTCCGACGAGCATCATAATTTTATTCTTGTTTACGTCTTTAGTAGGTTTTCTTGAGCAGTCGGGTTTATTGGTTTAACTTTTTTATTCATAACTAGCCTAAAAAACCTAGATATAAATAAAATAAAAATAATTACTAGTTTTTTTTAAACTACTTTTTAAACATATAACTGTGATAGATTTTTGTAATCACATCTTAAAACCCTTCATTTTGGTACCTACCTCACACGGTGCGATTGGAAGAAAAAGAAATTGAGACACCCGCATAATGGCTCCCAATAGCCGACATTTTTCTTTTTAACCCCCGCCGGAAAAAGAAGGGGTGTTATAAGTTTCACGTGTGTTGCTGTGTATCTGTGTGTCTGTCTGTGGCATCATAGCGCCTAAACGGATGAACCGATTTTGATTTAGTTTTTTTTGTTTGAAAGGTAATTTTGTCGAGAGTGTTCTTAGCTATGTTTGAATAAAATCGGTTCAGCCGTTCAAAAGTTATGGGCATTTTACTGTTTGAATCGGGGTGTTTTCGCAAGATAAATGCGTCGGGGGTTTTTTAAATTGTGAAATTTTACTTGTTTGAATTTTTATGTAGTCAGTGACACTAACAAGGTTAAGAAAAAAACAAATAACAAATCGATTGACGTAAGAACCATCAAAATCGGCCGACACGTTTTGTCTCTAGAACGCCACATAGAAACAAACATTCAAACATAGACAAACAAATAAATAAAAAAATACAAAAAGAGTCCAAGACAGCTTACGTAACTTCACGGCTGTATTTTTTTTTATATATCGATAGGCTCGCGTTTGCCCACTATCTCGCCTGATGGTAAGTGTGGTCGATGGTGAAGCACGCTTGCCTGGAAGTAACCTATTCACTCTTGACTTAAAGACCCCCAGGTTGTAGCTATTAGGTAACAAAGACTCCGGCAGGGAATTGCACTCCTTAGCTGTGCGTACAATGAAAGTATTCGCAAAACGCTTTGTACGTATGGGTGGAATGTCCACCATGTACCTGTGGCGCATTGCCGTACGTCTTGTTGTCCGGTGATGGAAAGGGCTAGGCGGAATCAAGTGTGCAGTTCCATCACACACTCCCCGAAATGTATGTAATGTATGTATGTATTTTTCGAAGGGTCTTAGCCTTTTCGACACAACAATATTAGTGTTTTGCCCATCATTCTAATCAGAAGTAGCTGAATACCAATATTTTTAAATGACTGACTGATTTTTACATCCACAACCCAGTATCTGGGTAACCCCTTGGCAAGACTGCTTGTAGAACAAGTAGTACCTTACAAAATAAACAGTTTTACAAAAAAAATACAACCGACATCCAAATAAAAACACTACTACAAAGTGAAAAATTACGTCGGTTTCGGAAGTCGGTGTTTTTGGTTGCATTTCTTCGTTTTTTGACACTGACCTCCGATTTCTATAGTAATGTAAGTACAATAAACATGCGATTGAGGCAATCCTGAGGGATTTGCCGCCATTTATTGAAGAGTTATGCTGTATATCAAAGAACATAGAAAATCCTCCACTTTGGGAAATCGTGTAAAATGGTACTGAATATTGCAAAGCATGGGAATTAGTTGGTTCCTCATGAATAATGCAAATGTGATAAAGGTAAGCATATTCAATGACGTCACTATTAGAGATGGGCCGACTATGAACTTAGCCAACTAGACGACTAGTTGGCGCTGATACTATTTAATGTAGGTGGAATTTGCCCGACCAGTCAGCACAACTCTATTTATTGACTGAGCGAGCGCGAAGCGTCTCCGTTTCACCTTGGTTAAAATTGTTTCGTATGTCCGGTTGTTTTCCTCTATAGGTAGCTTTTTAAAATGATAAAAAATCAAAAAGATAGACTCGTGGAGTCTACCAGCTCACAGAGCCACTAGTTTATTTTTGTTTTTATTAATAGTTTGGTAGTATGCGTAAGACTGATTTAATTCTTAAAAATGTAAAACGTATATCAACGTACGCCGATTTATTTCTTAAATTTCTTGTTTTTCCATAGCTCATTAAGTGCTGACTAGTGCACTTTTTCTGAATAAAAACTTTTTGACAAAAAATCAAACCGACTTCCATCAAATTTCTTTTCCGAAGTCGGTGTCGAAAAATGGCAAACAATGGGTACAAAAGACACCGACTTCGGAAAAGAAAGTTATTTTATACTTTGTAGTTTTTTGTTCTGTAAGTCGGTTTGTTTTTTTGTTAAAAAGTTTTTTATGTTTTTAGCAGTAGTTGCTAAAATTTGAAAATTGGGCAACAAGGGCCGTATTATAAACATTTTCTTAGAAAACCATGCAAGTTCTAAGCAGTAAATTTCTCGGCCATAAAAGTAAAACCGCATGGACAGAAAACCAAGGTCAAAAGAGAAAATCAAATCGAAATACCACTTAACAAATAGCTTATGTACCTACATGTAATTACAAGATATAAATCGTAGATCTAGGTGGACCGATGAATTGGTTAAGGCTGCAGAAATCTCATTGCGTGACGCACAGGACCGGTCGATGTGGTGACACCCGTGACAGTTGGGAGGCCAGCAGTGGACATCTTTCGGCTGACATTATCATGATGATGGTCACAAATATGTGCTATACGGCGCGGACACATCACCACGGCACGCTGCCGACCTAATACTTATTCACAATTATTTAGGTCTAGGTACCTACCCCAGGGACTTCGAAAGAAATCTTAAATGTCAACTATTTTACGTGCAAAACTAGTAAAACTAATGCATAAAGTCTTTAAAATCTCATTAGGACATGAGAAAGAGGTTAACGATGTACAAACGTAGGATTTTTTACCACCCCTCACCTAACTGTGCAACATGCATTTAATATGCACCACCCTTTTAATGGAATGTTATGTGTGTGATTTAAAAAGCGTGTCTGTAATGTAGCGTAAGGTGTTGCACCCAAAGACCTTATACGTATTTCTTACTACTAGACTGTGCACCAAAAATTTTTGTTTAGCTAAAATGAAATCTATTATCATACGCCTAGGTTAGCTATTTCCTTATAAGCGGTAGCCAACCAAAAGCGGTCCTGAGCGAGAGGGTGCCCGCTGGTAGTGTGTCCTTGTCTGACATCTTGCTAGCTCAACTAATCATTGGATTTGGTAGAAATGGTAGAAAATTTTATATTTTTCATTTTTATGTTATACCAAAACGAACGAATTAAAAAAAAATTAAATACGTTTCATATTCTATGAAACTTTGAAACGTATTTAAATATTTTTACAATTCCTATAATTAATAAATTCATTGTATTTAAAAAAAAAAACATAAATACTGAGTAAGAGTAGTACTTTTAAATGTTTGGGCCTGGTAATACTAAATGTAGGTTGGAGTTTTTGGCGGGATTTTTTCGAGTGAAGTTCAGGGGCTGTTAATATTGTTACAAGATAGGGCAGCGCCATCTAGTGACGAGTAGAAGAACTAAGTAGTAACTAGTGGCGCCATCTAGTATCGAATAGCAGAACTAATTTTCTCGAAAGTTCGTGTCGAGTAGAATTTTCCAGAATGTTCGAACCGAACATTCTGGAAGTTTCTAGTCGCTTCGGGACCGATGAGTTCAAAAGTCGATTGTTCTGGAAGATTCTCGAAGTACCTAGAACAGTATGGAACGTTCTAGAAACATCTTCCGGGCTATATAAAGAGCGGTCGGGTTCGTCGTGGGTGAGTTTTCGATTGAGAAGCGATACAGAGCGATCAAAGCGGAAAATAGTGCGAAGTAATAGAATTGTTTAAGAAGTGTTTTTGTAATAAACAGTGATTAATTGAAGTCTGCTGTTTAAATAATTTATCCCTGAACCTCAGCTCGTAACAAATTGGTGTCAGAAGTGAGATAAATTATGCCGGTTCTACCGAAGGAAGAAACGGAAGGGATGCGCACCAGGAGTCAGCGCCAGCAAGACGTAGACCAAAGGCGCATTGGAGACGCTCCCTCACCGTCATCAGGTGGAAATGGAGATTCCGTGGCTGCAGCGGAACCAGCTCAATCGTCGACGTCGCCTGACTTAGCCGCCCTTATGGCATTCATGCAAGAGCAGGCTCGCCGTCAGGAGGAGCAAGCTCGCCGCATGGAGGAGCAGATGCAGCGCGACAAGGAGGAGCAGGCTCGCCGTCAGGAGGAGCAGGCTCGCCGTCACGAGGAGCAAGCTCGCCGCATGGAGGAGCAGATGCAGCGCGACAAGGAGGAGCAGGCTCGCCGTCAGGAGGAGCAGGCGCGCCGCTTAGAGGAGCAGCTGCAGCGTGACAAGGAAGAGCAGGCTCGCCGTCAGAAGGAGCAGCTCTTGGTGATTAAGGACCTCCGCACAGCCATTGGTAAGGAGATGAAAGAGTTTAAGTACCAGGTCCAGCAGCAGGAGATCCGCATCGCCGAGATAGAAAAGATTGTTCGTGGGCTCAAATCTGGAGGAGGGGCCGTGGCAGCTACGATAGTTGCGCCCTCACCGGTTGGTTTTAAAGTGCCACCATTTGACGGCTCTTCGTCATGGTCTGCCTACAAGATACAGTTCGAGGCCGTCATGAAATCAAATAGGTGGACAAAAGAACAGGCTTTGACTGCTCTAACCTTGGGTCTTCGCGACCAGGCTTTGACTGTGTTAGAGGCACTTGGACAGGACCTTACTTTTGAGAAGCTTCTGGAAGCATTAGAAGCTAGATACGGCGACGCGCACCTGGAACATGTGTTTCGCGCCCAGCTGAAGGACCGATCGCAATGTGTTGGTGAAACCTTACAGCAGTGGGCTCTGGAGGTGGAAAAGCTGGTCCGGAAGGCTTACCAGTCATCACCTGTGCTGATCGACGGGAATCTCGTACAGGCATTCACGGATGGACTCCGCGATCTGGAGGTTAGGGCTGCCGTAAGGTTAGGCCATTTTAAGAACCTTAAGAACGCCCTAGCCTACGCTTTGGAAGTGGAAGCTGTACGACAGGACGATCGAGCTCACCGCATAAGCATTATTTCTTGCTGCTTAACGGCAAAATTGACAACCCTGCGACTTTGTCGCGCTTTGGACTGTCAGCGCCGGCTCAGTACACGCGACTGCGCTCGCGCCCTCTACTCGCGGCACCCAGAGTCCGGACTCGTACTGCTCAATATGCCGCTACTAATCAAGCGGTATCATTGCTCAATACACTGACTGCTCAGCATCCGGATGTGGACATATTTCACTCGAATCTACGTTTATTTTTGATTAAATGCAAAGATTGTTTTAGCACATAAATAATAATTTTAATTGATTATATTATTGAAATGATTATTTTTAAATGAATAAACGATGATTATAACGTATTATTATAATTATTATTAGGTATAACTCGTATTTTGATAATTGAATAGCTATTTAAAATTGAATTTATTTTAATTATTTATGCTTTTTAATTTTGTTATTATTTTAATATTTTTATATGTGTATGTGATGTCTAAATAATGTAATTATTGACTCTCTGTACGTTTTGGGTAACACTGTAAGTGCAGAGAGTAATTGTAATAATAAATAAATAAAATAAATAAATAAATAAGGGATGTTGTGACTTCACCCCGGTGCTATAGCTGTGGAGAGAGAGGCCACATCCGGTTGAGCTGCCCAAAGCGAAAGAGTCGCCATTGTGGAAGTCAGTCACCAGCATCAGGAAAACCAGTAGATGGCAGGACTAAGTGGCGGATGGTGACCGGTGAGGAAAGAGCCCCAAGGAACTCGATCTCGCAAATTGTGTGTGAGCCACAATTATGTGAAGGGAACAGAACACCACACGATGATGTAGATGCTCTCTCGCGTAGGTTGTGTTCCGATCAATGTAAGCCCTGTAGCAGGCAAGAGGCTGAGCACGTAACATTTGTGAGGATGTTGAGGACGGATCTTAGCGAAGATTGGAAGGCAACCTTGCAGAGCGCTCAACAAGAAGACAGAGACCTAAAACCGATCCTTGAATGGAAGAAATCAGGTGCTCCTAGGCCTCACTGGAGTGATGTCGCAGCAACCAGTTCCATCACCAAGAGTTATTGGGCACAGTGGGAAAGCTTGGTTATCCAGGATGGAGTTCTGTGCCGGAAATGGGAGAACGCTCGCGGTGACCAGTGTCATCTACAAATGGTCGTACCTAAAGTTAAGGTGCCGGAGATCCTAAAGCTCTACCACAATGGATGTTCAGGGGGTCACATGGGAGTTAAGAGGACTTTAATCAAGATCCGAGAACGATTTTACTGGATCCATTGCCGAGAGGACGTTGAGGAATGGTGCCGCAAATGCACAAGTTGTGCGGCTGTGAAAGGACCACAAACTCGTAGCAGAGGGGCACTAAAGGTTTACAATGTTGGTGCACCATGGGAACGTATAGCATTAGATGTTGCTGGGCCATTTCCGGAAAGCCAAAGCGGGAACAAGTACTTCTTGGTCGTCATGGACTACTTCACAAAATGGCCGGCAGTGTTTGCAATCCCCAATCAAGAAGCGGTTACGGTGGCTGATAAGTTAGTTCACGATCTGTTTTGTCGGTTTGGGGTACCCTTGGAAATTCACAGTGATCAAGGCCGGAACTTCGAGTCAGAAGTGTTCAAGGAGACGTGTCGCGTGATGGGTGCTCACAAAACCAGAACTACTGCTTATCATCCGCAATCAGACGGGATGGTTGAACGATTCAACCAATCGCTGGAGAGGTATCTGGTAAAAGTTGTGGAAACCAGACAGAAGGATTGGGACAAACACATTCAACCATTTCTCCTGGCATATCGGAGTGCTGTTCATGAAAGTACAGCAGTAACACCAGCTTTTGCTAATTTCGGAAGAGAACTACGATTACCTGCAGATCTAATCACCGGTACCCCACCTGATTCTCCACGCAATGTAACAGATTACGCGAATGAACTACGGAATAGGATGCATGATGTATATGAGCACATCAGACAGACAGGTAAGCAGATGTCTGATAGGATGAAGACTCGCTACGATCGGTAGTCGAACAATAAGGGCTTCGATGAAGGATCTCTAGTATGGTTACATAACCCGGTACGCAGCAAAGGAAAATCGCCTAAATTGCAAGCCAAATGGGATGGACCATATCGCGTAGTTACCAAGATCAATGACGTCACCTACCGAATTCAAAAGGGACCACGAGGTGCATCGAAGGTAATTCATGTGGATCGGTTGGCCCGTTATCATGGGTCTAACAATGCTCGGGACGAGCATGTCTAAGAAGGAGGCAATGTAACAAGATAGGGCAGCGCCATCTAGTGACGAGTAGAAGAACTAAGTAGTAACTAGTGGCGCCATCTAGTATCGAATAGCAGAACTAATGTTCTCGAAAGTTCGTGTCGAGTAGAATTAGTAGTAGAAGTTTCTAGTCGCTTCGGGATCGATGAGTTCAAAAGTCGATATTTCTGGAAGATTCTCGAAGTACCTAGAACAGTATGGAACGTTCTAGAAACATCTTCCGGGCTATATAAAGAGCGGTCGGGTTCGTCGTGGGTGAGTTTTCGATTGAGAAGCGATACAGAGCGACAGAGCTGGAACATGATTATATTTGGGAAGCACTACATATACAGGGAATACAAAGAAAGTATATACAAATACTCAAAAATATCTACTCAAACAGCAAAGCACAAGTCAGGCTAGAAGCAACAGGAGAAGAGTTCCCAATTGAGAGAGGTGTCCGGCAAGGTGACCCCGTCTCACCGAAACTATTTTCTACAACTCTGGAGATGGTATTTAGAAATCTGAAGTGGGACAAAAATGAAATCAATATAAATGGTGAAACTTTAAACCACCTCCGTTTCGCAGACGACCTGATTCTATTTTCTGAGCGCCCGGAAAGGCTAGAGCAAATGCTACAACAATTATCCGATGAAAGCGCGAAGGCAGGACTTTCAATGAACACAAACAAAACAAAAGTTATGACTAACGGTTCACAAACCTATAACATCAGGGTTAACATGGCGGTAATAGACTATGTAGAAGAATACATATACCTAGGACAGTTAATAGCGCCAAGTGATACTATGCAAAAGGAAATCGATAGAAGGATAGCCAATACTTGGAAAAGATACTGGTCGTTAAGCGAAATTATGAAGAATCAAGACATGCCAATAAAAGAGAAACGGAAAGTATATAATACGTGCATTTTGCCATGTTTAACATATGGATGCCAAACATGGGCATTAACGGAAAAACTAACAAGAAAAATAAATGTATGTCAAAACGGAATGGAGAGAAGTGTAATAGGGGTAAAAAGACAAGATAGGGTAAGGTTAGAAAATATCAAAAAAATAACTAAATTTAAAGATGCAGGAAAAATATGTAAAACATTAAAATGGCAATGGACAGGTCATATGTTAAGAGAGAGGAATGGGAAATGGACAAGAACAATATCAGAATGGTACCCCAGAGATGGGAAAAGAAACAAAGGGCGACAACCAAAACGCTGGGAAGACGACCTAAAGAGAACTGCTGGACCAGAGTGGATGAGAATTGCGAGGGACAGAGATAAGTGGAAATCTTTGGAGGAGGCCTATGTCGAAGGACAAGCTGGGGAAAAAAGTACTGATCCATATTAAAATACTTAAGAATAATTGTAAACTCAGTAATAAAGGCTTATTTTATTATTTTATTTATTTATTACAGAGCGATCAAAGCGGAAAATAGTGCGAAGTAATAGAATTGTATAAGAAGTGTTTTTGTAATAGGTAAACAGTGATTAATTGAAGTCTGCTGTTTAAATAATTTATCCCTGAACCTCAGCTCGTAACAATATTATTTGCAAATTGATTCCTAGTGGATATTGTGATATAAAATTGGTGTAGTTTTGTGTCTCAACTGTCTACGCAACTGGACAATATGTGAAATCATTGACAGAAACGATCTCAGGATAGTGGAGCGGAGAATTTTATTGTAGTATTGACTACCTCCGCAAAGCTTACTGGGAAGGCTTACTCGATACAATTTGCTGCTAAATACTCCAAAAACCATTAGAATCTGTTACACCCGTATTCTAATGCATATAGGTCTACCAGAATCTCATGGCAAATGTGGAAATAAAAATTTGTTGTGTGCAATACTGGGGAAATTGGATTAAACGATCTTGATACTGTTTAATTTTTATTTATGTCTGTCAAGTCTGTAGTATTAATGAACATGAGGTACCTATATTATAGTAGTCACAGCGGATCTTTGTGTCTTTGAACTTGGTCCTGCCAACCATTGCGTAAGAAACAGTTTGTCATCGAGTATACTGCATAGAGTAAGCGAGATAGGACGATGTGACATACATAAGCGAGTGAAAGAGACAGTTATTCAATGCTATCTTCACCTTCAACATTGACACAAAAATAGCTACTGCGCGGGGTCTTGCAACCAATTCAGAGACACAAAGATCCACTGTGAGTATTATAGGTATGTGTATGAATAATGTTGTTATACATCGGGTTCTTAACATAGAAAAAATAAATCAATTGAATATTAATTTATGTACTAATTTATTATATATCATTTAAATCATACTAATAACTTAAAACCTCATTCAGAACTAGAAAACTAGAATACGATTCCATGAACTCCACTGGCATTTCAAAAACTTGTATCTTTGTAGTTTTATGTTATCTCTCTCCATCAAAATGTTTCTTTTTCATTGGCATTTAACATATTCAAAACCAATCCCTTTATGTATAAAGTCTGTAAAAAATAATAAAATGTATCATGTTACTTATAGTCATTCATCATCATCAGTCTATATAAACTTTTTTTATGTAAGTTTTATGGCCTGGTTGCTAGGACCTTTTAGCCACGTCTTTGGAAAGAGTTTTGGATCTTATATTTATTCTTTAGTATGCATTAGAATGCGGATGTAACAGATTCTAATGTTTTTTGGAGTATTTGGCAGCAAATTATATCGAGTCAGTCTTCCCAGTAAGCTTTGCAGAGGCAGTCAATACTAAATTAAAATACTCCGCTCCAATATCCCGAGATCGCTTCTGTCAATGATTTTACAAATTGTCCAGTTGCGTAGACAGTTGAGACACAAAACTACACCAATAATATATCACAATATCCACTAGAAATCAATTTGCAAATGATATTAACAGCCACTGAACTTCACTCGACAAAAACTTTCGTCTCTACACACGTCCCACTGCAGGGCGCAGATCATTACTTAATATTTTTCTTACGTCAAAGATTCTCAATCTCCGTTAAAATCAATATCTTGTCGAAGAATTAGTAACAGTTACATTACTGTTGCCATTTCCTACCGGCCATCATTCGATGTGCCCTAATGGAAAGAAATAAAAATAAAGTAAGAAAAATATAAAATAAACTAAAAGTATCAAAATAAGTTAGTCCAACTTACCGGTCCACTCTGCGACGCACTTTAAAATCAAAGATTGAGTTTGATTTACGCCTTCTTCTTCCCTTATTTTATGATACACATTGAAAACAATATGTCTCGCTTGAGATCGAAGTGGGTTTTTCGACATTTTCACAAAAATAACAAATTTACAAGATAATATCAAAAAATTTCAGCAGCGGTTGACACATCAAGTACTTTGATTTGATAGGTGACAATTGACATTGCCATTTATGAAAATCACAATTTAAAAAAAATAAAAAATGCCATGAGATTCTGGTAGACCTATACTAAAGAATGTTAAAATTGCAAAGACGAGGCGGTATGGTCCAAGACCTTAGCCTGCCCGAAAAGGGCGAACAAAAAAAAAAAGGCCACCAGGTTTGCGGCGTTTTTGGCGGGTTTTGTTCGAGTAAAATTCAGCGGCTGTTAATATTATTCGCAAATTGATTCCTAGTGGAATAAAATTGGTGTAATTTTGTTTCTCAACTGTCTACTCAACTGGACAATATGTGAAATCATTGAGATCCTTTGGGGTATTTCAAAGCATCGTCTGAAGACTGCAGGATCATCTAACGCCTCTTCTTCATTAGCTTGAGAGTAAGATCAGAGAGTTTTTTTCCTATCTATACGATGGGTCTTGAAGAATAAGACTTATGCAGACTTGGGATTTGAGGATTATCGAGTCCTCCCCGAATACACCATCGTAAACTGCTCAATTCCTCTGCGAGTTCGGTCATCTTATCGTCGGTCCGGAGTCCGGAGTGTGCGCGTGTTGTACGTTGCCAGGTCCTGTCGTTGGTATT
Source organism: Orthosia gothica (assembly GCA_949775005.1). NCBI lineage: Eukaryota > Metazoa > Arthropoda > Insecta > Lepidoptera > Noctuidae > Orthosia > Orthosia gothica. The sequence continues at coordinate 2,526,178 of OX459063.1, forward strand.
TGTTGGGGTAGCCGGATCTCGTCCGGGATTCTTTGCACCTCTTGCCATACCGTAACCTAGACCGCTACCGTAGTCGAGGTTACTACCGGCAGGCTGCTGGGCACTAGGGGCTATGTTTTATTTGTGCTATTCATGGGGAGTGCTTTGCAGGCGGGTTGGCGATCCCAGTATTGTTGTTACAAATGCACAGAGAACGCTGCTGATCATTCTCTGGTTAGTCCCTTAGTCGCCTCTTACGACACCAATGGAAAAACATGGGATGACGAAATTCTGTACGCTCGACACCGACTCGGTAAGTGACGTAGATTCTAAAAAAATATACTCATTTTTTTTTTCTATGAATTTGGTAGGTTTAGGTTGCATAGTTAGGTAGCATAAATACATATATTGGGATACTTACACTATTGTTTTTACAATCAATTTGTCCCGTGTTATGTTTGGTCATGGTCACCTCATTAGAAAGAGACACACTACCAACGGGCACAAAGTACGTAAGCGGCGGCGCGCCGCAGACAGAGGGACCACTCTCACTTTGACATTTCGGTTTTACAGGGAATATTGGGCAATATTGGACCGAGCTCAGTCGCGGCTGTCATGATTGCTTTGTCACGTCATTCATACATTAAGTACTGTAACGAGGTTGGTTGCATTGGATGGGTTACCTTTATTATTTGTTACAGACCGAATTTACTTTTTTGTTTTTAATTCTTTCTTTCAATTATTTTTAAGTTATAAAGGTCATTAATCTTTCAAGATGACAAATTAGAAATTCATTATCTAGGATTATAATAAATTATTTTAAGCCCATAGATGAAATTGGGAACTTGTCATAATAATAAGGTTCAAGTCATACAGCTTAAAAATATGTTTCTTCCGACTGCACAGCATAATTTTCTTCTTGTTTAAGATCATCTTTGGTTTTTTGATTTTATTAGGTACCTGTTTTTTCACATTTATATTTTTGTCGAGCTTGGAGCTTTTTACAATTTATTTTTATAAGTGGGATCATTATTACACTATTACTACGTCTTTTTACTCTCCAATAATCATCGTATGTGGCGTAATATTAAATGTTTCGTGATATTAAATGGATATTTGATGCCCTATCTACCTCTAAGGCATGTAAGCATGATATGACGTATGTTTAGACGAATCTATGTATTTATGTTTGTAACTTGGGCAACCTACTCTTTTTTTTTAATACGGAATCAATAAAGTAGCAACCCTAGTGAATCTGTCAAGTTTAGCTGTCAATTTTCTAAACGGCGGGAGTCACTGACTTAGAAACCTATGGACTTGCCATACCTACGAAATTAGCGTGCATACCTACAAAAATCTGGCGCATAAAATGGCTGCCTTGTAGGGTTGTAACTGCGAGAAACATGCGCAGCTGATATCGATGTAAATATCGACCTTCATGAAATTGTTTACGTTGTTGTTCTACGATATAATAATGTAATAACAATATAATATGAACAAACCAGGCCCATAGAAACCGAAGTAGCTAAGGGTATAGAGTATTGTATGACTGGTAATATACAGGGTGGGCAAAAAATATATCGTGGATCAAACGAAATAGCGATTTTTGGGGATAGTGGGAGATATTTTTCTTTTGACCTGCTAGAAAAAGCCCCAAATTTCGCCCTGTTTCGTTAGATTCACGATTTTTGGCCGTCCCTATACCTAACCCATTAAAAACTAAAATGTATTTTGTTTTATATCAAGTCAAATCAGCCTATCCCAATCCACTAAACATAGGCCAAAGGGGTAGTAATAATAAATAATATCAGCCTGTTACTGTCCCACTGCAGGGTAAATGCATCTTCTTATAGTAAATAAATAATAATATTTTGATATCTTCCTACTTTTCGAACAACTTAATTTACGTAAAATAATAACAATATTTTATGTAAAAAAGACATTTATTCATTTTTGAACAAAATTAACTTATTGAAATTCACTATTTTATTTATTTCTATAAAGCCAGGTTCGGCATTAACATGTTGGTACCTTATGCTCAAAGTGCGAGTGTTTCAAACAAGTGTTGTCGGAATAACTTAAATCATACGCTTTCGGCTAAAACAAATTGAAGCGTAAGGGCAAATTTTCTTAATTCTTCAGAATACTTTTTTCTAAAGTAGGCCTTTAGATTTGGCAATTTGCTTTTTACGAAATCCTTCTGCATATTCTTAAATTTTTATTTAGAATTAAACTTCCTTCATTAATGATATATTTAAGTTTCTTAAGGTCTTGAATAATATTAGAAATATTTCCATCACATCTCCGGACCTTTTCATTTAAAGTTCTCACTTTTTGATTTAGTAAAGCCCATTTCTTTGTGAGATAAACATATATATATAAGTAGGTTGTTGTGAGGAACATATTTGCCTAGGCTGAAAAAGAAAGTCGCATAATTCTATTACTTATTTACATATTTAATTCATTTAAAGAAATACTGTCAATAAAAAAGTATGTAACAAGATGTGTTGAAATTACTGTATTTTGCAACTTTTGTTTAAAAAACATACCAGTAAAGTCGATGTGGGCACTACGCCATCAGGTAACCTTATCACATCGAGGGTTCTGTTAAAACAAGATTCCTCAAAGTGCATGGAGCAGATATGCCACATTTTATGTCTAGGGTTTGTATTTTCAAAACCAATAGCTTCTATCCATTTCTTCTTTAAAATTTCGTTTCCAGGAAATATGTGGATTAAAATATCATTGCAATGTATTTTACATACTATAAATTTTATCGATATTTTTCAAGGGTGGGGACAGAGACGATGTAAATAATTACCGGCCAATATCTGTACTTCCTGCAATTTCAAAAATTTTAGAAAAATTAATAAACAGTCGACTAATAAAGTACCTTAACAAATACAACATTATATCCAGTTCTCAGTACGGTTTTCGACAGGGATTATCGACCGAAGATGCAGTTCTAGCATTAACCTCTCATATTGTTAACCAAGTCGATACAGGAAAAAAGTGTCTAACTATTTACCTTGATTTAAAAAAAGCTTTCGATACTGTCTCAGTCTCCATCCTTGTGCGTAGTCTAGAGGCCTTAGGCATTAGGGGAATCCCGCTGTCTTTGCTTACAGATTATCTTACAGATAGGAGGCAACGTGTTAGAATAGGAAAATACACAAGTGAGGAGGCAAATATGAATTTTGGTGTCCCACAGGGCAGTGTTTTGGGCCCAACCCTATTTCTAATATACATAAATAGCCTTTGCAACTTGAGAATTGAGAATGGTCGGGTTTTCTCCTACGCCGATGATACAGCCGTTGTTTTTACTGGAGATACATGGGAAACTGTGTATAAGTCTGCTGAAAAAGGCCTAGCCAGGATTGCCGATTGGTTGAACTCCCATCTTTTAACATTAAACACTTCCAAAACCAAATACATTGCTTTTACAAAATATAATAATACCCAACCGGGGCCTAATCATTCTCTTAAGATCCACAGTTGCCATGATTTCTCCAGCATTAATAATAAAAATTGTTCATGTAGTAAAGTGGAAAAAGTCACTCAAATTAGATATCTGGGTGTTATGGTTGATCAGCGCTTGTCTTGGCACACACACATAGAAGTAGTCATGTCCCGAATAAGGAAACTCATATGGATATTCAAGATATTACGACATGTTACCTCTAAGAACCTCTTAAAGCAGATCTACCTCTCTTTGGCCCAGTCAGTCTTGGTGTACTGCATACCAGTATGGGGAGGAGCTACTAAAATGAAATTTCTCGAACTGGAGCGGGCACAACGGTCTCTTCTAAAAGTAATGCATCTAAAACCATACAGATTTCCTACTGAAAACTTATACACACTTAGTGATCTCCTGACGGTTAGGAAGTTATATACCCTACGAGTTCTTTTGAAACTGCATAAAACACTACCGTATGACCCTGCGTCCCAAAAAAAGAGGAGGAATTATTTAGTAGCACACAAGGTCTCAGCTAAATCAACATACGCAGCAAGACAATATACTAGACTTTCTATAAACTTATACAACAAAATAAATAAAATATTGAACATTTACCCGATGACTGTCAGAGAGTGTAAAAAAGCATTAATCAGTTGGCTAAAAAGCAAGACTTACTACGACATAGAAACACTCTTGCAGGCACTTCAATGAGGTTGGAGTCCAACCGTATTGAATTGTTAGCAACCTTTGGACATCACACACACAAGACACACACACATACACACACATATACACACACACATACACACACACACGGAACACACACACGGAACACACAGTACACACACGCACACAACATAGTTTTGTATTGATTTTGATTTTATTTTAAGTATTTTTTTTTTTTTTTAATTATTTTAAGTTATTTTTTCTTTCTCGTTTGTTACAAGCCTTGTTCATTTTCACTTTGTAAGTTATGAAGAGCGGGGCCTCCTAGCACAGGTATTTGATATACTTAAAAGGAGACCCTTGCGTAAGAATGATTGTAAGTGTAATGTGATAATGAAATAAAAAAGTTTTTTTTTTTTTTTTTTTTTTTTTTTTTTTTATCGTATGCGAACATCGATCATCACTAACCTTACTTGTCAATAATTATTGTATGTAAACAATGCAAAGAAATATAGAAAATAATAACGTTTTATGCCATACAAACATGACACAGGTTCGAATAATATTCAAAAATACCATCTTGTAACAATATTTAACACAAAATTCGACCGGATTAGTGAAAACTAGTTACTAACCTGTGCAGAGTCAATTTAGGCTGATTTTTGTTTTTTCTCATACCAGACTGTTTTAAACAATACGAGGGCATGATTTTCCTATTAATGTCTACACTCAGAACACCAAAATAACTAGTTTCTAGACGTATTTCCTTGTAAAACAACAAAAATATTCTGAACAAGCAACTGTTTGACAGCACAACTACCACAAAAACAAAGAGTACTTTTGGCGCATAAAATGGCGACCGGTCACGCATAGGCATGATGTTGACGTCACACAAAAGTGTTGCCAAATTTAGTCCTTGACAAACATTTAGATGTCTCTCTTTTCATATGCAGCTCTTGCTTAGTTAAAAAGAGAAAAAACGCTTTTTGACATGTGTGTGTCGATATGATAGATATTTGTATAACTATTCTTCATATAGTAGAATAGGCCGTCTCCATAGTTATCCTACCTCATTGGCGGGAGTGGCCCTTCTGTATACTTACTATTTTGTGCAACGGGAGCCCTCTCGCTTGGACCGGTTTTTGCGCCATAGTGCACAGTCTAGTAGTAAGAAGTATAAGGCAAAGACCTTATACGTATTTCTTACTACTAGACTGTGCACCAAAAATTTTTGTTTAGCTAAAATGAAATCTATTATCATACGCCTAGGTTAGCTATTTCCTTATAAGCGGTAGCTAACCAAAAGCGGTCCAGGCGAGAGGGTTCCCGCTGGTAGTGTGTCCTTGTCTGACATCTTGCTAGCTCAACTAATCATTGGATTTGGTAGAAATGGTAGAAAATTTTATATTTTTCATTTTTATGTTATACCAAAACGAACGAACAAAAAATTTTATTTAAATACGTTTCAAAGTCTATGAAACTTTGAAACGTATTTAAATATTTTTACAGTTAATATAATTAATCAATTCATTGTATTTAAAAAAAAAAACATTAATGTTTGGGCCTGGTAATACTAAATGTAAGACCACCAGGTTGGAGTTTTTGTCGGGATTTTTTCGAGTGAAGTTCAGCGGCTGTTAATATTATTTGCAAATTTATTCCTAGTGGATATTGTGATATAAAATTGGTGTAGTTTTGTGTCTCAACTGTCTACGCAACTGGACATTAAGTGAAATCATTGACAGAAGCGATCTCAGGATAGTGGAGCGGAGAATTTTATTGTAGTATTGACTACCTCTGCAAAGCTTACTGGGAAGGCTGCACGGATACAATTTGCTGCCAAATACTCCAAAAACCATTAGCATCTGTTACACCCGTATTCTAATGCATACTAAAGAATGTTAAAATTGCACTGAAGACGAGGCGGTATGGTCCAAGACCTTAGCCTGCCCGAAAAGGGCGAACAAAAAAAAATACCACCAGGTTTGCGGCGTTTTTGGCAGGTTTTGTTCGAGTAAAATTCAGCGGCTGTTAATATTATTCGCAAATTGATTCCTAGTGGAATAAAATTGGTGTAGTTTTGTTTCTCAACTGTCTACTCAACTGGACAATATGTGAAATCATTGAGATCCTTTGGGGTATTTCAAAGCATTGTCTGAAGACTGCAGGATCATCTAACGCCTCTCCTTCATGAGCTTGAGAGTAAGATAGAGAGTTTTGTTTCCTATCTATACGATGGGTCTTGAAGAATAAGACTTATGCAGACTTGGGATTTGAGGATTATCGAGTCCTCCCCGAGTACACCATCGTAAACTGCTCAACTCCTCTTCGAGTTCGGTCATCTTATCGTCGGTCCGGAGTCCGGAGTGTGCGCGTGTTGTACGTTGCCAGGTCCTGTCGTCGGTATTTGTTGGGGTAGCCGGATCTCGTCCGGGATTCTTTGCACCCCTTGCCATACCGTAACCTAGACCACTACCGTAGTCGAGGTTAGGCAGGCTGCCGGGCACTAGGGGCTATATTTTATTTGTGCTATTCATGGGGAGTGCTTTGCAGGCGGGTTGGCGATCCCAGTATGGTTGTTACAAATGCACAGAGAACGCTGCTGATCATTCTCTGGTTTGTCCCTTAGTCGCCTCTTACGACACCAATGGAAAAACATGGGATGTCGAAATTCTGTACGCTGGACACCGACTCGGCAAGTAAAGTAAATCCAAAAAATATACACTTATTTTTTTTGATGAATTTTGAAGGTTTAGGTAGCGTAGTTAGGTAGCATAAATACATATATTGGGATACTAACACTATTGTTTTTACAATCAATTTGTCCCGTGTTATGTTTGGTCATGGTCACCTCATTAGAAAGAGACACACTACCAACGGGAGCCCTCTCGCTCGGACCGGTTTTTGCGCCATAGTGCACAGTCTAGTAGTAAGAAGTATAAGGTCTTTGGTATAAGGTCTTTGGTTGCACCTGACGACGGAAACCTAACAGATTTGACAAATGAATTTTATTTTTTGCATGGGGAAGTCCTTGAGCCGATTATGCCACATGAGGGCTTACACGTCTGATTAAAGCGAAGGGTGGTGACTAAACCCCACCCTTTTCTCTCACTAGTATTAGCCTGAATTCCCTGCACAAGTTCACTGCACATACTACGCTAAGTTAATTCTGCCTCGACTTCACCACCACATGACCACACACATTATTATATACAAGTTTCATGATATTCGGGTAATCTATTCTGGCAATATTGCCTTCACACAAAACGTTGCTAATATCTATTAGCAACGTGTTTTAACAATGCTAATTGAAAAAAGTTATGAAGGTAGTCTATGTATCATTCAGCTGCCCATTATTTCATGCCTGGTAAATAGATAATTATGTCATCACATAAGGTCATAACTCATGAACATGTTAATATTAATGAGCCATCCATTAGCGAACACCGAACACCTGTAGCTGTTCAGTGCATCAATCATTTTAGATCTTTATTACAGCGACGAGACGAGGTAAAGAATAAAACGTGAGTTACTAAGTATTGTCTTTGTTCTTTAATATACTTAATATGACCTCCTGAATTACCAATTCAAATAATAATAATGATTTTAAAGATAAAGGTATATAATCCTTGCCCGATACAGGTTAACCAACCTTCTTGGCTTAACAGAGATCGCCCTGTGGACTATTCGCTTACAGAATTACCATAGCCGACTGTCCCCGGTAGGATGATAAAGTTCTTCCCAAACAGAGAGAACCATAAAAAATATTGATCTCAAACTCAATGTCCATTGCTTTAAAAATAGTTATTTTTGAATAAACTAAACGCGAAACCACTTTCAATAGGATCAGCTGATAGTCATTTATGACAGTTTGTGTTAGGTACTATCTGTCATTGTCATTACAAGACAATAGTGTCCAATTGCCCGACATCGTCATTTTACTCGCGAGTTGTGTTTGATTTTAGTGATAAATAGAACAAATGATAAAAGGTCGTCACAAACAGTCCAGTATCCAAGGTCGAAGTATTGTTGTGATAGTTGATAACAGACAATAATTTACTTTTACTAGTTTATCATGTAAACGCCATAACGACACATACTTTTGAAGAATTTCTATCAAAATGTCGCTCAAAAATATATTGCTAAGGTAAGTCAATGAAAAATGCGACTAATTATCATATTTTGTATGTGTTTGCATTTAAATATAATCGATATATCGGCTTGTGCATGTTAAAGAATATGCTGTTCGCTTAAAATATTTTTTCTGAAAGAATAGTACTACTTAGAACTATTCGGTAATCTTTTTCGATTGGTTTTTGTTTGATGAAAACAGTCACGTAATTTAAATTATTTATTGTATCTAGTTGGCTGTGAATTTTGTAGACAAGCTTTAGATATTTATTATTTAACACGGCACAAACTTTGAATTGCAGTCATTGTTGAACCTGCAGCCTAAAGCAATAAATAACCTTAACTAACATAACATAATTAAGTTATTTAACACTTTATGTAAGCCTTTTGGTCATAGCAAAACACACCTTATGATAAAACCTTAGTTTCTAAAGAATATCTATCATAATTTATGCAACATTAACTAGAAACCAAGCTATTTATTTCGCCAGTAATAACTATATTATTTGGACACCCGAATCACTAATAGAGCTTGAGGAAGCACTGAAGAATCTCAATTGGGACATAGTAGGGATAAGTGAAATGAGAAGAGCAGGCGAATCGATTGAAGAGCACCCAGAGTATGTAATATTCAACAAAGGAGAAACCGGGGGACAGAGAGGAGTCGGATTCATAGTCAGATTGTACCTAAAAAGCTATATCCAAGACTTCATAGGAGTTTCAGATCGAATTGCCATACTACACATCAAACTACCAAGCTTCAGAAAAATTTGGACGGTTATTCAAATATATGCACCAACCGAACAAGCAGAGGAAAAGGAACACAAATCTTTCTATAATGATTTATCACAAATCCTAAACGAGTACCTAAACAACATCATCATATTGATGGGTGACTTTAATGCTCAAATCGGGACTAAAATTAACAAAGACGAACATACGCTGGGAAGCTTTGGCCATGGCAAGAGGAGCGTCAGTGGCCATAGACTGGCAGAATTTCTGCTAGAACATAACCTTACTCTAACAAACAGCATTTTCAAGAAGAGTATAAATAACAAATGGACTTGGATCTCCCCAGACGGAAAGTATAGAAATGAAATAGATTACATTATCAGCAGCCACCCAAAACTCTTCACAGATACGTCAGTCATATCAAAACTAAATTTCAACACAAACCACAGAATGGTAAGAGCATCACTCAAAATATCACAGCTTAAGAAACCTCGATTGCACTTTGTTCAACAGAATATGATCCCCAACATAAAAACTGGCAACCATACACCTCATCCCTTAACAACGCTCAACAAGAAATTAATAGAAGCTGACAAACCAGGGTTTAATATGTACTACGCAGAACTACAGAAGCAGCTCACATGCCACAAACAAAATAAGAATCCCAAGCATAAATATGTTCTTAGTAATGCAACACTCGAACTTATACAAGAGAGGACACTTCTATTCACCAGCCAAATGAAAAAACAAAACATAGAAAAAATAACAGAACTAAGTAAAAAGATAAAACATGGTATAAGGAAAGACAGAAAAATCAAAAGACTTCAAACATTGGAAAAATATATTATGAAGACTGGAGGAACAAAGAAAGCTCTCAAAGAACTTAGAGAATCAAACCAATGGATACCCAATTTGAAAAACAACTCTAAAAATATCACAAACAGGAAAGACATCAACAAACAAGCAACATTGTTTTACCAGAATTTGTACTCGAACAAACATGACACTGAAAAGGGAAAACCAAAAACAGCCAATATTGATCCGACAAACTTAGAATTAGAACCTGAAATTCTACAAAGCGAAGTAAGGAAAGCTCTATTAAGCCAGAAACTAGACAAGGCTCCAGGACCAGACAAAATCACAAACGAAATACTGAAAGGAAACCTCGAGGAATTAATACCAACATTGACCATAATTTTCAACAACATCTTGGGATCAGGACACGTTCCTGAACAATGGGAAACATCACACATAACACTTATTCACAAGAAAGGTCCAAAAGAGGTTATAGGAAATTACAGGCCAATTAGCTTGATGTCTAACATTTCCAAGGTTTTCTCCAAGATCATCCTGGACCGAATGACTACCAAACTAGATGAAAACCAACCAATAGAACAGGCCGGTTTTAGGAGGAACTTTTCCACAATCGACCATATACATACTGTCAAACAAGTAATAGAGAAATATAACGAATATAACAAGCCTCTGTATATGGCCTTCATCGATTACGCGAAGGCCTTCGACAGCATAAAACATGAAGCTATATGGGAGAGCCTGGCAACTCAGGGTATCAGTGCGGTCTACATCAACCTTATTAAAACCATCTATTCCAAAATTAAGGGAAGAATACAGCTGGAAACACTAGGCGAAGAATTTAAAATCAAAAGAGGAGTTAGACAAGGCGACCCACTGTCTCCAAAGTTATTTGCCGCCGTTTTGGAGGATGTCTTCCGAAAACTGAATTGGGACCTACTAGGACTTAACATCGATGGAAGGAAACTGAACCACCTCAGGTTTGCTGATGACATTGTCTTGTTCGAAGAAGAACCACAAAAACTGGAGAGAATGATTCAAGACCTTAGCAATGAGAGTAAAAAAATTGGATTATCACTAAACACAGATAAAACCAAATTACTAACAAACTCCAAACCAGTTCAAATAGCAATTGATAACCAACTTATTGAATGGACTGGGCCAGATCATCTCCCATAAAGACCAGACTACCAGGGAAATAAACAGACGAATCGCAAACGGCTGGAAAAGGTACTGGTCAATGAAGGAAGTGGTGAAATCTAATGACCTCAGTATGGGAATCAAACGGAAAGTCTACAACACCTGCATCCTCCCTTGCATCACATATGGATGTGAAACATGGTCACTTTCGAAATGCCATAGAGATATGTTGGAGCATTGCCAGAGATCTATGGAGAGAAGCATGTTGGGTATCAGGAAACTAGACAAACAACGAAACACCGTCATCAGAGCAAAGACCAAAATAACAGATGTGCTTACCAAGATAGACCAACTGAAGTGGAGATGGACAGGCCATATGCTACGTAACTCACAGGAAAAATGGAGCAAAATTTTGACTGACTGGTATCCTAGAGGTGGAAAAAGGAACAGAGGAAGACAGAGAAAGAGATGGGAGGACGAATTAAAATTGACAGCAGGTCCTAATTGGAAAAGAGTCGCTAGAGACAGAAAACAGTGGAAACTGTTAGAGGAGGCCTTTGCCCGGAGGCACACTGAATTGAGAGATATACTATAAAAAGAACTGGAAAGAACTACAACTGAACAAAGAATCGAAATTCAGGATGGAGAGGCTTATATTATTATTATATTATATTATAACTATATTATTTGTTTCCAGAACAATAAACCAGAAGAATAAATTTGTAAGCCTTGCTGGTACGGCAGTAAGAGTATCAAATCAAGAACAATATGGGCATAGAGAAGAAAAGAAAAACAATAGCTACAGCAGAAGGACCATAGCCACAGCACTGTTTAGTTCTGTTGTCTTTGGAACTGTTCTAGCAGGTAACTTAGTTTAGACTAGATATGTTTGTTTACTCTCTACTAGCTTGTGCCAGCCTGCATGGAAAGTGTTTTCTTATCACAAGGGAACATAATACTGGAATGAAAAGTAGCCTATGTGCTATTCCAGAAAATAATCTATATCTGAGCCAAATTTCATCCAGATCTGTTCAGCCATTCTGGTGTGATTGAGTAATAAACATAACACACAAATACATCTAAACTTTCACATTTATAATATTATAAATAAGATTTTGCCCACTCTGCCTAGCTTTTTCCCAATTTTGTTGGACACGGATTCCAGTCTAACTGGATTCAACTGAGTAACAGTATTTTACATGGAGCGACTGCCTGTCAGACCACCACAACCCTGTAACTGGGTAACACAATAACCCTTGGCAAGACTGATGTCAGGCCTGCCTGATTATAAGTAGAAGAGTATAAGTAGTTTATGTGCACATATGCCAACTACTTTTTAACTGCTTTCCATTTACAAAAGCAGTTGATTCAGGTGGTATTGTTAGCCTGTTGCGACAACCATTGACTATGCTTATTTACTTATCTCTCTATCTGTAGCTTATGTGGCCAGCTCCAAAACTAAAACAGCCGGTCTATTCTGTAAATCTCATTGTAAAAAGTTTGATTTAGTGAGCTTGAAGTAAACTGTCATTACAAGTTGTTAGTAATGAGTACTTCGTGTTCACTTATATCTTCATGGTGAGATTTTTACAGAATAGTTTGACTGGTCACACCCAATTTACTGGATGTAACCCTTATTAAAAATGTTATCTTAATTCATTTCGATTTTGAATAACAAGGAAAATTAACAAGGGCTTATTATTTAATCATTTAAATGTAGCATACATTTCATATGCATAACTTTTTGAAACAAATTCACAGGTAAATAAGTGCATTTACCTGTAAATTTGCTTTAATAAGTGTCTACAAATAAAGTGTTATCAGTTGGTTCTAATAATTGACTCCAGACAGTTCAATATACTGTAATAAATACCTTGAATTTCCTCAATGCATAATAAGTACATGTGTTATATTAATTGGAATTCAAATGAAGTCTGAATTGAAACTACTACTAAGATTAAAATAGAACTTATGCATACATACACATTATTACACATACCTACATAACTTCACGGCTTTTCCCCATATGGGTTGGCAGAATCAGAACAACAACAATACAACTACAAGTAAGTACAACAACAATATAACTTATTTAGTAGAAAATACTGTCATTATTTTGATTGCAGATTGTGCATAATTTACTTTTCAGAAAAGTCAAAAAATAATGGAGATAAAATAAAAGAAGCTGGAGAGAAGAGGCCTGACCTTCCTACCTTCAGAGCTGAAGAAGTTAGCAAGCATGATGATGAGTAAGTTAACATAGTTTGAACTTTCAGGATAGTAGTCAAATGTTTTGTGGGCAAAAACTTATAAATAACTACATACAAACTTATAATACTTTTTTATATATTATTGATAGGCTCGTGCTTGACCACTATCTCACCTGATGGTAAGCGATGATGTGGTCGACGATGAAGCATGCTTGCCTAGAAGTAACCAATACACTCTTGACTTAAAGCCCCTAGGTTGTAGCTATCGGAAAACACTGATTCCGGCAGAGAATTCCACTCCTCAGCTGTATGTACAATGAAAGTATTCACAAAATGTAATGTGCGTATGGGTGGGATATCCAACGCATACCGATGGCGCATCGCCGTACGTCTTGTAGTCCGATGATGGAACGGGCTAGATGGATCGCGATCTAGACTGGATTGCGCAAAGCGAGTGACGTTGGTCAGAAGAAGAAGGCCTTCAACAGGGCTGCCAAGTCCTGCAAAATGGTGTTACGAAGGGCTCGGTTCGACCATATTGGCCGAATAGGGACGAAAGCATTTTGGTCCCTGGCTAAGTCGGTCGAGTCGAACTTCTGCCGTCTCTAACTACCACCACTGCTGAAACCCGACGGGTCACTGACCGACTCCGCTGAGAAGACGGCAAATTGTTATTGCCTCTTTTTTTGCTGAATCTCTCGTCTTATGCTGGTGACGCATGGGCATGGCCCCCTCCTTCTCATGATGGATGCGACACATGTCGGACATTTCCATCCATCAAAAGGACGTCCGTAGGTCCGACGTGACAAAAGACAAAAGATATTTATTTCAACTGGGCCACCAAGCGGCACTTTTGAATGTCACAATTTAAATTTAAATGGAATACAAGTTGATTTTACCGTGCATTCGGAAAGTAGCTAGTTATGGAGAAGAATGCACAAGAAACTCCATACTTTTTAAATTTACATGGAATAAAAGTTGATTCTACCGTGCATTCGGAAAGTAGCTTGTTATGGAGAAGAATGCACAAGAAACTCCATACTTACACTTTAAAAAAAAAAAAATGATTCTACCATGCATTCGGAAAGTAGCTTGTTATGGAGAAGAATGCACAAGAAACTCCATACTTACTCTTTTAAAAAAAAATGATTTTTACAATATTTAGGTACATGAGTACATACATTAATAAATTCACATATGTGAGGACAATGCACCCAGAATAGCACTACACACTATACTATGTAAAGGTATAAAGTTTTAAAAGTACTCACACATGTACTGTGCAGTTATACAATAGGTACTAGAAAAACATCAACATCCGAAGCAGTTGAGTTATGACCAATCCCAACTGACGGCGCCCGTTCACGAACATGACGCATGAATCGGCACCACCCAGCTCAACCATCATGAAGGGAACCGAATGATCCAACACACGCGCCACCATCAGAGAGACATTTGAGAGAGCATGACACACTCAACTGCCAGGGCACACACAAGTCAACGAACGACACATAGGTATAGCAAATGGTAGATTTACAGTTGGGTACATAGTACCCACACACGTGCTGTGCAGCTATACAATACTAAAAGAAATCGAGTCTATACAACACAAGCATAAACATATCATTTGTTTTTGCGCCCTAGTGGTTGTGGAGCAGGACTAGCATTGAGCCAAGCATTTTTATCAGTGATATAATCGCCCAACTTGTAATAATATGCCTGCCTGCATAGTGTGCGTTTTATACAATTTTTAAATTTCGTCTCATTCAGTTCTAGAATATGGGGAGGAATTTTATTGTAACATTTCGTACAGTACCCCATGAAAGATGAGGCCACTTTTGCCAGTCTGAAACCTGGTTGAACTAATTGGTCCCTATTTCTAGTAATGTAATTATGTCTGTCTCCGTTTTTACTAAAAAGATGTAACGATGTAACGTGAACAAGGCTACCGGCTAATACCAGCAATAGTTCTTATAACCTGTGCACCTGAACTGTCTCCGATCTTGACATGCCTATTCCGCCTTTCTTATGAGTAGTCTCATAAAAAAGTAAAGTGCCGAATGCTTGGAAGCAAGCTAATGTACAGCCCGTGCCCAAGAAGGGCAGTCGAGCTGACCCGGCCAACTACAGACCCATCTCAGTAACGCGTGTCCACGACTGTCCGTCGTCGACTTCTGGAGCGTGTAATGCTCCTGGTATACCTAGAAGCTAACGATATCCTTAGTGACTTCCAATACGACTGCCGCCGCAATCGGTCTATTAGGGATGTTCTAGCGTATGCTATTCATATGGATTCATATGGAGTGACGGCATCGAGAGGCACGGGGAGGCGCTTGCCATCTCCCTCGATCTCGAAGGCTTTTGATAGTGTCTGGCACGAAAGCATTATTGGTAAGCTTCCTTCATTCGGTTTGCCTGGTGGTCTGTGTGATTGGATTGCAGGCTTCCTGAGAGATCGGTCCATTCGAGTGGTTATCGATGGCTGCTCGTCGGACCAATTGGATATTAATGCCGGGGTCCGTCAGGGTTCGGTACTCTCAGCAACATTCTTGCTAAATGATATGATAAATGAAAATGTATTAGCTGTCTGCATAGTTCTCTTTTGTTAACAGTACAAAGTTGTCATACGACGATTATGACTATGTGAGGAAACAGTTATTGGAATACCCAAGAGAAATGTTTTGAGGAAACTTTGATGTATTCACATGTTTGTGAGTTTTGTGACAAATGTTTGCTAAATCAACTATTTATCAGAAACCACGTTCATGACCAAATTATTATGTCATGCCTGATACAGATTTTTTGTAATTTTTTGATTCATACTTGCCTGTTAAGTTTTATATCAAGATAACAAGTTTTGATAGTAGTCATCGTGGCATACAAATAAAGGTTCTTGTACAGAAAAAAATAGCAAAATGCGATATTCCGAAATTAGAACCCCAAATCGCAGTATTAGTAACTCTTGGGACTGTCCTACCTCCAAACAACCAGAGATTAGACTTAGTACCAGTTTTTTTAACCGTAGTTAAATCAACCAATGGTTAAATATGCTAGGCAATGGTTTGAAAGGAGAATGCCCATTTTGTAAGGGAACTTGGGCCCCTTTGAAAAAAATGGTTGTATCTTGATGAATTTGGTTGTATATTGTAGAAAAAACACGTATTCATAATTAGAAAACATTTTTCATTTATTTTGTGGGGATCACGAGATATAACGATGTTTCTGTTCTTGAAATGAACCCTTATTACAATGCAATAAGGTGCATACAAATGTCCAAGTGAAGGAACCTGATCGTTGTTGTCCGTACATAAGTAAAGGACACGGATCGAAAAAAACACAAAATATAAATCCTATTTTCGGATAATATTGAAATCGCAGACACGATACCTCATAGGTGGCCTGTGTATGGGCAATCTCCTTTCGGTAAAATACGTTTTTTCATCAATTGTTAGCCTCACAAATGGTCAAATAAGTTGGAAAATTAATTAATTTTAATTTGTTAGACCAACAACTGATGAATAAATGCGTGTTACCGTTAAACCATTGGTTAGCATATTTAATCATTGTTCGAGTTAAATACGGAAAAAAATAACTGGGTCTAGGTCGACCGATGACCTGGTTAAGGTTGTGGGAATCCGCTGGACGGACTCTCACAGGATCGGCCGAAGTAGTGACATTTAGGGGCGATCTATGTTCAGCAGTGAACGTCTTTAGAAGCGTTTTGAGAGCATTGATGGCCCAGTGGTATCGGCCGCGACTTACAAGTTGTAGTTCAGGCAGGCGCGTTACTTTATGTAAATTATTTCTTCACCTCTGCTCTCAAAACGGTGAAGGAAAACATCGTGAGGAAACCGGCATGTCCTAGAACCAAAAATTCGAAGACATGTGACATCCACAAACCCGCACTGGGCCCGCGCGGTGGATTACGGCCCATTCCCTCTCTGTGAGAGGGAATGGGCCTGTGTCCCAGCAGTGGGAACATTAATAGGCTGATGATGTGAACGTCTTTAGGCTGAAATGATGATGAGTAGAGTATGGCAGTGTGCAGAAGCCAGATGCCTGAAGAACAGGACTAGTTGATGTAGTGATGAATGAAATGAAGAACAGGACTACTTGGAGTGGCCTAAATCCAGCTAAAACTCACCTTTCTGTTAAAATGATGAATAGCGATAATAGGTATTAAACCACCTAAGATAGTTCCACCCATTACATATAGAAATATTATGACGAAAATTTTCGCGGTTGATATAATCTCCGCGTTAGATTAGATTCACAAGATCAACATACACTGATAACTGATAAAAATCGTACATATGTATGTAATGTTATCGGCTTCTGTTTGGCAACAATCTTGGCTCTGATAAGAGCTTGTAATACATAGATAGCAACGACTTTGGCTCTTATGTTATTGTCAAGATATTGTTGTGATTGAGTATGATGAAATTAATGTTATTTTATCCATAATTTACCATCACGTCTTAATATTCAAAGGCTACGGCAGTAGTACACTTATAGCAGGGGTCACAAAATGGCGGACCGCGGGTCGCACCCGGACCGCCGCGCCGATCTAACTTGTGTGGACCTTAAGAGGGGACTCTAGTGAGACTTGCTCCATACAAACACATTCTGCTGTTTTCTTCGTGGATAATGCCTCTAGAGCAATGATTTTTTTCCATAAAATCTAGGTCTAATTAATACGTGCCTGTATCATTTCCTTTTTCCAAAACATAATCACAAAAAGAAATATGACAATCCAAAAAGCCGAAAAAAATGCCCGTTTTTACCGCCATGTTCAGAAGACTTTCAGACAAAATTTATAAGTTTTTAACAAAAAAGGAAATGATAGGAGCATAGATATACTTTTCCTCTAAATTTTGATATAAGATTTTTTTAGATCAGACCAGTTTTCATGAAGAAAACAGCAGAATACGAAACGTCTTTTAGTCAAAGTTTTTGTAGGTAAAATCAGTCTGAGCTGCAGTTGACCCTTTCGCACTTTACGGGGTGAGGTTGGAGGTGACGCGACGGCAATAGTTTCTTCAAATACCTATTTTTCAAATTCCTTTTGACTAGAGTCCGCTCTTAAGTAAACAGTACAATATAATTTTCTTCCAACTACGTAGTAATGTTATCATCACGGAGCACACAACCAATGGAGAGAGCATCGGCACGTTTTTGTTCTAATCCGAAGTCACCAAGAAACAGCGGGGGCAGAGGTAAGCTGCCCCCGCTGTGATTGGGTGATAGTTTGACAACTAAATGACAACTGATTCTCTAGGGATTCCAAACAAGTAATTTAAAAAAATATCGATATCGGTAATTGTTTAACTTATTAATAGTATAAGGATATATTTGGGATACAAATAAACAAAAGAACGAATTTCTTACAATCTTCGGTACGTATAATAAAAAAAATATGATAAGGTAAATACGGGCTAGACAATAACAAACAAAAGAACGTACACAGCTGCAGTTCTTATTAATTTTGGCAAAAAAAGAAAGTATGTATAGGTAATGCTCGTTGTGGCCGTTTGCAAGAAGTCACAACGCATTCTGAGTATTGTTTGCGCTTGACGAGCGTTTCAGTCTTGGAGACATATCGATATAATCGTCGTGATGCTGCGAACAGCACTATCGAGAAAAAAAGAGACAACTGCTAATGTGCAAATCAGTGTACCAGAAAGAGACAGCAAAGCGAACAATCCAGAAATTTTTATATTTGACTTTACTTAATGAAATTGATTAAATGGAGTAGAAAACCACAAAAATGTGAAATGTTATCCCAACTTTTATGTAACTTGAAGTAATATTATACTTTTCACACCATTTAATTGAACAAATAGGCATTACTTTTCGTTTTATTTGTTTTAAAGACGGAAGCGCGTGACGTTCGTACGTGTAGCTTACAGATGCTACGACTGACCAAAATTCCGCCGCATGAGCTTGATATTGCATACGCTTGGCGCCCGCGGTAGCCCCCGCACGCTCTCTCCACTGGTTTTGTGCTCCGTGGTTATCATTAATCACTACAAAACTGATCACAAAGTACGTATTTATTGCTTAGAACCAAAACAGTGCAGAAAAGTTATATGAAATCTCATTGTTGCACTGTTTTACTTTAATGCACTGTTTTGTATATTTTATCTAATCTAATATTATAAAGCCGAAGAGTAGGTACTGTAGTTAGGGTAGGTTAGTAGTAGGTAGAATAGATAAAGTAGGTAGAGACGGTAGAGTAAGTAGAGTAGGTAGAGAAGGTAGCTAGAGTAGGTAGAGAAGTTAGAGTATAGAGTAGGTAGAGTATAGAGTAGGTAGAGAAGGTAGAGTAGGTAGAGTACGTAGAGATGGTAGAGTAAGAAGAGTAGGTAGAGAAGGTAGAGTAGGTAGGGTAAGTAGAGAAGGTCGAGTAAGTAGAGTAGGTAGAGAAGGTGGAGTAAGTAGAGTAGGTAGAGAAGGTAGAGAACGTTGAGTAGGTTGAGAAGGTAGATTAAGAAGAGAAGGTAGAGTAGGTAGAGAAGGGAAAGTAAGTAGAGAAGATAAAGTAAGTAAAGTAGGTAGAGTAAGTAGAGAAGGTAGAGTAAGTAGAGTAGGTAGAGAAGGCAGGTTAGACTAGGTAGGTTAGGCAAGGCAGGGTAGGCAGGATAAGCTAGGCAGAGTAGGTAGGTAGTGGTAGGTAGATTGGTAGCCAGTTGACGGGAGCGAAGCCGCGGGGGTTAGCTAGTTTAGATATAAATTTACCACAGAGGTTTTATGTCTCCCATTAAGTTTAATATAAAATATATGCAGTAGATCGAAAAAGGTACTGGCGTGGTACGAGTACTGGCTGAGAAGAAAAAATCGGCGTATAAAACCAATTAGGTGAAAAAAATGCCCCGCATTTTGTACCATTGTAAAACTTTGATAGGTAGGTGGTACTTCATATTTAGCAAAAAAAGTATAAAAAAATGGAAATAGATGAGAGGTAGATTGGTAGTTGAAAGAAAAGTAGATTACGCACCTCGCTAAAGTGAGTAATTAATGCACTCGTGTTAATTTAGTTCCCTCGCGTGCGCTCGGGCACCAACATAACACTCATGCATTAATAACTCACTTTGCGCTCGATGCAACAATCTACTATTACTTGTGTTACTTGAGTACGTAATTTAATCATGTATCAATCGCGCTTTGTCTCTACTGCCGTGTATTAGATAACGGACAAATCATCTCATCGAAATCTTCATTGATATTGTATATTTATTATTTCAAGTTTAACAAAGTGATTACACGTTGTGATGTAAAC
Source organism: Orthosia gothica (assembly GCA_949775005.1). Lineage (NCBI taxonomy): Eukaryota > Metazoa > Arthropoda > Insecta > Lepidoptera > Noctuidae > Orthosia > Orthosia gothica. The sequence continues at coordinate 2,546,585 of OX459063.1, forward strand.
GTCGGGGGATAGGGGGACTGCCTTTAAACCATTCGTACGGATTGCGACGGTCATCTTCTTCCTGCCCTCTTAACAATTTATTAGGGGTCGGGCCTCCTTGTCCGTCTACGCCAGGATGGGCTATCCTAGGTTGTCGATGGTGTCAATTTTTTCTCCTTGAGGTCTCTCTCGACAGTGGTCCACCAAGAGGCTGGTGGTCTGTCCCTTGTTCGTTGCTTGGTGTCGACTTTGAGCATTATCTTCACGGAGTAGCTATCTTCATGTCTCATAATGTGCCCATACCATCTAAGTCTGCTCTCTATGATCTTGTCGGCGTTTGTTTTGATCGGTATTCGGATTGCGACGATCATATTATTTAAAAAAAACGGACCCCAAATTAAAGTAATTGGTGACGCCTGACCTATAGTATAGTATACCCACAATTCGCCAACCGCCACAACCCAGCAACAACCACAAACGGGCACAAGTCCAACTCCGGGCTGGTACTAAGAAATTTCAGATTGAAAAACCAGCAATGGGGTTGGATAAACCCGATAGCTGTTTTTCAATCTGAAATTTCGACTGACTGGGGCTCGACCCAGGACCTCATGCTGAGCAGTAGAGCTTGCGATCAGTAGACCATTGAGACTCATAATTTCAAATCATAGAAAACGGTATGCGTGTTCGCATGTTGTACATACCTATGTAGAAACGCCAATAATACATAGCATGTTATAACTGTGACCAGAAAGTGGGCTTATTCAAGTTTGGATAATAATACCTAATACCAGCATGTAACTGTCCAACTGCAGGGCAAGGCCTCTATACATACTACATAGAATACACGAGCATTGATCATTATCATCACGCTTGCTCAAGAAGTGTGGGACGTTTTCCTTCACCGTTTTCAGTGATGTCCAAGGTACTCGTAAACCTAGAAAGTACATATGAAATTGAAAAAGTCACCTTAGTACTTGCCTGTATTTGAACCGAGTTCAAGCATGAGAAGCGATATCTTAGCCATTAGGGACACCATGACAGGTTTGACAAAGAACAATAAAAAAGTGAATTATTTTAGTCAGTTATTGAGCTCGTCATAAATGAAACATAAATACAGTTACGGAGTGATTACTTGATAACAAAACAGTGTCAACAACGATTGCGTATAGAATTGACGTAAGTACGTTTACGTTTTACTATGTTAAAAGGTCAGAAATAGCTAAATATTGACTGACTGATTCATTTTCCAATATATCTTTCAAGACTAGTGAGTTACACTTAAATTATAATGTATCGGTTTTATAGGTTTTCGCAGTTAAGCTTGGAATTGGAAGTAGATTATATAATTGTTATGTGTAGATAAAAAATTCAGACCTGAGATTAGTTATCGATAATATTGTACACTATCGATGGATAAAGAAATGATGCAATATTTATAATCCAGCCCCCCCACGTCGCCGCGTGGGCACATGGGCCACTCGCATCTTATCAACTTCCTATCATCATCATCATTTCAGCCGAAAGACGTCCACTGCTGAACATAGGCCTGCCCCAGGCGTCGCCACATTGACCGATCCCGTGCGTCTCGCATCCAGCGCCTACCCGCAACCTTAACCAGGTCATCGGTCCACCTATTGGGAGGCCTTACCAACGTATCGTCTTCCGGTCCGCGGTCGCCATTCCTGAACTTTTCGGCCACATCGGCCATCCGTTCTGCGAGCAATGTGCCCTGCCCACTGCCACTTAAGTTTGGCAACTCTTCGGGCCATGTCGGTAACTTTGGTTCTCCTCCTGTTTTATTTCTGACGTGATCACGTAAAGAAATTCCGAGCATAGCCCTCTCTATTGCCCTTTGGGTGACTTTAAGCTTTCTGATAAGGCCCATTGTGAGCGACCACGTCTCGGTCTTCCAATACTGAAGACATAATCAACTACTCAAAAGTGCAATTCTACCATTGAGGTGATTGCTTTAGGAACTACAGGATTCCTGTCTGACTAGCGTATCTTCACTTTGGTTTACTTAAATTACTAAATACTAGATATTTCTCTCATTTGAAGCCTCGAAGATTTTTGCCTAGTCTTCTTCTCAAATTTTCTTAGACTCCACTTCTAACCTGCAATCTCTTCCACAGGAAAAGCTTCTGGGTGATATACAAGAATGGCGTGTACGACGTGACGAAATTCCTGCCCTCCCACCCGGGAGGGGAGCAGATCATGAACGCGGGAGGACTCAGCATCGAGCCCTTCTGGAACGTGTACGGCATGCATAAGACGGAGGAAATCTATGCCTTGCTCGAGTCTTATAGGATAGGTGAGTTTTCACGAGTTGTTAACTGATTGCATCTCAATACTTCTGATTTTCTCAATATTTCTGATTGGCAAAGGTGCCTAAATTTGCTCTATCTGAATCAATAAGATCTTGCCCTGATCTTAGGCTCTGTTACGTCGTCCTCATGTTTTTTTTTAACGCGCTTGTCGTAGTTGGAGCCTGGTCAAAACAGACTGGCAAAAAACAAACGTTTCCTCTGAAGTAGGCAAACATTCAAAGACTTCATGTAGCATTTATATCTTTCTTATGTCGACGTCACCATCCACAGCCCTTTAAGCACAGTAAAAATATACAAACAGTATGGAAACTACCTACAAACGCTCGAAACAGCATACTAACACAAAAATACGTGACACCTGGAAAGTGCACGAACGGTCTCGTCGGTGCGTACGTTTGTGTGAGTGTGCCGCGTTCGTAGGTAGTGTCCATACTGTTTGTATATGTTTACTGTGCTTTAAGTAAGAGGGCTTTCCTTTAAAACAACATATTTTTAGGGTTCCGTAGCCAAATGGCAAAAAACGGAACCCTTATAGATTCGTCATGTCTGTCTGTCTGTCTGTCTGTCCGTCCGTATGTCACAGCCACTTTTTTCCGAAACTATAAGAACTATGCTGTTGAAACTTGGTGAGTATTTAGAGAGTTAGATGTATTCTGTGAACCGCATTAAGATTCTCACTCAAAAATAGAAAAAAAACAATAAATTTTGGTGGTCCCCATACTTGAAACTGAAACTATTTTTTTTTTTGCATCAAACCCATACGTGTGGGGTATCTATGGATAGGTGTTTAAAAATGATATTGAGGTTTCTAATATTTTTTTTTTCTAAACTGAATAGTTTGCGCAAGAGACACTTCCAAAGTGGTAAAATGTGTCCCCCCCCCTGTAACTTCTAAAATAAGAGAATGTGAAACTAAAAAAAATATATGATGTACATTACCATGTAAACTACCAGCGAAAATTGGTTTGAACGAGATCTAGTAAGTAGTTTTTTTTTAATACGTCATAAATCGTAAACCGCAATTTACCAAGTACGGAACCCTCCGTGCGCGAGTTCGACTCGCACTTGGCCGGTTTTTTTTAAAGTTAAGATGTTTCATATCGCCTTGCTCCAACCACATGGCTTGTAGAACTTGCAAAAAAACCATCAATTACTGCAAATTCTGTCTTCTCTTGACATCAAAAATGTCCTCACGAGTTCCCATTATAAAAGTCAGCAGCACGTCCTCAGGAAACCTCCACGAGGACGACGTCGTGGACATGTCCAGCGACGAGTTATGGGTCAAGGAGCCGAAAAGAGACAAGCGGCTCATCGTGAAGACCGCCAAGCCGTTCAACGCGGAGATACCCGCCAAGCTGCAGATTGCCTACTTTGACACGCCTAAGTATGTTGGTAAATGTGTTTGGTTGTATTTTTAACCGACTTCCCAAAAAGGAGGAGTTCTATGTTCGACATTATGTTTTTTTTTTTGTGTATGTTCACCGATATCTCCGTCAATTGTGGACCGATTTTGAAAATTCTTTTTTTGTTTGAAAGAGTAAGTTTCGAAATTGACAGTCGGGTTTTTTTGTTTTGAACACTGATCATTTACTTACACGGTCCGCCTCGTTGGTCTAGTGGTCGCAAGCATTACTTCTAAACTTGTTGTTCTAGTTTTCTTTATTACTTTAATTTTGGGTCCTTTTTTTAACCGACTTACTAAAAAGGAGGAGGTTCTATGTTCGACTTTATGTAAGTTTTATTTTAAACATTAACATACTCTATGTTTCGAAATTGGTTCCATTTTAATTTGGTGAAGATCTGATGAAGGACTTCGAAGATATACAACAGAACTCTTCAATAAATAACGGCAAATCTCTCGGGATTGCTGCAATCGCATACCTGTTTATTGTTTATACCATTTCATAACATAACATCACGCCAGTACGCTATTAAGGGGTACGCAGATCTCTCATTTCACCAGTTCAAGTTTCATGATATTCGGGTAATCTATTCTGGATTTATAGGTAACTTACTAAACAACTTGCCTATGCCTATTACCTACCTATGGTACACATAATAAAAAAACTTTTTTGCAAAAAAATACTACTGACTTCCAAATAAAAAACTACAAAGAGAAAAATAATTTTATTTTTGGAAGTCGGTGTCTTTCATTTTCCCCATTTTATTGCCATATGGATATAGGCAAGTTGTTTAGTAAGGTACTTATAACGCCAGAATAGATTAGCCGAATAACATGAAACTTGAACATAACCGGTGAAATGAGAGATCTTCGTACCCCTTTAGAGCGTACTGGCGTGATGTTATGTTATGAAATGGTATAAACAGACATTCAATTGCAGCAATCCCGAATAATTTGCCGTTATTTATTGAAGAGTTCTGTGTATATCTCCGAAGTTCTTCATCAGATCTTCACCAAATTAAAATGGGACCAATTTCGAAACATACTTACTCAAACAAAAAAAGAATTTTCAAAACCGGTCCACAATTGACTGAGACATCGGTGAACATAAATAAAAAAAACATAGAACCGACTTCCAAATAAAACTACAAAGTTTAAAATAACTTTATTTTTGGAAGTCGGTGTCCATAACGCAAAAAATAGTACCCACCAAAGACACCGACTTCCAAAAATAAAGTTAGCACTGAGGGTTAAGCACTTTGTTGTTTTGTTAATTGGAAGTCGGTAGCATTTTTTTTTTTTTAATGTTTTTTTTATTTTTCACTTTTAACATAATGTAATTTAAGTTGTAGTAACGCTACTATTTTTACAGCTCTATATATTTCACACGGAAATCAAACAAAACACAAATAAAGTTACTTTTGTACTTTTGTTTTTTTACTATTTTTCTGTTACTTTGTGATTGTTGTTGTTGTGTTGTTTCTATGTCGAATAAATGTTTTCTATTCTAAGTACTTAGTTATGAATTCAAACTATTATACACGATAAATGTAATAATTGATGGTCATGGAAATTAGCATTTCGTTATTAATTGTATTCGGAAATGGAATCATAGTTGTACTGTACATTAATCATTGCATTTTTTGTTATTGTTGCTTAAAATAATATTCTCTCTACTTATTTTCACGAAAGCATTTGTTCCTACCAATCCTTCCTTATGCTCTCTCCTTTTCTCTCCAGCGAATTATTTTATGTCCGTCAACACATGGCTGTTCCTGAGTTGGACTCGACGCAGCACAGCTTGAAGATCATCATCAAGAACGGCAGCGAGAAGACCAAGCAGTTCAATCTTAAGGAGCTGGAGAGGTTTCCGAAGGCCAAGGTGCGGGCGGCGCTCATGTGCGCCGGGAATAGGCGGAGCGAAATGAATGAGGTAGAGTGGTTTTTGGTTTTAGTCAGAAAACATCTTAGGAGTGGCATTCGCTGACGGTGTCTGTGTTGCCAGAAATATACAACCTGTGGGTATTTAAGTCAAGAGTGATTCACTGTAGACCACATCATCGCTTACCTTTAGGTGAGATAGTGTGAGAAGTAAAAAAAGCATTTTGCGCCGATGATACCAAATAGTTTCATTTGACATCAGCAATGGCGATAGTCGAAATTCGCAAATGTACGGTATTGATCACGTGATAGACGATAGCGCTTGACATTCCCGTGGTTCTGGACTGGAGAGGGCTAAGCATCAACGTCAATCGCGAGTACATCACTCACCTTCGGTTTGCCGACTATATAGTGTTCATGGCTGAGACCATGGACGACCTCAGTACAATGCTCGATGATCTCAGTAGAGCTTCCGAAAGAGTGGGTCTTGAGATGAACATGGACAAAACCAAGTTGATGTTAAATGCCCATGTTCCACCCACTCCTATCAAGGTCAGAGACTCTACTCGAAGTTGTAGACGATTATGTCTACCTGGGACAAACGATCCGGTTGGGTAGGGCCAACATTGAGAAAGAGGTCAACCGTCGAATCCGACTCGGCTGGGCAGCGTTCGGGAAGTTGCGCGGTATCTTCTCGTCTAACTTACCACAGTGTCTCAAGTCGAAAGTCTAATGGAGAGGGCTATGCTCGGAGTATCCTTGCGTGATCAAATAAAAAATGTAGGGAACCGCAAGAGAACCAGGGTTTAGCGACAAAGCCCGAAGAATTGCCAAACTTAAGTGGCAGTTGGCAGAGCACATTTCTCGTAGAACGGATAGCCGATGGGGCAGAAGACGAAGGTTGCGGGGATCCGCTGGATACGAGATGCACGGGACCGGACAATGTGGCGACGCCTGGGAGAGGCCTATGTCCAGCAGTGGAGTCTTTCGGCTGATATCAGATATGATGATGATGACATTCCCATACATTTTTGAGGATTTTCCAATCGCTATCGCCACGGTTTCGATGATAGAATGTCACTCTAGGACGTGTCTAACCGTAATTAAGCATCAAATTTTGACAGATTCTCAGGCTTCAGTAAATTTTGACAAATACTCAATTTCAAATTCTTTAATCTGTTATTTATTGATTTAACAAATAATGTGCACACACAATAAACAGACAAGAAAAATGAACGGGAAAATAAGTACAAAGGTGATCTCTTCCAGCATACCTGCGAAAGGAGAGTTGAAATAAATAGATGATCAGGGTTAGGTAAATAGGAATTTTAATGTACATTAAAATTACTAAAAGTACTCTGAAGTCCGATGCTACAATTATTGACCTGAGATGTGCAAAGAACCACCAACAGGGAATTTATAATTTTAGTTTATTCAGCTTAATAATAACAACTAAAGGGTTGTGTGAAGTGAACATCATTCAAGAAGTTGGTTTTAAGTTAATTTCCTTTTTAGAGTTCCGTACCCGAAAGGTCCAAACGAAATCCTATTGCTGTCACTCACGCATCCGTCCGTCTATCTGTCTGTCCGTTGTCTGTCACCAGATTTTTCAACTTCCTATTGACCTATGAACTTGCGGTGATAGTGTTTATTATTACGTATATTTTACTTACAAATACCAATATATTGATACATTGGTACGGAACCCTAAATATGCGAAGTCCGACACGCACTTAGCCAGTTTTTTTTAGATACAGTTAATTTTACCATTTTGTGTGATTAATAGTTTTTCTTTTTTTGTCCCTTTACCTAATACAAAGCAGGTGAAGCCGGTCAAGGGCATCAGTTGGCAGGGGGGAGCTATCAGCAGTGCGCTGTGGGAGGGCGTGTACCTGCGGGACGTGCTGGTGTACTGCGGCGTCGACACGCAGAACACCGTCGGGAAGCACGTCATTGTAACGTACCTATATTATTTTTAATTTAGACTTCTATGTAGTAATCATCTGGAAAGGATCTGCCAAATACCAGCATCAAGTGCATCAAACACTTGAGTTCATCGAAAAATGGGCCATGAGGATCATCGGCAACAAGACCTTGAACATCGTCGCCGAGTTGCCAGCTTGTCGGTTTCTATCAGTTACATTTCGGGGAGTGTGCGATGGAAAGCCGGCTCTTTACCATCATCGGTACATGGTCGACATCCTACCAGGTGAGATAGTGGTCAAACGCGAACCTATCAAAAATAAAGTTAGCCTTTGAACCAGGGTGGCCCGGAATTCAAAAAATCATAACATGAAATCATATAGAACACGTTTTAAAACACCCCTCGCTCGGCCCTTCGTGGCGCGGTAAGATCGAGAGGTAAGACTCGCAATTGCGTTGTTTGTCACTTGTCTAAATTGCTATATTCGTATTGAATTCCGAATAACACGAATACAACGACTACACATCGTTCATGAATAGCAAATATGCCGAACATTTCCGAATATTCTTGCTATAGTTTAATATTCCATGCGTCATTAACTTTACTTCTGTTTTTATGAGGGGCATGTTGCGGGTTCCATACGCAGGGATGCATTTGATAATATTCCAAAAATCGCATAACAAGGTCATTTAATTTTGTCCAATCCATTTTGGCGCGAACAAGCTGTCCGCCGCTGACGCGCACCGCACACTACTGAGCGAGCGATGTTTGACCGGTAAACGAACATATTCGCAATCCTTTGATATGTTGCAAAAAACCGACAGCCGGGCGGGGTATTTGGCCTATTCGTCTTGTTCGTGAGAATAGGCAAATAAGGACCAATAGAGCTACTTCACATCGTCCTATTTGGGCGAATAAGACAAATACGCAAACACGGATAGCGATGTGAAGTGCCACCTTTACAGGCATGTGAATTGTCACTTTTATTCTGATCGCTTTATGATTATTTCACCCCACATTTTTTTTTTCAAACAAACATCTTTACAAGTTTATCTTCAGTTCACAGGCTCAGACTTGGACGCGACCGGCACGAACTTCTCGACCTCCATCCCTCTAGAACAGGCTCTGAACCCATACGGTCACATAGTGCTAGCCACCAGTATGAACGGTCGGCCGCTACCGCCTGATCATGGGTATCCTTTGAGGGTAATCGTGCCAGGAGCCCCGGCTGTTAGGAGTGTTAAATGGTTGGGTAAGTGTGCAATTGCTATTTATGAATCCAATACAGGCTCGCCAAGAAAAGCCTCGCTGCCAGAGAAGCCTGTCGAGGCCACAGGTTATTTTGATGAGTTGAAAATGATACCCGGACCATGGTGGATATCCCACCCACACGCACAAAGCATTTGCTAATACTTTCATTGTGCGCATAGCTAAGGAGTGGCATTTCTTTCCAGAGTCTTTGTTCCCTGGTAGCTACAACCTGGGGTGTTTAAGTCAAGAGTGAATAGGTTACTTCTAGGCAAGCGTGCTTCATCGCTTACCATCAGGCGAGAGAGTGGTCAAACCCGAGCCTATCGAAAATAAAAAAAAGACTTTAAAGTCTGATAAAAACCAAGTTTAAGAAGTTTAAGAGTTTAAGAAGTTCTATAAAGTTTTTAAAGCTGCGTAATCGGTATGAAGCTCACTTTCGAGACCACGACTGGTTCATCAGATCACGGTGCAATTTAGTTTAGTAAACTTCACAGATAATATAATACTAGCATACAGGGGGGTGACCATAAGCTCTTAGAGTGTGCATATGATATAGATATATACAAGTCATACATATGTTCCTTATAAACTCTTAACCTTAATCTAAGAGCCCCCAGATGCCTCATCTCATAGATAGAACTGTGCCCACATAACATGCGCTTTTCGACGGATTATGCGGACTATTTACTAAAAGTACATCAAACGCGTTCGGTTCCTTCACTCGGCGATAGATGGTGTTAGCAGTGACTTGCAAGTAAAAGGCTTTACTCGGTTCGTCCATATATTTTTCTTTAAATACAGTGACGATTTACAGTTTCATGCCCATCCATTACATACCGAAACTATTCCGTACCTCGGGAAGCACGGTTAGCCGTTGGCCCCGGCTGCTATTTGTAGATCTTTGATAGTTGTTACAGGTAACCAGAGGCCTTAGTGCGAGTTTTTACTCACGCTTACTCGTGAAACGTAAACATCAATTTGTATTGAAACTGGATAAGCGCCGTCTGGGGACAGTAAGGAGAAACCTCTTTTTAGGGTTCCGTAGCCAAATGGCAAAAAACGGAACCCTTATAGATTCGTCATGTCTGTCTGTCTGTCTGTCCGTCCGTATGTCACAGCCACTTTTTTCCGAAACTATAAGAACTATGCTGTTGAAACTCGGTAAGTAGATGTATTCTGTGAACCGCATTAAGATTTTCACACAAAAATAAAAATAAAACAATAAATTTTGGGGGTTCCCATACTTGAAACTAAAACTAAAAATATTTTTTTTCATCCAAGCCATACGTGTGGGGTATCTATAGATAGGTCTTCAAAAATGATATTGAGGTTTCTAATATATTTTTTTTCTAAACTGAATAGTTTGCGCGAGAGATTCTTCCAAAGTGGTAAAATGTGTCCCCCCCCCCCTGTAACTTCTAAAATAAGAGAATGATAAAACTAAAAAAAATATATGATGTACATTACTATGTAAACTGCCAGCGAAAATTGGTTTGAACGAGATCTAGTCAGTAGTTTTTTTTTAATACGTCATAAATCGTAAACCGAAATTTACCAAGTACGGAACCCTTCGTGCGCGAGTCCGACTCGCACTTGGCCGGTTTTTTTTTGTATACATTTTGACATATGAGATCGTTTACGTAACACGAGTGAGCGTGAGTCACGCGTGAGTAAAAACTCGCACTAAGGCCTCAGAGGCCTTAGTGTGAGTTTTTACTAACGCTCACTCGTGAAACGTAAACGTCAATTTGTATTGAAACTGGATAAGCGCCGTCTGGGGACGGTAAGGAGAAACCTCTTTTTTTTGTATACTTTTTGACATAAGAGATCGTTTACGTTAACGCGATTGAGCGTGAATAAAAACTCACACTAAGGCCCCAGAACTCGAAAGTCTAACGCCAGTCACCAAGGAATACCGTGTTAACCAGTCACTGGATAGTGGATTGTGGAGGTCAGTTAGGCAGTCACTTCATGTAAAATATTGGTATTCAGCTACATTAGGTTAGAATGTAAGCCGTCCCGACATGGTTGAGAAAAGGCTAAGCAGATAATGATTACCGATGGGCGTTGAATGAACGAACTAGTTAATTCGACCGTCGACGTACAATGAACGGTTCGACGGTTCACCGATAATCAACGAACTAATTGAATTCGTAGACGGCTGAACTGAGACTCGACTACGTTCATGTCGACTTGTAACGCGACGACCGACGCGAGAACTTAGTTTGGTAGTACAAGTTCAAAGGTCCGGAAAACTATCAAACACGTACGAACATCGGCAAATTAATATGAACTCTATCTCTAAATACAAAGAGTGTAAATTTCTACGGGCCGAATGCCATTTTGGAGTAAAAATGCATTGTGTTAAGAAGAAAAGGACGCCAATAGTTGCACGTGTGCAAAAGAGTAAAAGCGATTGATGACCGAACTATGCGAGGTAAACCGGTTTGTACTTGTTTACGTTCAATCGTAAAGTTGAAAGTTGTTGTCGAGCCGTAGACGTCGCGCGTGCGTTGCGTCGTCGCAAATTTTATAAAGGACGTCTACTTAACATAGTTTATGACGTTATGAACTAGTCGATAAATTCAACTAGTTGATCGACTCGTCGATTCAAAATGGACGGTCTAGTTTTGTTAACGAAAAATACGTAATAATAATGATGATGGTAATTCAGTCAGTTGTGCCTACCCTACTTACTAGAGATGTGCAACTCGAGTTACTAACTCGTGTTAACTCGAGTCGCGCCAAACTCGAGTTGACTCGAGTGGTATCCTTCCAAACTCGAGTTGCTCTTGCTATCACTAAAATCTCAAAATAAAATATGTCGTAAAACAACCAAATACACACATGTCAAACATTTAAATTATTATTTCATTATAATTTTTACAACAATATAATTATTTTTAAAGTATGTACCAAAAAAAGGTAAAACCAATAACCAACATTAAAATGCGTCTCGATTAATCTCGAAAGCCACGATTTCGGAACTAGTATGATAACAAATTAAAGAATGCTACAAAAGTAACCATTTTGCATTTGTAAGGTTATATTTTTAAAACTAGTCTGATATAACCGTTTGACGTGTGTTTGTTAACAAAAAGTTTTGCACCCAACGAATAGGGTATAAGTTTACTAATCTTTTTTTTCTTAGCCTGTATTGTCCCGCTCCTGGGCAAAGGCCACCCCTTCCATTTCCCTTGGTGTTGTGCCTCATCTCGCCAATTCTCGAGGAACTTATCCAATTTATCTGTCAATTTACCTGTCTGTCTGTAATATATATTAGGTAAAAAAGTAGTTTTAAACAAATATATAATTTATTCTGGGTTAGTTTTGTTCTGCTTACTCGAATTACGCAACTCGAGTTATGTGAATTTCAACTCGGGTTATCTCGAGTCGTGTTTATCCCGAGTTGGCCCATCACTACTACTAACCAATATTTTTTTCTAGAGTCATTCTTCCGCGGAGAATCTTAACACCGCCATGCAGAAAATGACGTAAAATGCACAACGCCATCTATCGAATATGGAGTTCAACTGTCCGAGTATCTGAATTGCGTCATCACATCATCAGCCTATTAATGTTCCCACTGCTGGGTCACAGGCCTCCTCTCTGTGAGAGGGAATGGGCCGTAATCCACCACGCGGGCCCAGTGCGGATTGGTGGATGTCTTCGAATTTTTGGTTCATAGACATGCCGGTTTCCTCACGATGTTTTCCTTCACCGTTTTGAGAGCAGTGGTGAAGAAATAATTTACACAAAGTAAAGCGCCTGCCTGGGCTCGAACCCACAACCTACAACTTGTAAGTCGCGGCCGATACCACTGGACCACCACTGCTCTGAATTGCGTGTGTTGTGATATTTAATTTCTTGAACACTGATATTTAAATTCATATAACTTTTGGTAGAGTGAACCGATTGCGATAAAACAAATACTAAGCTATACTTCAAGTTACGCACAATTATTATGTATAAGTATGTATATCTACATTGGTTTCGTACATTTTATGTGATGCAGGCATAACTAAACAGACATGCTGGAAATGGTTTCTGTTGTTTATCCTTTAAAACCCTGGCTATTTTTTTTTGAAATATTTTCTATGTACAAAAATGTCTTTTCTACAGATTTATTATATGTATTTATTTATATTCTTCTCAACAGAATCAATAACAGTATCGCACGAAGAGAGTACGGGCCACTGGCACACGCACGACTACCGTTCCTTCAACGCGTCCAAGACGTGGGAGACCGCGGATTTCGAGAGCGCCCCGCCGATATACAGCCTGCCCGTCACCTCCGCTATATGCGACCCGGCCAATGGAGACACGGTGGCCGTCAAGGATGGACTCGTGGAGGTTAGAGGTGAGAGAACGTCGTCTTCCAGGGTGATTTTTCGCTACTTCTTCTCGAATGATAATGATAGTCGGCGCAGAAAGGACATTGCCTGCAATCTACTCTCTTCCAAAAAAACAAATGTAAGGTAGTAACGGAATCATTTTGTCACACACACACAAACATACCATACATATATACACACTCACACTACGTACACTCACACTCATAATGTGCTTAGTGGCATATTAGATATTTATTTTTCATTTCTGAATCTGTCTTCTTAATTAAGCGAATATTTATCAGCCAAACGCTTTTCTATTTAAACATTAGCTATGTTATTCATATTTGTTCATGGGTCCTCACCTACAGTCTAATTGCGTAGGTGAATTCGGCAAGTTAAAGGGTTTTGACCGCACCAATCGACCATTCACATGCGAGATGAAAGACGCGATGTGGATTTCCGTTGGTGATCTGTAATATTGGTTAATACCTATAACAGACACCAACTCCGCACACTCACTTGACTGCAATATGTTCCCCCCTAAATTGAATTTATAAATTGTTCCATAAGGTCATGTTTGCGGAGGAATAAATATTGATTAATTTTAAAAAAACATACATACATAAACTCACCCTCATGGAAAAAGGCGTGAGTTTAGAATAGAATAGAAGAGGGTCCCATTTGGTCCGTTGTACCGGTTGTGCGTGGGGTTACCGGCTAAAGTAGCCAGCCTAGTTCTGTCCAAAAGCACAGACGCTTCCTGGGGGCTTCATAGGCTTCGCGGAGAGACCTCACCGTTCCGAGGATTTCTTTACGTTGTGAAGCCACGGCCTCGCAGTCCAGGATGACGTGGGCAGCTGATTCCTCGGCGTTAAAACAGCCCCTGCAAAGTGGAATGTCTGTGGCGGCCCATGTTAAAAAGATGTTTGTTAAGAGGATTATGACCCGTAATTGTCCCTATGATTATTTTGAGGTTATTTCTACTTAGGCTAAGAAGTTTTTTGGTTAATCGCGGGTTTACATTCGGTAGGGCCGTTCTTGTCTGTCTACAGTCTGTAGCCCGTGACCATCTGTTGTTATGTAGTTCGGTTGATCTTTGGCGGATCCATGCACGAATTTGTGAGAAAGGCAGGGGGAGAAGTGGGTACGGACATAGCACTATCATCTCAGAACCTCTGCTTGCAAGTTCATCAGCGGCATCATTGCCTAAAGACCCACTATGTCCCTTAATCCACTGTAGGGTGATTCGATTGGATGCCGATATACTCTCCAGGGCAAGGTGGCATTCAAAGATTAGTTTGTTGGTTTGTTTGTTTTCTAGGGCAAGGCGTGAGTTTATTTATGTATGTAGAATTTGTTTGCGAATTCTCGACTCGGTGCCATCTTGGATTTTGATTTTTACCCCATAAATGATCAGCGACCCCAATAATGGTAAAAAGCTTACCCACCCATATTCTGCAAATAAAAGATTTGAATTTGAATGTCTATAGGTACTCTTATATTGTTCGTAAGTATTCTTAATGCTCAAGCATCAAACTCACCATAAATTCACTTCTAAAACTTGTTTCTCCATCACCAGGCTACGCCTACTCCGGTGGCGGTGCCAAGATCGTGCGAGTAGACATATCCCCCGACTGCGGGAAGACCTGGATACAAGCTGAAGACATGCAGTGCGATGATGCACCACCTCAGCAGCACTATGGATGGACCTTGTGGACGGCCAGGATACCAGTCCAGACGAGCCAAACGGAGGTTAGATATTGCCCTTTCAAAGGTTTATAACGGCCACAGATAATATAATACTAGCATATAGATGCCTCATCCCATACAAAGAAACCGTGCCGATGTAACTAGCGTTTTTCGTCTGATGAAACCGATTATTTTTTGTCTATCAATCGCGTTCGGTTCAGTTCCACGGCGATAGATAGATGGTGTTAGCAGCGACTTGCAAATAAAAGGGTTTATTCGGTCCGTGATATTTTTTTTCTTTAAATACAGTAAAGGTTATTTTTATAGTATTTTTTTTGCGTTTTTACAGTTTCTTTGCACCAAAATGTATTGCAATGCAAATTTAAACAATCGAGTGGAATGCCTCGGAAATTTAAAAACGCGCCATCTATTGGCATTAATTTTAAATGATCCGTTCAAATAATCTTTTAAGTGTGAATTAAGAGCCCAATATTCAATAATTTTGTGCTTTGGAGAGTTGATTAAATAAGAACATACAATGTTTATGTTCAATTCCAGAAAATGATAATTTTACACACAATTTAATAACAAATAAGTGCATATCGCGCCATCTAGTGAGGTTTATTTGAACCAATTTTTTTCTTTTAGTAGAAACGGACAGGACATACAACCCATACACTAAACTTTTTGGAAACACTTTCATTGTGCGTGGGAGTGGCATTCCCAATAATTTTTGCTGTGCCCGACGGGGTCCATATTGATCTTTTACCATGTCCATACCATCTATGTAATACATATGGAATGCAATAAAGTATTGAGTATTGAGTCTGTTTCCTGATAGCTACAACCTAAGGGTATTTAAGTCAAGTGTGAATAGGTTACTTTTAGGTAAGCGCGCTTTTCCGTCGACCACATCAGCCTCTTACCACCGCTTGAGATAGTGGACAAATGTGTGCCTACCAAAAATAAGAAAAACAGAATGGAGCATACCCTGGCCTTCTATAGAGATTGGTGATTGCATTGTATACTTAAATTCATAATTAGAGATCAATCATTTCAATCCATCGGCACCAACTGAAGTATATACTAGTTTTGTATATTTAAATTAGATTTCTATTACAGTACAAACATTTTCTTGTCCCTCGGCAAACTTCGTGTTTCGTCAGTCGTCTGTTTTCTATCAGTTGCTCTTTGCACTTGGTGCAGACCGGACGCTCTCAATCAACTTGGAAGTTTATATAGAGTTGTTACTCTTACAGCATAATGTAATTTATAAAAAATTGGGCGGCAAGCTGCTATTTTTACGACTCTATATATTTCACACGAAAATCAAAACAGAACGACAGTAAAGTACTTAGTTCTGAATGCAAATTATTATACACGATAAATCTAATAATTGATGGACATGGAAATTAGCATTCGTTTGTATTCGGAAATGCGATGATTGCCGAGGTACATTAAGAAAATAGTTGTGCTGTAGGGCCTGTTTTATAAAGGTCCTAAAGAAAGTATGGGTTTAACTTTGTCATGTTTTACATAGAGTTGGTTGTTCAAAAATTTCATAATTATCTCATATTCTGAATTCAAATAAGTAATTAGAAAGGTAGATGCTCATTTTGCCTGGTATTGTTGGTATAGTCTTAGTTGAATAGTAGAGAGACTTTCATAAACCATACTAGATTAAATCCGCGGTAAATAGTAGACCAATTTTTACCATTAAGCCCTTATAGTAGTAATGTTGAGAACTAGCCAAGCGCTTTCGATTTTAATACATGAAGTGACCGCAGAAACTGTGAAGCTTATCTTCATTTATTTTTTTTGCAGATGGTATTATGGGCAAAGGCGACGGACAGCAATTTCAACACTCAACCAGAGAGGTTTGAAGACATCTGGAACATTCGAGGGGTGCTTAGCAATGCGTACCATAGAATCATAATACAGCTCAAACATTAATATTGCGTTTTAAATTATTACCGAAGCGACTGACTTTTATCAAATGATGCTCATTAAGGTTACACATGTCGATAATTCTTCCATGGAAACGTAGTCTGGCGATTACTCCACTGTTTGACGATGTACGTTCAAAATAAAAAATGATATCAATTTGTCTCGTCATTATCTAGGCCTGTATGGAAACAAAAAAGTAAAAAATAAAGTTAGTTATGAGCGTCGAAAGTTCCATATCTTTGGGCGGAAACAAATACCATAAGAAGAAGGAAAATTGCAAAACGGCTACCATACAGGGATATAGTAGTTCAACAATGCAAATAATTTTATCTTATTTTAGACTCGCAAGGTCTGTTTATAAAATTTCGCGCGCTCGTTTTCGTCCTAAATCATCATCCTTTTCGCTACAAACTTGCAAAAGTGTGTATTCGTACGCGAACTAGCTTCTTACTGCTCATCA
This sequence comes from Orthosia gothica, assembly GCA_949775005.1. Taxonomy (NCBI): domain Eukaryota; kingdom Metazoa; phylum Arthropoda; class Insecta; order Lepidoptera; family Noctuidae; genus Orthosia; species Orthosia gothica. The sequence continues at coordinate 2,563,779 of OX459063.1, forward strand.
CAGCATCTATCTCTTTCGCACGTGTTGTCGGATGAGATAGCATGCATTTTAACCCCGCGCACAAAATAGTTCGTGCCGTCGACTAGGGCAACCTTTATTTCTTTTTTACGATATTCGTATTTACATCACTGTAAGAGATTGCCCTGTGCGATAAGACCGCCCATTGTACACTTATCGTTATAAATGTTTAGTCCTGTAATTATTTAAGTGGTGTACAATAAAGTATATAATAATAATAATAATATGATACGAACTGTCTTTATGTGCTAATAGGTTGTTTAAACTTATTTATTTAAATAAAAATGATTATTTTCTTTTACAAAAATCTACTCTATTGCTACTTCACTGGTCTATGTTAGAGACTTTCCTGATGGCGCGATATCGATCGGATATTGATATTTTATTTTTATTTTTGTCTATATATTATGTATTTTCAAAGAAAATTTCAAGCGTAAATCAGTCGTTGCATCGCATTGCATTCATGTGAACGTACATACTTGCAATTTAAATCGCCTATCGGAGTGATATAAAATCGAAACGCGTTGTACCATCAGGAAGGTCGCTTACGAAGTTTTTTATTCATTTTATGGGCTTCGTCGCAGAATGTCCCTTTCGCAAAATGTCCCTAAAGCAAAATGTCGCTTGCGCAAAATGTGCCTTTCGCAAAATGTTCCCTAGTGGCTAAACGTCCCTTTCGCAGAATTTCCATTTTGTGTTATGTTCTCTAAATCAAAAAATTAAGTTCAATACCTATGTAGGATTTCTTTTTGTTTGTATTTTATTCTATTTAGGTTTATTATTGTTTCTAATTACCACGACTATATGGTTAACTATCCATAGCTTCGTTCAATTGTTCACATTGATCACAAAAAATCGATATTTTTTTCATACTTGTATTAAGTACTTATTAATCAAATAGAAATAAACAAAACATGTTTTCTTAGTAAATAAGCATATTGTTAATTTTAAGCTCAACTTAACTAACAATACGAACATCTTTTATTTATGGTGACCACTCTGAAAATCGCGAAAATACCAGTTTTTCATTCATTATAATTGCAATATTATACATTTCAGGAGGCGCACCAGAGCAAAAAAAAATGTTCATATTAGGTAATGGATAAATCCATCTCAAATATTACGAATTAATTAAATGTTCGCAAGAACAATCATTTAAAAAAAATAAGGAAAATTAAGCGAAAGGTACATTTAGCGACTAGGGGTCATTTTGCGAAAGGGACATTTCGCGAAAGACACATTTTGCGACTAGGGGACATTTTGCGAAAGGGACATTCTGCGACGTAAAAATTGTATGCCCGACTTGATTACGAGTTAAGCTGGAAATTACGGAATCAATTAGTATTGTTCAATGTTTTTAGGCATGAAATGTCTTCCGGATCATAAGTAATAATAATTATGCCTTTTTGTAAATCAATTAGGTCACAAAATATGTTACATTTTGAACGACATAATATACTCAATAATAAATAATTTATAACAAATTATAAAGTAACAAATAGTTCTATACCATGCATCCTAGTCAAATCATGACTACTAACAAAAAAAATAGGATCATAAATAAATTGTATGAATAATTAAATGCAACCTTTTTTGGAATAAATAGACTTAGGTATTATTAGATAGATAAGGCTTTTTGTTTTAAAATTCCTTGAATCAAATATTGTTATATTTTTTTAAATATTTCTTTTGCACAATAAAATATTTTTACTGCAACAAAGTTTTTAATTATATAGCAAGGTTTCCTTCCTTCCAAAACTTCTACTCGTTTGTAAAATATAGTGCACATGGAATCACAGCTTTCTTTGTACGCTTTCTACATAAAAAATCTACCGACTTCCAAATGAAAAACTACAAAGTGAAAAATAAAAATCTTTTTTGCAAAAAAATACTACCGACTTCCAAATGAAAAACTACAAAGTGAAAAATAACTTAACTTTTGGAAGTCGGTGTCTTTCGTAGGTACCATTTTTTTTGCGATATGGACACCGACTTCCAAAAGTTAAGTTATTTTTCACTTTGTAGTTTTTCATTTGGAAGTCGGTAGTATTTTTTTGCAAAAAAGATTTTTTTATATTCATAACTCTTTTAACACCTTAACTGCCAGATGCCCGACAAACAATACATTTTCTATTGTGTCTCGTTCTCTGGCAGCCAAACTGTTAATAGCATGCGTTTCATCCCTCCTCATCACATGACTTTTCAACTTATCAGTACATAAGAGGAAGTTTGAAATTGAAGCCAGTGGCTTCACTTTCAAACTTCCTCTAATACCTATACTCATTTCTCACTTTATTTATTCTCGTCACTCCGCACATCCATCTCAACATTCTCATCTCTGCTACATGCAATCTCTTTTCATCCATCATTTTCACAGCCCAACATGCTGATCCATACAGTACGACAGGTCTAATCACGGCATTGTAAATTTTTCCCACCTGGAAGAGGCTTCCTGAGAGCCGACTCTTGGTGCAAGCCGACTTCCACACTGAAGCTGCCAGTAGTACCCACCGTAGATCGGACTTGGGTAGTGCATCGACTGAACATCGCTCGGACCAACTATACATACTTCCCAGGCACACCTTTCTTCTTAAGGGTCCACCACAAAAACTCACGGGGACCCGCAGCCTTATTGCGTAATGAATTCGGAAAGAGCAAAGGGCAAAGAGTATGGAAAATCGACCAATCACAAAGACGGAAAGCCACTTCGCGTCATTCATCTCGCATGTGATTGGTCAAGTGGCAAACACCAAGCATGTGGAGCTGGCTTTACAGTAAAAACATTTTCTTAATGTCCCTCGGCAAACTTCGTGTTTCGTCAGTCGTCGGCTTTCTATCAGTTGCTTTGCACTTGGTGCAGACCGGATGCTCTCAATCAACTTGGAAATATATAGAGTCTCTTTTTACCCGACTGCCGAAGGAGGGTAATGTGTTTATCAGTCTATGTATGTATGTATGTATGTTTGTTCCTATATGGCGTTCCAGAGACCAAACGCGTTGGCCGATTTTGATGATTCATACGTCAATCGATTCGTCTTAATCCTGCGAGTGTCATAGGCTACATTAAAATTGGACAATAGAAAAAGGGTGGTATTTAATACTTTAACTGTAATTCCCCTTTTTTCAATCAAAATATTCGAAATTACTACCAAAAATACTGAATTGCACACTAAATTTGCTCATCAAATAAATGAATTATACTATACTGCTAGATCTTTAAAGCTTAACTGTTTTACTGAATAACTATCTGTTAACTAAAAGTAAATCTAATAATTCTTCGAGTGCAACAAAATATTTAAGTTTTAAGGGAGGGGGGGAAACGAAACAAAGTCGACGGAGCCCCGCTGCGCAGGGCTCCTATTTCTGTCTGCAGGGTCTAAAGTAACCTAACATGAAGGAGATGACGGGAGCTGAGTTCGCTCGCTTTGCTCGCTCACTTCAGCTCCCGTCATCTCCTTCGAACCTAACCTATCCGTGTCGGGGTGCCCTAAGCTCCCGAGCTCGCTTCGCTCGCTCTTGGACTAATTCACATTTATTTTATATTTAATTGAATAATTTGTGTGCAAATCAGTATTTTTGTTTTACGGTGAGTAATATTGTTTTGCAGTAGGTTATTAGTGGAGATATTTTGTTTGCTTAAATTTCTAAATAGAGGTGCAGTTAAAAATTCCCCATAGAAAAATGGTGGATTTTGGGCGCCATATTGTGGGGGCCCAATTTTTTTTTTTCTTCCAAACCCATCGTGTGGGGTATCAAAATAAAGGGTTTTAAAAGGTGGTGATTTCAAAAATATATAACACTTATATGTTTAAATGTATCTAATTCGAAAAAACTTAACTAAAAAGTTATAAATAAAAAAAGTTAAATCAAAAAATCAAAAAACCCGACTGCTTCAAAAGCGAACTAAAAGGTCGTAAACAAGGAAAAAATCATGCTGTGCAGGAGGAGGATACATCTGGTTTTGGTCAGCCAGCTCGCGCGTATGTATCCTCCGACTGCACAGCGTGATTTTTTCCTTGTTTACGACTTTTTAGTTCGCTTTTGAAGCAGTCGGGTTTTTTGATTTAACTTTTTTTAAATAATGTAATTAATTTTACTGCTCTATATATTTCACACGGAAATGAAAACATAAGAAAATTAAAGTACTTAGTTCTGAATTCAATTTATTATACACGAAAAATCTAATCATTGATGGACATGGAAATTAGCATTCGTTGGTATTCGGAAATGCGATGAATGCTGAGGGCCATTAAGAAAATAGTTATACTGTAAGTGGCCTGTGTTTTAAAAAGGTCCTAAAGAAAATATAGGTTGCAATAAAATGTTTACTTTGTCATGTATTACATACATAGAGTTTTTGTTCATAAATTTCATAATTATCTCAAATTCTGAATTCAAATAAATTATGAGATCGCCAGTTGATGCAAATTTTCTTGGTATTGTTAGCAGTATTACGTGAATAGTATACTGCCTAGCCTTTTCCCAACTTTATTGGGGTCGGCTTCCAGTCTTACCGGATTTAGCTGAGTATCAGTGTTTTACATGGAGCGACTGCCTATCTGACCTTCACAACCCATAAACTGGGTAACACGGTACCCCTTGGCAAGACTGGTGTCAGATCTCAAGCTTCTGACTACGACTGTCAAAGATCTTCAAATTACAGCCGGGACCAACGGCTTAACGTGCTTTCCAAGGCACGGAGGAAACTCGGTATGTTGAAATGGTCCCCATCCACGGACCGACCTCGTCAAGCGTTGCTTAACCTTGATGATCGACCAGCTGTCGATCGACCAGACCGGCTGTTATTATTTAGCCACGAGCTCCTCCGTGACTAGTAGAGTGACTTTAATAAACCATACGAGATTAAACCCGCGGTAAATGGTAGACCACTTTTACCCTTAAGCCCTTAGTAGTAAGGTTGAGAAAGCTTTCGATTTGAATACATAAAGAGATCGCAGAAACTGTGAATCTTATCTACATTGTTTTTTTGCAGATTGAATTATGGGCAAAGGCGACGGACAGTAATTTTAACACTCAACCAGAGAGGTTTGAAGACCTCTGGAACCTTCGAGGGTTGCTTGCCACTGCGTACCATAGAATCATAATACAGCTCAAACATTAATATTTCGTTTTAAATTTTTATCCAAGCGACTGTTGTCAAATGATGCTCATTAATTCTTTTTTACGATATTCGTATTCACATCACTACCATACGAACTCGGATCAAATAAAAAGTACGAACTGTCTTGATGTGTTTTTATGTTGTTTAATTTTATTTATTTAAATAAAAATGATTATTTTCTTTTACGAAAATCTACTCTATTGCTACTACACTGTGCTATCCTAGAGACCTGCCTGATGGCGCTATATCGGTCGGATATTGATATTTTATGGAGATTTTTTTAAATTAATTAATTTATTGCGTACACTTATGTTCAAAGAAAATTTCAAGCGTAAATCAGACGTTGCATCGCGTACAGTCAAAACCTTTTATAGCGACTTCGCTTACAACGACGACGTACTGGGTAATATTGGGTATAAAACTCCTAAGAATGCAAAAATCCCATAACAAGGCAGGACCTAAGAGAAAATACGTATGTATAAAACGTTATCGGATATAACGATGGCACTTGTACCGACCATCGTTATAAACAGTTTTGACTATAGGTACATGCAATTTAAATCGCCTATCAGAGTGATATAAATCTTAACGCGTTGTACCATCAGGAAGGTCGCTTTAAGAAGTTTTTTATTCATTTGATGTGACTCAAAAAAATTATTTCCGACTTTATTACTAGTTAAACTGGGAATTACGGAATCAATTATTGTTGTTCAATATTTTTAGGCGTGAAATATCTTGCCTTCCGGATCAAAAGTAATATTTATTATAACTTTTTGTAAATCCATTTGGTCACAAAGATGTTCCATTTTGAATGACATAATATACTCAATAATAAATAATTTATAACAAATTATGAAGTAACAAACAGTTCTATACCATGGTTCCTAGTCAAATCATGACTACTAACAAAAAAAATAGAATTATAATTAAATTGTATAAAACATTAAATGCAACGCTTTTTTAAATAAATCGACTTAGCTATTATTAGATAGTTAAGGCTTTTTATTTTAAAATTCCTTGAATCAAATGTTATTATATTTTTAAAATATTTCGTTTGCACAATAAAATATTGTTACTGCAACACACTTTTTAATTATATAGCCAGTTTTCTTTCTCAAACACAGTCTTACTTTAGCATACTTATTTTTATTATTAACTTTTTTGGCATTTTATTTTCTTTAGGAAATGCATACTGTTCATGAAGGTGAGCTATACGCAACATTTACTTGATAGTAGGTACTTTTATGTCGTAGCAGTTAGTTCATGCATTCCGGAATTTCGTAATGACAGAATTCCATAACAATTTTTCTGTTATTTCAATTCCGGAATTGAGAGGAGTAATACCGGAATGCCGATATCCATCAATTTGTGATATTTTGATTATTATTTAGGAAAATAATGTTAAGACTCTGTTTTGCGTTTGTGGACTAAGAGAGAGCCTTCGATTCGATCCAGACTTGGGCTGTACTGCAGTCTCTCCAACGGTGGCAAATTAGCTACCGGTACATCGAAGTGTTTGTACAAAAACCGGTCAAGTGCTAGTCGGACTCGCGCACGAAGGGTTCCGTACCATTATCCCAAAAAACGGCACAACAATCACGAAAAAAACTATATTAATTTTATTCTGTTTTTAGTATTTGTTGTTATAGCGGCAACAGAAATACATCATCTGCGAAAATTTCAACTGTCTAGCTATCACGGTTCATGATATACAGCCTAGTGACTGACAGACGGAGCACGGAGTCTTAGTAATAGGGCCCCTTTTTTCCCTTTGGGTACGGAACCCTAAAAACGCTTCCATATTTATTTATTTAAACTTCATGCACAAAGGTACAATGGCGGACTTAATGCCTTAGGCATTCTCTACCAGCAGCCAACCAAGGGTGCACCCTTGCAACAACAAATTCAACAAAAAAAAAAAAATTAAATTGCATAAAATTCATATAGGTACATACATATTTTATATGATACATTCCTAAATATAGTATCATCATATCATATCAGTTCGACTTCAGGATGAGACCTCGGAACCCGTCCTTTTGCAGCGAGGTGTGAGACAGGGAGACGTTATATCTCCAAAACTGTTCACCACTGCACTGGAGAATGTCTTCAAGGTTCTGCACTGGAGAGGACTAGATTACTACATCACTCACCTTCGGTTTGCTGACGATATAGTGTTCATGGCTGAAACCATGGAGGACCTTAGTACAATGCTCGATGACCTCAGTAGAGCTTCCGAAAGAGTGAAAAACCAAAGTGATGTTGAATGCCCATGTTGCACCCCCCCTATCAAGTTCGGAGACTCTACAATCGAAGTTTTTAATCTCAGTACTAACTGAGATTAATATTTATTGTGTACTGAATTAACGTTTGTTTCAGCGCAGCCTAATTGCGCGGTTTAACCACCATCAATAAACCAATCACATGCGAGATGAAAGACGAGATGTGGATTTCCGTCTATGTGATTAGTCTATTGATAGCGCTCAAACCTTTGCGAATGCCAATGCCTTGCCGAATTCACTAGCCGCTAGTGAATTCGGCAAGGCCCAAGCCTAAGACCCGCAGCCTAATTGTGTAAGTGAATTCGGCAAAGGAAACAATCTGGTTCTTTCCCAAAAACACACAGATACACAAAAAAGTTGAATCTTTATTCAACTTTTTAGTGTATGTGTGTGTTTTTGGAAAAGTTGAATCTTTATTCAACTTTTTTGTGTATGTGTTTGTTTTTGGGAAAGAAACAGATTGTTTCCGTTGCCGAATTTACTTACACAATTAGGCTGCCGGCCTAAATGCGCTAGTGACTAGCGTATTTAGGCTGGGTCTTAGCTCGTATTAAGGCGGTACCCTGACCAAAAAATCAGCATGAGATATGAGCATTCCTATTGGCCTAGCGGCACTGGTGGCGCATGAATTACAGTAGTGAATACGCCCAGATTTTAGAATAAAATCTTTATAAAATCGAATTTGAGTCTTTTGAAAAAAAAAATACGACAAAAATGTTCGTTAATAAATTGTCTATCCATTAGTGTTAGTACAAAAAATAATTAATGAACACTACGAGGAGATGCATGCTATCAATAATTATTTCTCATTTTTATAGTTTTGTTGGAAGGAGATTAGCGAAACATATACCTCTTTAAAAGAAAAGTATACGACCATTTTAGAATCAATAATATGTACAAATTTAATGTATTTTATTAGTTCATATCTATTTGTTTTTAAATAACGAGTAGATAGCTCCTAAAAACAGCACGAAAACGGCTAGCTCGTCGTTTCGCTCGGGTACCGCCTTAAGCGAAGGCCAGACCACGAAACAGATGTATATAACTTTGATGTTGACTTTGCAAGTTTGCATTCCAGTCATCTGAGATTCTGAGTCAATACTGACTCTGGTCATCAGAGTCTGGTGCTCTTTTTCTTCTTCGTGTCGCTGGCACGACAGTGCCTACCTAAGTCAAAGTCATTAAGATTTTTGGGACCAAAATTTTGCCACTTCCACTGCATCGTCGCGTCGGTGGCAGCGCACAGGTCACTTTCGCTGCATTTTTTGGGGCACAGTGGACTGGTTAGCCTTCAACAACCTTACTGTACAATTAGGTAGGTAGGTACTAAATTCCAAGATGGAACTTATCTTCTGGCTTTCTAAATCTACAAATACGAGTTTAATCAAATAATGCCGGCCGTCACACAAACGTTATCTCACACGATGATAGCTTGTTATACCTATCATAGCGTACATCCCGGTTCATTAGCATAAATTACTATTAAGTGTATCAGTTTTATCTCAGTGTGGCACTCCCTCGCGGCACGTCAACATGTTCGCCTTGAGACTCGCGACGAATGCGAAAAACTTTACTAAATCGTTGCCCAGCGCTACCTGCATCAAACTAATTCACACTCAAAATGTGCTGTGCAAAAATAAAACGGACGATATACTAAACGTAGACATTCGCGGGGAATCTTTACAATTCCCTCACGTGTGGTTAAGAGAAAACTGCCAGTGTGAACAGTGCTATCATACCTCAGCCAAAAGCCGGATACTGGATTGGAGCAATTTCGATTTAAATGTAAAGCCGAAAAACATTACTAAGGACCAAAATTCTCTGCAAGTTACCTGGAATGACGGACACAAATCTGAATACAATTTAAACTGGCTTAAGTTCAGAGGTTTTACGCCTGAAAATCAGAAGAACTACACCGAAACTATCTACAAACCTAAAAAGATTACGTGGCGCAGAGAAGACTTCGAGAAAATATTTTCTAAACATGATTACAATGAAGTATTAAACTCAGACGAAGCCCTTTACAACTGGCTGTACAACTTATCTGTTTATGGAGTCGCATTGATTCAGAATACACCGGCCTCTGACACAGCTATTGACGCTGTTGTGAATAAAATTGGATTCACTAAGAGGACACACTACGGCGTCAAGTTTGTCGTGCGGAATGTCCCGAACACGAGTAACGTGGCTTACTTATCAAGTAATCTTCAGCTACACACTGACCTGCCCTACTACGAGTATTGTCCCGGAGCTAATTTACTACATTGTTTAGTACAAACAGCTAGTCAAGGAGGGGAGAATTTATTGTCGGACTGCCACTATGTCGCCGATTACATGAAGGAGAATCACCCAGAACATTATAAGATTCTCACAGACACTGAAATCGAGTGGAGAGATGTTGGGACAGAAGATGGTAACGAATTCTTCAAGCTATATCGCGAACCCGTCATCTGCTTAGATCGTCACGGTGAAATATCTAGAATTAACTTTTCAATTCCTCAAAGAGGTAGTCAGTTCCCCGGTCCAATTGAGCTAATCAAGCCATGGTATGAAGCTCATGGTATTTTCCTATCTTTGAACCATAAATTCGCCGCAAGGTTTAAAACGAAAGCTGGTGAAATACTGTGCTTTAATAATATAAGGTTGTTGCATGGCAGGAATGCTTATGAGGATAGTCAGAATAATGTGCGTCAACTAATAGGAGCTTATGTGGACTGGGATGAGATCTATTCACGATTAAGATGCTTGAAAATTAAGTTGAAGAATGAAGATGGTATCTACTGAGATTCTGTAAAATAAATAATATTATCTACTGGTTAAAAATTAATCTATGTACTTTGTAATAAAAAACACACAACAGTTTTGATTTGATTTATTTTAAAATTAATATCACAACTGACATTTTCTTTTCACTTATGATGAGGACCAAAACACCTCATTTTACTACACTATTCATACTTAACTAAGTATAATTAAATACTAAGGAGCAAATTGTGACACCATTGTAACAGTTTTGATTCAGTTTACTTGATCTTCTTTTACGTTCGGGTTCATGTTCCACTTTCACATTTGAACATAATATTCTTGCACTGAGTTCCAAACTTGATTTCAACTCGTGGGACTTCTATTTTAATCTTTAAGAATTATTCATCAGGGTTCCATTTCTTCCACAAACTGCACAGTTTAATATAGGTATTACCAGTTGAATCTAGACGATTCAAATATCAGCCCCTCCTGTGGTCCATTACAGAATCTGTCTCTACAATCGACCACTGCAGACTTATATATATTTCTTGATTATTTAATTATAAAATAAATGCTGTCTCCAATACTCAGAGTATTAATAGTATTTTTACTTACGTCCAATAATACTAATGACTCTTGATCTCCACATAAGTTTGTACTTCATGAGTCCTTATGGAAAACTTGGTGAGTGGAATTATTTTATCAGTCTTCTCTTGGTTTTCACTGACTTCAACGAGCGGGAACTCTTCAGATTCAGGATTGGTTGACATGGCAACAGCATTGGACTCATTTGTATGAATGTGTATTGAGAAACTGGAGTCTTTTGGCAAGTCTTCAAAGTAATTACTTTGTAAGAAAATCTTCAAGCAAAAAGCCCGGAAATGCTGCTCAAGTTTTACCAAATAAGCATCTTTCGTCTCATCACTGTAACTGTTCGTATCGAATTGAAACACGAACTTCAATAAAGGTGTGTATTCATTGTCTGTAATTGAAAATACCACACGACTTAATTTGTCACTCTTCAAACAATCTGCTATACTTTTCAAGCACTTGTCAAGATACTGATTCAGTTCAGGATGAATTGAACGATACACAACAATATTGTATTTTTTACGAATTTCAAAGGCGCTTTTGGGGTACACTGCCGCGTAAAAAAGAATGCTGTGGAAGGCAACAGCTAAGAATTCTATTGTGATGTCTTGAAAACAGTTAGCCATATTCAACAAGTTACAAAATACAAACTACTAGAAATTCAGGCCAGCGAGTTATTTTGTATTTGTAAAAATGAAAACAAATAACATACCTAGCACTACCATATATCACTACAAACAAATCAAAACGTGATGCGGTGATGCCGGGTGATGCACATGTCACTAATGTCACATGTACAACCACAGATGACAGATGGCACAGATCTCAGTGTTACCAGTCCAAAACCAATAAAAAAACTTTATTGGTATAGTCTCGCGTACAATATGACCGCGTATAATTAAAGATCTATATTATAAATAATTGTTAATAAATCGTTAAAGTACCGACTTGGAATTTCATTTGCGCTTACGGAATTCTTGAGGTCAATAAACAAATGTAACATTTTCGGAAATGGGGTAAATGTAACGAACTCAGATGGTAACGAATGATCCACCATCTCGTTTTAAAATGAATCCTGTCATCATTAAGCCTGTGCTACACGGTTGCCGACTAAGCCAAAAACCAAGGCCATCTTGGTCTGAAGCGGCCGTTTCAAACCATGTAGACAGTGGTTTCAAACCAAGCATGACCTTCCAACGGCCTTGGTAGAAAGGCGTGCGTTGCCGACCAGTTGGTTGGCAACTTGTTTGAAGTCGAGTAGCTGCTTGTTGACAACCACGGACCTACCTATAACTTCATGCACGGACCACGCATATGACAGTCGGAGTCGCGCTCCCTTTAGGGTATATTATGTCGTCGTGATATGATGAAAACAGGGAATTGATCAAATCTCTAAGCGATTTCATCAAATCACGGAGGATGTTAAAATTACAACACGTTTTTATCATTTCCCTAAGCAAATCTGGTGATTTGACAAATCTCACAAAAAAAAATCTAGTGATTTGAACAAACCCCTAAATTGATTCAGTGAAAAGATAATAAAACATGTAACAAAGTCGACGTAGCCCCGCTGCGCGGGGCTCCTATTTCTGTCTGCAGGGTCAAAAGTAACCTAACACGAACGAGATGACGGGAGCTGCGTTCGCTCGCTTTGCTCGCTCACTTCAGCTCCCGTCATCTCGTTCGAACCTAACCTGTCCGTGTCGGGGTGCCCTAAGTTCCCGAGCTCGCTTCGCTCGCTCTTGGACTGATTCTTTGACCATATAACATAACGCAGCCGATTACCTCGGAAAGCAAAGTACAAAATAAACCTTTAAATTACTACAGAAAAGTTATTTTTGTCATTTCACTGAACCAATTTTGAGATTTGTTCAAATCACCAGATTTGTTTAGGGAAATGATAAAAACGTGTTATTATTTTAACATCCTCCGTGATTTGATCAAATCGCTTAGAGATTTGATCAATTCCCTGTTTTCATCATATTCCTGCGACATATATATTCCGCAGACGCGCGTGTTAGCATTGGAAGTACGGGTGACGTCATTAAATCATGAACTTTCACTTTTAAGGTGAACGCGCACCTAGACGCACCGCACTCGCCGCACGCGCCGCAGTCATCGCCCGTCATCGTTCTCTTGGAATCAGAATCAGAATCAGAATGCTTTATTTGTAAACATAGGTCAAATTACAACAGAGTGCGAGATGTTACAGATAGGTAGATCCTCTATGTTTTGCACAGAGGCGTACAAATATATTTTAATACAATCGATTTCAAATTAAATTTTATATAAATGTCAAATAGATTATTGTACATGTCATATTAATGCTATTGTCAAACAAAATTCTAAATCAATCAGGGCGTACAAATATCTTTAATTAACATTGTCGAGTTTAAAATACAATCAATTTCAAATAAAATTATATATAAATGTCAAATAGATTACGTTACATGTCATATTAATGCTATTGTCAAACAAAATTCAAAATCAATCAAAGTGTACAAAAATATTTTAATTAACATTGTCGAGTTTAAGAATACAGTCAATTGCGAATAAAATTATATGTAAATGTCAAATATATTACGTTACATGTCATATTAATGCTATTGTCAAACAAAATTCAAAATCGTCAAAATAGGTGAGGTGGCGCACAATTGTCTGAAGCAGTAATTATAGAATTGTCGTCCAAATATTCCTGTAGTGAGTAATAACATTTATTTATCAAAATTCTCAATAGTTCTGTTTTGAAATTGTCCCGATTTAACGTTTTTATTCTTTCAGGTAGTTTGTTGAATATTTTTGTGGCCATACAGAAAGTACTTTTATTCATTAGTGCAGTTTTCCCATAAGTCACTTCAAGTTCTGACTTATTTTTATCGCGTAATTTTCTGTAGTTACTTTTAGTAGCAATTTTGTATAATGAAATGTTAGATTTTTTTTGGCCCCGCGCTATCCGCGCCGAACGCGCCGCACGCATTGTATCCACTTCTGTACATCTTGAACTATATTTTCATACGGATACGGATCATGTTGCCGCGCCGCCCGCATCGCCCGCCGAGTCTGATGACGTCATCCGCACGCGCTGGTGGAATCCGTATACCTACAGCATTTTACTGAAATGCGGCTCGTGCGGCGCGGATAGGTGCGCGAGGCTGCATACGATTTCATATAAATATTTATAAAATGCGATGACTGCGGCGCGTGCGGCGAGTGCGGTGCGTCTAGGTGCGCGTTCACCTTTAAGCACTTGCAAAATACAAACTGTCATATTTATTAAGCATCTACCGACAAATGTCTAAGTACCTACCTAAATTAATATTGTTGTGTGTACAGGAAATAACTCTAAATTTACATTTAAGCCACAGTGATGAAATTCCTATAAAGTATTAAGTAATTTGTAATGATCATTGCGATGTATCCTGGCTTTTTTATTGCTATTTTAGTATTATACGTCCTTTGAGACAATTAGTCCAAGACTGTCGGTTAGTATCAATATTCTTTCGAATATTGATTAAGAATTACTAAATAGGCGTTATTAAATTCCTTAATTCTCTTGATACGTTTTTAAAAGGTTTCATTACTCAAGAATTGATTATTACTGATTGTGAGATTATATAGAGAAATATAGAAAATGGTGGAGACTTTTGACAGGTCGACTTATTAATGTAAAATATATCTAAAAATACTTTTACAACCTTAGTTGCTTCCGTGGAGTTTCTTGCCCTTCTTCTTCACGAGAACTAGGTCTATCGAATGGGCGGTAAGCTCTCTGAGCCTCAATATGAATTAATTGACAAGCCTAATTAAAATAAATACCTGGTCTTGTCTTTTTGTGTTTTTCTTCATAAAACCTTTCCCTTATACACCACATAAATAGGAACTCTGATACACAGTAAATAACCATCTTGAAATATATCAATACTTTTATATGAATGAGTTCCTTCATTTTTCTAACACGTGCGTCACTGCGCACTAAATGACTCAACAGAGCGAACGTAAAGTATTAACAGAACTTATCGATGTATGCAGAGACATGCCCTGTCTTTGGGATTTGCTATCGGAGTTATAAAGCTATAATGAGAAAAAAAAACATGTTTTTTTTTTAAGTATATTCTTTTAATATACTAGCTTCTGCCAGCGGCTTCGCTCGCGTGAAAAGTGTTTTCTTATCCCATGGGAACATTATACCGGGATAAAAGTTGCCTATGTGCTATTCCAAACTATAATCTATCTCTGTGGCCTTTTCATCCAGATCTGTTCAGTCGTTTTAGCTTGATTGAGGAACAAACATACACACGTCCATCCAAACTTTCACATTTATAATATTAGTATGAAGATACTAAGATTAGAATTTAGATTTTAAAGTTTACTATACTTCTTATAAGATAGCTTTTGGTCTCTGCGACAGCTGTCAGTATCAATACCGTAACAATAACGTATACGTTCCCTGACATTGGCGGAATTATGTAAATTAAAAACATCTGGTGCCATTTAAACAAGAAGTAAAGTGAACATATACGTCAGTTTGACATATGTCGCAGAGATCAAGCTATCTTCTGAGAAGTATAGGTATATTATTTTTGAAGTTTTGATAGGCAAGACGCCATGACGTCGTTGTAATGAACGTACGGTACGAGCGTAAATACGTCCTCTCTGCGCAGCGTTCTATACATATTGAGATCAAAGAGTAAAGTAACTATACGAAGAACTGAGATTTGGGGAGCTTGTTTTAAATCGTGTAGCCGACAATAGCCGGCATCGCCCCACGCGCTTCCAGCTAAGGTGACCTTGGTTTTTGTTTTGGTCGGCCACCGTGTAGCACAGACTTTAAAGTTTTCAGCATTTCAAGGGACAATCGGTTAAGTAATGCTTGAAATATTATTTATGCCACTAAAAACAGCGCTGATTTTTTTTTGGGCCCTAAAACACTTTCATGGATATCTTACCCTGAATTTGGGGCTAAAAGCCCTAAGTTGACAAGCCTGTCTGAACTATCAAGTCCAGAGAGTTTGTATATTATCTAGAGTCAGAGAGTTTGTATATTATCTAGAGTCAGAGAGTTTGTATAGTAATCAAAGTTAACGTATTTACGACGAAAAAGAAACTGTCGATTCTTTCGTTCATGCTTAGAGAAAAACTCTATGAAAGAAAAAGAGACAAACATAAACAAACGCTACCATCCTAAACGTCAAAGAGATAACTTTTTAGTCACTGTTGTAACCCATCGTTTAGCAGCTGTAATTAAAGATTTTCGCTGTTTTCACGCCTTTGTTTCGTGTAAATCAGGCAGAATTTTATTGTTTAATTATCTGCATGAACCATGTCGTCTGTGGCTATCGGTTGCAAGCTCAGATGAAGAAAGTACCTAGATGGAGGATATTTAACCGCAACTTACGAACACGTTCCTTCTCCCTTTTACAAAAGCATTATGTCATCTGCTTGAAAGAGAGAGATATATTGTCTATAGTGGGTCAAAAATTATAGAATGTCACCAGTTTAACTATACAATTCTACCTATTGATATAGAACTGCATAGTGATGTGTAAGTATTTTTTGTGTGGTTTTCGATAAACAAATCACTGAGTGCCGTGAGTGACTATGTACTATAATTTATTCCATTATGTAACGGATGTGACGTCAGCCTACGTGCATCGGACCAATGCCCGCCGAGCCCGCCGAAGCCAAGCCGCCATATTGAAGCCCCCTCCAGTCAAGCCATGTCAAGCAGCGGGGATTTGTTAATATAAGTGATGGCCAGCCATTTATTTGTCTCTTTCGATTGTGAATACAAGATCTGAACAAACCTCTGCCCGGTTTTTATTTATCCGTTTCACTCAGAAGTGGTATGAACAAAAAAATAATCTTCGTTTAATACACACACATCCACGCCACAACCGCAAGATCACCTTGAATCTGTAGAAAAATCGAAGAAGTATGTGTTATTCACGGCCGGAACGACACTACGAGCTTCACTGCGTTTTCTACACTCTGCCATCGACCCAACTGCACGCTGAGCAAGACTGCATCAAAGTATTCAACATGTGCTGCGTGTGACTGCACGGAGAGGTCCTAACAAGGGCCGAGAGCTGACAGGAGTCACAGCCAGTCTGCCAGGAACCTCAGCCAGTCTGCCAGGAACCACAGCCAGTCTGCCAGGCACCACAGCCAGTCTGCCAGGAGCCACAGCCAGTCTGCCAGGAGCCACAGCCGGTCTGCCAGGAGCCACAACCGGTCTGCCAGGAGCCACAGCCGGTCTGCCAGGAGCCACAGCCGGTCTGCCAGTTGCCACAGCCAGTCTGCCAGTTGCCACAGCCAGTTAGCCAGGTGCGTTGTCTTTCTCATTTCCATATTCGCAATATCGATAACTCTAATTATATTCGGGCCCTAGCCACTTTGTTTTACTCGTCGCCATATTTTCAATAATAAGGATAAAACTGGTTTTCATAACCAGCATCCTTGTATGTGCGTGTATGACTATGTTTTTACGTTAACGAAACAAAAGTTATAAGGATAGTAGCAGATGGCGTTCTGTAGTTTGTCTACCCTCATGGGAAAAAGGCGTGACTTCAAGTATGTGCTTATTTACTGTTGTCTGATCTGAGGTACTATAATTAACTCTTATTCTAGCCATGTCATAGCCGCTTAGTCTATCAGTAAAAACAAAATAGATTAACCAAATACAAATATTGTTTTTCTTCGGGTACACACAACTGATTAACCCGTATCTATATACAGACATGCATAAGACATCCTTAGATATCATTACATCCTTAGGAATCTGAATCCAGTTACGTTTATCCTGTGAACTAAGTCAAAAAAATCGAACGTCGATAGTAAGCTCTGTCATAAAATAGAACACCGCCACTTACATACTTTGTGCCTCTGTGTTGATTACCGCGCTTTAAATGTCACTGCAAAATAAATATTTCCCTTACTCTATATAGAATATCAAGTTTCTGAGTTAGCTGGCAAAGATAATGGATATATATTTAGATGGATATATATATGGCGGGTTCGATTCCCGCACGGAACAAATATTTGTATGACCTACAGATAGTTATTCCGGCTCTGGGTGTTTGTATATGTGAGTTTATATGTTTGTAAACGCACCCACGATACAGGAAGAAATTCCTAGTGTGGGGCAACGTTAAAAAAAAAAAGATAACTTTAACTTTTACGTATAAATATGGTCCAAAGCTACAATCAGTTAGAAATTAATCCAGATGACGCTCACAAAACAGATTTTAGAACTAGCCAAGGTCACTATAAGTATACCAGGGTTCCATTTAGTTTAGCAAACCGAGATTAATTAATATAGTAGCAGAAACTGTCGGTAGATCTGTCGATACCCAAAACAAAGTTGGCATTTTTAGAAGATTTACTTCTACCCTTAACTGAGATAAATTATTTTGTTATAATTTTATAAAATGTTTAACAAGAAGAAGGGACTTAATACTGAAAGTTAAAAATATGAATTCTTGTAAATGCACTAGTTTAGAAAAATCAATTTTCTTAAATGGTCAGGTCTAATTGCCGCCAGCGGCATACAGCCGGGTTGGCAGTTTCAAGTTTCATTTGCCTAGTAATGTATATCATGTGGGTACGTAAATTTATCGAATAGTGCAGTTATTTTATGAAGTTTATTTCAAATTTCGCGTTGATTGTGTACCCGTTAATGGATTAGTTTTGAACAATAATCGCAAAATATTTCGTGTTCTAAGCCTGTGTTGCCTTGTATGACCCCGCGATTCCTACAGAGGTACATAAGGATGAGTGTAAGTTAGGTAGATAGAAAAGATAGTGCAAATGCATCATATTGACTTCGGTCACTATGTTTAATAAAAATATATTTTGCCTTTTTGGTTGCCCAATCATGGTGTGAGGTACCATATTAAGGCCTTCACGAGCAGACATTAAAAAACAGTTTAGGTACATATTAAATGATATTGCTTGTCCACATGCTACTAGTTACTTTAAACGTAGAAGTCAAGTCAAGTAAAGCCAAGTCAAGTAAAGCAAAGTCAAGTAAAGCCAAGCCAAGTAAAGTAAAGCAAAGTCAAGTAAAGTAAAGCCAAGTCAAGTAAAGTAAAGCCAAGTCAAGTAAAGTAAAGCCAAGTCAAGTAAAGTAAAGCCAAGTCAAGTAAAGTAAAACCAAGTCAAGTAAAGCCAAGTCAAGTCAAGTAAAGCCAAGTCAAGTCAAGTAAAGCCAAGTCAAGTCAAGTAAAGCCAAGTCAAGTCAAGTAAAGCCAAGTCAAGTAAAGTAAAGCCAAGTCAAGTAAAGTAAAGCCAAGTAAGGTAAAGCCTAGTAAGGTAAAGCCTAGCCTGGTAAAGTCAAGCCTGGTAAAGTAAAGTCAAGTCAGGCCTGTGAAGTCAAGTCAGGCCTGTAAAGTCAAGTCAGGCCTGTAAAGTCAAGTCAGGCCTGTAAAGTCAAGTCAGGCCTGTAAAGTCAAGTCAGGCCTGTAAAGTCAAGTCAGGCCTGTAAAGTCAAGTCAGGCCTGTAAAGTCAAGTCAGGCCTGTAAAGTCAAGTCAGGCCTGCAAAGTCAAGTCAGGCCTGTAAAGTCAAGTCAGGCCTGTAAAGTAAAGTCTGTCATGTAAAGTCAAGTCTGTCATGTAAAGTCAAGTCGAGCCTTGTATTACGCCTAGTAAAGACTAGTATTACGCCTAGTAAAGACTAGTATTACGCCTAGTAAAGCCTAGTATTACGCCTAGTAAAGCCCAGTATTACGCCTAGTAATGCCTAGTATTTGTATTTGAATAAACCTACCTTAGGTATCATGTTTAACTTTAAATATTGCACCTACCACTACTTGTATCTGATCACCCAAAGGTCGACTGGTAGAAAATGCCTAAGGCATTAAGTCCGCCTCTGTACGTTTGTGTGCATGAAGTATTAAATAAATAAATATTACGCCTAGTAAAGCCTAGTTACGCCTAGTTACGCCTAGTAATGCCAAAGCAGCCAAGCCAGCCAAGCCAACCAACCCGGCCATGCCAGGCCAAGCCGCCTAGCCAGGCCAAGCCAACCAACCCGGCCATGCCAGGCCAAGCCGCCTAGCCAGGCCAAGCCAACCAACCCGGCCATGCCAGGCCAAGCCAAGCCATGCCAGGCCAAGCCAGACAAACCAGCCCATTAAGCGGCACTTTTGAATATCAAATATTGAATCAAAAAATAAAGCTTCTGATAACGCAAGTGATTATGTGTACAAAAGGGAAGTTTTTATTCTAGTCTCCAGAATACAATTAGTGCAGGTAAATAATATAGTAACAAGCCTTTCAAAGACAACTTATTTGCCATAGCCATTACTTATTTGCCATGGCCATTACTTATTTTCCATAGCCATAACTTATTTGCATTAAATGCGGTACACTGGTTTTCAAGAAACAGTCAAGTCCATTTTGAAAATGCATTTATGTAAAATGTGTAATTATAGAAACTGGAATAAGGGCATAAAAAGTATACATGGTTACAAAATCTCACGGATGCTTAGTCGGTAAATGCGCTAAGACTATATGTAAGTAAAGCATCTATAACGGACAGTAACAATAGTACTGACACTGAAGCCCTAATTGATTTATTTGAAAGCTAATGAATGTTTTTGCTTCCATTGCGGGAGCAATATTTCCAGGATGGCCGAATGTAACGGATGTGACGTCAGCCTACGTGCATCGGACCAATGCCCGCCGAGCCCGCCGAAGCCAAGCCGCCATATTGAAGCCCCCTCCAGTCAAGCCATGTCAAGCAGCGGGGATTTGTTAATATAAGTGATGGCCAGCCATTTATTTGTCTCTTTCGATTGTGAATACAAGATCTGAACAAACCTCTGCCCGGTTTTTATTTATCCGTTTCAATTATAATATGACTGGTAATATCAAAATTTCTATAGAGGTATCACTCGTCTTCATGAGTTTTTGACCGTCTTTATGATTACTTTATTTTTTGTATGTCTCGTACAGTCTCTTGTGTTAGTGTGTAATAAACTAAACAATATTATATTATAGGCAGATGGTTATTTATTTCCTTATAAAATGTGTTTTATATAACTAAAAAGTAACGTTTTTTAGCAAAAAAAATTAACTGACTTCCAAAGTAGTCTGTGTCGAAAAATAAAAAACAATTAACTGTAACAAAGACACTGACTTCGGAAATGAAAGTTATTTTGCGCTTTGTAGTGTTTTGTTAAAAAGATTTGTTTGTATAAAACGAGGTACCTAATTAAATAATGTTATTTCGTAATTAAATAAAAATAAAACCTATATATTTAGTCGTTTAATTTCTCACAATAATTCTATCGTCTACAATTTAAACCACAATCACAATTTTATTGGCCCATAAATAGAACAAGTTTTTACAATAATTTCTTTCAATTTTACCGTGCGTTGCAGAAGCTTTTTTGCATTCATGATGATTCTACAACTGCTTTGATAATTAAATGTAAATGATTGTTATGTACACAATTGTCGTAACAATGACTCATCAGTTAGGGGAAAATTTCTGATCTGGCGCATATTTCAAGCACTGCCATGATAATTTTCTGAGAACAATAAGGTTTCCTGACTTGATTTATGACCCGACTGTACTTAGCTAGCAGCTTTCTCTTTAATGGTGTTTTCTGAAAAAATAATAATTGGAATGCAGGTTAGGTTTTGAAGATGCCATATAATTTTAGCCTTTCCTTTAACTTACAAGATAGAAAAATATCCTAAAATCAATATGTCATAATCTTTAAAGATGTTGAGTTATTTATATACTTACTGATTGGCAAGATGCTGGCTGTTTTGGAAATATTGTTGGCACTGCGTGCGAATGTAATAGGTACTCTACGTTCATATCCTTTACGAATACAAGATTCTTCGTAATGTTCAGAACATATCCTCGTATACTGTGTAGGCCACCAATTATCGGCTTTTCTCACTGTTTTTATCCATTTATTTCTTAATTCAATATCAGCAGGAAACCTATAAACAAAAAAAGCATATATTAAATTGAAAAATAATACAATATTGATTTGGGAAAATATAGGATTTTTGGTAATTTTTTTCTTTTGGCCATAATATTCTGCAATCCATAATTACCGAGACCAAAGCAGCGTCCAATCACTAGGTTCCGCATGTCCTAATCAGTAAGAAAAATTTGTGGCAGCCTTTAATTAAGGCTACAAGTGTACATTGTATAGACAATGTAAAAATATGAGTACTTTAACATGTATTTTTTGGTGTATGCTTTGTTGGTTGTCCTTAATAAAATAAATAAAACAGATTGATTATCTAAAATCTGACTAATTACATTGTTTTTATTTCATTATACGTATCATAAACTCCCTGGAAAATGTATGTGATTATACTTTTACTCTATCGATATATCATGTAAGGGGGCACATCCCTATGAAGTACATGATATGTCAAAACGTATCCATACATTTTTGTTTTTCTTTTTATTTCTAAATTGGAAACTAACACATTGTTTTGGCAGTTTTTTCTTTCTATTTATGTATGGAGAACTAATTTCATTGACACTTCCTGCTTATAATGCTTTTTATCGATTTGTAATGATTGGGTTGACTTACCGATTAAAGAGACTTCTGCAATATTTTATTTCAAAACACCAACTCTATTAGAGCAACCGGACACAGTACACGCCATTGTTCATGGCAAAACGAAAACCGCACTCCAAACACAATATTATTCACAATAACATAGTATTTTTGATGAAATCGGCACAAAGATCAGTTAACCAGCTGTGTAACTACCAAAATGGCGATTCTCGGCAAGTGGCGCGCGGCGTTTCAAGGCGGTCGAAAAAGCTATCGCTATCTCTTTTTGTCACATGAGTTGTTTCCATTAAAAGTATTGAGTACAAAATAGGCTACTATATTCAACTTAAATATGTTTTATCTAGGTACTTTCTTCATCTGAGGTTGCAAGAGTAGAATGTGCGTATTAACAGAAAATAATCAAAGTATATCTTTCCACAGATGAGTTATCGACTAGCATACTGCAATTATTGTGCATGAAATACATTTTATAGGCTGTCCCGAATAAAGAAATCTTAGTTCTAAATACATCAAGGACGTGTAGTATCATTTAAACCATTCTATTTAGTGAAATAATTTACTTTTATGCGTTCGCTGATAGAGCTATGACAGGTTACGTACTTACGTTATGTTGTTAGAGATGTTACAAAAGTCACAAGAAAGATTTATCGACACTGTATTTTTATTTTACTTACTTTCATTCATTTCTTAAAGTTTATTTGCTATTTGTTATTATTAATCTAATACTGACATTAAACTTGGTAATATTTTGCCAAGTAAAAAATTGACCAAATAAAAATATGCGTACTAAAATCATTCGAAATATTGCAATGGTATAAGAAAAGGTTGCTAAAATTTGTTTGGGTAATGAAATTTTGTCAAAATCTTTTCGGCAAAACGATAGGATCCCCTGCTACAGATATCTGTGATAGTAATCTTTTTAAAGACGGAAACACACTTACGTGTCGTGGCCATGAAGTTATAGGTAAAGATGGAGGCCACACTTGGAACAAAATCTTGAGGCAAATACCTAGGTCTTTCTGTGGGCCCACCTCTCTTTCTAGTGTGGACTATAGTATTGCTATCTTCTTATTTAAATCTCCTAGATAATTCTTAGCAATAGTCACCACACTAGCCCAACCAGAAGTTAAAACACTTAAAACACTGTCCAATAATTTACCTATAAATAAATACTTGAGCTATGATTAGTTCCATAATTGAAAATCACAACATTGTAGGTCACGTGTGCATATCTGGATTGGCAAATCAATGAATTATAATCCCATTTCTTTAGGATTCGGTAATGTGGCAACATTAGTTCTTCTAGCTTCGTTTGAGATTTTTCGATATTTTTCAATGTTTTTATTCAAAAAATGGTGCAAAATTGTGTTGTGAGTGGTTGTGATAGTACGTGGAGTCCAAAAGGTGATATAAGAATTCACGCGTAGTTGTTTAAATCGTGATTTCTGACATTGAATCATTGTAAACATATTTCTTTGTATTTTCAAAGCCATTTATTTGCATAGCCAAGGCCATTTATTTGCATTAAATGTGGTACAAAAGATGGTATAAATAAGTTATTAGCACAATGACACATTTCGCCATAAGTTGGCATGCAAATATTATAATTGTGTTAAGGTGCTTACAATAAGCAGATCTCTAATAATCTAATAACACATAAATCACATGTGAACCACTATCACGAAGATAAACACGGAATGCTTGCCAATATGTGTTTAATCAAGTATTACACAATACAATTAACAGAATAATTAGTCGTTTAGCAAAATTGTAAAACTAAATAAAACTGTGGAGATGATACCTGCTCGGTGTTCGCCAGCAAAAAAGGGCCGAACACCGAGCACTGACAGCTAATATAGACCACCCCACCACCGCTCCGGAAGTTCTCAACGGAACGATGACAGCGTGGCCCAGTATTGCTAACGTAAATAAATAACTTATTTAAATTTAAATGCAAAAGTAAGTTACATATCAAACAAATCAACATCAATCAATCATAAATTAATTAACAATCAACTAATTTCTCAAAATAATTAGTTCCATCCGGAAAAATGTATGTCCATCCTCGCGGCGACAACACATTATTTTTATTAGGTATTTTGATTTTCACATAATTTCCTCTTAAATTGATCAACCAGTCTTTTTAAAATAATTGTTAATGATAACTATGTCAAGATCAAATACATTTACATTGAATTTCATTGATTTTGTGCAATTTAATTTGTTTTGTTTACATGAAGTCGTACTGCTGTAGTGTGACCATATTGAGGATTTATCTGGGACAAAATTATTCTACGAGCTAAATTGATGGGCCAACTTAGAGAAAATAACATAGAAAACAAATATATAATGTCGTATCACAATATTTTACTTCTCTGTAGCAGGAAATGTTTAAACATCCCATCACGGACTCCATTGATTGTAATGATTTGCATGAAACTGAGATAGTAAAGCAAATAGCTAATTCGTGTTTTTTAATGCGTATACGTGCTCACTTAAAGAGCCGTAAAGAAAATATTTTCAGTGATTTACGTGGTAAGATACAGAAACTACACAGAGCAACAATATTTAGTCATGTATAAATAGAAAAGTTTTATTATATGATTTTAATTCGGAAAGTGTTTTTGTTTCCTTTTTGTTTTTTTTTTTTTATATATTACCGTTCCTATTATAGTCCTGTATAATATTTATACGTAATAGAAAAAATAGCGTACGAGTTAAAAATACACCTTAACACCCTCCTTACCACTCCTGCTCCTTAACACTGAGTAACCCAGAAATCTGAAAAAAAACAGCTCATTAGGTTTCAACAAAATTAATGAAACATCTGATTTCTTTCATCAGCCAAATTTACAAACTCCAAAACATCCAAACTGTTACACTCAAACAAACAGCTTCTTTCGTAATTTATTATACGCATGCATAATTATCATGATCTATACAATCTTTAGGGGCTCGGTCTTAGTATTAATGAGATGTAGATAAATAAATATTATTGGAAACCACTAAATGGACAGCAACAATTATAGCGATGTCCTGGGTAAAAAATAAACTGAAGGTTATCCTACTTAGACAGAGAGGGTCTGCCCACAGAGAGCGAGATAGTGATACATAGGTTTTGCTTCAAGTAGGTATTCGAAGTGTGGTCTCCATCTTTATCTATACCTTCATGGTCGTGGCGTGGCGAGGCGCGGGAGCCACCAATCATACGACTATGTTCCATTCTACTTCATAACACAAAGAGTTTTGTAGCCAATCAACTGCGTCCGAAGGCGCCACGACTATAGAAATAATAAATAATATGGACTGGAAATACCTACAAAAAAACGTGCTTACCTAAACCTTAAAATGTCACTTAAAATGGCTGCCGATGCTATGTATGGTTGTGTCAATCACGGCACACACACACATTAATAATACAAAAAGTAAACAATCATTTGACAGCAGGACTACCACGAACACAAGTACAAAATCCGTCACTTATGGCGAATATGGCACGTACCTACAACTGTCACTACGTCATAACAAAATGTTGCCATAATGAGCAACAACTGAAATATTGTTGTCTCTTTTGTCAAATACGATTACTATAGAACATCGCGGCGCCTTCATGTTTTTCCTAGCTCAATGGCCACGAGTCCACGACCTTTTCTGTCTTATCCAAAGAGTAGGTAAGTCTTATCTGTGGACGCGGTTGCGCACAGATAGAGTACTTTCACCTCTTGGACTGGAGTATTATTGTTCTGTGACTTTCACTTTGTTGATTTTGCGGTTTGAGTTTGAAACAAAGATTACTATTATATACTGGTTTGAAATAAACTGCCCTGGCGCTTGAACGAATTTCAGGACAGAAATCAAATTACTGTAACTTTAACAAAATCTCTCAAAATGCAACAAATAAATGGAAGTGTTATTAACAGCATGATAGTGGGTCAAAATTATTTTTGTTGCTTGTGCTTCAAAACGGTAGTCGATTCGGCGGTACACACAGAAGACAAGGTTTTTGTAAAGAAAAACAATAATACTTACGATGAAGTTTTTATGACTGATATTCTTACGAGTATCTTGGGTTCCGAGGTAAATTAACTAAGTACCTACCTATTGATCGTTTTTTTTAACCCTTTTTACTATGAAAACCCTATTGTAAACGACCTACCTATCACGCCGGCTATCTAATGAAGGATAGACGGACAAGTTGTTGTGTTATAGACAATACAACAAGGAGGTAAGTATGCAATACTTAATCCTACATAACATCTAGACTATGTTAACATGGCTTCTTAATTAATCCAGTAAGTATTGATTATTGTATCTGCCAGTATAGTATTTAAGCTAATGTTGATAGTTTTTTCTAGGTTCTACCTAAAATAATATCAAGTTGTTGTTGCAGATAAATGACCAACTATCAATATTTAATGCAGTATGCAATAAATGTTCATCAGAAGCAATAAACAGCTACAAATTCTATACACAATGCAAAGATAATACAGAGAAACTTGGCCACATTATAGACGGTCTCACAAATGGTACTCAAATATGTGCAAATAATACCAAAGGCTTCAAGGCTGGAGTTGTATCCATTAATACAGAAAACTTTCAATTCAGAGGGTATAACTCATGTACGACTGCAAGTACAAGTCTTCTTGCATACCGAAAGTATAGAAAACTAATAGATGCACCTAAACCTGCTAGGAAGAAAAAAATACCAATAAATACAGAAAAGTGCATTTTAAGAGTTACACTTGTCCGTTTGAATCCAAAGATCATCAATAAGCATAGTACAGTATTTGCATGCCCTAGCTGTGACAAATTCTTTGCAAGAAGACATTCTATGCACTTGCATTATAGAAAAAAACATATGCCTGATGGTGACAAAGATCCTTTTGTTAAATCTCGACAAGTAATTGAAACAAGTGAACATGTTAATTTGGCAAGCTCAGCAGATCATCTTTTAAATACAAATGACAATCATTTTATAGTTGTGAAAGTTGAACCTGGAGAGATTTCTGAGGAAATTACCACTTATATTGAAGTGCAGTAGATATTTTTGCCTTAAACTGGTGTCTCTTGTGTCCTGAATTAGGGGCCATACTAGAACATTTCAATGCTATCATAATTCTGCTGTAAAAAGGGACAGTCCTCTTCACCCTGTCTAGCTTCATTTCTCTCTCACAGTTGACAGTGATAGTTTTGACACACAACACAAAAAGGCCCCTGTAAACTCTCTGGCCCCTGTCTTATAAATACAAGAAAGGAGGTTGCATCAAATAGTTTATGTGCATTGCTCTATGCACTGAAGTTGTTGAATGATTAAGGAAATTGAACTTAACTGAGCATTAAGAATTGCAAAAAGTATCATGTCTGTGAGTTGTTTTAACTTCGTATCCAATATGAAGTTTACTAGGTATTTAATGCAACCTTCAATAGTTTATGTGTATTGCTCTATGCAGTGAAGTTGTTGAATGATTAAAGGAAATTGGACTTTATTAAGCATTCAGAATCGCCAAAACTATCACATGTTTGTGTGTCTATTGTTTAAAAGTATAATACTTTTAATTTTGTATCCAATATGAAGTTTATAGACAAAACTTTCGTTTATGGTAGAGAACTAACATTGTATTAAGGGGCGTCTAAACGGGCTATATTTTACGACAATTTGTGGCTGCAATTATTGGCAAACATTGCCCAGCCATCAAAAAAAACATTTTAGTGCATTTTATGGCTGAGCAATCAATTGCAGGCAACATGTTGCAATATGGCTGCAATAGTATTGCCTTTGATTCAGAACCCTTTAATGAGCCACACAATCCAGCAACAATGGCCGACGAAATGACGCTCATCGTGGCCGCTTACATTGTTGTGGCAGAAAAACGAAAAAAAAGGATACGAATGTGGATTCGACCCTACCTAAGTAGGCGTGACACTTTGGATTCCGTAGACAAGGAATTAATGCTGGATAAATACTTATTTAAAAATTTTTACTTCACGTCGCGCTGAAAGTGAAACGCAAAGTACTTCACGTCGCAGGGAGAAAGGGACGCGCATATACAGTAAAACAGAACAACATTATAGATGGCCCAGATATATTGCAGTATTTTCGATTGCGAGGCGATCGTTCGGCCACACGCCGGCTACACATAAAAACATTTTGACATAGCAAAAAATATGTGGCTAATAATGCCGGGCCATCCTTAAAATATTGCATAGTGTGGCTGGTATTGCTAGCAATGTTGCCGGCCACAGTATTGCAGCCACAAATTGTCGTAAAATATAGCCCGTTTAGACGCCCCTTTACTAAAACAAGTAGATATAAATTAAAAGAAATTTATTAACAATTGAAATATCTAGTACATAATTTAATTAGTTCTACTCTGATGTACACTGATTCTCACTTGTTTTCCTCTGAAAATAAAAAAAAAGATTATATTAGAAACGGTCATCATCTGCCTGCATATGTTTCATGAGGTGCAACATGTTTATTTTGATATAGAGTCCGACCGAAAGTTTGGTTTCGGTTGAGTTTCGGCTTCGGCGGCGAACCCGCCGAAACTGCATTCGGTAGTTCTTGCGCTGTGATCGGTCATGTTCGGCGCATTAAATTAGAAACAAGCGATTAAGCGACGAAGGGCGATGAAGACATTTTGCCGCGTCCACGTGCCTAATCATGTCGTGACTGGTTGTTTGCAGTTCGTTTTGTTTGTTGTGATTTTACGTGTGATATATTTTGAATTCGCCAAGTTTTCTTTATTTTTTCCTCACAATATAATCCTTGTAAGGAAGTTTCGGTTTCAGCCGAAACTGACACTGTTGCCGAGATTCGGTTTCGGTCGGACACTAGGTATGTTATGTCATTTTGGAAACATAACATCACATCGGTATGTTCAGAAGGCTTAGGCAGTGGTGCAAAACCCATTTCACCAGTTAAGCCCCATGTAATAGGGGGCAAGCCTATTTATTGACATCAATCGGGCACTAAGTCTAAACTCCGGGCTGCAACTGAGAAATTCCAGATGAAAAAACCCAATAACACTTTGCCCGACCTGGGAATCTAACCCAGAACCTCATGCTCAGCTTTAGCGGGGTCTCCCTTGTTTGACCGAAACGAATTTGACAAATTTTCACTTACCAAAAAAATTTTCGCATAATTTCATTTCCCAAATTATTACTTAGCAAAAAATCTATTCACGAAAATTTTTAACGCAAACATAATGTTTGGGAAATGAACGTTTAAACTATAACTTGTTTACCAACTAGTACTTTTAACATTTTTTATTTATTCAAATATTTCACTTGGAATAACAGTTTTTACGCAAAATCAAATAAGCCAAATATTTATAGTTTTTTATTTCTCTTTTTTTATATATATTTTTTTTAAATTTAATGCAGGTCACAGTTTTAACCTAACCTAACCATTTTTTTTTAATAACTAATTATCCTAATCTTAATAGTTCAGTTCCGGGTAACCTACTAAAAACAATCTCTTTTTTCTATTAATGCAAGTCGTTTCTGGCACTCGCCGCTTTTTTTAATAATTAACCTACTCTATAACTACTTCCATAAATAAATTAATATCAAGTAACCATAAATTTGACTTGTTTCAGACAAATTGAAAGAATTAATCAAAAAATAAAATTGTATTTTTTATTATATAATTCAAAAAATCTTATGTTTGCCTTAATACTTTTTGTCTTAACAAATCATTTCACCAAACGTTTATTGTCTGAAGATTGTTTGCTGTAATAAATCATTTGATTAAAGACCAAATGCCATAATGACATTATACTTGGTAAAATTTTGCCATGTAAAAATTTTACCAAATAAAAATATGCGTACTAAAATCATTCGAAATATTGCAATGGTATAAAAAAAGATTGCTGAAATTTGTTTGGGTAATGAAATTTTGTCAAAATCTTTTCGGCAAAACGGCAGGATCCCAATTTTATCATTTCAAGTTTGTTTTTCCTAATAGACGATGATTGCCAAAATGTTTAAGTTTCTCTGGGAGATTTGTTTTTATAACCTACCTTCATCTTTTAGTGTTTCCAGTCCCTGAAAATTAAAATAAAAACACATTAATTGCGAAACAGTAAATCAGATTAGAATGTATATCAACCAAAACAAATTAACTTCTGGAAATTATATTAATCTGAATTGGAGATCTTTGGCGATTCAATAACAAAATGTACATAAAGTCTAGTCAACAAATGCTTTTTTGTTTAACTTTTTTCAGCAGTCTCGGAAAAATAATACCTAAACGTCACAATGGCGGGACCAACTCTTGTAATTGAAAGATTCTACCACGTACATTTAGAACCCATAATTTGTGATAATGACGAGACCATGTCTGTACCTACCTCAAAAACTACAACGAATTACATAATTCTGATCAAACCAGTATTTAGTACCTCCAAAAATCTACAGTGGGTGGCGGAGATCGTAGTAGTTTCTTTACAAAATATTTTTTAAATTTTTTACGCCTGATAAATTTAACGAGCACAAATACTTCAAGTAAAAAGTAGCAGCTACATTTCGTGCAGGCGCTTTATTACTTCATTAATTTCGCACAATTATTTCTGTTTTGAAATAATACTTGGAGATGTGAAGCAGGAAAATTATTATTATGTGTTCTATAAATATATTTTCTTAAATTTTAGTATTACTATTAGTTACTCTGAGGGTACTACCAAAGAATGTACAACATGACATTTTTTTTGAAGAGGTCGATTCTGTACAAGAAGATCAAGAAATTATTGAAGAAATTGAAACGGATGACTCTAGCTCGAATTTTGATACTAAAGAAGAAAAGCTGAACCACGAGTACCTACAACACTTTTTACCCGACTGTTATTTAGATAATTATTCCTCGGAAATAAACCGGTTAAGTGCGAGTTGAACTCGTGGGCCGAAGGTTCCGTACTAGGACATGCATTCCGAAATGTCTAAATTTTATAGTTTCGAAATGCCGGGCCACATTTGCTTATTTATGAATTTCGAAACTGGATTTAATTTAAATATTATGATATGTTTCATACAATATTGAAACCGATGATCATCTGAAAATGACTCTGAATACGAATCTAAAGCCAATTAGACCGTTGCGTTTGGGCCACCTTGTGATCATGGTTGCTTACATACATTACAATAAAACAAAGGCTAACCATGGTGTTAAATAAATAAAGAAGAGTGAAAGAAGCTCGGCCATTAAAAAAAAAAATCTTTATAATAATGGTGGCCAGTGAGAGGAATACTTTGACAAGGTCTACAATCGTTTGCTGGGAATGCCCATATTTCTTTGCTATCGGGGGGAAACGTTCACCTGAACTCGCGCCTGAGCTTTTGGGGAAAAACAAGACAGTGTGGTATTTTTACCTCATTAAAACCAAACTGGTGACCACCATAAGCACTTCTTAAAATACTACATCCTTAGGGTGACTATAAAGAGTGTCCCTTGAGCCTCGCTGTGCACGGCAGCACATGATCACTGTACGACTGCCTTTCCTGAGGTCACTCGGTGCACGGACAGGGACTTTGTCACACTCAGATCACCCGAAACCCAGGCGTTCCACCTGCCTTAAATGATACAAGCGGGGTTTCGGCGTGTCTACATCGAGATGTTTGCCTCCACGATGCCTTTTTCTCCGAGTGGGATTGGACTTCTCGCGATTCCACTCGGTGGCTATTTCATGTTGCCGCCAGCATTTTCCTCACTTATACTGGCAGAGACATTTCTCGCCCGATCCTGGCGACTAAGACCCACCGTACAAAGGCCCAAAAAGGTACTTCTCGAGCGTATGCTGTGCAGAATCCAAGTTGCCTCTACAATGATAGCAATTTACCGTGGTTTCTCACCCAATCCTATTCAGGTACTCACTGAAGCAACCGTGCCCGATCAGTACCTGAATGTGCCTGTAGGAGATGCGCTCCGCTCTTTTTAGCCAGCAACGTGCTATTAAAATAACCATTTTTAACCAGGCTGTTGATTTTAATCCGACGCTGGACAACTGACAGTCTATTTCTGCCTCCGAGATTGGGCAACAGTCTATGCAAAGCACCCAATGGCCTACCAATGCGGCGAAAAGGCGCTCGAAATGCTCTTCGAAGCCCCACCGCACATGGTTAAGCCAAGATAGTGGACTTGCGCATCTCCTATTGTCACTAACGAGCTGGGTGGCTCTCTGTTCTTCGGCAGTGGCTCAATTCTATGAGGCGCTATCTGTTACTATCTTTAACCCCAGCTCGCGAATCAACGCTGACCAAACGTCTCTTGCCACTCCCAGCTCGGAAAGCTGGATGGTATCGGCGAAGGTGTCCCCAGCAGTGGAGTATTTGTGGTAGAGGTGGAGGTGATTTAGTGTATTGGAAAATGAATAGATATGATTCACATTGCAGAAAAAAATAAATTGGCAGTTAGGCACCTTTCCCGACTATATATTTTAAAGTAATATTTTGATTTCTCATTACTATATTTAACTCCTCAGTTTCGAAATTTCTAAACTGTGGAGCCCAATTTCGTAAGATAATTTCGAAATTGAAAATGTACCAAACTGCATGCCCTAGTGTGTATACAATACAAATATATTCATAAAGTCTTCAGATGGTCCAACAAAACTTCAAAACTTTTCTGCCCATTACTTGTTTTTTGCGACCAGTTTGAAAAGTAATGTTTCATAATTAACGCAATCAAATGTTTTCGACAGGTGGCAAAGAACACACCTTTATGGCATCTTGTGCCTCTTCCCACGCATCAAAGATGTTTTTTAATAAGGTGACACCAGCATCGGTTGTACAACGTCCTTTGGTAAAACCATACTGTTCATCGTGTAGGATGTTATTCGTATTAAAATGAATAAGCATTTTAGCATTATCTTGTTAAATACCTTGCTGAAATCCGGCAGCACCGATAGTGGTCTACTATATATACATATTATAGCCGACCCCCGCGGCTTCGCTCCCGTCAAAATTATAGCCTATGTTACTCGGGAATAATGTAGCTTTCCATAGGTGAAAGAATTTTTAAAATCGGTCCAGTAGTTTCGGAGCCTATTCGGTACAAACAAACAAAAAAATCTTTCCTCTTTATAATATTTGTATAGATGTATAGATTTTTGCCTTTATTGTCCCTGGATTTAAAAAGTGGTATAACCTTAGTATGTTTCATTAGATCCGGCAAGACTCCTTGATCTACACACAAATTAAAAATTATTATACTAGCATACAGATGTCTCATCCCATACAAAGAAACCGTGCCGACGTAACTAGCATTTTTCATCAGATTATACTGATATTTTTTTGTTAATCGATCGCCGTGGAACGGAACCGAACGCGAAAAGGTAACAACAGAGTTACTTTCGAATTTATAATATTAGTATGTAAAGCGCCATCACCACCATATAATATAAACCACTGAACGGAATTCAATTAAAATTTGGCAAGGAGAGATGACATCCTGAGGAATGACATAAGTTGGATGAAATAAAAAACATTTTTGCAAAAAAATACTACCAACTTCCAAAATATGAAAAACTACAAAGTGAAAAATAACTTAACTTTTGGAAGTCGGTGTCTTTCGTAGGAACCATTTTTTTGCGATATGGACACCGACTTCCAAAAGTTAAGTTATTTTTCACTTTGTAGTTTTTCATTTGGAAGTCGGTAGTATTTTTTTGCAAAAATGTTTTTTATTTTTCGCTTTTTAGTTTTACCTACCTAATAGCAAGTTGTTTATTAAGGTCCCTATAACTCCAGAATAGATTAACCGAATAACATGAAACTTGAACATAACCGTTGAAATGAGAGATCTGCGTACCCCTTTAGAGCGTACTGGCGTGATGTTATGTTATGAAATGGTATAAACAACAAACAGACATGCGATTGCAGCAATCCCGAGAGTTTTGCCGTTATTTATTGAAGAGTTCTGTTGTGTATCTCCGAAGTTCTAAATCAGACGTTCACCAAATTAAAATGGGACCAATTTCGAAACATACTCTTTCAAACAAAAAAAGAATTTTCAAAATCGGTCCACAATTGACAGAGATATCGGTGAACATACATGAAGTCGAACATAGAACCTCCTCCTTTTTTGTAAGTCGGTTAAAAAAAATTGAATTGTTGGTTGGTAGGTAGGTAGGGTAGGGTAGGTAGGTAGGTATTCAGTTGACGGGACCGAAGCCGCGGAGGACAGCTGGTAGTCTGAATAACGAAGGTACAAACTTTGATGGACATGCCCCATAGAATGATGGGTTTTTAAGTACCATAATCATTATAAGAATCAATTCCTAATTTTATTCAGAAAGACTATATTCTGATGCAGATGCGATTCACGAAAAAAAAAACGCTACCGACTTGTTCCCTTTTTCTGCTCCACAATCTGCCCATTTTGGAATTTCAGTATTAAATATTAATTAAAAAGCCTATTTAATTAACTTCACCTTGATTGATTATTGCCTAACTGTTTATAGTAATGCGATAATATTAAGTGTGTTTTGTTTTTAAAGATTAATAAAAAAAAAAATTTAGACAACTATTGGCCGAATGTCGAATAATAGACACTATTATTGGGTATTCGACAAATAAAGATTGTTTTTTAGTAAAACAATCAGTAGTTTTCAGTGAATTGTTTCTAACTTTTACCATTTTTGGGAGTAGAACTTTATATTTTTTTAAATCATCTACATGTTATTCCGAATCGATGGCACCCTGCTTTTATTTTAAAGTTGAACAAAAAAGCATTTGTTGATTATACTAATAGACAAGACTTCCAAACACATACATAAATTCACGCCTTTTATCAATGGGGGTAGGCAGAAACTAGAACACCAGCTGCTTCAATCCTTACATACTCTTATGTACGTTCATACTTCAAGTCATACATACACACACTGGTTATGAAATAATTTCTTCATCATCATCAACCTTTTAATATTCCCACTACTGGGACACAGGCCTCCTCTCAGAGGAAGAGTGAATAGGCCTTAATCCATCAGGTGAGCCCAGGATCTCACATGTCTTCAAATATTTGGCTATAGGACATGCCAGTTTCCTCACGATAAAAAAATCGTAGTTCATAGAAATTTTCAAACTCAAATAAATTTGTGTAATCTATGCTGATAGTGAGAACTAGACGAAGGCATTTGCACAATACACAAAAAAAATAGATCATTAAAAAATGTTTCTTACCGCAACATGGTAGGGATTCCCAGTCAGTCTAAGGTCCCTCTGGTACAGCTGACGGTCCCATCTGTCATTAAGGTTGCGTCTGAAATGCTGCAAAACAAACAAGTTTTTTTGAATATTATCATCTGCAGCTGGACACTGGCTTTTGTTTACATCAATGTGTTAATTCCGCCCCTAAGACGACCCACTGACCGTATTAAGGGCTTGATAGAGGTCTGCTATTGATATCATAGAACAGTACATGTTCAACATTATGGCATTTCTAAAACAAATCCTCTCTCAAAAGCTCCAGTCTTACATTTTTCAGGCTCTATTTATAATAATTATCTAATGGTTTTACTTTTAACTACATACATATATATTATCTGTGACCTCCAAACTGATCGGATAATATGAACAAACTCTGTATGATCTATGGAAGAAGACACTGTGCTGGTAGGTTGTTATCTAACATGGTTATTTAAGTGTACTTACATTGCCGATTGTTAAATTGTGAATGTGATATAAACCCCAGCCTGGCAAACCTAGGGCCGCCGTAATAATGAAGAAACTGGGCAGAATTTCGTACCACATATTTGCGAATTATCGCACACACAGTAGCAACAATTTCGTAATTCGAATGACAGTAAGCTGCGTGTTGCCAGAGTTAAATACAAAATATTGCAAGCAACAACATGAGTGTGACCAAGCAGAAAGAGGACCAATCCGTGCTGGTAGGTACAAAATGATAATTGTAATCGTATATTAATCTACTTTTTCTTAAACTATCACTGTGCTATCACTTACCAAAAGTCAAAACACTAACTCGAAAAAAAGTTTTGTATTTATTCAGTAATTAACAGGTCTAAACTTTTATTAACTATAATTTTACTCACTTAAAAATGGCCTATCTGATTTTTCATGTCATCCCCTTGATAACTAATTATTTCGCTTGGCTGTGAAGTTGGAGACCTTGATAATAATTATGAATGTGGTAGGCTTCGATGAAGTTATTTTCTATTATTGTTTTCTTCATGCGTTAAAAAGCCAGCCGCACGTTTGTGATAACAAAACCAGTAGGTAACCAGGAACACACAATACAAGCCTTGAAATCTACTAACATTCTGTTACGGCAGCTCAAGGTATTACCTCGGAAATGCGGCAACTTTGAATTCCTCCGGGACCTAAGGGGTAAGTGGGGCAACCCCTATGTACCATCCCCACACCTGGGAACCCCATGGATAAGGAGATATTCATGGTTATAGTTATCAGGTTAAAATAAAAAATACCATAAATGTCCATCGATTTAAGGGGTGGGGAGGGGGTGAGGGAAAGGGAGGAAGGGGTTACCCCACTGTTCCATCCGTACCCCACGGAACCCCATGGGTTAGGAGATATCTATGGTTAAAGTTTTTACGATTACTATTTAAGCAACAAAATCGATCTCCTTTTTCTATCTGCAGGGTCTAAAGTAACCTAACATGAAGGAGATGACGGGAACGCCCGTCATCTCCTTCATGTTGGGTTACTTATGCATGTTAGGTTACAACTAAGCGAAGTGAGCGAACTCAGTTGGAGTTCGCTTGTTTTGCTCGCTTACTTCAGCTACCGTCATCTCTTCGAACCCAACTTAACCATGACAATTTATCCAACCTAAAAATTTAAAAAGGGCGTGATATTTACCAATTTTTAAGGAAACTTTTAATAATGATATCTCATAAACCGTGATATTCCGAATCTTGAATTTTTTTTAAAGCTTTCTTTTTTTAAGTAATATCTACAAAAAAAATACTTCCAAATCAACGGCCCTTAATGGAAATTTTATCCGGATCTTAGTTCGAGCCAGGTTCGAGCAGCCTCGCATGAAACGAGCCGACAAGGATCAACCCAACCGTCACGGATATTGAGCTCAAAATTGTGTACCTACTTGGATCTCCGAGAGTGAAATATCTGTTACGTAGTGACTTCTCTAATCTGTGTTAATATGTAATAACTGCAATCATTTTTAAGTTAACCGACTTCACTGTATTGACTACACTAAACCTACTTACCTTTTAAATTAAAACTTAATAATAGATATCAATAGTGTCTTAAAATTTTCAAGACTAACGTTCCCAACCAGTAACCAATGAGACCACCAGCATCCGTATCCTCCGAACGCAACAGAACCAGCAATGATTAAGTACGCTGGAATAATATTGTACCACATAATTTCTTAAAAATTAAAGCACTTTAATATAACCGTAATTTCTTTAGATAGATGGCAATAAGACAGGACCACAGACAGGACCTCCCATAATAATATATTATTTTACTCTTTGGACAGGACAGTTTCATAATTATTATTGTTTCTTTTTTAAGAGATGCCCACTTAGGCCGTTTGTTCACGATATGACTCACGAAACCACAAAATTTGGTCACGATTCAGAGTTCCATAAATGTTCATTGCACGGCACCGCACCTGCGACACTTTTTAAAAACGGTATTTCGGCTATGTCGTCTATGCCACTATGTCGTCGCGACTTTTATGCTGTGACGATTTAGCGGCTATACAAAACAAGTTTATAGCTTGTTGACGACACGACTCACCACACCGCACGGCTCACGGTGCACTGCAGTGTTGTGTCTAGTCACAGATTACATATTAGTTGGTCTAGTGAACAAACGAACGAAAGACGGACAGTCTGCAGTGTGTCGTGTGTTAAAAATTGTGATTAAAAATCTTGTCGTTCAGTGCCTCCTTAAAATAAACAATCTTAGAGGAAAGAAGGAGGCTGGTGCTTTAAATAGTGGGTACCATGAAGAAGGGAAGAGTGCGAAAATGTTCTGTTCCAAACTGAGGCGAGAACCGTGTGGGATGCGGATCGAAATTCCCTCGCGCGTCACTTAATATCTTGGGTGTTCCAATTGCCTTCAAAAAATCTTAGAGCACGTTCGTGCCCGTTCCGCGTTCGGCGGATCCAGCATGGAAACCACTTTATTTTGAACAGAGCTATCATGTTTGTTCAGTTATAGGCGTTCTATTTGTAATGTACTATGAATAGATCTTTTTTAGTCCTTTCAAAATATTGTGAACTGTCCGCCAGTCCACCACCGCTTATGACAGATAGACAGACTAGAGAACGCTTTGTGCTGATAAAGCGTTCTCTAGTCTGTCTGTGTGTGGTGTCTTGTGCGGTGGTGAGGTGGCCGGTGGGTGGTGGTGATGGATACCTACACTCGATCTGTATTTTCTTGAATCTTATATTTAAAAGTTTAGGTTTCAGACATATCAGCCATGTCATTGAAAATATTTTGATTTGTTGACTGTTGTTAGTTTTTTCATCTAGTCGACGACGACGACGCAACGATCGACTCTCCCTCCCGTGAATTTTTGTTAGTTTTTGGAGGGATTCCAAGTGGATATTGTGTCCCAGGTGTCTACGCAACTGAAAACTATGTGGAATCATTGAGACAGGCGCGTAAAGTAAAACTGAATGAAGATTCTATTTCAGTATTAAATATCTCAGCGAAGCTAGCCTTTTTTTGTGTTTTAATTTTATTTTTTCAAACAATTACGTAATACACAGACAAGAGGAAGGAACAGAAAATGGGTTAGTTATTTTAAAGCAAAACAAAGTTTTATTTAAATTGACCGTATCAAGAAAACTAAAGACATACTTAAACGCCTCAGTAGCCAGGTTATTAAATACCCATTAAAAAGTATTTTTATTTTTTATTTATGGATGTTTATTTTTATTGGCAACACTAGTTATCGGGTCATCAAAAATGGCAGACGCACCGATCGACTGTGATTTCCCCGTTTGGGGATTATTGCCGAAAAAAGAGACGGGAGTTGTCTCATTTATCAACAAAAATGCAACTTATGATGGCAGAGACACCGTTATTGCTATTTTCGATTCGGGCGTGGACCCTGCAGCTGCTGGACTTACGGTAAAAAACTGTCTTGTCACGATTTGTTTAGTTGCACTTTTATTGCATTTTTGGACGATAATACATATTGCTGAGGTTGCAGGTAACCAGCACGGGTGAGACGAAGGTTATTGAGAGGTACGACTGCAGCGGCTGCGGCGATGTGGACACCAGTACTGTTATTAAAAAAGTCACCGATGGATGCATTACCGGTCTCACGGGCCGCAAATTGAAGGTAATTTCTTGCGGAAGCAGATTTTTTTAAGACATTTTCTGTTTGGTATGTGCATATTAATGTTAGTTAGTCAAAATTATCAGCAGGTCAGCTATTTTATCACTTAAAATTTGTGCCAATGAATGGATAATAATAAGTCTAACTAGATCAAGTTACTTTTCTCAGTAATTTGACATCATTGTATGTTTTTTTTTTTAGTTGTGGCCTTGTTCAGCCTGATTAGAACATAACAAGTTGTCTTTATGCTAAACAAATTGCTGCTATCATTAATTACCACAAGGAAAGAATACTGGTTCATGCAAGTCATTTATTAGTCACAAACAAAGAACTTGTTATGTTTAAACGGCTTGGTGCCAGAAACACATTTAAAGTAATAGAAACCTGTGTTTTTAATATTTTATATCTAAAAATCTTCCAATGTACTAACATTTTAAATGTTTAAATGAAACAAACCATGAATATAGTAATATCATGTCATCCTTCCTCTTACTTCACTGTATTTATTCAATAGTATTTTTCTCCAATAATTTTTCCCCTAGATCCCGGAGCTATGGAAGAACCCCTCAGGATCATGGCGAGTGGGCATCTTACACCCATTCAGTTTATACCCAACAAAGTTGAAGGAACGCATGATAGAGCATCGGAAGGAGCATGGTTGGGATGTTGGCTACAAGCCAGCCTTCGCAGAGGCTAATAAGATTTTCCAAGATTTTGAAACTGATGTTGGTAAGGGAAATAATGAATTACATAAAATACAGGAACATACAGGCAATGAATTGAGACTCACTTAACATCTGATGGAGGAGCCTCAATAATACTAATGCTTTTATAGTAACGAAAGAATAGCAACTGGGATTAGTTTTTCCTTTGTTATAAAGTTTTGATCATAGACAGTACTCAATTTATACTTTTTATGAGATTAAGCATTTAGCAGTATCTATACTAATATTATAAAGAGGTAAAGTTTGTGACTGTGTCGTGTTTGTAGGGGGAAATCTCTGGATCTACTGAACTGATTTTTAATATTCTATCATCAGTAGAAAGCTACATTATTCCTGAGTGTCATATGCTATAACATACTTAAAAAAAAATTAGAGATCCTTATGAAAATTGCAATAATGTAACCCAAAGTAGCAAAATGTTGCCTGTAAAATTCATTTGTTGGTGTGCGCTGAGAAAACTATTGTTGATACATAAAAATTAATAGGTAGGGTAGGCAGCTAGTTGCCAGTTGACGGGAGCAAAGCCCCGGGAGTCAGCTAGTTATTAATATATTTATTATAGATATCATAGTTGATACACTTCGCTTTGCTTGCTTGCCCACCCCACAAGACCTGTTAATTTATTGCAATCAAAAATAGCTTATGAGTATGACACTCATCGATAGTGTACCTTTATATGAGTAAAAGAATGAACGTAATGAGATCAGCAGCCTTCGTCTAAGTGAATTTGGCAGAGAACATGTATAGTGACAACGCCTTTCAAAGTCAAAGTCAAATGTATTTATTCAACTAGGCCAATAAGCGGCACTTTTGAACGTCAGTCAGTTCAAAGTAATAAAAGTTGATTCTACCACGCTTAAAAGTAGCTTGTTATGGAGAAGAATGCACAAGAAACTCCAAATGAAACAAAAATAACGACTTTTGTATTGCATAATACACTTGAAAAGAGATAGATATGTGAATTCAACTCATATGGTGGAGGATGTTTCTAAATTATTAATGTTATACCGCAAACATTTAAAGGAAATGTTTCATACTCTTTCCTGAAGTGGTTCCCTTTGTCCTGCCGAAATCACTTAGGCTGTCGTACTTTCAAATTAGATCACACATTACAAAGAAACATATAATTGTAACTCTCTATATTTTTATCTCCATTTCAAGTTAACCCAATGATTGGTTTTTTTACAGTGGCCAAGAACCCAGTATTGAGCCCAGAT
Source organism: Orthosia gothica (assembly GCA_949775005.1). Lineage (NCBI taxonomy): Eukaryota > Metazoa > Arthropoda > Insecta > Lepidoptera > Noctuidae > Orthosia > Orthosia gothica. The sequence goes on from OX459063.1 coordinate 2,605,328, forward strand.
GACAAAATCCAGAAAGAGGAGCTGGAAGCAAGAGTTGAAGTGTTGCAGACTGCAGAGAAGAAGTACAATGATTTTGGACCTACCTATGACTGTGTGCTGTTCCATGATGGAACTGTGTGGAGGTAAGTTGTGGGTTTGGTAAAAAACAAATACCCGACTGCTAAAAAATAAATTAACTGAAAAGAGGAAGTACTTGTTGTACTAGGTATAATTTATGCAAAAACATATGAGGAAGTTTTGATAGGTATTTCTAAAATTTTTGTTTGTTCCTGTCTGTAGCACCTCATAATATTTAATGTATAAATTAGTTTAATTAATGAATGAGTTCTCCAAATAAGTTATGTGGTATAAGATTATTTATTTTGCTATCAAAGTTACGCTTATCTTGAATTTGTGCCAAAATAGTAAAGAAGAAAGAAAAAGTGTTTATTTGTCACAAACTATATACAATATAAGAAAATACTAAAAAAAAAACGTTGCCCCACACTAGGAATTTCTTCCTGTATCGTGAGTGCGTTTACAAACATATAAACTCACATACACAAACACCCAGAGCCGAAACAACTATCTGTAGGTCATACAAATATTTGTTCCATGCGGGAATCGAACCCGCGATACGCAGCGCAGCAATCAATCGCTCAACCACTGCGCCAACCGCTAAACTTATGCTAAACTCTTAAAAATTGTATTAGTAGTACTTAAATTAAGTTAGTAAAGACGAGAAATAAAACAAATAATAATTATATGTACTACCTACATTTTGTTTATAACAGAAAAGAAATAGGAGGAAAATATCAGGCAGATGCATGTCGTGAGTGTGAGTCTATCTGGCAGGCCCCAACGAGATTTATCAACAGGTGATAGCTTTTCATAAAGGCATTATTTTGTACCTAAAGAAAATAAATAAGATATATTTTGTACCTCAACAGTTTTTGATTGAATGACGTTTTTCTGAAGTGTCTAGCTAGCGGGCCCCTTATGATTATTTTATTGTTATTATACTTTCAGATCACCCAATGGTGTTAGGAGCTTGATACTATTATGTACCTTACAAATCCGAAATTTCATCTTTCTGTGATCTTTGCTTCAGAAGATATTCGTTATTTAAACAAACGTCCAGCCAGCGGGCCCCTTTTTTAAATACTACTCTTTTTTAGCATACAATGGTGTTAGGAGCTTATTACCATTATGTACCTTACAAATCCAAAATTTCGACTTTCTGTGAGCTATACTTCAGGAGATATTCGTTAATTAAAAAAAGTATTCAACCAACGGACCTGGTTACCCAAGTTATTCACAAGTACCCTTGTATTATTTTTATAAGTTGCCTACAAATTAACACAAACTAGACACATCTATGTTACTATACTTACTATTAAGTATTTATTATTGTAGTTAAGTACATTACAGCGAATGAATATTTATTTTTTCTTTTCCTGTAAAACAATCCACAAAGATACAAATTATTTAGTAATGCAAATGCGCATCGCAAGCAAAGACGTAATTGTATTGTGCAAACGCAAATATAACTAGGTACGTTGATGAATACTTATTTAATTAACCAATATCTTCTAAAGTATAGCTCACAGAAAGGCGAAAATTTTGGATTTGTAAGGTACATAATAGTATCAAGCTCCTAACACTATTGTATGATTTAAAAGAGTAGTATTTAAAAAAGGGGCCCGCTGGCTGGACGTTTGTTTAAATAACGAATATCTTCTGAAGCAAAGCTCACAGAAAGTTGAAATTTCGGATTTGTAAGGTACATAATAGTATCAAGCTCCTAACACCATTAGGTGATCTGAAAGTATAATAACAATAAAAATAATCATAAGGGGCCCGCTAGCTAGACACTTCAGAAAAACGTCATTCAATCAAAAACTGTTGAGGTACAAAATATATCTTATTTATTTTCTTTAGGTACATAATAATGCCTTTATTAAAAGCTATCACCTGTTGATAAATCTCGTTGGGGCCTGCCAGATAGACTCACACATGTCGTGATTGTGGCAAGAAGGCTTCCACTCAGCATAATGCTGTGCCGTGGGGGACCCACAGCACGGCGCTGATTTTCAGTGGTCGCCTAGGATGTGACGTTCGGAAACCAAATCTGTTGTGAATGTTCGAATAGAAAAGTAACATAAAAGAGTTACATTATATATATTTTTGGAATAGTTTATTTATTAGCTTTCATTTGATATGCATATTATTACGAAAACGAAATAATAAAAACTGTATCACCTCGTTTTTGGAGGTTAGGAGGCATATTTAAAAGTTATATAGCCTATGCAACTTCCACAATTGAGACGAATCCAACGACACCTCACTTGTCGTGATCCGTCAAGCTGTTTGGGCTGTAGAGCGTGCTATAGAAATAGACATACATACGCCCATATTTCCCGCCCGTAGTCGGGTAAAAAGACGATTTGAGACGGTACCCTGATCAAAAAATCGGCATGAGATATGAGCATTCCTATTGGTCTAGCGGCACTGGTGGCGCATGAATTACAGTAGTGAATACGCCTAGATTTTAGAATAAAATCTTTCTCAAATCGATTTTTGGTCTTATGAAAAAAAAAATCTACAAAAATGTTCGTTATTAAATTGTCTATCCATTAGTGTTAGTACAAAAAATAATTAATGAACACTTTACGAGGAGATGCATAATATCAATAATTATTTCTAATTTTTATGTTTTTTTGGAAGGAGATTAGTGAAATATATACAACATTTAAAAAAAAACTAATTCTACCATTTTAGAATCAATATTATGTAGAAATTTAATGTATTTTTATTAATTGATATTTCTTTTTAAATAACGAGTAGATAGCTCCTAAAAACAGCACAAACAAGTAAAATTTCGAAATTTAAAAACCCCCGACACATTTATCTTGCGAAAACACCCCGATTCAAACAGTAAAACGGCCATAACTTTTGAACGGCTTAACCGATTTCATTCAAACAAAGCTAAGAACACTCTCGCCAAACTCACCTTTCAAACAAAAAAAAATTAATTAAAATCGGTTCACCCGTTTAGGCGCTATGATGCCACAGACAGACACACAGATACACAGCAGCACACGTGAAACTTATAACACCCCTTTTTTTTCCGGCGGGGGTTAAAAACGGCTTGCGCGGCGTTTTGCTCAGGGTACCGCCTTAAATAACATAGCATGTTACTAACTAATGGCAAAAAAACATACTGGTACGCAGCTGTATCCAGTTAGACTGACAGTCGAGCTCAGTAAGGAAAAGGCTAGGCAGAGATTGCAAGTTTCAAAAGGCATAATGATATGAACCTGATACATAATAATTATGTTGTATCTAAGGTCCTAAACAGTCTAAGAAACTAACTTGTAAGGCCATTTCCATGTCACTGCGGGTTACCAACTGAAAATCAGCACTGGATGTCTGCAGCAAATGCAAACAAATGTAACCTTTTCGGAATGGGCACCCTCAGAGCTATTTTTATTGTACTTTTATTATTTTACTTTGTATTATATATTTTTAAATTGTAGACAAGTTGTTTTATATATAAATTCTCTAAAAAAGATCTTTGAGTGGAATGAATGGCTTACCATTAGTCTAAATGGCATAGTATGCTTCTATATTTTTGATGGTTTTTAAGCCCCGCCGGAAAAAGAGGGGTGTTATAAGTTTCACGTGTGTTACTGTGTATCTGTGTGTCTGTCTGTGGCACCATAGCGCCTCAACGGGTGAACCGATTTTGATTTAACTTTTTTTGTTTGAAAGGTGATTTTGTCGAGAGTGTTCTTAGCTATGTTTGAATAAAATCGGTTCAGCCGTTCATAAGTTTGGGTGTTTTACTGTTTGAATCGTGGTGTTTTCGCAAGATAAATGTGTCGGGGGTTTTTTAAATTCTGAAATTTTACTTGTAAATCGTTCTAATCAAGATTTAATTCCTAAAACCTATGAACTGCTTTTGTAATAAAACTACACAGATTGAATGTATATCCTTGTTATTAAACTATTTTTCTTTATTCATAACCAAGACAATGTTATTTCCTAGAATAAAAATAAAAAAACAACTGTAAAAAAAAAAAAAACTGTAAAATAACTGTAAATGCATACAAATGGCAACTTGTAGTGTTATTATGTGATAGTGAATAGGGTTTTTTAAAGGTCAAGCAATATATCGAATGTATTTCTAATAATCGATCTATTGTGACAGAAGTAATTACTTTATTTGGTTTTTTGTTCTAGTTTTAATTGCTGACTTCATGTAGGTATAAATAGAATAGTTCCTGGGTTTTTAATTGTTAATTATGATAATGGTTTACACAGTGAATAGTTATAGTCACAGACATAAATCTAAATAGATAACGCAAGTCCCTCCATCAGTATGAATACCAACCAAGCGTGCCACTTTTTCACAAACAATTTAAAAACAAATTTACTTATACAATATTTCCAATGCCTCGGCCAACTTTTTCTATACAGTCTTTACAGCTCAATATGGCATAACAAGGCATTTTTCTAGATTTCGGTGGATTTCCAGTGCCGGTAATGCTAAATGCTAAAAGCTCAGATTACGATAATTAATTGTAACTTTACTACGTTTTTTTGCACGCGAAGTACATACAATCGCGTCATTTAGTTAGATTTATGTCTGAGGCTATGTGGATAATGTACTATAGATAAACCCTTTTTTTTATTTTTTTAAGAAAACGTTGCCGTGCTCTAGGAATTTCTTCCTGTATCGTGGGTGCGTTTACAAACATATAAACTCACATACACAACACCCAGAGCCGGAACAATTATCTGTAGGTCATACAAATATTTGTTCCGTGCGGGAATCGAACCCGCGACACGCAGCGCAGCAGTCAATCGCTCAACCACTGCGCCAACCGTGCGCCCAATTTATAACTGGTATAACTATACTTAGTATAAGAATGTAATAGATGCGCTATAACACATTTTTATTTATTTGTAAGGCTGTTAGACTATTGCATATCTTAAGTTTAACTAAGTATAAAGCATCTGGACCATACAAGCGACTCTTAAGTGGTTGTCGAACTAAACACTTCGAATTTATTCAATAAAACTGCTAAGTTTACTGAAGAAGACACTAGAGGAGAAGATCTCTTAACTGTGGTAATCTAGATGTGGGACTAAATTCGCTAACTTGTATGGAGTTGGTCGAACTGACGCTAAAAGTCACCTTATTTTGTTATAGTCATTAAAACAACCGACGCGCGCGCTCGAGTGTTGCGTGGTATTCGCACGGTCTAGCAGAGATTTAACTTAGGCTGCAAAACTACAAACCCATCTTTTTGTCAACAGAGCATGTATCGACACGTCCGAGACCGGCGACCTAGCGTCAGGCCCCCTACTGGGAGAGTTCAGCGCGACGCACGAGCACGCACACCTGACGCCCTTCGACGAGATGACCGTCAGCGTCAACGTGCATGACGAGGGACAGACGCTCGAGGTCGTCGGCATGTGCTGTGAGTACCAACAATAGCCAAGTATTCTAACTGCTGACCGTTTGGCAACAGCTCAAAAGATTTTTTTTGTTCCACTGCTGGTCCCCTCCATGGCCTTCCATTCCTTTCTGTTTTGCCGGCATATCCCCGAAAACGCTTCTCAAGTCATCACGCCAGCATGTTCCAGGCCACCCTTGCCAAAGACTCCCGTTTTCGTGCTCCCACTGCATGACGACTCAAACCTGTCCATCTTTGTGCATTCTGCATTTATAACCAACACAATTCCAATTCAATCTAGCAGACTAATTTTCCACATTGGCTATTCCTGTTTTGGAGCGTATTGTAGTGTTACCTTGTTGCTCGATACCCAATACACTACACTGGCAAACCATGAGTTTGGACTTTTGAGATATGGTCAGAAAGTTTGAGCACAAAATTACATCTTGTTATTTTCTTCCCAGCAACCCACGGCACCCACGTAGCCGCAATAGCAGCCGGCTACTTCCCCGACGAGCCCGACCGTAATGGCGTGGCCCCGGGCGCCAAGATAGTCTCCCTGACCATCGGAGACAGCCGCCTGGGCTCCATGGAGACCGGCACGGCGCTGGTGAGAGCTTGCATCAAGATCATGGAGCTGTCTAAGAAGATGAAGATCGATGTTATTAATATGAGCTATGGAGAGCATGCGCATTGGTCTGATGCTGGGTGAGTTGAGTTACCTGTTATTTTGTCAAAATATTCCTCACATCCTACATTCCTTTTCGTTCCTAATTAAGCCTTGTACAAACGAATGAGCCGAAACATGGCGAACATGAACATCGAACACTTTGTTTGCACGTGCGTATCACTAACGAATATCAAACACTATGTTCGTGGCGGTTTTATTTGGTTGTTCTGTGCGGACGCGACGATGTTAGGAGATCTTCAGTTTGTTTTTGTAATGTCCACTAATTTCTTGTGACTTTTAAGAGCGGACTCTAGTCGGTAATATAGTATAGTAATATAGTCTATTGTCGTCGCGTCACCTCCAAAACATTGACTAAAAAATGGAGTTTTAAATTCTGAATTCTTTGATGAACGGTACATTGTGTGGCGTCGTGATCGGGATTATGTTTTGACCGGGCAATCGCGTGGTGGGGGTGTGCTTATTGCTACACGTAGGGAACTTTCCGTTGTATGCCAACCTACATTCCATTCTACAGCAGAGGATTTATGGCTCAGCATACGACTGAAAAATACTAATACTCGTAAATATTTTACCTTACATATTTGTGTTATTTATTTATGTCAGCAAAACTTGGGGCTTTCTTTTTCTTTACAACTTTGCAATTACCTCGCAAAATTAAACCAAATAGTTATGAGTAACTCTTCTGATACCTTTCTTATCATTGGTGATTTTAACATGAGCGGTATTAACTGGGTCTTATCCGACAATCTATCACTCGTCCCAATGAACCCAAATGGTCCTGACGAAGTTTTATTAAGTGACGAATTATGTTCCCTAGATTTTGGTCAATACAATGGTGTTCTTAATAGGCATGGTAAAATTTTAGATTTGGTACTTTCAAACCAATTTGTTAATGTAGTAGAATGTTCAAGTCCACTGGTTCCCATCGACGCCTACCATCCAGCACTATTAGTTAATATGGATTTCGTTGAAACTCCTCTATTAGAGTGCGCGCCACGGACGCAGTATCTGTTCGACAAGGGTGACTATGAATCTATAAACAAAGACATTTCCATGACTGACTGGGAATCCGAGTTTGCAACACGATCAGTTGATGAATCATTAAACTTTTTCAATCAATTTATTCTCAATTTACACACAAAATATATTCCACAAAAATTACATCGTTACAAAACATATCCAACTTGGTACAATTCGGCATTAATTAAAACAATTAAAGAAAAATACAAGTATTTAAAAAAAATTAAGACTTACGGCAATATAGCAGATGAGTCAACATTTAAGCTACTTCGTGAAAGGGTAAAGGTATTGGAATCGCAATGTTATGTTAACTACTTGAGCTTAACTGAAAAATCTATTAAAGAGAACCCTAAATATTTTTGGACCTTCGTTAAAAAACGACACAACTCAAATGCAGTGCCGAGCACTTTAAATTATAATAACGAAGCGTTGCGTACCGGAGAAACAATATGCGAAGCGTTTTCTACATACTTCCATTCTACATTTCTAGATACTAGCCCTGGTCATGGAATTTCTTCACCTACTTTTTCTACTGAATCTTCCAGCCTATCTGATATATGTAGCATTGTAGTGAACTTTGATGAGGTTTCTAACTTGCTTCGCAAGTTGGATACTTCTAAAGCGGCTGGCCCGGATAATATTTCATCCAAATTTCTTGTACGATGTTCGACTTCGATTGCCCAACCAATCTCGATTCTCTTCAGGAAATCCTTAGATACTTGTATTGTACCTGAACTTTGGAAATCGGCTTTCATAACGCCTATTCACAAAAAAGGAGTCAAAACCGAAATTGTAAACTACAGGCCGATATCCAAGCTCTGTATTGTGGCAAAAATCTTCGAAAGGATCATCTATAACCAGGTGTATAGTGCTCTTAGAAATTCGTTTGGCTCCTTTCAACATGGTTTTTTGAAGGGTAGGTCTACCGTCACCAACTTAATACTACTCAATGACTTTATCACTGACGCCATGGATAACGGTGGGCAGGTTGATGTCGTTTATACTGATTACAGTAAAGCTTTTGATCGAATTGATCATGAGATCTTATTATCTAAGTTATATGGCATGGGAATACGAGGCGATTTACTCAGATGGTTTTCTTCTTATCTGGAGAACAGGTCCCAAGCAGTAGTTTTAAGCAATTACATGTCTGGTTGGGTGCCTGTCCCCAGTGGGGTGCCCCAGGGTTCATTGCTCGGCCCATTACTTTTCATTATCTACATAAACGACATCAACTCTTGCTTGCTTTCATCCAGGCTGTTGTGTTTTGCTGACGATATGAAAATCTATGCCACAATATCATCACATGCGGACGTGATTGCACTTCAGGATGATTTACGTCGTCTGGAGGCTTATTGTCGTGGGAGTAAGCTTGATCTTAACCCTGCTAAATGCTCGGTTCTAACGTACTCTCGAAAGCGCGCAATTATACCTTCATCGTATATCTTGGGTGATCAAGTACTACCTAGAACGAATTGCATCCGAGATCTGGGGGTATATCATGATTCTAAGCTTACGTTTGAATCTCATATCAATGCCATAGTCGCTAAAGCATCTAAAGCACTAGGTTTCATAATGCGGCTATCCAAGTGCTTCACTCAAGCCAAAACTTTAAAAATTCTATACTGTACTTTTGTTAGAAGCAACTTGGAATATGCGTCTGAAATCTGGAATCCATGTTATCACAAGTACATTGATCGTATAGAGAGCATTCAGAGAAGGTTCATCAAGTATTTGTGTTATCATCAGAAAGTGCCCTACCGGTCTGAAGATTACCTCAATCTCTGCAAGAAGTATCATATATTACCCCTAATTAATCGGCGAGCAGTCTCCGACAGCACTACATTATTTAAAATTTTCAATAATTCCATCAATAACTCCGATATTCTATCCAAATTTTATTTTAACGTTCCTGGAAGGTCAAAGCGATGGTACGCACCGTTGCGTGTTCCATCTGCTTCTACGAACTACAGGCAAAATTCATTTATAGTGCGTGCAAGTAGAAACTTTAATGACATTTGTAAGCGGCATGATTTTGATCCTTTCATAACGGGTGTGTCCCTCGGCCAGAAAGTGCCTGAGCCTTGGCTTTTTTAATTAGGATTTTGTATGTTCAGGTTTTATCATTGTATGGTTTATGAAATGTTAATTTACTTTGAGCTTGCATGCTATACTGCTTTGTTTTTTTTGGTAGCTATGTTGTGTTGTTCACACTCTTTCTTTCCAATCTATTTTTAGAAGTGATGACTTTTAATTGGCTGTCAGTCTCACGTACTAATTTATATTCTGTTTGTTTTTAGCTGTAAGTCGTCCATGATTGTTAAATAAAAATAAAAAAATAAAAAATAAAAGACGTTTCGTATTCTGCTGTTTTCTTCATGAAAACTGGTCTGATCTAAAAAATTCTTATATCAAAATTTAGAGGAAAAGTATATCTATGCTCCTATCATTTCCTTTTTTGTTAAAAACTTATAAATTTTGTCTGAAAGTCTTCTGAACATGGCGGTAAAAACGGGCATTTTTTTCGGATTTTTGGATTGTCATATTTCTTTGTGATTATGTTTTGGAAAAAAGGAAATGATAGGGGCACGTATTAATTAGACCCAGATTTTATGGGGAAAAATCATTGCTCTAGAGGCATTATCCACGAAGAAAACAGCAGAATGTTTTTGTATGGAGAAAGTTTCACTAGAGTCCCCTCTTAAGAGGAAACGGGGGTGGTCTTTTCTCCATACAAAAACTCTCGTCTGTTTTCTCTCTGGTTTATGAACTTAAAGCAATGATTTTTTACAGTAAAATAAATATCAACTTCTTCTATGTCCCTATGTTTTCCTTTTTGGTGATATATTATCCGTATAAGAACTAGAACCCTCTCAAAATGCTCAAAATTGTCTGTATTGAGTCGCTGTCTTCAGAGCCTTAGTGTACAAATTTGATAACTATTAATGAAAAAAGGAAAACATAGGGACATAGTAAATATCCTTCTTATTCAGTTTATGAAATATCTTCTAAATCGGTCCAATATTGGAGGAGAAAACAGACGAGAGCCAAACCTCGAATTATGACTTTTTACTTAAGAAAATTTGTCGAATCTGCGGTTGTCCTTATCGCACGAATTTGTGGGCGGGGTTTGACGCAAGGGGTCTGCATAATACGTACACAGACGAAAAGGTGATGCGTAGTAGTTGAAAATAATATCGATATACTAGTGTTGTAAACAGTTATCGATAAACACATTTATATTGTTTGCATGTGCTGTTTAGTGGGAATTACAAATAGAAGTATTAAAAAGTAATGGATACAAAATAAAATTAAGTGCATGTCTTTATTTATTTATTTATTTATATATATACACTTTATTGTACACCATAACAAACAAGAAAAAGAAACTTAATACTAAAAATATACAATGGGCGGCCTTATCGCATACCGCGAAATGTTTATTACAAAAAGTTTTCAATACAAAACAGTAAATTATATATCGGATAGGTATCCGCAGTCTCTAGATCGCCTACTAGGTACATCAGCGAAATTAAACTTATTTCAACGTCAGCCGCACGGGTCAATCCACAGAACAGATAAAAGAGGTTTTATCTGTTCTGTGGGTATGCTTGCCGTGGTTGTTCCGTGGATGGGTGACCATCTTTACATACCAAGACCCGTCCGTGTCTCGCCAAGCACGTTAAGCCGTTGGTCCCGGCTGTTATTTTCGGCTTTGACATCCTGAAAGTCTGACTCGTTTTACCAAGGGGTTTCATATTACCCAGTAACTGGTTGTGGAGGTCAGATAGGCAGTCGATCTATCAAAATACTGGTATTCAGCTGCATCTGACTCCAACGTAGATGGGAAAAGGCTAGGCAGACGTGCTTTCTCTCACTGGTTTATTCTTTGGTATCCGATCGTCAATGATTTCTGGTGAAAGGCTAATGCCTTAGGCTTGCCACTAATGTGGTAGAACTTTTCTATTAATGGTTCCATTTTTTGCCATAATGCATTGTCCCTCTTAATATTTTGAAAAATAAAAGCTTTTGGGACTCCATAAAATAAAATAACAGAAATTTCGACGAGTTATGCGTAGTTGGCCTTGTACTTAGTAGAAGTAATTTTGATTCTGTTTTAATTGTAACATTTTGCCTTTAAACGTACATAAATCTATAACATCATCATCATCGTCATCATATCAGCCGAAAGACGTCCACTGCTGGTCACAGGCCGCCCCCAAACGTCACCACATTGATCGGTCCCGTGCGTCTCGCATCCAGTGGATCCCCGGAACCTTCACCAAGTCATCGGTCCACCTGGTGGGAGGCCTTCCAACGCAACGTCTTCCGATTCGCGGTCGCCACTCCAGAACCTTTCTGCCCTATTGGTCATACGTTCTGCGAGCAATGTGCCTTGCCCACTGCTACTTAAGTTTGGTAATTCTTCGGGCTATGTCGGTAACCCTGGTTCTCTTGCGGATCTCTACATTTCTGATTCGACCACGCAAGGAAACTCCATGCATATCCCTCTCCATTGCCCTTTGGGTGACTGTAAGCTTTCTGATGAGGCCCATTGTAAGCGACCATGTCTCAGAACCATATGTCTGGCAACATACACTGGTCTGGTCACTGTGTCTCAAGTCTATACTTGTGACACTGTGGTAAGTTGGACGAGAATATACCGCAACTTCTCGAACACTGCCCAGCCAAGTCGAATTCGACGGTTGACCTCTTTCTCGAAGTTGGCCCTACCCAACTGGATCGTTTGTCCCAGGTAGACATAGTCGCCCACAACTTCGAGTGAAGAGTATCCGACTTTGATTGGAGTGAGTGTAAAATGGGCATTCAACATCACCTTGGTTTTGTCCATGTTCATCCTAAGACCCACTCTTTAGGTAGCTCTACTGAGGTCATCGAGCATTGTACTGAGGTCCTCCATGGTCTTCGCCATGACCACTATATCGTCGGCAAACTGAAGGTGATTGATGTATTCGCCATTGAAATTTATGCCTAGCCCTTTCCAGTTCAGAAATCTGAAGACATCCTCCAGTGCAGCGGTGAACAGTTTCGGAGATATGACGTCTCCCTGTCTCACACCTCGCTGCAGAAGGACGGGTTCCGAGGTCTGATCCTGAAGTCGAACTGACATGGTGGCCTTTTTATACACACTTTTCAACACTTCGATGTACTGGTAGTCAATTTGGTACCGTTGGAGAGACTGCAGTACAGCCCAAGTGTCGATCAAATCGAAGGCTTTCTGGTATTCCACAAACGCTAAACAGAGAGCCAGGTTGTACTCTTCGGTCTTCTGTATAACCTGCCGCAGCGTATGTACCTATGTGGTCTACGGAGACGATTAGTGATGATCCTTGAAAACAGTTCTAAATCTATTTATTTTTGTTCAATTCCGTCTTCAGGTGACATTCTTGCAATTTCGTAAGGACAGTTTACCTCTATTATGGAGTCTTGACCTATCAGACCATCCAGGCTTGCCGCGAAAAAGGGTTTCTTTTCATTGATAAACATTCCACACTCTAATACCTGTAGGCCCGTGTGCTTGATAAATTGATCGATCGCTTTAGATTCAGTTTCCTTGCCATAATTGGTAGCCACAGTTCCTTTAAATTTCTTATATAATAACGTTTCTCAAATTTTGCGAACCAATGTTTTCGGTCGCATCTTACATATTCGCCCAACATTCGATGCCGTAAGCCTCTTTAGTCTTTCAATTTCCCATAAGCTATTATCGCTTTGGCTCCCACTATTTTCCTTTGAACATCCTTAGTTGAGAGCAATCTTTCAAGAAATATTTTTTCTTTTAATTTATATAAATCCAAAGGCATATCTTCTTCTATCTTCTTCCAACTCTAAGCGACCGTAGTTTTTAACAGGTTCTGTAGTTCTTTTTATTTTGCTCGTGCCGTCTTTGGGATATGTCAGTTTTCTTTTTCGGAAAATCTCTGTGATTTTTTTCGAACAAGAAATATTTTTTCTTTTAATTTATATAAATCCAAAGGCATATCTTCTTCTATCTTCTTCCAATTCTAAGCGACCGTAGTTTTTAACAGGTTCTGTAGTTTTTTTTATTTTGCTCGTTCCGTCTTTGGGATATGTCAGTTTTCTTTTTCGGAAAATCTCTGTGATTTTTTTCGAACGCTGCTTTTGATCTATTTTTTTTTATTTGCCCGGACTGCAGCCCTGTATTATTTTTTGGATGCGTGAATGAATAGGCCTTCGATATTTCATGAAGTTACTGCTCCACTTGTCTGATATGATATGAGCCTGCAAAGTTAACTCTTTTTCCGCCAATAAATTTGGCAATTACATAATTAAATTGCTCCACAGTATTATTAGTCACGTCCAAAAAAAAAGATTTTCTGCATTTGCTGTTAAGAATAACAGATATTCTTGGATATCAGTCCACAATCCACAACAACAAAAGTTACGAGTGACTGGGGCGATTACAAGAAATGCGCGAGCCGCGGCCGGGAGCGTTTCGGAGGCACGCACACACCGTCAACTTACACACACATGGATAGGGCGGCCGGGCGCCACGCGCTCGCAGTTCGCAGAGCGACAGCGATAGTTTTTTCAAATACCTATTTTTCAAAAGTCTCTCCGCCCGTATTTCCTCTTAAGTCTAAAATTAATGTATTTAGTTTTCGCTTTTTGTATGAAACTGTTTTCCACCACCTAGGGTGCTCTCTTGGAAACAATATTTCGTGAATCACAATGAATAGCATGAAATTTTTGACTATTTCACTGTCAACCACTTCGAACGGTATATCTATGGTTACTGAGGGGTTGAGCGCGAACTCAAGTAGAACTGTGTTCGAAAGGTGTTCGTGTTCACTTTGCTAATTTACGTCCACACGTACGAACCAAATTTTCAGTGATCGATGTTCGTCTTCACCATGTTTGTTCGTTCGTGCGAACACGGCTTTGTCTCTTCTTTTCTCTCGATATTGTTCTTTGTTCACAATACGTTTGTTTGTCCCCAGTCGTATCGGCGACATAATCTGCGAGGTGGTGAACCGCTACAACGTATCGTGGGTGGTGTCCGGCGGGAACCACGGGCCTGCGCTCTGCACTGTGGGCGCGCCGCCCGACATAGCACAGCCTATACTTATCGGTATGTATATGTTAGAACCGCTACAACGTATCGTGGGTGGTGTCCGGCGGGAACCACGGGCCTGCGCTCTGCACTGTGGGCGCGCCGCCCGACATAGCACAGCCTATACTTATCGGTATGTATATGTTAGAACCGCTACAACGTATCGTGGGTGGTGTCCGGCGGGAACCACGGGCCTGCGCTCTGCACTGTGGGCGCGCCGCCCGACATAGCACAGCCTATACTTATCGGTATGTATATGTTAGAACCGCTACAACGTATCGTGGGTGGTGTCCGGCGGGAACCACGGGCCTGCGCTCTGCACTGTGGGCGCGCCGCCCGACATAGCACAGCCTATACTTATCGGTATGTATATGTTAGAACCGCTACAACGTATCGTGGGTGGTGTCCGGCGGGAACCACGGGCCTGCGCTCTGCACTGTGGGCGCGCCGCCCGACATAGCACAGCCTATACTTATCGGTATGTATATGTTAGAACCGCTACAACGTATCGTGGGTGGTGTCCGGCGGGAACCACGGGCCTGCGCTCTGCACTGTGGGCGCGCCGCCCGACATAGCACAGCCTATACTTATCGGTATGTATATGTTAGAACCGCTACAACGTATCGTGGGTGGTGTCCGGCGGGAACCACGGGCCTGCGCTCTGCACTGTGGGCGCGCCGCCCGACATAGCACAGCCTATACTTATCGGTATGTATATGTTAGAACCGCTACAACGTATCGTGGGTGGTGTCCGGCGGGAACCACGGGCCTGCGCTCTGCACTGTGGGCGCGCCGCCCGACATAGCACAGCCTATACTTATCGGTATGTATATGTTAGAACCGCTACAACGTATCGTGGGTGGTGTCCGGCGGGAACCACGGGCCTGCGCTCTGCACTGTGGGCGCGCCGCCCGACATAGCACAGCCTATACTTATCGGTATGTATATGTTAGAACCGCTACAACGTATCGTGGGTGGTGTCCGGCGGGAACCACGGGCCTGCGCTCTGCACTGTGGGCGCGCCGCCCGCCATAGCACAGCCTATACTTATCGGTATGTATATGTTAGAACCGCTACAACGTATCGTGGGTGGTGTCCGGCGGGAACCACGGGCCTGCGCTCTGCACTGTGGGCGCGCCGCCCGACATAGCACAGCCTATACTTATCGGTATGTATATGTTAGAACCGCTACAACGTATCGTGGGTGGTGTCCGGCGGGAACCACGGGCCTGCGCTCTGCACTGTGGGCGCGCCGCCCGACATAGCACAGCCTATACTTATCGGTATGTATATGTTAGAACCGCTACAACGTATCGTGGGTGGTGTCCGGCGGGAACCACGGGCCTGCGCTCTGCACTGTGGGCGCGCCGCCCGACATAGCACAGCCTATACTTATCGGTATGTATATGTTAGAACCGCTACAACGTATCGTGGGTGGTGTCCGGCGGGAACCACGGGCCTGCGCTCTGCACTGTGGGCGCGCCGCCCGACATAGCACAGCCTATACTTATCGGTATGTATATGTTAGAACCGCTACAACGTATCGTGGGTGGTGTCCGGCGGGAACCACGGGCCTGCGCTCTGCACTGTGGGCGCGCCGCCCGACATAGCACAGCCTATACTTATCGGTATGTATATGTTAGAACCGCTACAACGTATCGTGGGTGGTGTCCGGCGGGAACCACGGGCCTGCGCTCTGCACTGTGGGCGCGCCGCCCGACATAGCACAGCCTATACTTATCGGTATGTATATGTTAGAACCGCTACAACGTATCGTGGGTGGTGTCCGGCGGGAACCACGGGCCTGCGCTCTGCACTGTGGGCGCGCCGCCCGACATAGCACAGCCTATACTTATCGGTATGTATATGTTAGAACCGCTACAACGTATCGTGGGTGGTGTCCGGCGGGAACCACGGGCCTGCGCTCTGCACTGTGGGCGCGCCGCCCGACATAGCACAGCCTATACTTATCGGTATGTATATGTTAGAACCGCTACAACGTATCGTGGGTGGTGTCCGGCGGGAACCACGGGCCTGCGCTCTGCACTGTGGGCGCGCCGCCCGACATAGCACAGCCTATACTTATCGGTATGTATATTTTCTTCTTAAAATATGTTTCGAGCTAAGTTGTAACGGTTACAGCTTCAGTTGTGGTTGTTTTTGGCTGAAGTTAAATCTGGTAGCGTTTGGATTTAATCTAGGTGCTCATTTTCGATTTTATGCTCAAAATGGTGTTTAGTTTCATATGATGCTGTGTGTATGCATTCTAAAACTGGAGATACTCTGGTGCTCGTAGTTGTATCGTGTATACCAAGCGTTATAGGCGGGGGTTTTGGTTTGGGGTCGGTCACTTAAGAAATTTTGGAGCCCCTTTCCATGTATTTGTGAAGGCTACTGCGGGGCGAGCACGGCCTACTGTGTCAGGCTTGAGCATAGATATAATAAACAAGGAGATATGCCCGGTAGGCGAAAATATATCGGAAACCTGTGTCTCCAGTTTGCCCCTACCACACGGCAACTACTACACAAGCAGTTCAGTAAACGCAATAGATACGCAGTGGCGCACACATCCGCATTTCTTAATACAGAACGTACTACACAATCAATTATAAACCTTATCCCATCAGACACAGCGTTTATTTACCATGCTCCACGGAGCACCCGTACAACTTACCCACACAAAAACATCGGACGCTATCGTTGTGCTGTGCAAAAGCAATTTATTTTACATATACGCTAGTGATTGACTAAATCGGAATGTTATCGATTTTTCCATTTAAGATTGTACAAAATTTTTTTGGTGTCCTGAAAATAAAATAAATAAAAAACAGCAAATCTAGAAAATATTATGATAAAAATAAACAATATATAGCAAAAAAAATTGTATTTGAAAAATAAAAAAAAAACAAAAATCCGGTTACATTGGTTTAGGCTGTCAAAGTGTATTGCAAAAGGAGGTGTTGAACCCTGCTGTGGTGTTTTACTCACTGACCTGTAAATTGTAGGTATTTTTGCAGCACTTGACGCTTTGAAATTACTGGGTTGGCATTTTTTGTCAAAAAGTGTAATCTTAAATTCATATATTTTTCCATGACAGCTTTCATAAGAAATATTATGTTATTATTCATCGGGGACTGCTCAAATTGGTGAAACTTAATGCTATCAAAGAGACCTAATCCTATGAAATGTGGCAAAGCCTTTGCCATGAGTTCCTGTTTGACATTTTTAGTTTTGACTGTTAATTTATCATCGGTGAGACAAGCTGTTTTTATGATGATTTCCATTCTTTTACATATTATGATAACATCAGGAGATGGGTACATAAGTCCGCCTTTGTCCTTATACTTTATAAAGTTATGTGCTTCTTCATATTTGTCGGCAAGTAGCGCACCAGTGCATGTCTCACATTTCATAGTTTTTATTAAACCATGCACAACAAATCCCGCAATGTATGAAATGGCCTGCGAGCCAAAATCCGACAAGTCTTGGATAAGCGTACTAATTTCTTCGTCAAATTGTGCCTGCTCGTACAGTTGATCAATATTGTCATTAACAATTTCATCTGTATAACGTGGTTCAATAGTAACATTTATATGTTGCACAGCGGATGAGCATGTTAAAAAAGATATTTCTTCAAGAGATGTGCAATTTCCTTTGTCTATATCTCTCAGTTCGGATTTAACCAACAAATTTTTGTAAATAGCCTGAAATTGTCGGGCCGTGGGGTTAGTGCTACACCCACCATGAGCACGAATGTGGCCAAACATTAGCTCTATGTGGTCTTGGCTTATTTTATAGGCTGGTAGGTACTGTAGTCTTTGTTCTTGTTCAACAAGATGGATATATATATCTTTTATGCTTTTTATACACACCAAAAATCCTATAAACCCAGTTTTTCTACTAGATTGCACTAATTTCGAACCATCTGTTAACCGTAAGGAATTTATATAAGTTTCAGTTCTATCAAGAAATTCAAATGTTTGCAGTTTATTACCTGGGAAAAGTGGTTTTTTGAATTTAAGTTGCATCATATTTCTAGAATTTAAAATGTCAAAAAGATTATTTATAATTTTTAAAAAGTTAACAGTTCCTTCAACGAATTCAAATTTGGGCATTTTACGTTCAGCACAAAACATCAGGGCATCGGCAACACTCTCACTAAATAACTGGGACGCTAATCGCACTTTCATTTTCTGGTTTTTGAAAAATAGGCATATATATTTGCCGCCTTAATTTATTTGCTCAGTGCAATTTTTCCTTTTCTTGGATTTCATTAAGTTGTTTTAAATGACACCATTTTATATGTCTGCCTACATCGTCGACCACAATGCCATAAGCTTCAAACGCATTTCTTAATAATTTAAGCATATGGCAAGGATCGGGTAATATAAATATTGGTTTATTTGTAAGGGGATGATAAAAAAAGGATTTCATATTTTCTGTATTTAGTGAGCATCCGAGTTCCTTTGCCATGGAAATATTAGCTGGACAACCGTCAAAAGTCAGTGAAGTTACTTCAATGCCAGTTTCTGCCAGCAACTCTAAACATTGCCTTAACATTGCCAACTCTAAACAATGATTTTGAAGAATATTTCTAATCCATTGCTTCATAAATGTTCGAAAAATTGGTCTGCTCAACAAAGTAAATAACCCAATGAATGTTGTTGAACTGTCGTAATGAAACCGATTCCTAATGTAAGTGTGTAACGCAATTACCCCGCAGGTTTTTGTTATAAAAAACCCTAGTTAGTAAAGAAATTCTTAAAAATATGAAAACAAACACACCCATGCATAACAAATAAATAGCATGAAAACTCGTAAATTGACTTATTTTAAGCAAAAGTCACTAATATATTATCTGAACCATGCTGATTACTATAATGCATTCGAAGCATGCACTCCACCGATTATTAACCTAAAATTTTATTAACTTACTTTACGAAAGTTGGTTACGCATTTCTCTACTACGCTGTAAAATAATCAAAATAAGTAATAAACATTATTTCACATCAATTTTCCAACCGGGTTAAAACGGTTGACAAATTGAAAAATAAACTATAATAGCAATATATTATTCGTCAATCGACATTGTTGTCGATAGCCTACGTTAGTGGATCTGCACAAGCACATCACTAACTCGTCGCAAGAAGCAGCGGCCGTACTACGCGATGCGTCCGCTTGATAAAGTATCGTTTTGTGATTTTTGCATTGCTTGTCCAGTCAATTAGCGACAAACTTAGGTAGTGTTTAAGAAGCAATGTATTTAACGCAAAAATAGTACAGTCGTTGTTGATATTTGAAATCAAAATAACATAGTAGAAGCAAGAAATATTTTAAGATTTGTTGTTTTTCATGATTTTAAAGACAAATATAGAAAAATACTTGTACTTACATATGGTAAGTGATTCCATGATTTTTATAGTTTTGGTTTAGACTTCGGTTTTTACAAGAAACCACTGAACAACACGGCATTCTTATAACTTTTCACGATCACGGTCGAAAGCGCACTAGTTCGCGGAGACGGCCATTTGTCTATGACATGCTCAGTCAGTCCATGTCGCGCGGACACCGACACGCCCCCTTGCCACTTCTCCTGTATTTTATATTTCTATGGGCTTGAGTAACACAGTTTGGGAACAAAAACCTAGATAAAATTCGTGACTCAAGCCTATTTCAGAGGCCGTGCTCGCCTGGCTGATGTGGCTTTAATGCAAGAATCCCGCATTCTCAAGTCTACCCCGAAAGCCTTATGACTGTTTCTCCACGAAACAAAATTAATTCAGCAATTAGCTAACATGTATTGTGTATGTGCACAGGTGTGGGTGCCTATGTATCTCCTGAAATGATGTCAGCAGCATACTCCATGCGCGCTAGAGTATGTGGTGGAGCCTTCAGTTGGAGCTCTCGCGGTCCGGCGGCAGATGGCGCGGCTGGGCTATCTGTGTGTGCTCCGGGAGGAGCTGTGGCTGCTGTCGCTAGGTATGTGGGGGACTGAGTCACAGTAGCAACTATTTGTCATTGGAAGTGTCTTTATAACAGTGGTAGAGAATACAAAAGCGTACCTTTGATTGCAATTTCAACAAATTCTTTTACGTGAATTACTGAGCTTCGTGAACTCAGTCTTTGATGCAAGTGGGCCGCATCAAAGACTCGGTTAGTTTCTAACGCGAGGTTAAATAAAAAATATTACATACAGTGCAACTGTTTTCTTAATGCCCCCCGGCAATTTTCGCACCGAATGTAAACGAGTGCTACTTGCCATATCCATGAATTATTAGATATAACGTGTATAATAATTTTAGTTTTTTACTTTATAGTTTTGATTTCCGTGTGATCTATATAGAGCTGTTCATTATTGGCTGGGTTAACTATTAATTCTGATTTAGTAAGATAACCCAGGGTGGCGTAAGCGGGCCTTAACCTACTACTTGTTTATTGGCATGCTAATTCACGGTTATTAATGCCTACATTGTAAACAATGCTATTTATTATCACTGCTACAATTTGTTACCTTGGAAACAAGAATAAAAAGTAACATTTTCATGCTCGCAGATTCACTCTAAGAAACTGTCAACTGATGAATGGAACATCAATGGCTGCACCACACGTTGCGGGCGCAGTAGGTAAGTCCCTAATTTCTTTACCTCACCTAATTCCCCTGGTGGTAACCAACGATGTGGATTGTGGTCGACGGTGAGGCACGCTTGCATAGAAATAGCCTATTCACTATTGACTCAAAGATCCCCAGGTTGTAGCTCCGCCAGGGAATTCAACTCTTAAGCTGTACGCGCAATGAAAGTATTCCCAAAACGTTTAGTGCGTATGGTTGGAATTTCTAGAATGTGCAGCTTTACTGACGTTACTAAAGTTAAAATTACATAATTAAATACTACTTCTTATTTTCAGCGACCCTAATCTCTGGTCTAAAAGCGAAGAGTCTCCCATACTCGCCGTACTCAATCAAGCGTGCGCTAGAGAACTCTGCCACCTACCTGTCACATGTGGAGCCCTGGGCACAGGGCTGTGGACTTCTGAACGTTGAAAAGGTAAATTTTAATAAACTTTCTTCTTCAACAGCTTTAGCAAGGAAATTGTGATATAGAAACAAGACCCATGTTACTTGGGGTTGGTACAACACGTTTTCTTCTCCCTTTTAAATCGTTGCCGTAACTTCTCCTCTACCTCCTTTAATGTGAGAGCTTCTAATTTTTGTCAGCGACTTCGTCTAGGTGAAGGTCGTTTTGTCAGATTTGTACCGCAGATAGCGTGTAAAGGTTTTTTGGACCCATTCTATGTGATTAACATGTGTACCATAAATTGGATTCCAAACAGGTAACGCGTATTCCAAAACAGTTCGTACAAGTGAATTATAGAGTATTGTTAAGTTTTGGACAGATTTGAAGTCATAACAGGTTCTTTTTTATGAATCCTAATGTTTTAGCAGCCCTAGAAACAATAGAGTCAACATGAGATATAAAGGTAAGCTTACTGGCAAGGAGAAGACCTGCTCGGATTTTGTAGACTTTTAGAAGTGCTCTTCCGTTGAACGAAAATGAAGAAATAAGCGTACGGTATTTTTGAGTGAATGCCATATGGTAACAACACTTGTCAACATTAAGAAACAAGTGATTTTTAGTACACCAGTTATGAACATGAGTTGAGCTCTTCCTGGAGTAGGGCAATGTCTCTACTAGCGCCAATAACCCGATATAGTTTCAAGTCATATGGAGATGGAACAGGTACTGTGTTTGATACTGTTTGCTATATCATTGACGAAAACAATAAACAGTATTGGGCCCAAATTGGCACCTTGTGGCACTCCGGATGTAGAAGGGTAAGGTAGAGACTGATGACCCTTTACTACAACTCTCTGTTTTCTGTCGGACAAATAAGATTGAAACCACAGCAAAAGTTGACCAAATATGCCAGGTTTGATAGCTTTTACAGCAATATTTTGTGGTCTACTTTGTTGAATGCACTGCTAAAATCGATGTAAATATAATCGACCTGCTTGCGTGAGTCTACTAATTTGCAAAGGTCATTAAAATATATTTAATTAACAAATACCAATATATTTATAAATTGGTACGGAACCCTAAATGTGCGAAGTCCGATACGGACTTGGCTGGTTTATAAATCTACTCCACAGCACCATTCACCGGCGCAGCCACAAGGTACTCACATGTAAAGAGCCCTCCGGCCGTTTTCGCAACTGCGATTCGTAACCAGTTGCGAATTAAGAATTTTTATTCCATGTTTGCAACCGGTTGCGACTCAAGCAAACTTTTTCCTTAACCGCAACTTGGTTGCGAACAAAGAATAAGAACTTTGGAAACCTGCATAGTTGCGATGGGAGAAAAGCATTTCTTAATTCGGAATCAGTACCTAGCCGCAGATAATATAATACCAGTATAAAGATGCCTCATCCCATACAAAGAAACCGTGCCGCGCCATCTATTGGAATACATTTTAAATGATCCGTCCAAATAATTTTTGAAATGTGAATTAAGAGCCCAATATCCTATAATTTTGTGCTTAGAAGAGTAGATTAAAAAAGAACATACAATTTTTATGATCAATTATAGAAAATGTTGATTGTACACACAATTCAATAACTTATCGAAGCATATCACGCCATCTAATGAACATTCACATTTATTTGAACTAAATTTTGTTTGTTAGCGCTGGGACCCCGTGACCTAAGATAATGAAGCTGAGATAATGAATAAAAAAATGTAAATAAAATGAAAAATCACAATCTACATATATATCTCACATAAAAAAAAATATATAAAACAGAATATCTATTCTTCTTTCTTACATACAAAATTAAATAATAGTTTTCGAAGAGCCTTTTCCATAACTTTGCCCTCACTCAGAATCAGATTGCATATGGGCAAATAATTTCTATGCAGTGGCCCACGCTAATTATTCCGGACTTCCGTCCGGTCGTTTATTGCCGAGTCGATTTCCGCATCTATTTCATTGTATTATTTTTTCTTTTTGTTGCTGACTTTTCTTAAATCAAAGCACTTCCATCCATCCATCCTCACAAACTTGCAGTTTTATAATAGTAATAGGATTAATATGGATTTGTGTTTTATTTTTACAATTTCTTAAAAATTTAATATCCGTCACCTAAACTAACGGATAATCTATACATATAATAAATCTGTAGAAAAGTCATTTTTGTACATTGAAGAAATTGAAACAAAAAATAGCCAGCGTGTGAAAAGATAAGTAACAGAACCCATTTCCATCATTTTTGAAATTTTTGTCTGTTTGTCTGTTTGTCTGTTTGTTTGTGCGCACATCACGTAAAATCTACGAATTCAATGCTGACAATGTTTATATACAAAAATTATACGCAACTTGAGGTTTAACTTAGTTTTTGTTTCATCGAAATCGGTTCACTCTATCAAAAGATATGATTAATTTAGTGAGTTCAAGAAGTAAAATATTACGTTACGCAATTAAGTATAGTACTTGCAACGACATCTTAAGACTAAAAATAGAACTAATGTTGATAGTTGAAATCTAAATCCGATAGATGGCGTTGTGCAAATGACGTCATTTTCTGAATCGCGGTGTTAAGATTTTCCGCGCGAGGATGACGTCCACCGTGTTTACTAGGCAAATTGGGTTTCGTTAGGTGTCTTAAAAGTTCTTGCGTGTGTCGTAAAAGTTCTTTGGTTGCTTGGTTTATCGATTTTCTAAATTGGTCGAAAAAAAAGTATTTGCTTATCTTATTGGTTTCGTTTGGTCAACTTTGGTCATTGGTTTGAAGTACGAAGTTAAGATTGTATTTGATTTACTTCGTAGTTTGAATCCAATAGTGCCAATCGTTATACAGTAAGTTAGTGTTGCCAATTCGTTGAGTCACGACCACGAACAGACGATACGTTGTCACACTAGACTGTTCGACGCACCGTTCTTTTAAGTTTGTAGGCTATTCAGTCATAAGTGTTGTTAGTTTTGTTTATTGCTTTAATTTTCCTTGAAAATGCCTCAAAGAAAAAAAACTAACCTTTCGCTGCGTAGCCGAAATGCGAAAAGGATGAGACTTTGTAGGTCTCAGGAATCGGAAGAAGATCGTGAAGCACGGTTATCTGCTAACCGAGAGCACATCGCTCTTTCACGTGAATCGGAAACGTTCACCGAAAGGGAGTCACGTTTAAGTTCACAAAGAACACGGACCGCGACTTTGCGGTCTCAAGAGAGTATCCAGGAACGCGAAGACCGGCTGTCTGCTGATCGGGAGCGCCACTCTCTCTCACGTGAGTCAGAGACATTCACAGAAAGGGAGTCGCGCTTAAGTTCGCAAAGAACTCGGACCGCGACTTTGCGTTCTCAAGAGAATATCCAGGAACGCGAAGTTCGGCTGTCTGCTGATCGGGAGCGCCACTCTCTCTCACGTGAGTCAGAGACATTCACAGAAAGGGAGTCGCGCTTAAGTTCGCAAAGAACTCGGACCGCGACTTTGCGTTCTCAAGAGAATATCCAGGAACGCGAAGTTCGGCTGTCTGCTGATCGGGAGCGCCAGTCTCTCTCACGCGAGTCAGAGACTTTCACAGAAAGGGAGTCGCGCTTAAGTTCGCAAAGAACTCGGACCGCGACTTTGCGTTCTCAAGAGAGTATCGAGGAACGCCAAGCACGTCTGTCATCTGACCGAGAGCGACACGCTCTCTCGCGCGAGTCTGAATCTCTCTCCCAAAGAGAAGAACGATTAGAAATAGCTAGACATAACTATGTAGGTGTACAAAGAAACAATGAAAGTTATCTTGCATCTGAAAGGGAAAGAATAGATGAACTAAGACGAGCAGAAACAGCAGAACAACGTCAATCTCGCCTAGAAATAGAACGAGCTCGATACCATATGAATAGAGAAACAAATAGCGGAGCTGATGAGTCCATGGAAAATGACGATGCAAATATTTTATTACCTTGGGACAATAGGGAAAAATCAGGGTTCACATATTCGTCTAGAATTAATTATGCTGGCTTTACTTTCGTGGGTGACATGAGAGAAATTTGTAATTTTTGTCATGCTTTGAAATGGAGGAAAGAGACAGATGGAATGTGCTGCTCAAATGGAAAAATTGTTCTTCCAAATTTCCAAGATCCACCACACTTACTTATAAGTCTCCTGAATGGCGATCATCCCCAGTCGAACCGTTTTTTGGATAATATTCGTTTATATAACAGTGCTTTCCAAATGACTTCCTTTGGGGCAAAACAAATAACGGAAGGACCGTTCATGCCAACCTTCAAAGTACAAGGTCAAGTTTATCACCTTATTGGATCTTTGCTGCCAGAAAATGAACCCAAATTTCTCCAAATTTATTTTGTATCCGATTACACGCAACAGCTCAATGTTAGAAATCACAATTTTCCCCAGCTCAATGCTGAGCTTTTGGGTCAACTTCAAGAATTGCTGCATCGCGTTAACCAGTACGTTCGTGAATTCAAAGCTGCATTGGAGTCAATTCCACAAGGCAGCAATGATTTCAAAATTGTTATAAGTGCCGATAGACGTCCTGTGGGTGAACACCGTGGAAGACACAATGCACCCGTCGCAGATGAAGTTGCAGTTGTTTTAGTCGACCAGGAGTGTGAGAGACGTGATATCGTGTTGCGTACACGCGACGATCGCCTTCAACGCATTTTGGAAACCCACCGAGCTTACGACGCCCTGCAATATCCACTAATCTATTGTCATGGTGAAGATGGGTACAATTTTGGGCTGTACCAAGTGAACCCTACTACGAGAGTCACTAATTATCAAAAAAAAATATCTGCTCAACAATACTATTCCTACCTTTTACAAATAAGGCAAAACAGTTTCGTATATTTGCAACGATTTCGTGGTTTGTTCAGCCAATTTATTGTGGACATGTACGCAAAAATAGAAACTGAACGTTTAGTGTATATTCGCACTAACCAGCGACGGTTACGCGCTGAAGAATACGTGCACTTGCGGGACGCCATGCAATCAGATAATAACGTCGAAAACTTGGGTCGATTGGTTATTTTGCCATCCAGTTTCACAGGCGGTCCGCGGTATATGCACGAACGAACGCAAGATGCTTTTTGTTACGTCCGTAAATACGGCCGGCCGGACCTTTTTATAACATTTACAACAAATCCAAAGTGGACGGAGATTTGCCAGGCACTTCTCACAGGACAGGCGTCATACGACAGACATGACATTATTGCTAGGATTTTTCATTTAAAACTCAAAGTCTTGATTAATCTACTTACAAAGGAGAAAGTTTTCGGTTCAACTCTTTGTTTTATGTATAGCGTCGAGTGGCAAAAGCGTGGTTTACCCCACGCGCACATTCTTCTGTGGCTGGAAGAAAAAATTCGTCCCGATGCTATAGACAGTGTCATAAGTGCAGAATTTCCGGACTATAATGCAGATCCGATTTTGCATGACATAGTAAAAACACATATGGTTCACGGGCCATGTGGCCTCTTAAACAGGGAATCACCGTGCATGAAAGATGGTCAATGCTCAAAAAAATACCCCAGAGCACTGAAAGAACTAACTATGGCTGGGGAAAATGGGTATCCGCAATACCGGCGAAGATCACCGTCACAAGGTGGTTTCACAGCTACTGTCAGATTCCGTGGACAAGAAATAATTCTAAATAATAGTTGGGTGGTACCGTATTCTCCAGTTTTGTCAAACGCTTTTCAAGCACACATTAATGTTGAAATTTGTAATAGCGTCGAATCTATAAAATATATATGTAAATATGTTAATAAAGGTAGTGATCAAGCCATGATAGCACTAAGAAATAACAACCAATTTGATGAAGTGACAAGGTATCAATCTGGCCGATACATAAGCTCTTCGGAGGCAGTTTGGCGCATTTTGAGTTTCCCTATTCATGAAAGGTATCCGCCAGTCATCCATCTTGACGTGCACCTGGAAGGCGGGCAGCGAGTTTACTTTCAGCCAGAAAATGTGGCAGAAAGAATGAACAACCCAAGACAAACCACCTTGCTCGCATTCTTTCGCCTTTGCGAAAGAGACAATTTCGCTAAGTCTCTGTTGTACAATGAAGTGCCACATTATTATACTTATAACAAGCAGCAAGGTGTTTTTAATCGCAGGAGACGTGGAACTGCTGTAGAAGGCGAGTCCGGCATTTTTAAAGAACACGTGATTGGAAGAGTATACACGGTGCACCCAAATAATGCAGAGTGTTATTATTTACGCCTTCTTCTTCACACAGTGCGAGGACCTACTTCTTTTGCTGAGCTCCGCAAAGTGGACGATATAGAATATCCCACATTTCAAGCTGCTTGCCGCGCACGGCATTTATTAGATGGCGATCAGCATTGGGATGATGCTTTAGCCGAAGCATGCGTCAGTGATAGTCCACATCGTTTGCGCCATTTATTTGCCATTTTGTTGACATTTTGTGGCCTATCGGACGCTGGGCAGTTGTGGCAAAAATATAAAGACGCGTTTGCCGAAGATTTTTTGAGACAGCAAAATATAAATAGTGAAACTTCTGACCAAGTACGTGAAAGCTGCCATAATAGGGCTTTGCTGGCTATACAAGATATAGTTACAAGTATAGGAGGGAACCCCCTCAGTCAATACGGCTTGCCGACACCGACAGTTGGTGGGGAACGAATTAATAGGGAGTATACATCTGAAATAAATTACAACCCCGAAGAGTTAGCAGAAATATTGCGAAATGGCTGTTCAAATTTGACGTCAGAACAACGTCAAATCTTTGATAGAGTATGCTGTAGTGTAGAACATTCATTAGGAGAAATGCTGTTTTTAGATGCACCTGGTGGAACAGGTAAAACTTTCCTCACTAAAGTTATCTTGGCTCAAATAAGGAGCCAAAACAAAATTGCCCTTGCCGTCGCTTCCTCAGGAATAGCTGCCACTTTATTACCAGGAGGAAAAACTGCACATACAACATTTAAAATACCAATCGACTTGGACCGCACAGAAAACCCTGTTTGCAACGTGTCTCGCAATAGTGATAAAGCAAGGGTTTTACGCGATTGCGCCCTTATCGTTTGGGACGAGTGTACGATGGCAAATCGTAAAGCTGTGGAAGCTGTAGATAGAACGTTGCGAGATATAAGACAAAATGACCGACCGATGGGAGGCTTAACGGTGCTATTCTGTGGAGACTTCAGGCAGACACTCCCTATAATACCCAGAGGAACGAGGGCCGATGAAATAGGTGCCTGTTTAAAGAGCTCTATTTTATGGCGTAGTGTCATATTAACTAATTTGAGCTTTAATATGCGAGCATATTTGGGAGGTGACGCAAACGCGCAGGTTTTCTCAAATTTACTACTTCAAATTGGTAACGGCACATACCCGACTCAAGAAGGAGGTAAAGTAACTTTAGTCGAAAGCCTGTGTTCTTCTGTTGCCTCACAGCAGGAACTCATTTCCTCTGTATACGGAGATCCATCAGAGATCTCGAACCATGACGCTGCTTGGCTATGCCAACGAGCTATTTTGGCACCTCGCAACGACCAAGCAGCAGCAATAAATTCTCAAATATTGGTACATGTTTCTGGAGAAAGTAGGGAATATTTATCTATTAACACGGTTTTAGAAGAAGGAGATGCCACCCACTATCCAGTAGAGTTTTTAGACTCTCTAAATACACCAGGTCTTCCAGCACACAAAATTTATTTAAAAGTCGGAGTACCAATCATTCTACTCAGAAATTTAAGCCCACCAAAACTATGCAATGGAACTCGGTTGAGAGTAACAAATCTCCAACGAAATGTCATCGAAGCCGAAATCTTAACAGGTTGCGGCTCCGGTGATGTTGTTTTCATTCCCAGGATACCCATTATCCCCAATAATTTTCCGTTTACTTTCAAACGTGTGCAATTTCCTGTAAGCCTCTGTTACGCTATGACTATTAATAAAGCCCAAGGCCAGACGTTATCCGTTGCGGGTGTAGACCTTACTTTTGATTGTTTTTCACACGGCCAACTCTATGTTTCTCTATCACGTGTTAGCAACCCAAACAACCTTTTTGTATATGCTCCGGGTAATTCCACCGCTAACATAGTATATAGAGAAGCATTAACGTAATCAACTATACCAAAGTCAGGACTCTTATCTAAATCATCAAAAAGGTGATATACTCTTATCTAAACGACGTTGTTTTGCTCTCGACAACCACGCGAACGAAGTCGCGGGCACAGCTAGTCAGAAATAAATTTCATATCTGTATCCGTGTCCTGATCCGAAAAAATATATTTTATTTTGTATGTAAGGAAGAAGAATAGGTATTTTGTTTTATAAGTTTTATTTTGTTTGTTTTTTTTTAAGTGAAATATAGATTGCTATTTTTCGTTTTATTTACAACTTTCGTTGTATAGGCCCGTTTTAACACTTTGAAATTTTGGTATGACCACTTTCAGATGTTGAAGACCGAAGTAATTTAATCGCTTTACTGTTTTATCATATTCTTGTTGTATTGAGTTAAAATTACAGCTACTTGCCCGTTTGAGATTATCATATTAAAAAAATCGATAATCTCAAACGGGCACAATAGTAATTAATCAAACAGATGAAATACTATTGTGAAATAACTTACGACGTGAGCACGTCACGATGAGTGCATTGTCAAGATTATATATTATATATACTAATTATCTATGGATATTATTATAGCGGCCAGTATCCTCCTGAAAAGATTGTTTGCAAATCAACAAAATAGAGTGTCAGCAAACAGATAACGAAGGTTGCGTATAAGGAATAAAAATCTTTTAGCGTAACTGGTTACGAAACTTAATCATCGGAAGGCCTAGTTACGGTTAAGAAAAAGTTTTTATGATTCGCAACCGGTTGCAAACAAAGAATAAAAATTCTTAATTCGCAACTGGTTACGAATCGCAGTTGCGAAAACGGCCGGAGGGGTAAAGAGTATGAACAATCAACCAATCACATAAACGGTAATCCACATCGCGTCTTTCATCTCGCATGTGATTGGTCGATTGTTCATACTTTTTGCGGTTACAGGTAATGCGGTACAGGACGAAAGGTGGGCCATGGTCATAACTGAATATCAACCATAAAATTAAACTATTGTATTTGTCATCGACTCGCTCTAAGAAGAATCTTCTCCACAGGCATTCGACCTCCTAAGCACATACTACGAGCAGCCAGAACGCGACGTAACCTTCAGCATACAGTGCGGATCCAACAACGCGAAGGGCATCCTCCTGCGACCACGACCGGACGACGCGCCCAAAGACGTCGGCGTTACCATCGAGCCGCAGTTCCTGCAGGACCATAACGACATGGAGAGTGAGTGGAAATTTATACTTTGTTTTGATAGTTGTAGAGTTTGATTTAGGCTGCGTAGTTTAGAAAAGCCTAGTACGTAGTTTAGGTGATTTAGGACACTGATTTTTTTATATGGTAGAGAATCCGAGTACGGAGCGACCTTCACCCATCTGTTAAATGGATGAAAAGCATTTTAATACAAATTTTATATTTTAAAAAAATATATCGCAAGTGGGTTGTCTTAAAA
Organism: Orthosia gothica; assembly: GCA_949775005.1. Taxonomy (NCBI): domain Eukaryota; kingdom Metazoa; phylum Arthropoda; class Insecta; order Lepidoptera; family Noctuidae; genus Orthosia; species Orthosia gothica. The sequence goes on from OX459063.1 coordinate 2,636,123, forward strand.
AACCCTGTCAAGACATTATTCAATGAGATAATAAATTAAGACAGACCGGATAACCAACAGTAATCAAGTGACCAATAAGACCATTACAACATGATGTGATTTCAGTCCTTATATTGATAGTCCTAGAGCTCACTTTATGGTGCGTAGTATAGGTAACTTTGGACCTTTTAATGTTGTTAGATTATCTAAGTAGTCTCGTAGTATAGGTAACTTTGGACCTTTTAATGTTGTTAGATTATCTAAGTAGTCTCGTAGTATCGGTAACTTTGGACCTTTAAATGTTGTTAGATTATCTAAGTATTCTTTTAATTTTTAACCGACTTCAAAAAAGGAGGAGGTTCTCAATTCGGTTGAATGTTTTTAAAGCCATATTTTCATTTCGTAGGCCCGAATGAATGTACCTTTGCTCAAGGATTTAATAATTGGAATTTATGTAATGGTATGTCCAAGATGTTTATTTTTTGTAGTTAATTGATTAAAAAAGGCCAGGTTTTGAAACTAAAATAGACACAAAGACTGAAAAATTACTGAGAAACTTCCATACAGAACCAGAGTTGTATTTATTCGATAAAATTTCTGTAATAAATCTGCTATTATTACTATTTATAATAAAAAAAAAATATGAACAGGGAATTCAATTAACGGTTACTATAACAGGGATTTATGATTATTGCGTTTGTTTATTACAGCATTACTACCTAAAAATATTTTTAATAAATATGAAATTCATGAAAGTAATTGAAAACAAAAAAAAATCGTACAAGGACTTCATATACTACTACTACACCTTTATAATATATTAAAAACCCTGCCATGGTAGAGGGCTTGATCAAAACAAACCAATATATTTTCTCAAATAGTTCTGTGAACCTATCTCCCCCTAGTACACTCTAATCCCATCTTTCTTGTTATTCATATTACCTTGACTGCCTCGTTGGTCTAGTGGTCGCAAGCGCTACTACTGAGCATAAGTTTCCAGGTACGATGCCCGAGTCGGGCAAAATGTTATTGAGTTTTTCCATCTGGAATTTCTCAGTAGCAGACCGTTTTTAAGTTTATTTGTTACATACAACAATACAAATCTTTCCTCTAAGATTATATGTGACTAGCTTTTGCTAGCGGCTTCCCCCGCGTAAAAGGCGTAAATTATCCCGCGGGAACATATTCCCGAGATACAAAGTATCCTATGTGCTATTCCCGTCGGTGCTCCTGACTATAATCTATCTCTGTGCCAAATTTCCTCCAGATCCGTTCAGCCGTCCTGGCGTACATACAAACATACATACATCCACACATCCAAACTTTGGCATTTATAATATTAGTAAAACTAAGATGGATGACAGATGTTTGAGTATCCCTTGGCTACCCGTGTACAAGTAGCAGATACAACGAAAGCTATGTAGCGTGCATGTGTTGCAGACAAGTCGATAATTCCGAAGCAGATCGCGTTCGGCATGCGACTAGCGCTGGCCTGCGACGCCGCCTGGCTGTCGGCGCCGCAGCACTTGGACATGATGAACATGGCCAGGCCCTGGACTGTGCGGGTTGATACTACGGGCTTGAAGCCTGGACCGCATTTCACTAGGTGAGTTGCTTTTTATAAGGTTTTTTTTCAAACGAGCACAGAATAAAATAATAATAGTACAGGTACAGAAGGGTCACTTCGCGCAGCAATTTATAGAAATAGCGACTCTTGCTGCTAAGCAAAAAAGTACAATTCAGCTCGCTTAAGCGGTCCACGAACATCAAACGGCCAAACACATTACACTACTAGAACTGGGAGCCCTTATTCGAAATTTAAATTTTATTTAATTACAGATGAGTGGGTACTTAAACGATAAATTAGTAAGGTAATTAGCAATGTGTGCATGTATGCCTACCTACCTACCTCGTTTCGGCTTTGTTGTTGCTGTTTTTTTGCTTTAAACACAACGTATCACGTGTATCTTTTATAGGACTCGTAATAAGATCGTTTAGAAGTCATCGTTCTTTGCAAAAATCACAGAATTTAACGCGGCTAGCGAGCGAGCCAAGCGGTAAGCCAACCTACGGAGATATTCCTTGGAGCGCCTGCCGTAAGTGCGAAGTGAGACGGGGGATCTCACTGGAACGGAGTACATTTGTAATATAATATAATAATATCGGATCCAGTAATAGATCCTGGTACAATTTCAGAACATGTTAAAAGATGACTCTTCTGTGGGCCGCTAATCTAAGTTGCTCTTACTTGCTTTATTACTTAGTTTACCTATATTACCTATATATTCTATTAGAATCAAATTATTTAGCCTTTTATGTTCCACTACCAGGCGAAGGCCTTTTTTGTTATCAAGAGGAAAACTTCCCTTCAAAGGTCTACTACTCCCTGTTCCACACACATCTGGGAAGACTAGCCGCAGTGAACATTAAATGTATTAGTTTTATTTTATACTAGCTACTGCCAGCAGCTTCGCCCGCCTGATATTCGAAAATTATTCCCGGGATAAAAAGTATTTTTTGTGCTATTCCTGACTACATTCAATCTCTGTGCCAAATAATTTAATCCAGATCAGTCCAGCCGTGGCGTGAAAAAGTAACAAACACACTGACAAACGTGTTGTGTGTGCGAGACGCACGAGACCGGTTGATTTGGTAACACTTGGGGGAGGCCTATGTCCAGCAGTGGATGGCTGAAATGATGATGATGACTTTATGGGGCTCATTGCTCAGACAGTAACCCTCAATCCCGCCATGTTCCAGTATAAAGGCGTACGACGTGTCGTGCATAGAGAAGGGCCCGGTGTTCCGCGTGCCCGTCACGGTGTTCCAGCCGCAGCCGCTGCAGTTAGCTGCGCCGGCGCCGCCCGCCATTGTCGAGAAGAACATGCTCTTCAAACCCTCTACTATTGTCAGGCATTTTGTTATTGGTGAGTACACTACTTCCTTGGTTAGAATATATTTTGCAAATTCTCTCAGATCTTAGAACGATATGGATCTGTGTACAAATAAGTATACAGGCAGTTTACTTCATCTACTCTTGCCCCAATGTTCACCAATGTTCATTTGTACACAAAAACAAAAAATATTGCGTATAAAACAAGAAAAATGGAATTCGAGACTCGTTTGTATGATCAATCTTTGAGAATCGACATTATTTCAAATTAGCTCAGCTATAACTGTTTATCTCTAACTGATAATCAATTACTCCACAGTCCCGCCGGAAGCCTCGTGGGGCGTGCTGAAGATCTCAACGGAAGACAAAGAGAAGACTGGTAGATTCTTAGTACACACCATGCAGCTCTTACCCAAGAAGAGTTGTAGGAGCCACGAGACGCAGAAGATGATCAACGTCACAGCTGAGGCACCTACTTTGTTACCGTTCCAGCTAGTGGTAAGTGACATAACTTCACGCTAATATTCCCTGAGGTGTTAGGGTCGTAGGTTCGTTGTGCACATTGTTCGTTGTGTGTTACCTAAGAAGACTTATGCAAAAAAAATATATCTAAAAAGTTATAAATAAAAATAGTTAATTAAAAAAAATCAAAAAGCCCGACTGCTTATAAAGCGTACTAAAAAGACGTAAACAAGAAGAAAATCATGCTGTGCAATCGGAGGATACATCTATGTAGTTTTGGTCAGCCAACTCGCGAATATGTATCCTCGGTAGGGAATGCAATCTCGAGACGAGATCGCCAAGACGAGATCTCGAGGTATTACAAATTCGATCTCGGCGAGATCTCGCCGAGATCGAGATCTCGAGTGGATTTCAAAATGTATGGTTTTAATTAAATAAGTGAAACATGGTTGAAACTGGTTAGTTGTGATTAGGAGACGAGAAAGATAAACAATATAAATAATTGAAAAAAAAGTCTTTAATTTTCTAATTATTCAGACCCGTAAAATCTTTTATAAACAAAGTACTTATTTAAACAAAAATTTACGTAATAACAGAAATTAACAATTTTTTATTGTAATGTGTGTGACTAAATTAGGAGTGGTTTTGAAAATAGCTTCTTAAAAAACAAATATTACTAAGAGTGCTATCTGATAAACGGCAGCGTAATGTCAGTCGCTATGTAGCCAGCGGCTGAAAAAGCTCTCTCAGATTCAACGCTAGTTGGTATCAGCGTGAGCAAGCTGTTGTACGCGAATTGCAATAAAATACCCCTCGACCCGCCACATTCGAAGAGATCCATCTCTTTTTACCCGACTGCCGAAGGAGGGTAATGTGTTTATCAGTCTATGTATGTATGTATATATGTATGTATGTATGTATGTATGTATGTATGTTTGTTCCTATGTGGCGTTCCAGAGACCAAACGCGTTGGCCGATTTTGATGATTCATACGTCAATCGATTCGTCTTAATCCTGCGAGTGTCATAGGCTACATTCAAATTGGTTAATAGAAAAATGGCGGATTTTGGGCGCCATATTGTAGGGGCCCAAATTTTTTTTTTCTTCCAAACCCATCGTGTGGGGTATCAAAATAAAGGGTTTTAAGAGGTGATTTCAAAAATATATAACACTTATATGTTTAAATGTATTTAATTCGAAAAAAACTTAACTAAAAAGTTATAAATAAAAAAAGTTAAATCAAAAAATCAAAAAACCCGACTGCTTCAAAAGCGAACTAAAAAGTCGTAAACAAGGAAAAAATCATGCTGTGCAGGAGGAGGATACATCTGGTTTTGGTCAGCCAGCTCGCGCGTATGTATCCTCCGACTGCACAGCATGATTTTTTCCTTGTTTACGACTTTTTAGTTCGCTTTTGAAGCAGTCGGGTTTTTTTTATCACGGATTCCAGCCGGTCTGTAATCGTAGCAACTCGCGTGAAAGAACTTTTACAGGCTTTCAGAGTATCTTCGAGGCCTTCCTCTTGAAGGCTTTTACTTGAACTTGCAGCAGCAGTACGCAAATTAATATCCTCAGCAATCATTGAAAGCGGCAAGTCATCCTCGTTAGCCAAGTCTCCTGCAGAACTAGTATTTAGTTCATTACCAGTAGCTGAGGCTTGAGAAAGAGTGTCTAATTGTGTAGGGCTGCTGCGATGTAATCTTTTAATTATATTCTTAATTTCCTTTCTTATAACATACTTGCTAGGTAATTGAAAAGTTTCGTCGCCCTTCAATAATTCTAAATCATGCTGATAATTAGCTGGATTTTTTAAATACAACAATGCACCGGTTGCATTTATACGACGCTCAGAGATCCGCTTTTTCATCGACTCAACTAGTTTTTCTGATAGTGGAGTCTTTAGATCCTCTAACTTGCGAAGCATGAATCGCAACGTATACTCAGCACTTACTAAATCTGTATCGCGGCGACACAATACCTCGACGGCCAATTTTATCGGCTGGAATGTATTTTCGAAGTCGCTAAGGACTGCATGTTCTCCATCCGTGAAAGAGTAATCGGAATTAGAACTGAGAGAGAGATCGATTAACGCCTTGGCCACACATTGTTTTACTTTGTTGTATGTACTTATCATATTGCAAAGGCTAGACCAACGGGTTTTACAATCAAGAACCAGCTGAATCGTCTTACCACCAAACTCCTGCTGAATGTAATTCTGAAGGATATCATTCTTGGTGGGAGAGTTCTTAAAGAGCTTGACACATTTTCTTAATTTAGCTACAATCGATTGGTATTCCGAAGCCAGATCAGGTTGTTCCACAGGTAAAGAAAAGTGTAAACCATCGTAACTATCTGGGTTATCTTCCAACTCTTCCTCCTCTTCTATACCGCGGTTTGTGTTTTCTTCAGTGTCTTCAATTTCTTGTTCAGAATTAGCTTCTTGTTTTTTTTTATAAATGATGTCTGTTATACCTAACTGTATCCCGTGCGCGTAGCAAAGCTGTTGAAGTGGTTCTATTAGACGTCCTATTTTCTTCATGACACTGGCTCCGTCTGTGGTTATACCGACTATGTCATTGTCTAGGGATAAATCATATTTTAATAGATTTTATTTGAGAAGCTGAACACAAGATTCTGAGGACATACTTCCAAATATGCGTGCCAGTCCTAGATTCCAGAAAGAAGGTTGGTTGTTGACAGTGGTATGAACATTAATATTCAGAAAGCGCCGACTCGTTCCAGACGTCCATTCATCAAAGGAGAGTGTAAATCTATAGCCTTCGTTCTTTAACTTTTGAAGATCTTCTTTCACCTTCATTTTGAGTGTCAGACCATAATTCATCACAATTAGTTTAATAGTGTTTGGTGAAGAAGGCAATTTATAATTGTTACCTTTTGAAGCAAAAAGATTCTTTATGTCCTCGGATGTGCAGAAAACTCTAAAAGGCAATCCGTCTTTCGCTACCATTCGAGAAATCATTTTTTCTTTACTCACGTCACAGTTGGATTGAAAGTAATCACTGATTTTCTTTCTTTTCTGAGGCGTTTGGCATTCGCTATTTTCTTCAAATATAGGCAATGGTGGCACTGCCAAAACTGTGGTAGACGCTGACGAGGATGACGGCAGAGACGACGACGACGATGCATCAAGTTGCAGAGTGGTCGATGTCCTTCTGACTTCCGTATTCAGTATTTTTGTGTCAATTTTATGGATTGCCTTCATATGTACATGTAATCCTTTTGTGTTACTGTTTGTAGTTTTCAGAATAGCTTTACAAAGTTTGCATTGGGCTGTCAAATTATTCACTGCTTTCTTAAAATATCTCCATACCGGTAACGTACTATTAAACTCCACGTAAGGTTCATTTTGATTATTTATCGCATTTTAAAAGTATTAACTTCACAGTCTTGCACTTGTGTGATAATAATATTCAAGTTTTCATTTAATTAATCAATAAAAAACACGTAATTTTAGCACTTTATGACAATAACTGCACAACTAAAACAATTGTAAACAAACAAGTGCCTACACGCTGTCGAATATATCTCGCTTACTTACTCTAGTCAAAACTACATCATTTGTCCTTTTCATTTCGCTCGCCCATAATCGTAAATACTCGGGTCGGGAATCGGCGGGATAGTTTGCTTCATGGTATAATAACATACTCCGTATACTTCGCCTGGTATGTTCTTCCCAGGATGGCCAAAGCCTACGTCACGATAAGTGTTACCATTGATTGTCCTTTTTAGAAAATTTAGGTACTTTCTCATGTAGTTAATGAAAATAAAATAAATTACTAACTAGCTTAACTATTTAGTAACTCATGTGATTCATCAATGTTCATTTATGTCATGTATATTTAGTGTTAAATTAATTTATATTTTGAATTATTAGTTCACAATTGCTTTGTTAAGATAAAAAATTCATTTTGCTCGGGAATTTCAATAACACACAGTGGCAACACATCGAATTGACAAGTGTCATACTGACAACTAGCCATTTCATCGCTATTGTCGTGTCACTCACACCTATAGCGTTGTTTCGCTCGGTGAGAAAAATACTGTGGCTCCCAAACATTTGTGATGAACCCGTGAACTTTGATAGATACACAAGAAAAATTGTTAATTGTTCCGTAAACTGTAAAAACAGCAGTATAAAAGGCGGTGTAATATTTATTTTCTTTGCCCAATGCAGAGACGCTGAAGTTAGTTACAATATTGAAGCCACGCTTCAATATTGTAACTAACTTCACCTAAAATAACTTGTATGTGCCTTTCATTAATTTATTATTTAATTTATATACGCGTTGTAAATAACATAATTTTAGGCATAGTTGTGTCAATACGTCTTTACGCCCGAACTTAACCTAACCTAATTAGTTTTTGACTTATTTTAGTCAAGTCAAGTTTTGTGAGTTTTCGTTCGGAACTAAATAAAATTACTAAAATGCAATCAATTAAAAGAAAGCAAAGTAAATAAAAACAAAAAGTATCAAATATGACGATTTATTAAGAATTATAAAACATTTGTACTTATTGTATTATTTTTATCTTTTTCCCCACAAAAAAAGTTTGAGAACCGCAACGCAATTGATGACGTAGTCTTAGGCCAATCACGTGACCCAGCTGTCACGGGAAGAGATTACCATGTCTTGTTCTACCATGGTTTGCTTATGCCGTCTGCCGCCACCCGCCAGTCAGCGACTCGCTCGCGTGCCGACAGCACACGTCGTGCGTCGCTGGCTACGGCCGCTCAATCTCGTCAATCTCGACTGGGATCTCGCCATTTTATGCCTCGAGATTGATCTCGAAAAATGAGGCGAGATCTTGCGAGATTGGGATCTCGCGAGATCGAGATTGCATTCCCTAATCCTCGGACTGCACTGCATGATTTTCTTTTTGTTTACGTCTTTTTAGTTCGCTTTTTAAGCAGTCGGGCTTTTTGATTTTTTTAATTTATTTATTTTTATAACATTTAGCAATAGTGTAGCTCTTACTCAGTGTCAGAATCGGATTGGTATTCTCATAGACCAACTCCTTCAAACATGCGAACATACAAATCTTAGGTGTTCAAAAAGTGCTAGTTCTCAGCAAAACGTGGATAGAAAACTTTTCATTAATTATTTTCTTTCTTCCTCCTCAGGGTGGAGTAACTCTAGAAGTTGTGATCGCCAAGTACTGGGCGAACTTAGGCGACCTGGTGGTAGACTACAGCATCGACTTCCACGGCTTGAAGCCGGACTTCGGCAACAGGCTGGTCATGAGCGCTGCCGACGGAGTCAAGAGTGTGCTGCTGAGTTCACTGAGGTTGCAGGATGTACAGCCCTCCGCACAGTTGAAGTATTCAGAGCCCGTTGTCAGGTAACACAGATTCATGTATTTTTCAGAATTCTTGTAATTTTATTAGAAGCAGAACGCGAATTGAAGAAGCTATGTCTAGGGAGGTACTTACCTGCCACCTTACCACATTCTTGCCACCAAGCAGCATTCAAACCTTCAAGTATGGTACAGCGCATTTGGCTATACAGAATTTATTTGTTTAACAATTTCATAAATGTAAACACATAGCGGCGAACGCTTGAGGGAGGCCTATGGCCAGCAGTGGACGTCTTTCGGCTTGTATGATGATGATGAAACACATATAATAATAAACAGACAATAGAAAGGAACAGAAGAAATAAGTAGTGTTTTCTAGAAATAAACTTTATCGTAATCTTGCTTGAAATTATAATACTTACGATTTCATTGCTTGTTTTTTGGTGGATGTTAGGACGTATTTGTTGATATTATTTTGGCATTGGAAAGCCTTGCATTAAGTCTGTTTATTACTTATAATTAGTCAGAATGGAAGAAATTTAAACAAAGAACACAGTCATTACTTTTTCACAGGCTCGTGAATAATAGTGTATTAAATACACCTGTCCATTTGTTTGTTAACTAATAATGAATGTTAATATCTGCAGGCCGACAGAATCAAAGCTCACACCGCTAACAAGCCGCGACGTGATCCCGCCCAGCAGACAGATCTACCAGCTAGTCAACACATACAACTTCCACATAGCTAAGGCTACAGAGGTAACATTATTTTATTTTAATAGTAACTAGGAGGTATTACTCTGTATACAATTTGTCCGGACTTGTAGCAATAAAACATTAATGCCCGTTTTCACCGACATCCCCTAAGTTTAAGGGATCCCCTAACACAGGTTAGGGGGCTGTTAGAAGGTGGTTTCTGTTTCACCAACATTAAGGGGTCAGTTAAATGCTAAAAGGTCCCCTAAATTTAGGTGGCCGAAATGTGGGCCCGTAAACCGGCACATACGTAAGTGATCGCTCAAGCAACGAAGATGGACAGTGATTTATTTGAATTTGTTGAAAATTTAGAAACTGTTTCTATAATATTCGACATAAATAACAGCCGTAGACCAAAAATATATCGGAAACGACCAAACTACTTCGAAAGTTTTGATGAAACTGACTTTTTTCGGAGATATAGGTTATGTAAATCTTCAGTGTTGTATTTATTGGCAAAGATTGAACATACCTTAGAATTTCCTGATAATAGGTGAGTACTAAACTTATGAATGTTTTATAAGTCCTAAGTAGAGCTCATAAAATAACACACAGTACTAAATGAATGTGGTATTTTTTTTTGTATAGTCGGCGATTCTTACGTCGATACCTTTAACCTTACTAACGAAACCATACACTTGTGAGGAAGGAACCTCTGTTTATTGTATTCGCATAATAAAAATAGGTATTTTTTTTTCAGAAATAATTCTATATCTCCAATAAATCAGTTGTTAATAGCATTGAGGTTTTATGCTACGGGTAAAACTTGTGAGGAAGGAACCTCTGTTTATTGTATTCGCATAATAAAAATAGGTATTTTTTTTTCAGAAATAATTCTATATCTCCAATAAATCAGTTGTTAATAGCATTGAGGTTTTATGCTACGGGTAAAACTTGTGAGGAAGGAACCTCTGTTTATTGTATTCGCATAATAAAAATAGGTATTTTTTTTTCAGAAATAATTCTATATCTCCAATAAATCAGTTGTTAATAGCATTGAGGTTTTATGCTACGGGTAATCATTTGTTGGCTGTGGCAGACATGGGTGGGATCAGTGTGGCTACTTGCAGTCGCATAATAAAAAGAGTGTCTGCAGCAATTATGACTCTACGTCCACAGTTTGTTAAATTTCCTGATACAAGTGAGGAACAAGAAAAAGTGAAGATGGAATTTTATAATATTGCAAGATTCCCTAATGTTCTTGGATGCATTGATTGTACACATGTGAAAATACAATCACCAGGTGAAACTTCAAAACCCTAAATTAGTTTAAAAATATTTGTCAAAATTATAAAATTAAATCGTAGGTACTATAGCGTACCTATTAAGTAATACCAAGCTACTTACATAAAATAAAATGGATGCTTTTTATATATTTTTTAAGGTGGAGATGATGCAGAGCTATTTAGAAACAGGAAGGGATACATGTCCATAAATGTACAGACAGTAGCATCAGCCAATTTATTAATAAGAGATGTTGTGGCACGTTGGCCAGGTTCAACACATGACTCGGCTATTTATCAAAATAGCAACACTTTTAGAAAATTTGAAAGAGGAGACTATGCTGACAGCTATTTACTGGGTGACAGCGGATACCCATTGAAGGTAAAAATTTAGTGCCAAAAATATATACCTCTATCTGGATAATCGGATAAAAATATAGCTTCAAGTCCTGTCAGTTTGTTAATTTTACAGTAAGAGTATGTACATTATTATTATGTATAAACTTATATCAAAGATATCTAAGGAAATGAATAAAATTACTATTTAGATATCATAAGGTTGTTAATTTATTTATTTTTAAATACAATTTTTCTTATTTCTAATCATTGGTCTTCGGTAACCCAAATAAATTCTTCAGATTGAAGTTGCCACCTGTAAAGTAAATTATAATGTTAAGGACTATTAAACCAGCAATGATTTTTTTCAGTCTCATCTGTTGACTCCATATTTAAATCCTACAACGAGAGGACAGCAAAAATACAATGAGGCTCAAATAAAAACAAGAAATGTGGTGGAAAGGCAGTATGGAGTCTTAAAACGACGTTTTCCTGTCTTAGCCATTGGTATAAGATTAGAATTAAAAAATGCTATCAATGTCATAATTGCATGCTGTGTCTTACACAACATGTGTATTTTAAGAAATGAAGAGGAACCAGTTAATGAAAATATTGTGCCAAATATAGAAGAGCTTATATCAAATGGGCAGATAACTGATGTCACTACAAACATCACATCCCAGAATGCATATGGGTTTCGAAGATTACAAATTACTAATTATTTTGACAATGTATAATAAAATAATAGGTAATCAAGGATGTTAATAAATATATTTGTTATAAGAAAATTCTACCATACCTTTTATTTGATTTAAAACTTCTATTTTTATTTCCAGGTCTTTTCTTGCTGATTCTAATTGTAAATTATACAAGTTTCTTTTGAACTCAATTTCTTCTTCCAACAATTAAGTTTTTAAATCTTCGATATCAATTTTCTTTTTGTTCACCCCTTGAAATCCTGTACACAAGGTGGCCAATACTTCAGACTGTTGTTGATTCTGTTCCTTAAGTATAGGCCTACGCCTTTTCCAAAGAGGAGTTGTTGGCATTTTAGAGCATGTAGGTGTGTTTATTTCCTTATTTTCCTCTTCATTTATTTCTGACTTATCCTGAAAACAAACAAATCGGTTTAAAGTACAAGAAAGCATAGTGTTACAGTTAGACGATTCCTTTCACGATGGTTACCTTAATAAAGTACCTATTGCAAAAGTGAAAGTTTGTAAATATGTAATAATTATACCTGCCATTCAATAATGGTACTTACTATAACTAGGTCAGCATTCCAAATAATAGTCTGCATTTCCTCATCAACTACTTCTAAATCTGCCACCTTTGTATCGATTGGCATGGGTATAACTGAATCCGAATCTAGAACATCAGCTATACCAGTGCAGCCTCGACCCATTAAATCACAGACTTGTTCGAGTATTGGGTCTGTTTTAGAAGTAGATGGTCCTCCACCCGTTCCAGTTGTACAACTCTTGTTTCTTGAGTTATAAATCTTTGCTTCACTTTTCATTTTCTCCCACACTCTTATGAGAGCATCTTTACTCCTAAAATTAATATTAAATATAAGTTTCACACATGGTACTATATGATTATATTGATAAAATACAGCATGTTGGTTTGTACCTATTTAAAGATGACTAACCTGTACATGATTCCCGTTGAATTATATTGGGTACACAGGTTTATCCAAGCTTCGTTCTTGGCTTGATTGGTGGTACCATCTGTTCTTTTATTTAAAATAACATTTCTGTAGACATACACCAATTTCACCAGCTTGTCTTTCTCATCCATAGTGAAATTTTGGCCACGCTTCCTCTTTTCTGCCATTATAATGCACCGTAACGATAATTTATAAAGAAAAAGTTTAGTTATTTAACGTGTAGATTTAGTTCACGTAAAAATATCACGAAAATATTGGTAAATTAACACGAAATGCACTCTCAGAAGTCACAACAAACATACAAATACAACGTCCCAAAAGAGAAGTGTCAAAGACCACAGATAACACGCGACTTTTCGTAATGATCCACAGATTATGTAAGCAAGAAATTATGAAATTAATTAAAAATTTGAATGAAATAATATTTATTATTGCTATCTAATCATGATTAATTAATAACTGTATCTATATAAGTGTATACATTTAAGAATTTCATTAAATCTTTATTTTTTCAAAGTATCGATTAGTTCAAATACGAAGCAGTCACTATAATCGAAAACCAAACGTCACATAACTATGTGTCCCCTAGTTAGGTGATAGAAATGATGGTGAAACGAAATTTAATTTAGGGGTCAGTTTGGGGGAGCTTTTAAGCTAAAGATCCCATACGTAGGTGGTAGTTTAGGGGATGTCGGTGAAAACGGGCATAAGTCTGTAACACACACAATTTTATCTATAAAATCACCCCACATGTTGGCAGTTTAAAAGAAACATCTCAAATGGGATCCCCATAAAAGATACAATATGTAAATCCCTAAAAATATTGCAGAATTTTAGGAAATGCAATAAAAACTTGTGAAATTACTTTTAAAATGTGTCTGTTCAGTTAAAAAATATAAAATATTTTGAGTGTTATATGAATATTTTTTAGATTCTATATCCTATGGCCGTAAAAATAACATTAAATCTACGCCTCTGTAAGATCTAGGTCCAAAGTTATGGTTGTTAGTCTATGTGGATAAGTCAGGCACTGAAATGTACCATCTTTGAGGGTGTAGTGATATCATCCCTTATGGTGAGGTGTTTTAATTAATAAAATTAAGTGTATACGGCTTTAAAGTTACTCTTCTACAGACGGTAGTATTTTTGGGTTCCCGCGAGCTCCATTTATATGAAGGCGGTACCCCGAGCAAAACGCCTTTTTTGTGCTGTTTTTAGGAGCTATCTACTCGTTATTTAAAAAGAAATATCAATTAATAAAAATACATTAAAATTCTACATAATATTGATTCTAAAATTGTAAATTTAGTTTTTTTTTAAATGTTGTATATATTTCACTAATCTTCTTCCAGAAAAACATAAAAATGAGAAATAATTATTGATATTATGTATCTCCTCGTAAAGTGTTCATTAATTATTTTTTATGTTAACACTAATGGATACACAATTTAATAACGAACATTTTTGTAGTTTTTTTTTTTTTTCAAAAGACTGGAATTCGATTGTATAAAGATTTTATTCTAAAATCTGCTCGTATTCACTACTGTTATTCATGCGCCACCAGTGCCGCTAAACCAATAGGAATGCTATCTCATGCCGATTTTTTGGTCAGGGTACCGTCTTTATTATCCATCCCCATGTTAATTGTCACACTATCATTCACTCCCTGTTCACTACCAAATGATATAAAAACCACACTAAAAGAAATTGTAACTCCATTCCAGGTATCTCCAGTAATATCACTGCTATGCGACATGCTGTACGAGTCGGAGTTCGAGTCGCAGATGTGGATGCTGTACAACTCGTGCAAGCAGCTGATGGCCACCGGAGACGCTTACCCTTCTAAGGTGAGGCTCAGGAGACGTAGAAAGAGAAAAGTAATCATTTTTTAACCTTGGAAACCAGTACCGTAGTCTTAGTTTGTAGATTCAATGGCTTTGTAAGTATCTCTGTCTGTCTGTGACGAGTATAGCAAGTATTTGTTAGTATAGTAGCATGTTGGGGTAAGTAATCTATATACATATATAAAAATGAATCCCTATTTCTCTTGGTCACGGTATTACGAGTAAACGGCTGGACCGATTTTGCTAATTCTTTTTTTGTTGTGTTTGTTATTGTTAGGAGAAGGTTATTATGACAAAAAAAAATTAAGAAAAAAAAAACTGGTACCTGACCTACATAGGTAGGGTAGGTATGTAGGTAGAGTAGGTTAGGGTAGGGTAGGTAGGGTAGATGAATTTTTGGTGTTTTCATGGCAAAACAAAGTTTGCCGGGTCAGTTGGTATATGATATAATTACAAAATCTTTAATATTTACAAGATATAACAACTGAATCTATAATTTTATTTGATATATTGATCAGTTAATATAATAAACGATTGATATAAGTAACAATTTTTTATAAGCATTACATATATTGAATATAAAATCGTTTGATGTACCACTCAAAAGACATACAACCTAGTTAGTCTAATATGATAAAACGCCTAGTAAAAAATAAGCAAGCATGCAACATGCAACAAGCAACATGCAGCAGGCATGGTTTTTGTCACGGCTCTGGCGCTGCGGAGCTCCGGCGGTGCCACGCGAGCTTGTCGTCGCAGATGTGTTTCACGCGAGCTTCACTCGTTCACCTTCGCGCATCTTACAGTAAATAGTTATTTATGCTACAAGTGCGGAAGGTAGGTGATTTCCGATGAGTGGCATTTTTATTCACGAGCGAGCGAAGCGAGTGAGTGGATGAATCGACACGAGTCGGAAATCATCTTACGTACGTGTATCATACAACATTTTACTATGCATTGTGCGAGAAAATAAATAAATTAATAAAATGGCGGGCTTATTCAAGCGCGTTCAGCATATCCACAGATTAGCTAATAGTTCTTCGGGCATATCTACTGCGCATGTGCGAATAGCTGTCACATCGTAACGCAATAAGGCACGAGCAAATTATACGTTCTGCCAAACATATTTAATGAATATTTAAAATTAATTTATTGATCAAAATCTAAATCTAGAGTAATTAAAAACGCCTAAAATGAAGTATTAGTTTTATTTTACCTTTTATATGAATGATAATCTGTACGTAACTAATTTTTCAAACTTTTCTCTAATAATAAAAACTCTATGCGTCGGGCTGACGTTGGAGTTAAAAATTAAAAAAATACAGGAAAGTAAAAAGCACTAGTGAAAAAAAGTTACACTTTCCGTACAGTTTGGCTGCTTGGAAAACCGCTCTTTTCGAGGACATGACGAGGCATTGTAAAATTCTATCGTTTTTAGGGTTCCGCACCCAAATGGTAAAAACGGTACCCTATTACTAAGACTCCACTGTCCGTCTGTCTATCACCAAGCTGTATCTCATGAACCTTGATAGCTAGACAGTTGAAACTTTCACAAATAATGTATTTCTGTTGCCGCTACAACAAAAAATACTAAAAACAGATTAAAATAAATATTTAAGTGGGGCTCTAATACAACAAACGTGTTCTTTTTTTTTTGCAAAATTGGTAGGACGAAACCTTCGTCACTTTGCCGGTTTTTCGTGATACTAAGCAGCATGAATTTCTATTGTCTACCTTATACATGAATGCATGATAACTGTTAGAACTACATTCTAAACTTATACCTCTATATCTGCTTTGCTTGTTGGTCATTGCTTAAAAAAAATGTAATCATCACCTAATCATGCCAAATATCCCGTATTACTAGTGATGTGTGCAACACATTTCCCTGTTCCATACCGTTCCGTCCACCGTCACGCTATCAACGCTTCCCTTTTCATTAATAACGCTCTTTGCTTTGTTGTCATTCTCCATCTCCTTTCTCCATCTCCTATCCACAGTGTTCATATTTTATTAACATGCGTAACTATCTAATCCAATCTTGGTTAAAATTTGACTTTCTTCTTTCCAGTATTCAGTGAAGCTAGAGAAAGGAGACTACACTCTTCGGCTGAGCATTCGTCACGAGAACAAATCTTTACTAGAGAAGCTGCAGGAGCTACCGGCTACCATACAGCAAAGGTTACAGCAGCCCATCTCCTTAGATGTGTACTGCTCACAAGCACTGGTGAGAAACTAACGTAATTATTGTATTTTAGAATAAAGTGAAGTGATTAAACGGTTGTGGTAATGCTTAAGCGATGGGTTCGATTCCTGCTCAAAACAAATATTTCTACTGCCACAGATAATTGTGCCGAGTCTGGGTATGTGAGTTTATATGTTCGTGAACGCACCCACGATACAGGAGAAATTCTTTTAACAAAATATATTTATGCTGTTGAAATGTACCAAAAGCATACACTTATCGAGTTATTATTGTCCATCGTTAAGCCTGTTTGTCTGTTGAAGCAGAGAAATGTAAAGCTAGGAAAACTTTGTCCAGAAGCTCAGGTAGATACAAACTTAATAGCGTCTAGGAACACTCCACGAGTCGCTGCGCAGTCGCGTATACAAGTAACAGCGTGGGTAAGGAGTGGATTAGTGCGCATGAATTCCAGCAGCTCCGGGATGACTTGTCTGAGGTAAGATCTTCGCTGCACTTGACGAATGATAAGATGAGCGAATTGGAGAAGAGAATTCATATTCTGGAAAATAAACAAACTCGGCCTGTGGAATCGTCTGAAGTCAATGATTTAATATCGCAACTGCGGACTGACATCAATGACAGAGATCAAGAGCTGCTTGGAAATGACATCCAGATCTCCAACAGTCCTGAGACTATTGGTGAAAACCTAACCCATACGGCGATGCTGATTGCTTCCAAGATGGGTATAAAAATCAAAGCGCGCGATGTTGTGAGCGCCGAGCGTGTGGGCGGTAGGCGCATCGATGCGACGCAGTCAGCGGCGCCGGTGGAGACCCGGCCACGCTTCCTCGTCGTTCGTTTCGCGCGGCGAGACCTACGTGGCGAGCTACTGGGGGGTGCACGAGTGCGCCGCGGCATGACTACAGCGGCCCCGCGGCTCGCTTCTACGTAAACGAGCGCCTTACGAAATTGAATCGAGAGTTGTTTCGGAGCGCGCGTGAGGCAGGCAGACGCCTCGGTTGGCAATTCTTGTGGGCAAAGCGAGGCCGTATCCTCGCCAGGTTCAAACCTGGTGATGCCGCTTTCCACATCCGCTGTGGGCGCGCGCCGGTTGTACCGGGCTACCGTCTGCGTCACACCCCGCGGCCAGAGAGTGTTCGGGCGGGCCGTGGCGGGGGCGTAGGGTTTTACCTGCGGCAGGGACTGAGCGCGCGTATTTGTCGCGTCTCGGTCGATCCCAGTTTTGAATCAGTCGAGCAAATGTGGCTTACTATCGCTCTCAACGGAAAAAAAATTGCCATTGGAACAGCTTACCGTCCACCTTGGCTCGACCTTCCCCTTTTCCTCGATGCCATAACAGATTCTATAAGTTCGTTAGGAAACTGCGACAATTACATACTACTTGGGGACTTCAATGTTAATCTGCTGGACATAAATGGTATTAAAACTAAAAATATTAATGAGTTTCTAAATTATCTCAGCCTTACACAGTTGGTCACATCTCCTACTCACTATACAGCATCCAGTGAAACTCTTATTGATCTCATATGTACTGATCTTCAACCTAGATGCACAGCGGTGGAATCTGTCGGTACAATCAACGGACACTCTATTGTAATGAGCGAGTTTAACATTAAGCGCGAAAAATTCAAACCATACTCTGTGAAATATCGGCCTCTTAAAAATGTGTGTATAGAGAAATTTAATATGGACCTATCGTTTTTAAACCTAGGAATTATTCCCTCGCTTGACACCGTTAATGATATGGTGCATGCGTTTAATACTAATATAACTTTGCTGTTTGATGTTCACGCACCGATTAAAACGTGTACAGTAAGGGATAAGTCGTATCCGTGGATTACGGATACGATCAAACTTATGATGCGTTTACGTGATGAAGCTTTGAGTAGTTATAGGGCAACGAAATCAGAATAAAAATATTACCAAGCGCTTTAAATCTTTAGATTTAAAACGGCATAAGTTACCTGCTTTGTGCGCGAATTACCCACGATAAGCCCACAGGACCGAGGGTATATGGAAGGAAACCTTCGTGTTTCCGTCATATATATATTAAATGTACACATTTTATTTATTTATTTTTTATTATTTGTAATATACACATTCTACATATATATTTTTATCTTTCATATAAGTAAGTACCTGTTTCACATACCTACACATTTAGTTACTATAAAACTGCTTTGCGTCCGTCACGTCATCGGTTACAGGTCCAGTTGAAAACCAGCGTCGGGCACTAGCTGTCCGCCATTTTGCTGAACTGGTCCTATTTGGTGCAACCGTGGGACACACAATGTTACAAATATATTTTTTTTTTTTTTTTTTTATGTTATAGTTGTTTAGTCTAAGTTTTTTTATTTTTTATGTAGTGTGCTATGGCTTGTGTCAAATAAATGTGTTTTCTTTCTTTCTTTCTTTTAGCGGAATTCCAACTGCACAGACGGCCTGTAATACTGCATACACAGATCTACCACTGCCAAAATTAACAATGCAGACATACAACAGCTATCTCAGAAAAATCTATTTCGATTTTGTTTTTGTTGTTAGGTAGTACTCAATAAGAGTAATCTTCAAAATGTCTCGTTCTAAAATTCTTTTTTCAAATTGCTTACTAACATCATTTTATCGATGATAATTTATTTTGCAGGCGCTGACAGGCGGCAAGAAGTTCAACTCGGGATCGTTGTCAGGCGGAAACCTACTACCTCTTTATATCACACCTGTGCCTTCAGAAAAGTAAGTAAAGCACACCACTGTCATCTACAAATACACTTGGGAGCAAATAAATCGAGCCACTTCCTTTTTCACGCATTATGGTAATTATTTTTGGTATTAAGGAACGCATCGATTCGATTATTCAATAATTTACCCTCATTGTAAAGGTTATTAACTAAAGTTTTAGGCGATATATAGTTCGAATTGATACGTTCCATATTACCAAAAATATTTACCATTTTACGTGAAAAAAGGTAGTGGCTCGATTTATTTGCTCCCAAGTATATTTGTTTTTTTTTTATTTGTGTTAGACTCGCGCTTGACCACTATCTCACCTGAAGGTAAGCGATGATGTGGTCGACGGTGAAGCACGCTTGTATAGAATAAACCTATTCACTCTTGACTTAAAGACCTCGAGGTTGTAGCTATCGGGAAAAATATTCCGTAAAAAAAACTTAATTAAAAAAATTAAAAAAACCCGACTGCTTCAAAAGCGAACTAAAAAGTCGTAAACAAGGGAAAAATCATGCTGTGCATTCGGAAGATACATATTCGCGGGCTGGCTGACCAAAATCTGGTGTAACCTCCGCCTGCACAGCATGATTTTTTCCTTGTTTACGACTTTTTAGTTCGCTTTTGAAGCAGTCGGGTTTTTTAATTTTTTGAATTAAGTTTTTTTATTTATAACTTTTTAATTAGTTTTTTTCGAATTAGATACATTTAAACATAAAAGTGTTATATATTTTTGAAATCACCTCTTAAAACCCTTTATTTTGATACCCCACACGATGGGTTTGGAAGAAGAAAAAAAATTTGGGCCCCCACAATATGGCGCCCAAAATCCGCCATTGTTCTATTTTCCAATTTTAATGTAGCCTATGACACTCGCAGGGTTAAGACGCATCAATTGACGTATAAATCATCAAAATCGGCCAACGCGTTTGGTCTCTGGAACGCCATATAGGAACAAACATACATACATACTTACATACATACATAGACTGATAAACACATTACCCTCCTTCGGCAGTCGGGTAAAAAGGGAGGCAAACAAGACCTTCAGATAATGATTTATTTCTAACCACAATATAAAATAGGTATGTTAATAATATATATAATAAAGTAAGTACGTAACAGCAATAATTATACTGTGGGAGACTGGTGCCCAAACTAGACGTGAAGTCTGTATTTCAGGACACCAGAAACCTTGACCTTGTCCTCAGTGGAGTGGGCCAATGACCCGTCGGGTCTCAGCTGTGGTGGTAGTGAGGGACGTGTTTGATTCAACCGACTTAGCCAAGGACCAAAACAGTTTGCTACCTGCAGCAAACTGTGTTCTTCACATCACCTTTTTGGACTTGGCAGCCGTGTTGAAGGCTCTCTTCTTCTGACTTACGTCATTTGCTTTGCGCACTCAAGTGTCGACCCAAGCTAGTTACGCCTTGTGTTTAACAGTGTTTGTGCGCTCACACTCGGCACCAAACCATGGTCTGTCAAAGCTGGAGACTGTTACGTCAGAGAATGGAATGTAGGACTCCATCCCCTGGCGCAATACATCTGTCACAACGTCAGCGCATGCATCGTCCGAAGAGAAGCAAGGATAGCATCTGAAGAAAGATCGCATTCCATCACAATCTGGTGACTTGTACCGCCATACACACCGGGTGCCTCTTGGGCTGGGATCGGGCGGGGAGTAGACGGATAAATATTTCACCAGACAGTGGTCGGAACTACCCAAAGGTGAAGATATCGACACAGAGTATCGGTCTGGATCTGTTGTCAGCAGAAGGTCCAAGCAATTGGCAGTGTGCGAATCCACATCTGGTACCCTTGTTGCCTCCTGGACCAGCTGGGTGAGATTTAGCGCTAGCGCAAGCTTGCGCGTATCTCGTCCAGCATGATCAGTGCACTGGTACGGGAAGAGCCACTCCTGGTGGTGGGTATTGAAGTCTCCCAGTAACACTAATTGGGCGGAAGGGTACCGTTGCTGAGCCACATCAGCCGCCTCACTTAGGTACTGTGTGATCTTGGTTGTCTCCAAATCATCGCTATTCATACACCGATAGTCTTATCCAGACCTGTGTCCACCAGGGTCTATAGCACTGAGTAGTTAGAGTTTCCAAGGTTACGGAGACGCCGATAACGGATGTGGTCACGGCCATACACACATACACCCGCGCGTGGCTTGACTTGAACTTGCTCGCATGTATACAGTACTCGAAACGTTGCCTCCCGGTACCGCCGCAACACCGCCGCGTGCGCCGACTGTCGCAAGCGCGGCTGTCCATATTTTAGTCATTTGAAGTCGGATAAAAATATTAAAAAATAAATGGAAAAATCAATTGAAATTGTTCTATTACTGATAATGAACCACCAAAAAAAGGTTTCCACAGTGGCTACAAAATCTTCCTGTATAACTTACTTCGCTAATATTTCTCTTTTTTCCAATCTGTCTGGGAACACAGGCGTAATGGTTATAATATGTAGGTATGCTATTTATTTTATCCTTCTTTCTCAGGTCTGTTTCGTAGGTCTAGTTTTTAGAAACGTTACTGCTGAGCATGAGTTTCTGGGTTCGACCCCTAGCAAGTCGCCTGTCATGCAAGGTGAAATGGGGTTTTATTACTAGTTATTTCTCAGTGGCACACTACGGAGTCTAGATTTGTACCTGTCCATGGCAATATATTCGCCTTCCATTACATTTCACTTAAATAGAATAGGTGCAATGGTCGCAATGGTTGCGGAGACTTATTTTGTCCGCCGCTTCTTGATTTTCGTGGGGGTTATCCAGCAACCAGCCTGATGTTATACAGTGAAAGGAAAGCCGGCGGGGTTACCGGGTTATCGCTCCCTGGCAACCCAAGTTAACGGTACGTTCACACGGAGCCACGTTTTGCCGAATCTTATTTTCATCGGATCTGGAAAAACCGAATGTTGTATTCACACAGCACATCTTGCATTGCCGTATCCGACGGCCTCGTATTGAGATAAAATCTAATAACCGAATCTACCCCTGCGTGTATCGTATGAACGCATGTATTGAATGCGCTATACCACTGCACCGGATCTTACATTTTGCAGTACGGCCGGATCGGTTTTTAGTCGCAAAATCGGATGTCAACTTCAGCAAGATTCGGTTTTTTTGCCGTGTCTTGAAACCGAATGCATGTGTGAACTCCTTCATTGAAATACTGTTGCCACTAAACCGAATCCTGCAAAAAACCGATTCGGTAGAGAAAAACTCGACGCCGTGTGAACGTACCGTTAATGGTCTACTTCGCCCAATTGTATCATGTTTTCCTCCGCAGGATCAGCCGCTCCAACCTGACCGTAGGCCACACGCTCACGGGCACCGTCACGTTCGCCAAGGACGAGTGCGGCCGCAAGGTGGACAGCTACGGGCTGCAGTACGTGCCGTGCGAGCCCGCCAAGCGAGCCGCGCAGCCCAAGGACAAGTCCAAGCCGCACGACGACTATATGGAGGCCTTTAAAGACTTCACTGTCAACTGGCTTAGTAAACTGGGTAAGTGGACAGCTACGGGCTGCAGTACGTGCCGTGCGAGCCCGCCAAGCGAGCCGCGCAGCCCAAGGACAAGTCCAAGCCGCACGACGACTATATGGAGGCCTTTAAAGACTTCACTGTCAACTGGCTTAGTAAACTGGGTAAGTGGACAGCTACGGGCTGCAGTACGTGCCGTGCGAGCCCGCCAAGCGAGCCGCGCAGCCCAAGGACAAGTCCAAGCCGCACGACGACTATATGGAGGCCTTTAAAGACTTCACTGTCAACTGGCTTAGTAAACTGGGTAAGTGGACAGCTACGGGCTGCAGTACGTGCCGTGCGAGCCCGCCAAGCGAGCCGCGCAGCCCAAGGACAAGTCCAAGCCGCACGACGACTATATGGAGGCCTTTAAAGACTTCACTGTCAACTGGCTTAGTAAACTGGGTAAGTGGACAGCTACGGGCTGCAGTACGTGCCGTGCGAGCCCGCCAAGCGAGCCGCGCAGCCCAAGGACAAGTCCAAGCCGCACGACGACTATATGGAGGCCTTTAAAGACTTCACTGTCAACTGGCTTAGTAAACTGGGTAAGTGGACAGCTACGGGCTGCAGTACGTGCCGTGCGAGCCCGCCAAGCGAGCCGCGCAGCCCAAGGACAAGTCCAAGCCGCACGACGACTATATGGAGGCCTTTAAAGACTTCACTGTCAACTGGCTTAGTAAACTGGGTAAGTGGACAGCTACGGGCTGCAGTACGTGCCGTGCGAGCCCGCCAAGCGAGCCGCGCAGCCCAAGGACAAGTCCAAGCCGCACGACGACTATATGGAGGCCTTTAAAGACTTCACTGTCAACTGGCTTAGTAAACTGGGTAAGTGGACAGCTACGGGCTGCAGTACGTGCCGTGCGAGCCCGCCAAGCGAGCCGCGCAGCCCAAGGACAAGTCCAAGCCGCACGACGACTATATGGAGGCCTTTAAAGACTTCACTGTCAACTGGCTTAGTAAACTGGGTAAGTGGACAGCTACGGGCTGCAGTACGTGCCGTGCGAGCCCGCCAAGCGAGCCGCGCAGCCCAAGGACAAGTCCAAGCCGCACGACGACTATATGGAGGCCTTTAAAGACTTCACTGTCAACTGGCTTAGTAAACTGGGTAAGTGGACAGCTACGGGCTGCAGTACGTGCCGTGCGAGCCCGCCAAGCGAGCCGCGCAGCCCAAGGACAAGTCCAAGCCGCACGACGACTATATGGAGGCCTTTAAAGACTTCACTGTCAACTGGCTTAGTAAACTGGGTAAGTGGACAGCTACGGGCTGCAGTACGTGCCGTGCGAGCCCGCCAAGCGAGCCGCGCAGCCCAAGGACAAGTCCAAGCCGCACGACGACTATATGGAGGCCTTTAAAGACTTCACTGTCAACTGGCTTAGTAAACTGGGTAAGTGGACAGCTACGGGCTGCAGTACGTGCCGTGCGAGCCCGCCAAGCGAGCCGCGCAGCCCAAGGACAAGTCCAAGCCGCACGACGACTATATGGAGGCCTTTAAAGACTTCACTGTCAACTGGCTTAGTAAACTGGGTAAGTGGACTATTCAACTGCTTTTCGGCTGTCAAAAGCCTATGCAGTCTTTCCTCAAGCTTCACTACATTGATCGGTATTGCTTTTCTCGCAACCAGCGGATTATGAGCAAAAGTTATTCAATGTTAAACTTATCATATGGTAAACTAAACCAAATCGTATCACTTAATATGAAAGGATCAGTTAACGTGAAAATAATCTCTTAGACCGAATTCAATAAATATTACTAGCACCTGAATTTGGTCTATCTTCCTGATTCTATCTTGCACTTTAACAGTTTGCAACAGAGGCAAGCACGCTTTTTTTTGAAAACACGAACACCTATGCTAGATTAAAGCCAGAAAAGCCAAAGTAAAAATAATGTTAATCTGTACTCAAATGTGGATCGATACAGGAATGATTAAAACTATTGATTGTTTGTCTGCAGAGGGAGACAAGCTGGAGCAAGTATACGAGGAGCTAGTAGACAAGTTCCCCGGCTACCTCGGAGCGCACGTGGCGTACCTACACGCACTCGACTCGCCCACGGACGCCAAAAAGTAAGGAACATGGAGTTGGGCGAGCACGGCCTCTGTGATAGGCTTGAGTCACGTCTTTTATCACGGTTTTTCTTCCCAAACTGAAATAAAAATGTGTGACTCAAGCCTGTCACAGTACACCTTGCTCGCCTGGCAGAACTTTACAAAATTTGATTGCCAGACTAACATCACCGGCATAACCTTCTTCCAACTTTTTAGGAATTAACTTCCAGTTTAATTGGAGGCAGCCAGATACTAGGATCTTAACATGAGAGGGACTGTCTAAAGAACGATTTCAATATCGTATCTTTCAGTCGACTTGTGTATTAAAGTGCGCGCACGATAAGTCTGCGCGCGACGGGTGGCGTGCTTAATGTTGCCAGAATAACTGATATTTTTTCCTTAATTTGATCAATAGTCATTTTTCGAAACTTAAAAGTAATTTAAGTTAAGCATAATTAATTACTAGATTTTTCTACTTGCATAGAATATGATGAAAAAAGCGTCATGAAATTATTGTAAATCTTTTATTGAATACTTAGCAGTACATACTGTTAAATTTGGTCTAACAATGGTCCTGCAGTGGCTAATACCTTCAATTTCATTTCTTTTTCATTTTATTCTTCAACGACTTTTGAAGAAGCTGCTGCCACATAACCCTATTGAGTTATTTGGGTAACGGTGCATTCAGAAACGCTTAAAACAAAATAACAATGATGCATTATATTACATGATGCCGGTCCCTTCCCGCTGGTATATTTATGTACCACCCAGAAACCAATACGACAGTATAACAGGTGTCGGGCACTTTTAGTAAGAAAATTTAGGGAAATTTTAGTATTGTGGTATCCCTAAAAGTTACCTGTCAAATAAGCAACGCAAGCTCTATCTTTGTAAAATGGTACCGTAGGCCCTTTATTGTCTTGTTCACTTGAAGAAAACATCCCTGCCATCACTTTAAATTACTTTTAGCATAATGATGGCGATTATTTACTTCGGAAACGAATAAAAACACGGCATACAACACACTCTCTTGACACCTGACATAAATGACAAACGATTAGTTCCGTTTTTAGCCGCGCGCAGACTTATCTTGCGCGCACTCTAGATATAGAATTTTGAATGATAATGTCTAATTCCTATCCCTTGTAGGCAAATCTAATATATAAAAATAAGTCGGGTTTTCCTCCCTGACGCTATAACTCCAGAACGCACGAACCGATTTCCATGGTTTTGCATTCGTTGGAAAGGTCTCGGGCTCCGTGTGGTTTATAGGTAGGGTAGGGTAGGGTAGGGTATGGTAGTGTAGGGTAGGGTAGTGTAGGGTGGGGTAGATAAATGTTTGGTCTTTTTATGGCAAAACAAAGTTTACTGGGTCAGCTAGTCTACTGATAGATACTTTATTGAAATCGACCGTAACTGCCACGTCCACAACTCAGTTATTTGCGTAACACGATACCTTATTTCATTTATCTATACCAATATTGTAAAGAGGAAAGATTTTGTTTGTTTTTTGTTTGTACCGAATAGGCTCCGAAACTATAGGACCGATTTAAAAAAATCTTTCACCAATAGAAAGCTACATTATACATAAGTGACAAATAAAAAGAAATATGAAAATGTGAAAATTAAATGACTTCTTGGTAAATTTATCATATTATATTCAGTACATGAATTTTTGTCCGACAGATTCGTGATGAGCTAGTGCCAAACTGTTTTTTGTTTTGATGCAAAATAAGTCTCTATTTCAATTGATATTTCTATTCTATTAAGTAAACACATATCACGTAAACTTATGTCTAAGATTTTTTCAAACTATTGTATGCCTAACATGGTGGAGCAGTGCAAACGCACACAAAAATAACTTAATAACAACTCTGTAACCGCTGTCTCACAATAAAGATTCTTTGAGTTTGACAAAGGCTCTTTTTTAATCCCGAAAACGGGTCCTGTGGGGTGACCCACGGGAGCGAAGCCGCGGGGAATAACTAGTCTATACTAATATTATAAAGAGGTAAAGTTTGTGAGTTTGTTACGTTGTAAGGGGTAATCTCTGAATCTACTGAACCGATTTTGAAAATTCTTTCACCAGTAGAAAGCTACATTATTTCTGAGTGTCATAGGCTATAATATTTTTTTTTTTTAAATTAGAGATCCTTATGAAAATTGCAATAATGCAACCCAAGGTAGCAAAATGTTGCCTATAAAGTTCATTCTTCGGCGTGCGCTGAGAAAACTATTTATGATAGATAAATATTAGTAGGTAGGTAGGTAAGTAAGTAGGGTAGGTAGGGCAGGCAGGGCAGGCAGGCAGGCATGTTAGGCAGGGTAGGCAGTGTAAGCAGGGTAGGCAGGATAGGCAAGGTAGGTAGAAAGCCAGTTGACGGTAGGAAAGCCCCGAGGGTCAGCTAGTTCATTAATAATTTTACATTATATGTCTGAATATTTTACTAAAAAGGAATTAAATACAAGCTACAAGCAATCTTCAAGTAAAGGCTAACACAATCTCTCCTCTTATTATTTCGGTATTTTGCCGTCTTTCTCTTTCTTTTTGTTTGCCGTGTAGTTTCATAAAGTAATGACGTTCCGTTATTGTTGCAGACTACCTCATGCCAATGAAGACCCCGATGTGACGACTGCGTGGTGCGAACAGCTCATTTCTATCTCTGAGAAGGTAAAATAGCTTTAATAGTTAATTTATAAGAGGCATATGACGCGCGATCTTGAATTGCTATATATTATTATTAGAAAAATGTCATGAATTCACCGGATTATGGTCTCTATTGGCAGGTAATAAAGGCGATCGATCAGGACAAGTTGCTCGCGTACCTCGGCATGAAGAATGACACGAGAAGCGACGCCACTAAGATTAAACAGTAAGTTATTTCTCCTGTATCTTTGTTATCGCTTTGTGACATCTGCAGGTTCGACAAAAAAATAGTTAAGAACACCAGAAAGTGTTTTAGCTTTATTTTAATAAAAAATAACGGCCGAGAGCGAGTCTGACTCGCGCACAGAGGGTTCCGTATAAACCAAAGCTTTGTCGCCGTGATTAATATGTATATCCATGCCAAATTATAGCTTTCTAGTACTAAGAGTCTGAACTAAGCTGCGGACGGACAGACGGTAGGACATGGCCAAACTATAAGGGGTCATTGTTGACTACGAAACCCTAAAAATCACTTTTAGGCAGGTAAATGAAGATTAATTGGTTGCCCCAGTCAAATAGAATGGCATTGTTAGTAGCAGCGCTGAGCCTGGATTGTTGTTGGGAGCGAGCATTTAACATGCTGGACAACAACATGGGGCCGAGGTGGCGACACTCGGGGGAGGCCTTCAGCATTGGACTTCTTTTAAGGCGCCGATTCCCTTGAGTAGCTGATTTTAAAATGAGAATCACGTCTAAACGGCTAGTCGTAATTTATTGGAAAAAATATAAGTTATATTAGACCATTTTCTTAATAATTTCATCTGAGCAAATTTTGATTTTATTTCGTATAACATAGTGTAATTAATTTGTAAAGTTATGTCTAAAACGGACAAAAACACGACAATCACAACAAAACCGCTGGGCGTATTTTAATGAAATCGACACCATATCAAAGACAATTTAATTATCTACATTTTGATCTGAACCTTTTTTTTTTAAAGTCATAGAATAAATAATAAGAAAAGTACAAAAAACTACTAAATTACGGGTCGCGCGGGTGAGAAACGAGGGCGCGTTTTGTTCCCTCAAGGTCGTTGGCGTTAGTCGTCGTCTTAATTAAAATAATGAAACAACTTTTTTTACAGAATTGTCTTCCTTTTTTTTTCCCAGGGAACAAGAAAAGCAGCGCGGCTACCTAATAGACGCGCTGAGTCGCAAGGGCACCGCGCTGTGCCGTCTGCGGGCGCTCGCGCAGAGCTACTCCGCCAAGGAGAAGATCACTGAAGCGCTGCAGAACAATGTCGCCGACCTGCTGAAGTTTACCGACCTCACTGATACTAAGGTAATTAATATAAGCTTCAAAAGTCTAAAACTACAAAGCGAATTAGGAACGCGTAAAAGGAATAAAGGTCTTAAACGTCCAAGAGTTGAAAACGTTCGCAGAATTTGACGCAGAGCCCCATCTAGCAATTTCGTCGCTCCGGGCTAGATAATATTTGCCGCCCTTTAAAATGACTCCTTATAATGAGGCATTTCTTTACACTATAAATATTAAGTTATTTAACAGTGGGTTTACAACAAGAACTAATAACATTCGACAGCGAAGTGAGCTCGAAAATATGAGCACCACACACCGAATAAGTTTTCTGAGGAAATGAAAAGGGCCAGTTTGGCCGCCCCTCGTTTATGCCGCTCTGGGCATTTGCCCGGCTCGCCCCTTCCCTCCCCCCCGCCACCCCTTCCAGATCCGGTCCTCCGAAGCCCTAGATCCGGCGATACGAATTTGTGATTCGATAACAACCAACTCTAGATTATGAAACTCGTGACAGTTGAAGACTGCGACGGATTAATAGGCCGGGCCGCTTGTCGTTAAAATTTCAGTCCGAAATTTATACAGCTGTATCTCTATGCTGCCACATACGAACTACAAAAATAAGACCTGACGACACACAACTTTCACATCGTGCAGGCCAAGTTTTCGTGCATACGTATATATAATATGTTCTACGACCAAGAACGAGCGACAGTTGTCCATTAGACACAAAATCCGTCTGGTCGGAGAATCCTCTCATTGTAGGTTGAGGAACATTAAACCCTATTCTGCATAGCACTTTTTGTCTCTTTTGCTCTTACTTCTGGATCTTATAGGTGTATCCTGCTCCCATTATTATTGTTGAAAGACTTTGCTCATACTGTCAATGATTCTAACAAGTTCTTTTGTTTCAGGCAATCCATTACGGCGTATGGCACTGCTTCACGTTCAAGCAATGGGGCCGCGCCATCAAGCTGCTCATGAAGATCCAAGAAGAACGTTCTTCTAAAGAAGTAGAAGAGCGTCTCATAGAGGCATACCAGCAGTT
Organism: Orthosia gothica; assembly: GCA_949775005.1. Lineage (NCBI taxonomy): Eukaryota > Metazoa > Arthropoda > Insecta > Lepidoptera > Noctuidae > Orthosia > Orthosia gothica. The sequence goes on from OX459063.1 coordinate 2,666,110, forward strand.
AGGATGGGGCTTCTACGTCAAAATGGCGCAGTCGGCCCTGCCCATCAAGTTCCCAGCCAGTTATAGACCATTCTAGTACTTAAGGAAATTTCGAGGTCGACTAAGAAGGTTATGATATGTACTGAGAGGATTTTGTGTTGAATTGGGGCTAGATTTTGTTGTGAACTTGCTAAAGTACCGTCGAAATTGGTGACTTCTTGCAATGCTAAGCTGGTAACGCAAGAAAGGGTATTGTGAGATCTGTAAAACGTACTGTACTGTACGTGGTGCAAATAAACTCTGTTTTTTTTCTATCCAAAATTAGGTTTAACTAAAACTTACTAAGGCGGGTCCTCAAAATATGTCCATAAACAGAATTTTGTAATAAGTGAACTATATGGGTCTCATACTTGTATATTCTGTAAGTAAAATATAGCAATATTAAAAGGAAAACTTGTTCAGTACCACAACAAAATCTGCGTCAGCTTATATCGTCAGTAATTGCCTTCCGTTAAATGAAGTCTTCCAACTTCAGTCTGGAGAAAGGAAGGCATGGCTCATCTAACAGTGGCATTTCCTGGCCTATTAATTATGAAGAATCTTATGAATTATTAAACTCTCAGTACATATAAAACTAATGTGAAATATTTTTAAACCAAGAAGTCTCGCTTGAAGGTTTTACATCCGTAGTCCGCTTCGCGAAGGTTTTGTACGAATTACACTCAGACATACTGTTGTTTTATAATGCAGATAATTTTAATAGAAGATAATAAATACAGATTTATAAACGATGCCCGTTTTTATCGGAATCTACTTTTAAGCAAATGTTTTAAGAGAAAATAGATTTTACGATTGACGATGTTGTATCGTGCAATCACTACGCAAGTCGAAATGGTTCAATTCTATAATAGATAGTTAATTTTTTATTCTCCTTTGACTATAGTTATCTGAATCTTTTTCTGTCCTTCTCGTTCTTTTCACGAAATCGTTGACGATCTGTAAAGAATTTATTTTGAATTAAAATTATATTTATGTTAAAATACATTTCTTTAATCAAATATTGGTGTGCAATCGCAATAAGAATCAAGAAACTTACAAAACTAATAAAATAAAGCTAAATATCTACTCGATTCTTATTTTGATCACATAGTTACCACAATAATAATGAAATTATCTTCTATAATCTATGAAAATATGTAAAAAAAAAATACTACAATCAAATTATTATGTTCTTTCATACATTGATTTAAAAAATGGTTTCTAAATGAAGTGCGTTCTGCCGAAGTGTTTAGAAAGAAATGAAATATAATATAAGGAGATTATTGTTTTAGTGATCTAAGCTTGGATCATGGGCACGGTGCCCAATGCTGGGCAAGCTTGCATGCAAATAGTTGGTCAAAGTTGGAAAAGAACAAGGAATCTTCTACTAATTGTAGAATGGTGTGACTGTTGTTTAAGTATTAAATATTATATTGAAGCTGATTCATTTTATTATATTTAAGTTAAATTAAGTTTAAATTTATATTTTAGTTACTGGTTCCGCGAGTAATCTCTATTTATTTAATGTTGTATGCATTTAAATGATGTGTATTGCATTTAATAATTTTCAAATGCTATTAATAACTTTTGTATTTTTTTATATGGACTTAGAAATATGATGGCATTAGTAAATGATTCCTTGTTCTGAGTGCTTGTAATAGTCGACGATGGTCGTTTGTAAAATAAGCCATTTTTCATAGTTTTAATACAAATTGTAATGACAGGGTGCTGTTATTGTGTGCTCAAAATAGTTCAATGCTTGTACGTAGACACTTCAATAAAATGTAACATATTTTTATTTAATATACAAGACATTTATCTGTGTGTATTTATTTTATTTAGTGATCTGAGTTTGTGGCAGGCTGTGTTGGGATACAGTGCACATTTTGATGTCAAAATGTATCTCTACGCACTCATCACAGGTCATGTGTGTATTTAACATCGTTCGTCTTTATATATACGGCAGGTCCCATTTTGGTAATCTGAGATCAAATATTACATACACGTCGAGCTTTATCAAATTGTTTAATAATAGCAAGCAATAGCACTTGCTTCTCGGATACTCACAATCAAAGTAGACTAAAATCAATATTGATCACCAAAAATGCAATTAAGCTAGTTTGATATGTACCACTTTATACAACCACTGATAGAATTAATAAGATAAACAGTACACGAAAGCAATAATAATGTTAACAAAGTATATTCTGATTAAAGAGTAAATGTATTATTGGAATTTTTACATGATTTTTATGTGAAGATGACGTGACATCGCCAGTCGAATATAAAGTTAAAGATTTACCTCCGATTTCTGAATTAAGAACTTGAAGTTTAGTATTTTTCGAACTCTAGCCTGAATCACAGTAAACATATACAAACAGTATGGAAACTACCTACAGACGCTCGAAACGGCACACTCACACAAACGTACGCACCGACGAGACCGTTGGTGCACTTTCGAGGTAATGTCAGTACTAAGTGCCGCGTCGCGACGAGTGGTTACGTGTTTTTGTGTTAGTGTGCCGTTTCGAGCGTTTTGAGTGGGTAGTTTCCATACTGTTTGTATATTTTTACTGTGCCTGAATACTCAAATTTTGTCATTGTAGGGTTTGACGAGTTATTGACTCCAAATCGGTCTATAAGTCATGAAAAGAGTTAAAAGTGACATGAGAACCGCACTAACATCTTCCGAATTAATTTCTAAACCTTTCTGAGTTCGATTTTCATTCATATATGCAGTCTCCTATTTTTTTGCTTACCTATATAACAAGAGGTATTAATAATTACTAAGTACATAGTAAACTCACGGAAAATTCGCAATTTCGCGAACGCCAACAGCTTGGCGTGATCGTTAATCGTTATATTGTCAGTAAAAAAAATATGATAAATGTTCTGCAGTCAACTGAGATGTTTTTGTCACTTTGTCATTAGTCAGAGTTGCTAAAAAAAGTCTTCCTCAAACTTTCTTCCTCAATCGTTAACGTGCGATAAAATAAAAGTTATTTTTCAAATCATAATGGACATAAAGCAAAAAAATAATTATTAATTGAGAAAAGAATGCCGTTGCATTGTTTTGTGCATGGAATGTTTGCCCCACTGACTTAACGAATCAATTAATCGCATTGCAAACGATGCCATGGAACTGGCAAAGTTATGGGCCAAGCCAATCTAAGGGCCGATTTCAACAATGAAACTAATCGCGATTAGTTCACAACCAATCAGAAAGCTGTATTTGCATAAACAGAATATAAAGTCCATTTCACATAAGAATTCCCCTGGGAGTGGCGCTTCAGTCGCCTTCAACATTCTAAAATAAGTTTTATTACTATAGAAATAAGCAAACCACATTTAAGTTCCAATAATATTCCGTGGGACTTCTTACATGACGCAGACTTTAGTTGAACTATTCGCGTTTAGTTTCATTGGTGAAATCGGCTTTAAATGACTAGCGGACATCTTTCTGTGCAAGCAGTATGTATTTTTCCCATTGACTCAATGATAATCTCATTGGATGCAAACCTGCTGGGCGAGCACGGCCTCTGTGATAGGCTTGTGTCACGCTTTTTGTTCCCAAACTATGATAAAAATGTGTGTCTCAAGCCTGTCACAGTAGGCCGTGCTCGCCGGTCTGGGCAGCCAATTAATATATCACACTATTCCCCGTATCCCGTTGAACTATTTGATTTTAACCTATAATATTATGTCGAATTGTCTGTCTTCAATTAATTGAGGGCTTCTATATAATGTGCTATGTATAAAATGTCGTGTATTCTATTTTATTATTTATGACTATGTATTACTTGTCGGTGCAAAAGTTCTTTGTAACTTGGCGCTTGTTGACCTGCGTTCGTACGGATACTTAAAACTGGTAACGTGGCGTTATAAAATGTGCAATGGATTTTAAACTCTAGATTTTGTGCCGAGAGTTGAGAATCCAATAGCACGTTAAAAAGTGCATCTTTATATTCTTAACTCTCTGTGCTAAGCATAATGTTGAAATTACAGTGCGCGTTTTTGTAACGTCTCGTTAAAAAAGCGCCCGTGTGCGTACGTGGTCTTAAATCTGTGTGTCGAAATGCCACATACAGGGCGATGTTTTTTAATGAATTTGTTGATAAGGACGGAGAAAATAAATATTATTTGATCATTTTTGAGTTTGAATTATCATACCCCTAGTATAAGATCCCGTTATAAAACGACCTTCACCGAGATGCTTATTTAATGAAACGTATTTTATATTTAATTTAATATGTCAATAAATATAATCCATATGGGTTGCCTAGCTATGATTGTGTGGAACAAAATTCAATAGCCAATTATAGAGGCCTCGTCATATAGACAGCGAACCGAAGTTTTTATATTGTAGGTAATCCGAAGACCTTATACTTCTTACTACTAGACTGTGCACTATGGCGCAAAAACCGGTCCGAGCGAGAGGGCTCCCGTTGGTAGTGTGTCTCTTTCTTTTGAGGTGACCATGACCAAACATAACACGGGACAAATTGATTGTAAAAACAATAGTGTAAGTATCCCAATATATGTATTTATGCTACCTAACTACGGTACCTAAACCTACAAAATTTATTGAAAAAAAAAATATGTTTGTATATTTTTTGGAATCTACGTCACTTACCGAGTCGGTGTCGAGCGTACAGAATTTCGACATCCCATGTTTTTCCATTGGTCTCGTAAGAGGCGACTAAGGGACAAACCGAAATGATCAGCAGCGTTCTCGGTGCATTTGTAACAACCATACTGGGATCGCCAACCCGCCTGCAAAGCACTCCCCATGAATAGCACAAATAAAACATAGCCCCACTACGATGCTTTGAAATACCCCAAAGGATCTCAATGATTTCACATATTGTCCAGTTGAGTAGACAGTTGAGAAACAAAACTACACCAATTTTATTCTACTAGGAATCAATTTGCGAATAATATTAACAGCCGCTGAATTTTACTCGAACAAAACCCGCCAAAAACGCCGCAAACCTGGTGGTCTTTTTTTTTTGTTCGCTCTTTTCGGGCAGGCTAAGGTCTTGGACCATACCGCCTCGTCTTCGGTGCAATTTTAACATTCTTTAGTATGCATTAGAATACGGGTGTAACAGATTCTAATGGTTTTTGGAGTATTTGGCAGCAAATTGTATCGAGTCAGCCTTCCCAGTAAGCTTTGCGGAGGTAGTCAATACTACAATAAAATTCTCCGCTCCACTATCCTGAGATCGCTTCTGTCAATGATTTCACATATTGTCCAGTTGCGTAGACAGTTGAGACACAAAACTACGCCAATTTGATATCACAATATCCACTAGGAATCTTTTTGCAAATAATATTAACAGCCGCTGAACTTCACTCGAAAAAATCCCGCCAAAAACAACAACCTGGTGGTCTTACATTTAGTATTACCAGGCCCAAACATTTAAAAGTACTACTCTTACTGGGTATTCATGTTTTTTTTTTAAAATACAATGAATTGATTAATTATAGGAACTGTAAAAATATTTAAATACGTTTCAAAGTTTCATAGACTTTGAAACGTATTTAAATATTATTTTTTATTCGTTCGTTTTGGCATAACATAAAAATGAAAAATATAAAATTTTCTACCATTTCTACCAAATCCAATGATTAGTTGAGCTAGCAAGATGTCAGACAAGGACACACTACCAGCGGGAACCCTCTCGCCACGTCACGTCGTCACCGCTTTTGGTTAGCTACCGCTTATAGGAAATAGCTAACCTAGGCGTATGATAATAGATTTAATTTTAGCTAAACAAAAATTTTTGGTGCACAGTCTAGTAGTAACAAATACGTATAAGGTCTTTGAGGTAATCTATGGCACAGATAATATAATACTAGCATACCGATGCCTCATCCCATACAAAGAAACCGTGCCGATGTAACTAGCGTTTTGCATCTGATTATACTGATTATTTTTTTGTAAATCGATCACCGATCACCATCATAGATCACCATCTATATCCGTGGAACGGAACCGAACGCGGATGTACAAAAAATAATCAGTACAGTACGTCGGGACAGTTTCTTTGTATGGGATGAGACTCCACTGTCTGTGGTAAGTATCGTTTGAATCTATTCACATAGAAAAGCGAAAGCGAACCGATACCGCGGCGAACCGAAGGCGTGAGACGCCATGACAAACCAAAGGCGTGCGCGTGAAGCGAGGTAGTTGAATTAGCTGGTTTTGTATGTCACGACGCGGACGTCAAATAGAGAGCGGATGCGCGATGCGAAGTGAGACCGAAGCGTAACGGTTGTGTTTATTTACAAAAATTCAAAACTATTCCGACACGTGGTCATGATGGATATCGTTTAATTTATAGAATGTGTCAATAAATACCCAATATTTTACAATATACGTATAACACGTCACAGTGACTACAATAATAGAAATGCATTTCTTGCTTTAGAATGAGGTCCAAGCCCTCAAAAAGGTTGTAGTCAAAGCACGCTAGAGTAAATATGTTCTGTGGGTCACAACCACCTGAAAGTCGGTCGGAGTATGAACTCGCTCATCATCGATAATTCGAAATAGTGCATTCCTACAAAGGAGATGTTTATTTATGTTTTTATACCCTGATCACGATTTTGGTTTTTTTTAAATGAATTAACTGGATATAATAATCATCAACCTATCGACCTCAATAGACCGCGAACGTGTGACGTCACAAGTCTTTTAGGGTTGTGGGCATGCCCATCGTGCCCACAACGGTGGATCCGCGCTTGAATAGTACCTACCAAACACTTGGAAATTCAATAGGTTGCTGAGGTGCACTGGGTGACCAGTAAGTTGGGGCTTAATAAGGGCCTGCCACCGCATTTGTGCGCAAAAACAGTAACTTTCTAAAGCATACTCCTTAGTAACGGCTAGGTTAAAAGGTTTGAAACAAACATATATTGGTTCATGTACCACAGAGAAACTTCTGTCAAGGGTCAAAAGTGCAGTACCAAAGAGTAAAATAATAAAATATGGGAGTAGTATATTAATAATATCTTGTGCAGTACTCTCCCAAAACTCATGTCATATAAGCTGTCAACGTGAAAAGTTGAAATACATCTGCCTAAAAAAAACTTGTCGCTGCTGTTTTTGTAGAGTATGACTGCACTTTTGACCCTTAACTGTACATGAATAAAATATTATTATTTTTGATATATCTTTGTGATTCTCAGGACCCTAGGGTCCCGCACCTTTGAAAGGCGTACCAGGGGCCGAAACCAATTCGCGGAGGCATTGTTAGACATGTAGGATGAAATGTGACACCAACCGGCGATTATCCCAGTATGCACTAGTCACTACTCTACGCAAGAGCACCCAAGGACAATCCCCGGCTGGTGCAGGACTATTGCAGATTATGGAGACAAAACAAATTGGGCTATGGGTTTGGGCGGTTTACTGGATGGATTACCTAAAACTATAGAATGACTATTGGCCCCTGCCAGACCACTGTTGATCTACACGGCTATAAAATGGCAGGGGATGACTTGCTCACTCAATTAATGCCCCTCCCCTTCAGTGACGTAGCGCCAAGGGGGCAACATATACGGAGGTACTTGAGGAGTGGAGAGGTATGCCACGGCTATCAGGACAATCCGGCAGTACGGTCAAGATCCCTACCAGCATTTTATTGGGTTAACTTTCTTCCTCCGATCACTGCACGTTTACTCTTGCGAATGTCCACTTAAGCCAGCCAATTAAGGCAAGAGAGAGGTGGGAGCTGTGTTCCGCGTCAGTGTTCACACCGACCGGCCAATAAAGGCAAGGGATAAGACTTCTCCCTGGAGATCAGGTCCGTGGGGTCGCCACTGGCCACTAGCTCGCCACAAAGCCCTGCGGATTGTATCTCTCTTAGTCTGGCCCCTCACCCTAGGCATGTTGCAGCAAAGTAGAGTCTACCGGCACCGACCTAGGGTTCATAATTGGAGCACGCAAGCCCCACCACGACTTCAACGTAGAGATACTGCGGTGGGGTTATTATTATTTATTATTGTATTTGTGAAACATGTTTTATCGAGTAATTATTAATAGTTATGCTTTAAAATAATAATTCACATCATGATATTTTTTTACTTTCTACTTTTGGATACTCCTCCAAAACGACTTGGATGTTAAAAAATATATTAACAAATAATTATGGCTAGAATTTCTTCATAACTGAAACAACATATAATATTTTGCAAACAAAACTGTCCAAATCCACTATTGATATTCTGGCTTCAAGCAGACGCGCGCGCTTTTTTTACCCGACTGCCGAAGGAGGGTAATGTGTTTATCAGTCTATGTATGTATGTATGTATGTATGTAAGTAAGTATGTATGTATGTATGTTTGTTCCTATGTGGCGTTCGAGAGACCAAACGCGTTGGCCGATTTTGATGATTCGTACGTCAATCGATGCGTCTTAACCCTGCGAGTGTCATAGGCTACATTAAAATAGGATAATAGAAAAATGGTGGATTTTGGGTGCCATATTGTGGGGGCCCAAATTTTTTTTTTCTTCCGAACCCATCGTGTGGGGTATCAAAATAAAGGGTTTTAAGAGGTGATTTCAAAAATATATAACACTTATATGTTTAAATGTATCTAATTCGAAAAAACTAACTAAAAAGTTATAAATAAAAAAAACTTAATTAAAAAAATCAAAAAACCCGACTGCTTCAAAAGCGAACTAAAAAGTCGTAAACAAGGAAAAAATCATGCTGTGCAGGCGGAGGATACACCCGATTTTGGTCAGCCAGCCGGCGAATATGTATCCTCCGACTGCACAGCATGATTTTTTCCTTGTTTACGACTTTTTAGTTCGCTTTTGAAGCAGTCGGGTTTTTTGATTTTTTTAATTAAGTTTTTTTTTCTTTTTTCTTGGAGAAATGCTCATGCATACTGCACTACCACGGGGAGATAGCGCAGTTATGTGGGACTCTAACCCACTAAAACTCCACGGTGTCCTCCTGTGCCGCTTAAGGCGCGAACACGGGCACGCGTTAGCACTCACCGCGAACCCACCGCGGCTGTCCGTCACCGGACCCTCCTGGGGCGAGTAACCGACATCACCGGCGCACTAGAACACATTGTACTCCGTGACCACCCCAAGGACCAAACCAGCATATGGGCGCCAAACGACACCGTGTGTACCCTTGGACCCCGTGACGAGTCAAGGTCAATGGCCTCGTCGCCACCTACCATTTTTCGGGCGCAGGGGATAGGTGGCGACCCCGTCCGCACCGCAATACCGGCACTCCTCTCCCGCCACCGCCTCCAACCCTCAGCCGCGACATCGTATGGGACCTGGGACGCTCCATAAGACATCGCGGCCCGCCTCAGTTGCGATGTTGCCTGTTACCAAGCGGCACCACAACCTACTAGTTGGCCGTTAAGTCTACGGCTTAATCGGAAAAAGCTCTGACGAGCGGCCTCTCCTCGGGTTCCTCTTCGCTTCACCGTGGGTGATTAAGTTACGGTTATTGAGCCCCCCCGCCTCGACAATGCGGGAACCCACCGGGGGAGGGGGGGAGGGCACAGCCAGTACTGCGTTAACATTAGGGGATATATGCCTTAACAAGATTTCAATCAGAAAAGAAAAAGTAAAGTTAAGTTTGTTATCAATCAATCAGTTTATTCCTATAAAATCAATATCCTCCACCATATGTCTGTTCAATTAATCATATTTTTAAAAAGTTACAGCATTAGAACTTAGGTATGGGTGGACAACGTAGGCGTAGGCCCGACAATAAGTCGTAAGAAAGTAAAAAAAAAGTTTACATATTATATAAACAAAAGAAAAAAAGTAAAACGGTAATGTCACGGCAAAAACCTCACACAATGACACCAAAATATTGCAACTAGAAAATCGTGTAGGTAGGTACCTACTAAGCTCGTAAGAAAATCCGTTTACTCAATGTAGCCAAGCGAATATCGCAGCATACTAATCATAATCATAATTTTGTGCATCTGCAGTTTTCTTGTAAAATATGGAGTCTAGGTAAAATAAAATGTCCGTGCATGCACCGAGATCACGTGTTACTGGGGGAACGTGGCTTCTCGCTACGGTAAGTACACCTTTTACATTGTATATGAGATGCGATGTTTATGCTGATGCTATGGCCGAGGTAAGCTGGCAGCGTGAATCGTAAGCTGAATATTGTGGGAGACTTAAGAGCGGGCTAATCAGGCATAAAAAAAGGGGCTTATTTAAATCGTCATGAGATGTTGGTACTTTGGCTCCTCGCAGAAGTCGAGGACTGAGTCTGAGACCTGGTCAAATGTGGTGGGGAGGAAGGCAAAGTTAAAGACTCCCCAATCCAGCGTGAAGCCGGGTGCCCCATCTGCCACCGTGCCATAGTCTAGTCCTACAAAGGGCAAAAAGCAACCGGTGAAGCTGCCTAGACACTAGGGTGCCCACCACGGCAGCTGTAACGGTGTCGATAAGAGAAGGCTCAAATGCCAAACTCGGAGATGTCATGTTTGCAATAAGGCAGCGAATCCGTGTAGCCGACGTCGGCATCGATACCACTGGCGAAAAAGATGGAAGCTGATGGCGGAATTATTATTACTGTCTGATTTCACGTCCAACAAAAAGAGCTGAGGCAATGATCATGGATCTCGTCGATGCGTCTGAGGTGGCGTCGAAATGGCAGCTGCTATTGCCGGTGAAAGTAAAAATTAGTGGGTGAAATACGTCGTCCACCTGCTTCTCTAGGGCACGTCTGGGTCCGTGCTCCACTGGCGACAATAAAGAAGCTGGCGGCCGAAAAGCGCATGCGTTTAGTGTGGACATCGGTAAGCGTTCAGATATGGGGGCTCGTCGTATGATGTGCTTCCGTTGCTTCGAGTCCGGGCACGTTCGCTGCTTGTCTACGAGTGTGGTTGACTGGGTCACCATGTTCTATGCTTGTGGAGAACCACACAGAGCTAGGGAGTGCACGTCACCAAACTTCTGGTGTTCAGGTGCAGACAGCGTCCGAGTGCAACTTACTCGTGGTAGGAACATGTGGTGTTTTTCTGTCTTAGGTATCAACGCACCCGTCGCAGAAGACAGCCAAGAGCTAAGGACCAGGAAATAGCCAGAACCTACAGAGCGTATCGAGAGGCGCTTATGGCGCTCCAACACGCCATCTCAGATGCCAAGTCAAGGTCCTGGAGGGAGCTTTTGGAGGGACTGGACAGGGAGCGATGGGGCGACCTTATAAGTTGGTAATGGCCAAACTACGTCCATGGGTCGGCCCCCCATTACGGAAACCATGGATTCAGGCTGCTGGAAAGACTGGTAAACACGCTCTTTCCCACGGTCTTTCTTTCGCTAGGGAAATTCCCTCGTCACCCTTAACACCATCGGACAGGACTGATGAGTTGGGGGTGACTGAAGGTGAACTGGACCGTGCCGTTGGTCGCATAGGGGCCCGTAACACCTCATCGAACCGTCTAAAATTAGTAAAATATATTTATTGCTTTTAACTTTCAATGGGGTGCCGAAGTTGGTGGTGTCACCACCAACCTTGGGTGCCACCGAAGGTAGCTACGCCCTTGTCGCCCGGTCCTGTGCCTCGCGCATCCAGTGGACTCAACAATTCACCGGTAAGTCTATCGTTTTTTAAATTGTTTATGAGATGAGGCCTGTGTGAAGCAAAAGAAGTATGTAAGGATCTTAGCAGGTGGCGTTCTGTAGTTTCTGCCTACCCCCATGGGAAAAAGGCGTGAGTTTATGTATGTATGTATGTATGAGGCCTGTGCCCCAGCAGTGAAATCATTAAAAGGGTGATAATGATGATGACCGAGGTGCACCTCTGCCTAACACATTTAGGTATACTGGCGTGATTTAATGTATGTACCTACTTATGTATGTATGGATTAAGAACGCTGTGACCAATTTAAAATAACCCAAAGCTTTTCTTAAGGCGTATTCTCCTCTCCTCTCGGTATTTTATTTCATTAGAAATATACACGTTACAAATAGGTGCTGAAAACTCACAGCATCCCATTTTAGACCCAAGGGTAAGCAAGTCATTGCATAATAAATGAGGAATCCCTTAAATTTTTAACCCCGTCTTGGGAACGCCTCTGTGATGAAATTGAGTTCTATTTTTACCCTTTTTAGATTATTGGGACTATCAACCTCTGTTCACCCTTTAAGTTTGGAGTGAACAAGAATAAACTTGGCAACAAGGATGATATTTTTTTTTAGTTTTTATTTATCTCTTTTTAGTTTTGGTAGCTACCTCCAATCACCATGAAAACCATTTACAGCCAAACTACCTCTTTTTTTTGTGATGAAACCTTCAAAAGGCGCCTAGACTTTTGGGGAACAGACTTTAGTGTGGATTTTTACCTCTCTAAAACCACACCTGGAACCACTGGGGCACCTGGAAGGGGCCCTGTCACCTCTTAAAAGATCACCCCGAAACCCCCTCTGTGCAACGCCTGTTAGGCGTCTATCCCTGGGAAGACTGAAAGAAGCGCCTGCCCTGAGCCTCGTTGTGCACGGCAGCACGTGATCATTGTGCTACCGTCTCTCCTGAAGTCACTTGGTGGGCGAACAGAGTCCCCAATCTGACCACCCCCGACCCCAGAGTCCCGCCTGCTTATTAAGCAGGCAAGGTTTCGGCGTTTTAGGCATCGAGGCGGTTGCCTCCCCGACGCCTTCTTCTGCGAGTGGGATCGGCCCTCTCACGATCCCGCTCGGCAGCCTTCTCCTGGACAATCTCAGTCTCACATAAGGAGGCCATTTCCCTCCAATTTGTTGTCTCTGCCAGCATGGCCCTCAGAGCTGCTGGCAAAGACAGATCTCGCCCGATCTTGGCGACCAAGACCTGCCGCTCAGAGACCCACGCCGGGTACTTCTCGAGCGAGTGCTGTGCAGAATCAAGGTCGCCTCCACGATGGCGCTTTTCCGTGGTCTCTCGCCCAATCCTATGCAGGTACTACTCACCGAAGCAACCGTGTCCGGTCAGTACCTGAGTGAGCCTGTAGGAGATGCGCTCTCTTTTCAGGCAGGCTTCGAAGTGCGGCTGGACGTGCCATCCGGGCCGTACTGGCGTACACTCCCTTGACCTCAACATTAACATTCACATACCGCTAGGCACACACAGTTCGATCTTTTAACGAGAATGTGTCGCCTTAACACAAGCTGCAACAACCGTAAAGCGTTTAGGCATCCAGTATCAGATTCCTATCTGACAGTCTGGCTGTGCTCAAAGCTTTAGATAACAAACTAACTAACAACAAACTAATCTTTGAGTACCACCTCGCCCTGGAGAGTATATCGAGTCTAAGTACGGAAACGGGAGTCCCTATCACTACACTACTGCTCCTCTCACATGAAGTTACGGACACTCAAACCGTCTTAAACAATTTTAGTGCAATCAAAAGATTTGGAGGAGATTCTGTAACATTAGGTTCTACAATAAACTGAGCGCACAGTTGGCGCATAGTTAATTAAGCCACCAGAGGTGCTCTGACACCAGAGGTGGCCCCACCTCGAAAGAAAACAAGAAAGAAGAAGTTAGTTGGCGCAAGTGGTTGAGGGATTGACTGCTGCGCTGCGTGTCGCGGGTTCGATTCCCGCACGGAACAATATTTGTATGACCTACAGATATTTGTTCCGGCTCTGGGTGTTGTGTAGTAATATTAGTTTATATGTTTGTAAACGCACCCACGATACAGGAAGAAATTCCTAGTGTGGGGCAACGTTTAAAAAAAACTTTAAAAAGTGTAGAGATACCCAACCAGAAACTGTACCATTACCGGCTTTTAAGTGTCTTCGCAGTCTTGGTATCTTCAAAAGTAATTCTGTTTCCGACACATCACATCATCAGCCTATTAATGTTCCCACTGCTGGGACACAGGCCTCCTCTTTGTGAGAGGGAACGGGCCGTAATCCACCACGCGGGCCCAGTGCGGGTTGGTGGATGTCACATGTCTTCGAATTTTTGGTTCTAGGACATGCCGGTTTCCGCACGATGTTTTTCCTTCACCGTTTTGAGAGCAGTGGTGATGAAATAATTTACACAAAGTAAAGCGCCTGCCTGGGCTCGAACCCACGACCTACAACTTGTAAGTCGCGGTCGATACCACTGAGCCACCACTGCTCTGCACTGTTTCCGACAAATCATCATAAAGATCTGTAAATTTTGATGTAGCTAATTTCAGTTCTTCAGTATTCGCATTGTGGGGGAATCCCCGAAAAAAACAGCTGTGCTAGAGATTTATTTTCTTAATGTTTGTAATTTTTGTTCTTGAAGTTGAGTCACCGGGTGTCACCCTTTTTGGGATGACACCCGGTGCGGCTGGCCCCCGCCGCCCCCTCTTGCTACGCCACGGCCGGGCTTTGTGGCGACGTTTGGGTGAAAGATATGTCCAGCAGTGAACGTATTTCGAATGAAATGGTGGTAGCTAATGATGGTATATCTATAAGTCTTATGTATATCTAGGACTTAGGTAGATTAAAAACCAAGGGGTTGCCGGTAGGCTGCTAACCGTAGGATTGACACAGTTCAATGAAAATCTTATTTGCAATTTTATCCTTTTTCTGTGGGAACATAGCATAATCGTAGTTTCATTTTTCTACAAGCATATTTTTTCAGATTCTTATTTTCGAGAACAAGTAATGTGATCAGATAGGATGGTTTAATTATGAAGGGATATGGAATTTTGGTCCCATCTGAAAATCCAGATGCGATCACTGATAATGGCATCGCCTTTTTTACTTTTTACGTGACGTCACGTTTTCGATTCGTTCTACCGACACACTTGCCTTTTCTTAGAAGAGCTACGTAATTAATGTGGGTGGACTGATATTGAAGCTCTTCTGAGGTTTTAATACCAAAATACCGTTAAATAAATGCGATTTTTGTTTGTCTAATCAACCGTTTTAGGTTTTTGGGACGCATATTCAATTTATTCATCTCCTTTCTAATAAGTCTTGTACAGACAACACATTACTTAAAAATAGTTAAGATCTAAATGTTTGTGTACCGGATAACTTAGTTGTCAATTTGGTTTGGAACCAAAAGTTTTTTTTTCTATATTCTTTTAACCGAAAACAAATATTTTAGTATGAGTATTTTCAAACAACCTAATCAACTAGCTAAAAGTAAAATCAAATTATTCAATGATAGGAACAAATAACCACAGTAAATAACACAGAGAACTTAATTAAATAAGCTTCGATAAATAATTTATATGAAGGACGACAATTTCGATACGCACGCTCCTTGTTTCTTTCAATTTTGAACATTGAAAAATTTTGAATGTATCACTATTTCGTTCTAGAAAGTTAGTATTTAAGTAATTTTTCAATGACCTATACTTTACTGTTTTTTAAATTGGTCGACTATTACTCGTAAACTTGCAAAGCCTATTTAGCTGTGATAGTTTTCCTTTTAATTTCGTTATATATACTACTGTCGTGAATTTTTTCACATAGCCAAAAGCAACTATTTCGCTGGCAGGGGGGGCACTTGACTAACATTTTGTATTATAATTTAGGGCTTAATTTTACGCAAATGGATCTCTGAATCGAAAAATGGATTTTAAAAGACCCATAATATTTTCGAATGGCCTATCCAACGATACCCCCCCCCAAACCATGGGACAGCCGAGAAAAAAAAACACACCAACTTTTATTTTATTTGTGATGGGTTTGCTCTTGCTCTTGACTCTAGGATAGGTCAGAGGTAAAAAAAAAAAAATGTTCAGAGGTGACAGAGACAAAGTCGACGATGGTCGACTTTACGTCTATAGGAGGTAACCGAAAAAAAAAATTCCTATTTCATGATTTTATTTTACCACTTTGTCGGAATTATTAATATATACATATATCCATGCCAAATTATAGCTTTCTAGTATTTAGAGTCTTTGAGCTAAGCTGCGGACGGACAGACGGACATAGCGAAATTATAAGGGTTCCTTGTTGACTTCGGAACCCTAAAAATGGAGTCATGACATTGAAAAGTCAGCGAGATGGGTAAACCTCAGTTCTAAACTAATCGTCACTGCCTTAGTAAATCGGTAATACGAGTATGTTGGTTGCTAAGGAAATACATATTTAAGACAAATTCGACCTAATTGTATTATAATGTCTTTAATAAAATAAAATACGCTTGTCATTAAACAATCTTGTCGACCGTACGTAGGTACTTACTTGATTTTCATAATTGTACGAAATAGTTTTTCTTGAAAAAAGTGGAAGCACGAGGCTTATTAGCTAATGCCAGTAAAAATGTCAAGCAACCTATATTTTACTTTATATTAAGGTTACACTAGTCGATCGTTCTTCCATACAAACGTAGTCTGGCGATTACTCCACTGTTTGACGAGGTACGTTCAAAATAAAAATTTATATCAATTTGCCTCATCGTTATCTAGCCCTGTATGAAAACAAAAAGATAAAAAAGTAAATACCATAAGAAGAAGGAAAATTGCAAAACGGCCTCCATAGTTATTCAACAATGCAAATAATTTTATTTTGAAAATATAAATTTAGTCGTTTTTTCATGGTATCTAGACTCGCAAAGGTCTATTTATAAAATTTCGCGCGCTCGTTTTCGTCCTAAATCATCATCCATTTCGATACAAATTTGCAAAAGTGCTGATTCGTACGCGAACTAGCTTCTTACTGCTCATCACAGCATCTATCTAGAAAGAGATAGCATGCATTTAAACCTCACACACAAAATAGTTTGTGCCGTCGACTAGGGTAACCTTAAGACTCATTATCCATTTCAAGTAACATTCTAAGAATTCGTAAAGCGCAGCAATTTTGAGTCTTTATATAAATAGCTTTCGTGAAATAAAACATTACTACGAAATCGTTTCACCGGGAAGCTAGGTCACGGACTAAAATAATATACCTGACGAATGTTCTAAAATTAAGACCTGAAATTTACCTGGATTCAGTTATGGTCGTCGACATCAAACTTAATGAGAGCTCGTTTACTCAAATCGCGAATTTATGGAAGTTTCATGTTCTACCGGAGTTGAACGTAAAAGTGATTATTTGCAGCAATTATGGGAGATTGTGGTTCCAGAAGATAATGTTTTTGGGGACAGAGGTATTTCCTACGTGATGCGGTGTTCAGTGGGATGGATAGATTGGATTTGTTATGTTCGCTTCGTCGAATTCGAGTCATTGTGATGATGATGATGAACTAGAGTCATCATAAAGGTTAATGGACACGCCACAATATCAGCGAAGGCCCTATCATTGGATTATTTATTAACGACATTAGGTAGTAGGTATCACACAATGCTTCCATTGATCGTAACTTGATAAAGTAGGTATTGTCAGCATTGCAGAATCCGCCTTAAGACGGTACCCTGACCAAAAAATCGGCATGAGATATGAGCGTTCCTATTGGTCTAGCGGCACTGGTGGCGCATGAATTACAGTAGTGAATACGCCCAGATTTTAGAATAAAATCTTTATTATTTATTTATTTATTTATATCAGACACAATTCAAGTCCATAGTTATAAAAACATCAAGTTACAAAACAGATAAAAACCCAAAATAAAATTAATGTATTAATTACAATTTAAAATAATTCTACAAAAATGTTCGTTATTAAATTGTCTATCCATTAGTGTTAGTACAAAAAATAATCAATGAACACTTTACGAGGAGATGCATAATATCAATAATTATTTCTCATTTTTATGTTTTTTTGGAAGTAGATTAGTGAAATATATACAACATTTAAAAAAAAACTAAATCTACCATTTTAGAATCAATAATATGTAGAATTTTAGAGAAAGCGCTTTTGCAATGAAAAGATCTAATAAAGAAAATTGACAGTTTGGTCAGCTGACGCTACCATGCCGCCTGGTATGTGCAATTTGCATTCTTCGATGAAATACGCTTCCAAAGTGCTTTCTTATTTATTAAATCTTCTAGCACTGCTTTGACCTACATTTCTTTTCTTTCTCTTGAAATTCGTTTCGACTGAATTATCCTATGCAGCCGTGGGACACACAATGTTACGAATATATTATTTTCTTTTTTTTTGTTATTTTTGTTTAGTCTAAGTTTTTTTTTATGTTTGTGTTGAGTGCTCTGGTTTGTGTCAAATAAATGTGTTTTCTTGCTTTCTTTTTGTATGTGCCTATAGCTGAATACTCTATTGCTATCAACGGTGCAAAAATCCAGACTCCGGGCTGGTAGGTACTAAGAAATTCCAGATGGAAATACCCAATAACACTTTGTCCGACCCGGGCACCGTACCCAGGACCTTACAGTCAGCATACTGCTGAGCATGGCAAAGACAAGACAAAAAAAAGATATTTTATTTCAACTTGGCCACCAAGCGGCAGTTTTGAACGTTACATTAAAATTTACAAGATATAAAAATTGATTCTACCGTGCATTCGACCGGCACTTGCGACCACTAGACCAGAGAGACATAAAATTCATTGAAATTCCTTCTAGTTCTGGTCCAAAATTTGCCAGCAGCATACATTATAGCAATGACTAGTCACGTCCGTTTAACTGAAACGTTCCGACTAAGTTCGGGTCCAAAAACCTTGTAACTTGGCTGAAACATGCAGAGTGCCAATTATGCAATTGGCGCAAATGCCCGAATAATCGTGTGACTGGGTTTTGCTAGCTAGCTACGGTGATCGGCGCGCACTCGCAGCGTGGCCGATAAATGTGGGGAGCTTAGTTGGGCCAGAATGTTGATTGAAATATAGCATGAGCACTTAATTAGGTTGAAAAGTATTCAAAGGGCCTTATTTATAAAAAATCCGTTGCTCTTTTGCAATTAGGGGGCGGAGCTGGTGTAGGCTTTTAGCGCGAGTTTGTTTACTACTATTTTATTGTTGTAAATATTTTCCAAATATAGCAGATTAAGACAGGTAAGAGTTTTACCAACTACTGCTTTAATAGAGTTTTACGTTTAGTTTTAGTTTTATGTTTCGGAAAATTTTATCCTCCTTTTTTATAGAAAAAAAGGGGCTGCGTGAATCTTTACTAGATTTTTGTATTAATCGCTCTTCTACGGCATAAGAAAAGATTATATTAAACATTAAATTCAAACTTTGCTTCCGTGCGCGTAATAACAACGTTGAACAGCTATTTACTCGCCAGTGGCACAAAAACGGAAGCCGACATTAATCAGCAGATTCTTAATTCAAAATCTCTATAGTGAATTCGAATTTAGAGCCTACAAATCAGGTTACAAACAAACAAAGTAACCGACTTGGTTTTACTTAAGGGGCCGACATTATTGTGTTCTTCTAATATAAAACCAGGTCAAGTCAAGACAAGGAGGGATTACGCCTGGTTATATTATGTTCTCTTAGACACAAAATTCAGGCTTCTAGCTTTATCCACAAAGAAGTTACAGGGGATCGAAAATGTCCTGAATGACTTCAGGAAAAGGATGGTACGGCCACGTACGGCTGTGCCTTTGTTTGCTCGACCGATAGACGATATAATTGTAAGCATGTTCACATGAACGCAATACGATGCAATTCCTTGGTAGAAATTTTATTAATAAATACGTGTACGCGGTATCTGACCGATATCGCATATCGAAGCAATTTGAATTGCGTCGCGCCATCAGATAGGTTCCTTAGATGGTTGAATAAATTTCTAACAGCCAATCACAGCAGATAACGCGTGCTTGACAGTTTGTCAAATTAATTCTGCGATAATTTAGAGGTGAGAAACTCGGACTTAGTGATGAAGTTTAAGTTAAGGTAACCAAAATACTTAGGCCTATAGTCAATGTTCTTTTGGAGGAAACTTCCTCCATTCTAATCGAATCACTAATACGTAGATTAATAAATGTTCAGTATATCTCAGCACAAATGCAAATACGGCGAATGGTGATGGCGAATGTGGCTATTACTCTAATGAATTCCGTGTGATCTGCCGCGGAGTGCGGCTGCTTACTTGTGCCCGCCCACTAATTTGATTGTCAATATTTACTGTTCGAGCAGATTGGACCGATTTGGACTAAGCAGTGTCCAAATTCTGCTGATTACAGACTTCATAGGTTGAGTGCGTTTTTCTGGTGAAATCGAAATGAGTCATACAAACACTAGACCAAACAAACTCGCCACTCGGGCCCAGTTTTTTTTATCTGTATTTAACTTAATCAATAGTATGGTAAATTGGTAACCAATTGTTTAAATTTCAATAAACAGCGTTATTTCATCAATTAGTATCGTAAAAATGATCAAATAATTAACTCTCCAACTTATTTGAGCATTTTACTGCAATTTGTTGGTTGCGTTGACTACGGATCAAAAAACTGGGCCCTCGCGGTCGATTTACTTCGGAAGCGGTCGCCAGACATTAAAATGCCGTGTTTCTTGCATGGTGAATTTGCATAAGCAATCGTCAGATGTCCTTATCCTATTTAAATCGTCATCGTCATAGTCGTCGTTTGTCATTCTATTTTGTTTGTTATATATTCATTTTTTTAAGTATTTTCCGTTTCCGTAAGTGTGTCAGTGGGCCTTATCAGAATATCAGCGAAGCGTTATTTCCTTTTTGGATATCGCTGCACATGCTAAGATAGGAGCCTTTTTGGTCTCGCACGGGGTTTTATTTTAATCATTGTTGAATTTTTTGATTATTTCTCGTGTCTCCTATGCGGGTCATAAATAAATATTACTAGCTGACCAGGCAAACTTTGTTTTGCCATGAAAAGACCAAACATTTATCTACCCTACCCTACCCTACCCTACAATACCCTACCCAACCTACCCTACCCGACCCTACACTACCTTACCCTACCCTACACTACCGTACCTATAAACCTCACGGAGCCCGAGACCTTTCCAACGAATGCAAAACCATCGAAATCGGTTCGTGCGTTCTGGAGTTATAGCGTCAGCAAGAAACCCGACTTATTTTTATAATTATTATTATTTATTATTTTCTTTCTTCTTTCATCGTTCGATGCTTGGGCAAATCTGGTTGCATTTAGAACTGCTGAGAAAGATGAGTTGTCAATGCGACTCACACAAATAAGACACACTTGATATTGTCTTAGAAAGCAATTCCAATCTCAAAGCAGAACAAAATAGCAATCCTAATTCCATTTCTGCGGACAACATTTCTATCACCCCCATTATTTTAACAAAAACAAATCAAGTAACATCAGAATTCGTAATCTCCTGCAATTTGTACTGGAAAGCTTTTCAAACGGAGAATGTAATACTTATGATGGATAATAACAATAAGCGAATGTCTGCTCTAGAACTCCACAAAGAAAATAACATTATATTTGACGGCTCACAGCGGGTACTGTCTAGATTCTAGATACAAAGCGATAGTTTTTAGGTACAGCTGAATTTCTGTCTGGATTTTTCGCTGTCTGGTGTGGATGGTATAAAAGAAATTACAAATAATATGTAGTTTGCTGATTTGAATTAAAATACAGTGTAAGAAGAATCATTATTCAAGTACCAGGGAACTTAGATACCTACTGTGGAAATTCTCGAAATGTAAAAAGTAATTTACTTTTTACCCGACTGCCGAAGGTGGGTAATGTGTTTATCAGTCTATGTATGTATGTATGTATGTATGTTTGGTCCTATATGGCGTTCCAGAGACCAAACGCGTTGGCCGATTTTGATGATTCATACGTCAATCGATTTTTCTTAACCCTGTTATAGGCTACATTAAAATTGGACAATAGAAAAATGGCGGATTTTGGGGGCCATATTGTGGGGGCCCAAATTTTTTTTTTCTTCCAAACCCTTCGTGTGGGGTATCAAAATAAAGGGTTTTAAGAGGTGATTTCAAAAATGTATAACACTTATATGTTTAAATGTATCTAAATCGAAAAAAAACGAACTAAAAAGTTATAAATAAAAAAACTTAATTCAAAAAATCAAAAAACCCGACTGCTTCAAAAGCGAACTAAAAAGTCGTAAACAAGGAAAAAATCATGCTGTGCAGGCGGAGGATACACCAGATTTTAGTCAGCCAGCCCGCGAATCTGTATCCTCCGACTGCACAGCATGATTTTTTCCTTGTTTACGACGTTTTAGTTCGCTTTTGAAGCAGTCGGGTTTTTTGATTTTTTGAATTATTTTTTTTGTATGATTGCGACTATAGCTTTTAATTTAAACTAATATTATATATTTTTTGTTTGTATGCAGGAATGTAAACACTGATCCTACTACGGGAATTCTTTTACTTGTTTGAAGCTAGAGCTACTTTAATAGAGTATAGACTAGTTGTTGAGCTTCATAGATTATTTATTTTTTTATCTTGCATTAATGCACGGTTGTAGTGAGCGAGGAAGAGGGACAAGCCGCGGGGAAAAGCTAGTAAATTATGTTTTTCAGAAAACAATAATTCACAATAATTCAAGTTTGTGATTAACGAAAACTTATGTGTAGTAGCGGTTTTAGTTAAATAGTAATTAATATTCGCGACACGCGGGTAGTGCCGTAACTATGATTTAATAGCAGTATACGGGGTGAATCTTAAGTGGTTGCAATGATATTCCACAGAAGGATCAAACACTGTTCCATTCCTAGAGAAGTGCTACTTTGATTTACGGCTCCTGTTTTGGTTTTGTCATATAATGACCAAATTAAGCTAAGCGCTAAAATATTGAGGCTTTTGTGATGTAGCATTAAAAAAGAATGTTGCTCATATCATGGTTAGCAAAGCGCACTAATAACTTAATGCCCTTACCTGTACTTGCTTTCAACGAAGTCAATGTCAAGAAAGGGAACCAAAAAACCTTATAAAAGAAAACCAAATATTTGTATGACCTACAGATAGCTGTTCCGGCTTTGGGTGTTGTGTATGTGAGTTTATATGTTTGTCAACGCATCCACGATACAGGAAGAAATTGCTAATGTGGGGCAACATTTTTTTATTTTAAAGAAAGGATATATATAAATATTTTTTGTCTTGGATCGAAAATTCGCAAGCAATAACTGAAATATTTTTACGGATCAAGGTTTGCTAAACTATCCTCAGAGAAAACTATTAGGTATTCCGAATACCGCACGAATAAAACTTGAGCCAAAGTAAGTTCCGAACGGTTTTGAACAAACGATTTCAATTGTGGCCCATAGCCACACGGAGCACGTAGATGTAACCTCTTGAATTCAGAAAACATTTGTGATAAGGTGCAGCATTTGATATTTTCTCTGGCATTTCAGGATTGGCGTATGTAATTTGTTTTCTAGGGATTTTTGGTATAGGTGGATTGACGTCTGACTACCAATATCCTAATTGTGTAACTTTATTGAAAGATACGGTTTGAATTCATTTATTTCTAAAGATTACAAATCACTTGTTTTAAAATAAAACAATAAAGCTTGTGCTAACAATATTTGAGATTAGTTTATTACTTTAGTTTTACAAAAAATCGAGTCAACCGCTCCTTCCGTCGCCACCGTCAAAAGTCATACGTCACGTTACATTTCTTTTTTATTCTATAACTACCCGACATTTTATTACCACAGATCATAAAGAAGTTTATATTTTAATCGATTACAATTTAAAATCTGGTATTTCTATTCGATACAATTTGCAAATCTTAACAGTCGGCCATCCTGTAACTGTGTCTGTCCCAGACACAAATTATGGAAAATATGATTTGATGTACATACAATAGCAATTTTATATAATTACATAAGATTGAAAGTTTGAGTATAACAATACTTCATGACTGATATTGATAACTATTAGAAACAAAATAGAAAAAAATACCATTAGGTACTAATATTAACTTATAATTTAAAAAAATCTAGTTATAAGTTTATACATAATATAAGCAGCACATATCTTAGGTGAACATAATAATATAATTTTTAAGTCATATTTATTCAATTCTTAGTACCAGATAAGAGAAAAGTTAAATAAACTTTAAACTTCTACCTCTCGGCCATCCTATTTAAAAGGAATGACCTCATTCCGAGTTATGATTACTTACATAAATATTGTACAATTTAAACGATAAAGCAATTCAATACTTTCCATTAAATAATTTCAACTAATCAACGTGCCAAATAAAGAAAGGAAATAGGTATCCTAATTAATAATGCACCTATCTACATAATAGTAAAATTATGGTAATAATCTCGAGTGAAGTAAATTTCTGTCGTAAGTAAATAAATAATGATACCAAACCGCACAATTCTTGCTTCCGAATTGTCGTCATAGTCTTCATTAGAGCTGGTCATGTGTGGCTATGATTTTGTCATGATACACAAGGAGGCATACCGTCTTCGACTTATGATGTCCAATGCCCATAAGGTAATTGCCGCATTGCGCACACACAGGGTCGTTGTCTGACGTCAGTCAGCACCAGGCACCAATTTCTTCAACCAGATCACTGCACATGAAGGTCCTCGGCCTTCATAGATGGATAGGTATCAAAACAGCTTATTGCATTCCCACACAAGGAGATCGGGCTACAACCAACTGCCCATCGATTGCCCACACAAGGAGCTTTGGTCTTAACAATCTGCTTACCGCTTGCCCACACAAGGAGCTACGGCCTACAGACAGAACACCGCTTGCCCACACAAGGAGCTTCGGCCTTAATAATCTGCTTACCGCTTGCCCACACAAGGAGCTACGGCCTACAGACAGAACACCGCTTGCCCACACAAGGAGCTTCGGCCTTAATAATCTGCTTACCGCTTGCCCACACAAGGAGCTACGGCCTACAGACAGAACACCGCTTGCCCACACAAGGAGCTTCGGCCTTAATAATCTGCTTACCGCTTGCCCACACAAGGAGCTACGGCCTACAGACAGAACACCGCTTGCCCACACAAGGAGCTTCGGCCTTAATAATCTGCTTACCGCTTGCCCACACAAGGAGCTACGGCCTACAGACAGAACACCGCTTGCCCACACAAGGAGCTTCGGCCTTAATAATCTGCTTACCGCTTGCCCACACAAGGAGCTACGGCCTACAGACAGAACACCGCTTGCCCACACAAGGAGCTTCGGCCTTAATAATCTGCTTACCGCTTGCCCACACAAGGAGCTACGGCCTACAGACAGAACACCGCTTGCCCACACAAGGAGCTTCGGCCTTAATAATCTGCTTACCGCTTGCCCACACAAGGAGCTACGGCCTACAGACAGTACACCGCTTGCCCACAAAAAGGGGCTTCGGGCGCTTCAGGCTGCTAACCGCTTGCCCACACAAGGAGCTTCGGCTGCTTCTGACTCCAGTTGAGGATTGCTAGCACACACCAGGTGCTCGGACGTCCTCCAGGTTGTTCATTGTCTCAAAAGGTTGGAAGGAAAATAGGAAGTTAAAAATGACAGAAAAGGAAGGGTAATGATTACTATGTATGTGCACTTTAGTTGTCACTATCATCGTACTCGGACGATTCAGATTCTGTGAATCTGATTCATGGTTTAATTTTATCAACCGAAAAAACATTGCGATACTTTTTTTTTGAATAACCATCAACACTACTTACTTCATAACGGTCATGATCCAAAACTGTAGTTATTATATAGGGACCGCTAAACGCGGGTGCTAGTTTATTACTCTCACCGGGCGTCTTAATGATTTTCTGGACATATGTTTGAAACTCTTTGGAAGTGAAACTTGTACCTCGGTCAGAAATTAACTCAGTTAATGAATGTCCTATAAGAGCATCTGTTGTAAGTGAGCCTCAACCAGATACACTACAACATTCTCATCGAGACCATCAAGTCTAATTCTGACCGTAATACGACCACTTGGCAGGACGGTTCCCTTACCAAATCCATTCAATGTCGGTAAATTACTGTAATCAATGGGAATGCCGAGTTGTTCTCCGATATCCTTTCTTAATAATGTACAGTGACTACCGAAATCGACAAATGCTCTAATAGACCTATCGTTTATAGTTATTTGTTTAAGATATTTATCGCCCTTATTACTACCCTGGGATATACTAAGTATATTTTTTTGATACGTTATTAGTTGTATTCGTGGTCTGTCGTGTGTCAATCGCGGTGCCCGAAACAATAGTACAATTCTGCTCTAAATGGCCGTATTGCCGACATCTCTTACATCTAATAACGGGTTTTGTGCAGTTGGTTACTACATGTCCTTGTTCCTTACAATTATAACAAGTTACTGCCAATCCAAACTGGTGCTTCGATTGTGAACTTACTGCTTTACCGAGATTAGAGTTAGACTGGCTAACATCACGCGTATTGGATACAATTTTATTGGATGGTTCGTTCAATTTAGAATAAATATTCCGAAAATATTTTAATATTTCTTCGGGCTCCTGGAAATTCGCTCCCTGAACATTCATTCGAATATTATTATCATAAATACCATGACTAAGACAATCTACTGCTTGCTTGCCTTTCAGTTCACATCTATTTATAAACATGACTTTATCATAATAATATTCTTCTAGGGATTCATTCCTCCTGGAACGTCTATTAAGCATTTCGAGGAGAAGTTCACCATAATTTTGCTCACACGGAAAAGCAGCTATAAGTTTTTCTTCCCACTCAGCCCATGTGTACTTTATGCTAGTCAGACCGTCATACCATCTTTTGGCAAGTCCTGAAAGTCTGGGTAATGCATAAAAAATTGTTTGCCTCTCCGACCAGCCATACACATGAGCTGATTCGTTGACTTTAGCTAACCAATTTTTCATGGTCTGTGTTTTGGTCTGAGGGTCAAAGTTTGGTATTACGTTTTGAGACCCGTGAAGGCCAGATTCACCAAGAGACCCAGCGATATTGCGATCGTTTAGAGCAACCACAAATTTTTCCAAAACAGATGTTTCTGAATGAC
Organism: Orthosia gothica; assembly: GCA_949775005.1. NCBI lineage: Eukaryota > Metazoa > Arthropoda > Insecta > Lepidoptera > Noctuidae > Orthosia > Orthosia gothica. Next base: position 2,692,889 of record OX459063.1, read on the forward strand.
TGGTTGTAGATTCACAAAATTTCCGTTCTAACTTTCGATGTTTATGTCTAATCGGTGATGAATCACTCGAGCTTGATGGAGATTCGCTCGAATAGTATTTTGATCTCTTATGACGTCTTCTTGATTTGCCCGATTGTTTACGAGATTTACGCTTACTATCACGTGAACGAGACCGCGTACTCTTATGAGATAATTTTTTACGGGTACTACGGCTCCGTGATCGAGACCTAACAGGAGAAGGTGTACCCATTTTGGATTGGTAAGGTGAGGATAGCAAAGGAAAAGGAACGACAATAATAGATTACTGTAAATGTTATTTGGCATTAGTGTAACATTCACTCATTTCATATAGACATTTTAAATTAAAGATTATTAAATGGTCGCATAACTAAGAAATTATTATTAAACTTTGTAATTATTTGAATAAAAATATTGTAATACAATCGTTTTGTGATAACTGATAACAGATACAAGTTACCAGATAACTAAACGTTTGGAAATATTTATGTAGTTAAATGGATAATTAAAAATAATTCTGGCGGTAGGTGAAAATATGCTAAATATACACCAAATTCTGTTTTTGTTTGTAGTACCTACCAATGTAGGCCCATAAGTGTTAAAAATATCATGGATGTTTTCTTTTATATAAACATAAGTACCTAACGAAAACAATGTATCATAGGTACTTAGGTACTTGGTACACAATGTTTGCTGAAATAATTTTGACATGAGCATTCATAAAATCAAGCGAACGATTTAAATATTTTGTAATAAAATTGAAGGTAGGTATAAAAATGCTCGAAACAAAAGAACATCTCATAATGCATTATAATATACTTACATAATAATTACTCTTAGTTCGGTTGTTATTAAAATATTAGACACATAATGAGGCAACATCAATACTTTTTATAACAGAATAAGCAGTTTTGAATGTTAGTCGAGCAAAACACTCGCATAACAACAAAAAAAATATAATTAAAGACTCACCCAATTTTCTGCAACCTTTACCTTAGACCGCTCGGTTGACGCGGTTTATCCAACTTCTGAACTTTTAAAATAAAACAATAAAGCTTGTGCTAACAATATTTGAGATTAGTTTATTACTTTAGTTTTACAAAAAATCGAGTCAACCGCTCCTTCCGTCGCCACCGTCAAAAGTCATACGTCACGTTACATTTCTTTTTTATTCTATAACTACCCGACATTTTATTACCACAGATCATAAAGAAGTTTATATTTTAATCGATTACAATTTAAAATCTGGTATTTCTATTCGATACAATTTGCAAATCTTAACACTTGTACAGAAATAAATACTAAACATTGAATTATTTGAATTTATACATTTTTGTAATAGGGAGGAGGACTATGTCCAGCAGTGGACGTCTTTCGGCTGAAATGATGAATACATTTTTGTTGTCCAGGGGTAGCAAGAGCTTTATAGTGTTAACATTACGAATATATGAAGGTAATTGTTACAAGTATTGTATTGTCTACCGCCGCGCCGTGCGGCGCGTTGATGCGGTCGCCGTGCGGTGACTCGTTATCTTTGTTTTTATGTTTGAAATCTAAGGACTCGTTCACACCAGAGTCAAATGAATTATATTAGTTAAATTAGTTATTTATTTTATTTATGACCTTTTAAGAGGTGGCACTTTAGTAGTTTTTTAAATAGTAATAACGATTGTGTACTTTTTATTATTTTTTGGTAGTGAGTTATAAAGTTTTGTTGTTTTGTTTTGTTTGTTGTGTTTTGTTTGTTTTGTTTGTTTCCCTTATTGTTTTTTCCCATAGTTAGTTCATAAGATCAAAGTTCGCACGCTTTCATTTCGACAATTCAACAGTTATTTCATTGTTGTCGTGATGGCCCAGTGGCTAAGACCTCACCTCTCGTGCTTGAGGTCGTGGGTTCGAATTTGGGCAAGAAACAATGTGACTTTTTCAATTCATTATTATGTACTTTCCAAGTTTATCTTGGACATCGCTGAGTACGGTGAAGGAAAACATCGTGAGTAAACCCTGGGACTTATAGTGAGTTTAATGATTGTGCTCCATTGGCGTAACTGTAGGTTTTGGGCGCTCGGTTGGCGCAATGGTTGTGCGATTGACTGCTGCACTGCGTGTCGCGTGTTCGATTCCCGCACGGAACAAATATTTGTATGACCTAAAGATAGTTGTTCTGGCTCTAGGTGTTTGTGTATGTGAGTTTATATGTTTGTACACGCACCCACGATACAAGAGAAATTCCTAGTGTGCAAGGCGTTTCAGTGCGACGATAAACGAATAAAATAAAAAATAAATATTGCGTATGTTATGCTGCCTCCGCGTGCTTTGATTGTTCTTTGTTTTACCCAATTATCCTTATTCCGGTTATGGAGGTCAGATAGGCAGTCGTTCCATGAAAAATACTGATATTCAGCTGCACCCAGTTACACTGGAAGCCCAAAAATAAACTGGAGCCGACCCCAACACAGTAAGGAAAAGACTACGACTAACATTACTTGCTTGTCTGCATTCCGAGATTCATCCATCATCATATTCCTCTTTGTGACAAATGCGTCTTTTTTTTCTCCTGCCAATATTTTACTGACTTTGGTCCGTGACGTAACGCACCGGATCAACTCAGGATGGATGAAATGGTGACAGGTTACTGGAACAACTTGCGACCCACGGATGCCGCTAAAATTAAAGAGTAAAATCTACGAGTCCGTGATTAGATCTGTCATACTGTATGGATCAGAGTGTGTGAAAAAGATGGATGAAAATAGATTGTATGTTGCAGAGATGAGAATGTTGAGATGGATGTGCGGAGTGACGAGAATGGATAAAGTGAGAAATGAGTATATTAGAGAAAGTTTTAAAGAGGCATCAGTGACAGAAAAGTAGAAAGGAAACCGTTTGTCCTGGTATGGTCATGTGATGAGGAAGGATGAAACGCTTGTTACTAAAATAGTTTTGAATATAAATATGGATGGATGGAGAGGTAGAGGAAGGTCAAAGAAAAGATGGATAGACTGTGTGAGGAGTGCCATGAAAGGAAAGGGAGTCAGTGATAGCGTGACGGGGGAGAGGACGGCATGGAAGAAGTACCAAGTAACATGGGATAAAGGCGGGTAGAAGAAGGTCATACTTATATGTATAATAGAATCTAAATAAGCACAAATGTATACTAGCCTAATGTTTACTATGGATCAGCCTGTGTGAAAAAGATGGATGAAAATAGATTGTATGTAGCAGATATGATAATGTTGAGAGCAATGGTGGGCCATCGGCCGCGACTTACAAATTGTAGGTCGTGGGTTCGAGCCCAGGCAGGCGCTTTACTTTGTGTAAATTATTTCTTCACCACTGCTCTCAAAACGTTGAAGGAAAACATCGTGAGGAAACCGGCATGTCATAGAACCAAAAATTCGACGACATGTGACTTCCACCAACCCGCACTGGGCCCGCGTGGTAGATTACGGCCCATTCTCTCTCACAGAGAGGATGACTGTGTCCCAGACGAATCGATTGACGTATGAATCATCAAAATCGGCCAACGCGTTTGGTCTCTGGAACGCCATATAGGAACAAACATACATACATACATACATACTTACATACATACATACAGACTGATAAACACATTACCCTCCTTCGGCAGTCGGATAAATACATACATACATAGACTGATAAACACATTACCCTCCTTAGGCAGTCGGGTAAAAACAGCACCGCGCCGTGCTTTGCGCTTCGGCAAGTCAACTTCAGGGCGGCCAAGAAGTTTGGTAAGAACTATACAATATAAGAAGTAGTCGCAGATCGACTACACAAATCGCCGAGAAAGCTTTAGACCATTAAACAAATATATTTAGATGTGGGAGTATGTATACTGGCTGTATTTGTTTTGTTGGATACTAAAAACAGACTTAGTTTCCTTAAATGGGAACTTCTGAGACGATGTGATGACCGGTATACAAGAAGAAAAGAACAGTTACCCTCTTACTAATAAACGCGGTATAAAGTTATATCAAGTATAAACTTATGAATATGTGTGGTTATTCCTTTGTCTTACTAATAAACGTGGAATAAAGTTATACCAAGTATAAACCTATGAATATGTATGGTTATTCCTTTGTCTTACTAATAAACGTGGAATAAAGTTATACCAAGTATAAACCTATGAATATGTATGGTTATTCCTTTGTCTTACTAATAAACGCGGAATAAAGTAATACCAAGTATAAACCTATGAACATGTATGGATATTCCTTTGTCTTACTAATAAACGCGGAATAAAGTTATACCAAGTATAAACCTATGAAAATGTATGGTTATTCCTTTGTCTTACTAATAAACGCGGTATAAAGTTATACCAAGTATAAACTTATGAATATGTATGGTTATTCCTTTGTCTTACTAATAAACGTGGAATAAAGTTATACCAAGTATAAACCTATGAATATGTATGGTTATTCCTTTGTCTTACTAATAAACGCGGAATAAAGTAATACCAAGTATAAACCTATGAAAATGTATGGATATTCCTTTGTCTTACTAATAAACGCGGAATAAAGTTATACCAAGTATAAACCTATGAAAATGTATGGTTATTCCTTTGTCTTACTAATAAACGCGGAATAAAGTTATACCAAGTATAAACCTATGAATATGTATGGTTATTCCTTTGTCTTACTAATAAATGTGGAATAAAGTTATACCAAGTATAAACCTATGAATATGTATGGTTATTCCTTTGTCTTACTAATAAACGCGGAATAGAAAGAAAAGAAAGAAAAAGTGTTAATTCGCCACCAAAACGGCATACAATTTTTTGATTTTTCCTTAAATTAAACCCATCGGTCATGGGTGGTAAAGTAATACCAAGTATAAACCTATGAAAATGTATGGTTATACGTTTGTTATACCTGGTATAACTTTATTCCGTGTTTATTAGTAAGTGGGTTAGTATGTAACTACAGGTCGCTTCAAAATTAATGTCATCTGTGAAGTTCTCTTTTCACTGCGCACCCGTCATCCATGTATCTATTTGCTGCTGGGAATTTAGGTTTGATTCTAGCTGTACCCAGTGTTATGTCGTTTGGACGAAAAAGTACATAATATGTTTCTTTCTTTTTACGGTTCCGTACTCGAAGGGTCCAAGAGGAGCCCTATTGTTGTAACTAACGTGCCCGTCTATCTATCTGTTCGTCTGTCCGTCGTCTGTCACACATTTTGTTCCAAAGAAGTAGCATAATCATTTTTTTATGATTTCGTGCATCCTAGAGGGCGCCATATTCAATTTTATATGAGATTACATAACCTATAACCAGCGGACATACAAGACGTTTCCAACGACACCTCATTTGTCATATTACAATAAGTAGTTTAGAAGTTACGAGTTAACAGATAAACATACGTATATAAAATCTTCTATAATATAAAAATGAATCGCAAAATGTGTTGGTAAGCGCATAACTCAACAACGCCTGGACTAATTTGGCCAATTCTTTTTTTTAAATGTTCGTTGAAGTTCAAAGATGGTTTTTACGGCGAGAAAATTCTAATAATTGCCGGCAAAACACTAAAAACAGCCATTTTCTTTTTCCCATACAAAAGTTTTCTAACTAAAACGTAGAGTCAATTTGAGCTTTATTGCTATGGTTTAAAGTTCATATTAAATTAAGCTAGCTATTTTTGCTTAGTGAAGGGTAGGGTAGTGTAGGATAGGGTAGTGTAGGGTAGTGTAGGATAGGGTAGTGTAGGGTAGGGTAGTGTAGGGTAGGGTAGGGTAGTGAAGGGTAGGTTAGGGTAGGGTATTGTAGCGTAGGGTAGGGTAGGGTAGTGTAGGGTAGGGTAGTGTAGGGTAGGGTAGGGTAGTGGAGGGTAGGGTAGTGTAGGATAGGGTGGGGTAGTGTAGCGTAGGGTAGAGAAGGTAGTGTAGGGTAGGGTAGGGTACGGTAGGGTAGTGTAGGGTAGTGTAGGGTAGGGTAGGGTAGGGTAGGGTAGTGTAGGGTAGGGTAGTGTAGGGTCGGTTAGGGTAGGGTAGTGTAGGGTAGTGTAGGGTAGTGTAGGGTAGTGTAGGGTAGGGTAGGGAAGGTAATGTAAGGTAGGGTAGGTAGGGTAGATAAATTTTTGGTGTTTTTATGGCAAAACAAAGTTTGCTGGGTCAGCTAGTACAAAAATAAAATAAAAGTTTATTGATTCAATAAAAGAGTATTACAGTATTAAGATGTGGCACTGGATCCTGCACTAGGATACCCTGTGTCGCAGAATCCAGTCTTTCTCTACAAATAATATGATTCTTTATATAAACACATACCGGTCACAAAAACATAACCCTGCCTTTTGCCCCGCCGTAGTCGGGTAAAAATGTGGGTTCCTTTCATTTGTTAAAATACTATCGTCTTGGCACAACATGCATAACTTACTTTGAAAAGACTTAAGAATTTAGTATCTAGGAACTTGGTAGTTTTTAAGTGCTAAATCGTGGACTAGTATAGTACTGCAGATGTTAACATTAATTATTATGAGCGGTTCCGTACAAAACATTAGGCGTGTGTCGTGTAAGAAGGTGAGGCTGTGGTCACTATGATAGCGGAAAAGAAAATAATAATTTGCTATTCTTTGAAACTATTTTTTTTTTACCTCCAGGCAGAGAGCCAATGACCGCCTAAGTCAGTACACAGTTGCAGGGACTATAAGAACACGAAAGGTCCTTGATTTGTGTCATACAAACCAAGGGTGAAGACTTAACAAATGTTTAAAAAAATGGATAGTGTGGTTTTAACAGCCTATCATTTTTAACCGACCTACCAAAAAGGAGGAGGTTCTATTAAGTTGGGATTGTTCAGCTAAATATCAGCTTGCCGCGCTTGACTCAGTGGAACGCAGAGCTAAGAGACTAATTGGCGTCGTCAAACTGGTGGATGCCAAGCTTCACAGCTTGGCTCATCGCCGTAATGTTGCCTGCTTGTCGGTCTACTACAGACTATACTTTGGCGAGTTTGCTCATGAACTCCACGACCTTCCACCCACCGGCATCCTTCTACCATCGGACATCTAGACGCACTGCAAGTTACCATCCTCACCTAGTTGCCAGTTCATTAATTCGCACCAAGCGCTTCCAAACATCCTTCATAATGCGCACAGCAAAAGAGTGGAACTCACTGCCTGCGTCTGTGTTTCCGAAACCCGAATCTCTTCAAAGGTAGAGTGAAAAGGCTTCTTCTGGGTAAGCTCACTCCGTCGTCGACTTTATCTCTGTCACCTCTGACCTACACGAGAGTCAAGAGCAAAACCATCATAAATAAATAAATAATGAATTTTTTTTTTGTATGTTCACGCATATCTCCGTCAATTTTGGACAGATTTTGAAAATTTTTGTTTTGTTTGAAAAAGTATGTTCCGAAATTGTTCCCAATTTAATTTGGAATTTTGAAGATCTGATGAATATTTTCGAAGATATACAACAGAACTCTTTAATAAATAACGGCAAGTCTCTCTTGATTGCTGTAATCGCATGTCTGTTTATTGTTTATAACATTTCATAACATAACATCACGCCAGTACGCTTTTAAGGGGTACGCAGATCTCTCATTTCACCGTTTCAAGTTTCATGATATTCGGGTAATCTATTCTGGCGTTATAGGTATCTTACTAAACAACTTGCGTATTAGGTAGGTACAACTAAAAAGTGAAAATAAAAAAAAACCGGCCAAGTGCTAGTCGGACTCGCGCACGAAGGGTTCCGTACCATTATCGCAAAAAACAGCAAAAAAACACGTTTGTTGTATGGGACCCCCACTTAAATATTTATTTTATTATATTTTTAGTATTTGTTGTTATAGCGGCAACAGCCTAGCGAGCATGGGCATACCAGAGACATTTGTTACAAAACATGATACATTATGTCATGTCTTACAATTTGTCTTAAGTGCTAGCACGGGTCAAAAATGTGACATATTTTAAAGGCGCGACATGCCTTTCTTGTAGCTGCACGGCGAGCACGGCATACTGTGACATGGCACATGCCACCGTGCTATCATTTAAGACAAAATGGCTTTATCGCCTTTTTTATTTATAAAGTGTGACTTAAGCCATATCACAGTAGGCCGTGCTCGCCGGGCAGAAATACATCATCTGTGATAAATTCGTCCTAATGAAACTAAACCATTTCCGCTATCAATGAGACCCCACCCATTCTGTCTAAGGCGTAGCTTATTATTATTCATGAGGCAACGACTGGGGATTTAATTAATTATAAGATTACTGTCTCTGCTGACGCTACAGATAACAAAACGCCGCCGTGATGGTACTGAGCTCAGGTAAATTACACCTTGTCAAAATATTGTGAAGAACTTCGCAAGGATTTTGTGAACTTGATTTTATTGAAATACGACGTGTTTTTGGGTGGTTTTTGTAGAAAGATGTTCACCATTTTCAGACATGGACAGACGTGCAGACAGACATACACGCGAGTGACAGCAATAGGTTTGGGCCCTTTGGATACTGAACCCTAAAAATATATAATTGCCACAACAATTACATAAAATGAATTAATGTATTTTGCTTAAACTAAACCCTTATAGTGTTATAATCATCGTGGGCTTCTTATAAGAAGCGTAAAGAATAAATAAACAAATTATGAAGGAAAAATTATGATGATTGCAAAAACTTATTAAATTCTTAAAGCGTTTCCCTTTCCGTCAAACGAACAACGCCTCGAAAAACAGTTGTTTCTCAAATTCAATTATGAAAACTCCCAGCGGTTTCGAATTACAGAGAATTATTCAACAGACACGACTGTTAAATTATCAAAGTGCAATTAACAAGGGTTAATGAGCATCTCGGCAGGACAAAACTTGGTTTAAAATTAAAACTGTGATGCTGGGGCATCGCAATCGTGAGCAAGGAATAATTTTTTAACTAATTTATTTACAATGCCATCTAGCGATGGTGCGGAGGAATTATCGGTGTGCGAAAGTGATGAGAGCTGGCGAAGCTAAGAAACCGCAAGGATAGTTTTAATTTGAATGTGGCTATTAAGAGTAGGTGTAGATAAAATAAAAATAAACAATGGATAGACTGTGAAAAAGATGTTAGTGTTATAAAGGGGTGATTGATATGACATCTAGTCTAGGTGATAGAAGAAAAGGGCAGGCAAAGCAAGAAGAAAACATGTTGCGCCAACTCCAGATAAATGGATAACAGACATGGCAAGAGGGTAATAATGATGACAAGTTCAAGAGTTGATCATGTTCCTAGCTGTTAGTAGTCAGGTACACAAAAAGAAATCATTGTTAAAAGCTTAGTATAGTACCTATACCTTATGAGAGCAGTGGTGGCCGAGTGGTACCGGCCGCGACTTACAAGTTGTAGGTCGTGGGTTCGAGCCCAGGCAGGCGCTTTACTTTGTGTAAATAATTTCTTCACCACTGCTCTCAAAACGGTGAAGGAAAACATCGTGAGGAAACCGGCATGTCCTAGAACCAACAATTCGAAGACATGTGACATCCACCAACCCGCATTGGGCCCGCGTGGTGGATCACGGCCCATTCCCTCTCACAGAGAGGAGGCCTGTGTCCCAGCAGTGGGAACATTAATAGGCTGATGATGTGATGTGATAGTACCTATTAGCTTTTTACCCGACTGCCGAAGGAGGGTAATGTGTTTAACAGTCTATGTATGTAAGTATGTATGTATGTATGTATGTATGTATGTTTGTTCCTATATGGCGTTCCAGAGACCAAACGCGTTGGCCGATTTTGATGATTCATACGTCAATCGATTCGTCTTAACCCTGCAAGTGTACCCGGCTACATTAAAATTGGACAATAGAAAAATGGCGGATTTTGGATGCCAAATTGTGGGGGCCCAAATTTTTTTTCTTCCTAACCCATCGTGTGGGGTATCAAAATAAAGGGTTTTAAGAGGTGATTTCAAAAATATACAACACTTATATGTTTAAATGTATCGAATTCGAAAAACAGCTAACTAAAAAGTTATAAATAAAAAAACTTAATTCAAAATATCAAAAAACCCGACTGCTTCAAAAGCGAACTAAAAAGTCTTAAACAAGGAAAAAATCATGCTGTGCAGGCGGAGGATACACCAGATTTTGGTCAGCCAGCCTGCGAATATGTATACTCCGACTTTAAATTTTTTCATTATTTACTAAAACTCACATATAATAAAGTACTCTGAGGTGTTGGTCATAGACCACAGGCAATAGGAAGGGACGTTTGTCAGTTCCTTACAACCGATCACCAATTATCTATAAACCAGTTTTATAAAGAGGAAAGTATTTTTTGTTTGTTTGTACCGAATAGGCTCCGAAACCATTGGAACGATTTTAAAAATTCTTTCACCAATATAAAGCTACATTATTCCTGAGTGACATAGGCAATTTTTTTATCCCGAAAACGGGTCCTGTGGGGTCCACGGGAGCAAAGCCGCGAGGAACAGCTAGTCATAGATAATACTAAAACTTTGTGTTGGCATCAACAATCATTAGACTGTGAATGTGATGCTTTACAAAAACTAACCCGTAATTCACACACTATCCATCTTAATATCCATAGCAAACAACATTACTTAAATAAACAAAACAACAAAAAAGTACTTTGTTCTGAATTCAAATTATTATACACGATTAATCTATTAATTGAAGGATATTGAAATTAGCATTCGTTTGTATTCGAAAATGCGATGATTGCCGAGGAACATTAAGAAAATCGTTGTACTGTATATATATTTCGCTATGTCTAACATCTTGGACAGATCCCACCAGATGCAACTTAGCTCTAGGTGGCCAATCTAAAATGTAATTAAAGAATTTAATTGAATCCCACACGGACACTGTCCTTTTATTTTAAAGCACAACACTCCGACTTTCCGAGTTAAATGATACGAAACAAAAACAGGTTTTTATACGATTTCATGGCCTTTTACATTTTCATTTGAGAGAGTTTTAATTATTGTAAAGGGTTAATTAAATGGAATGTGTGTTTCATGCTTTGTGGTCATCGGTAAAATGGATTGTGGTCTTCGGATTCATTTGCTTTTCGTCCACTTTATGTGTTTTGGTCGCAAGCTTTTTACAGTGGCCATTGCGAGTTGTTTTTTTTCGCCGTGCTGTAAGATTTGTATTTGTTTTCAATTATGGGTGCTATGTAAACCGTTTGGAAATGATCTTATCTGTAAAGCGAAGATGGAAAGAAAGTATTTATTTGATCGTTTCTTCTTCTTCTTTTAGAGTCGATGGTTAGTGGGCACGTTTACAACAGTGTCAACGGCCTTTGTTATGTCCTCGAAAATGGAAGTTTATGGGTGCTTGCGGCACTCCTGCATTATGTTATCACTCCATAAACACCAACTGTAGACGGCTAATATCAGATTTTCTTGAAACACATATTTACTAAGGCTTACCAGACATTGTCTCATAGTAAGGCTTATGAGTCAATGGTTGTGAAACCTTTAGATTAGAATGGGTAGATTAGACACTAATATGTGTGATAGGATTTGCACTGTCGTACTCTTGAACCCACAATAAACACGGTAGAGAAAATTGGTATTGTAACGCGACAAACACACCGGCTAAGTGGGCGACCCCACCAGCGGCCCCGCCTGGGCCCTGACCGTATAGTCGATCAGGGTCAGCAGCAAAGGGGAAGCAGCCGGCAGTTTACGCCGACCTGACTGGAGGCTCTAGTTTATACACCGCAAGATCGCCCGGTTAAGCAGTAGCTAAAACTCTGTTGAACTAAGAGACGCCTATGAATTTTAACTATTAAGCCCATAAAAATATTATGCCAGTCTGAGCTCGGCAGGCTCCGGGAGAGCACTAACAAACTATAAGGCTGGTCAAGTTTACCCCACTATTTACTGAGTTTGGATTAGCGCCGTGTGTCGTATGCCCGTGTACCTACTAGCTTCGCTAGCGGAAGCCACACCAATCGTACCATTTACGACGCGCGTAGGGCTACTTAGATTTACGATTTATGTTTTTATAATCAGAGTACATACTTTTAATGTATTGTCTCATGTAAAATAAGTATATATATTGTTATTTCACGTAAGGTGTGTTTAGTTTTATCTCCTCACACTAGACCTTTACAGTATAAATAAAAGCTTTGTACTTATTTATTCAGAAGGTCCATATCCAGAAGTCGTTATTGAGACCCACGGGAGGGACATAATCCCATTCATAGCCTACCTAGCACTCGTGCTTAAAAATTTAAAGAGCTTTCAACGTCACTAACCCTGGCTTTATTTTTTAAGCACAAGTGCGGTAAAGGTAGTACTTATTATAATCTGTCTTTAAATAGATGTACCGGTAGACCGCTATAAAATACTTGAATAATAAACTTGCTGTATTCTTCATAAATAGATTTTATTACGAGCTTCTTTTACGAGGGCTGTAAAATTATTAAACCTCTTACGTCACAATAATACTACATTTTTATGTGAACTTGGATTCATATGCGGTTTCACTTGTGGTCTTAAAAAAGTTTTTAAAATATTCTCACAGAGAGGAGGTCTGTGTTCCAACAGTGAAAACGTTCAAAGGCAGATTTTTCTATGCTATGTTAAATGGTATTCAAAGGGAGTTCAGGTAGGTAATGCTACAGATATTTCAGACATATGTTGCCCCGCACTAAGAATTACTCCTGTATCGTGGGTGCGTTTAAAAACATTTAAACTTACATACACAAACAGCCAGACCCGGAACAATTGCTGCTTAGATATTTCCAAATGTGAAAACTTAAATCTGCCACCATAAGGTGATGATAATCCCGTAATAAAACCATAAAGTTCGCTCGGTTTCCGTTTATTTTTATTTTCATGGAGGCTGAATTATCTTCGTATTCCCATGGGTCTTCACGCAGTAAGCGGATATATTTTATGGGTTTGAAATTGATAATTTTATGATCATGGCGGCATCAATTTGAATAAAAATAGATTAAGGTATTTCAACCATAAACCATTCTGCTATTATGAGATAGTAAAAGATAATTATAACAATAATTATTTCTTTTACTTTTCCGCCATTTTTTTTAGGTTGTTTATTTTGTTTTGTGTAATTTTAATTAATTTTTTTTCTGTTACCGATCATGTCCAAAAATATTAATTCTTATAATAATAATATTTTTTTTTCATGTTTTATAAAAATATTTAAAATGTAGATAATAAGAAATAATGTGAATAAAGGACATAATAATTTACAATCCGCAGGGCAGCTTTGTGGCGAGCTGGTGGGCAGTGGCGACCCCACGGATCTGATCTCCAGGGAGAAGCCTCATGCCTCATCTCCGGCTTGCCTTAATTGGCTGGCTTGAGTGGAGATTTGCAAGAGATTTGCAAACGTGCTCGGAGGAAGGAAGTAAACCCAGTAAGATGCTGGTAGGGACCTTGACCGTACTGCCGGATTGTCCTGATAGCCGTGGTATACCTCTCCACTCCTCAAGCACCTCCGTATATGTTACCCCCTTGGCGCTTCGTCACTAAAGTGCAAGCGACTGTTTATTGAGGGGCCCATTAATTGAGTGTGCAAGACATCCCCTGCGATTTTATAACCGTGTTAATCAACAGTGGTCAGGCGGGGACCAGTAGTCCTTCTACAGTTTTAGTTAATCGAACCAAGAAACCTCCCATAGCCTAATGTGTTTTGTCTTCATATTCTGCAATAGTCCTGCACCAGCCGGGGATTGTCCTTGGGTGTTCACTACTGCATACAGGGATAACATTTCGTCCTAGATGTCTAACAAGGCCTCTGCGAGTTGGTTTCGGTCCCTGGTACGCCTTTCAAAGGACCTGGACCCTAGGGTCCCGAGAATCTCAATGAAATAAAAATAATAATTTCCATTAAATAATAATAAAACCTTTCTACCTAGGATACCTTTTATAACATTCCTTTGTTCACTCATTTTAATTATTTGTTCTTACTGCATTAACTTCTGGATATTAAAGCAGAACGTTCGGTCCTCGGCTTAAACATAATTTATACAATTAACTTAAGAATTTATCTTAGCTACTGTACCAAGCAATATTACATTTCAAAATTGCAAAAGAATTAACAAGACATTTCATTTGCCGTTCTTTTTAATAATATTCATGAGTAATAAACAATTTTTTCCCGAGTGTAATAAGGCTAGCTAAACTTACGCCAAGTCGTAAACCTATGAGACGGGTAAGTTCAGTAAATTAGACCCCAACGTATAAAACCGTTAGTTTTTATGTGGAAGAATACACAAACGACTTCTGGACAGTTTGAGAGGAAATGTAGTTGAGATAGAATTATATTATGAAAGCCCTGAAATTGTTTGTCTGACTTTTGTTGAGACAAGCTTTTTATGGACTGTATTTTTTAAGTAAGAAATGTAATATGTTTTGTTAATAAATGAGCCCAAACACGATGGTGCAATCTTGGTTGCTATGGCTGCCGGCTCCATCACGAGACCACCTAGCAGCTTTATTATTATTATTATTTCAATATTAACAAAGTTACACAAGTACGCCAAGTATCAGAATAATCGGATGTCAGGAAGTTATTGGACAATGGCTTACTAGTCGCCGGACACATACGAAAGCAAGGTAATATAGAGATTGTAAAAAATATAATTCGAAAAGTCGTGTGGCCGATAGGATTTCGGAAAATATGAAAAATTTCCAACTCCTATTAAACACCTTTAAGGTGTTGATTTTGAACCAAAGGATAACGGTATATGTTTAACTGAAGATCAGCAGCGCTGTGCAGAACTGAGCCGCCAAGTTCAACTATGTTGTCGGAAGGATTATGATAACCATATCAACGAAAACTGTTTCGAACTCGAACAGCACTGACTGAAAAACGAATCCAAATATCTTTTTCAAAAAGTAAAAGAACTGACTGGAACGCGTAAACCGAGAACCTGTCGAACATTGGACATAAAGACGGGCTTCTTTCTTCTTACAAAAGTGGCTCAAGTGTTAGAGCGCTGGAAAGACTACTGCGCGGAGCTATACGACACGGGAGAGCCTACTAGTGCTAAAATTACATGGGCGACAGAAGAGCCTGATATCCTACCATCAGAAATTGAGCATGCCATCAAAGCTCTCAAGTGCAGGAAATCACCGGGTAAAGATGCTATTACAGCCGAAATACTTCAAAACGAGGCACAAAGGCTATCACCGAAGTCTGTAATACCATCTGGAGTACCGAAAGATGGCCAAAAGACTGGACAGAATCGGTGTTTATACCCTTACATAAGAAAGGCTCTTCAAAAAATTGTGGAAATTACAGGACTATAGCCTTAATATCTCATGCGAGTAAAGTCCTCCTCCATGTTATTAATCGACGTCTTTACGCCAACAGATACTCGAAGAGCAGGCAGGTTTTATTAAGGGCAGAGGAAAGCGGGAAAAATACTTAACGTCCGCCAAATCATTGAGAAAAACAGGGAATTTAACAGCCCCGTAGTCCTATGCTTTATTGACTACACAAAAGCCTTTGACTGCGTGCAATGGGATAAACTGTGGAATGTGCTACTTGAAATGGGAGCTCCTAAACACCTCGTTGCTTTAACCCAGAGTCTGTACACTGGCAATCGTTCTTTCATCAGGATAGGTTCTGAATGCTCCAACATGTTCCAAACAAAGAAAGGAGTGAGACAGGGTTGTATCTTGTCCCCGGCACTTTTTAACATTTATGGAGAGTACATTATTCGGAAGACCATCGGAAATTGGGAGAAGGGTGTTTCTTAAGGCGGAAAGAGGTTATCGAACCTTCGATATGCCGACGACACCATTCTTCTAGCAACATCTATGGAAGATATGAGTCAGCTGTTCCAAAGACTAGAATCAGGGAGTGGCAACATCGGTCTCGCAGTGAACAGAGCGAAAACCAAAGTGTTGATAGTGGATCGAGACGGAAAGCTAACAAATGTCACCTGCAACATCCCTGGCATAAATATCGCTACGTGTACCTGGGTTCCCAAATCTGCAATGACAGTTGCTGTGTCCCCGAGATAAAGAGGCGAATCGGGAGGGCAAAATATGCCATGATCCGTCTTCACAACATCTGGAAGAAAACAGGGATTGTTATCAAAACCAAGATGAGATTGATACGGGCCCTGGTGTTCCCTATTTTCCTGTATGGAGTGAAAACGTGGACAATCCTAACCCGAGAGAGACATTCGAAATGTGGTGTTGGAAACGAATGCTAAGAATACCTTGGACAGCGAAACGCACCAATGCATCGATCCCGCCCCAGCTCCGAATAAAAACTCGCTTGTCAACTATTTTCCAACAACGCATTTTTGCGTATTTCGGTCACATAATGCGCAGAGGTGACGAGAGTTTGGCAAAGCTGATTGTGGTTGGGAACACTGAAGGCAAAAGATCGCGCGGTCTTACACCAACAAGATGGACCAATCAAGTGAAAGACTTGTCGGCCTCCAAATTCTACACGGTCGTAAGGGCGCGCTGGACAGAAACTGGTGGAGGCAGATCATCCGCTCCAGGTGCAACCCTGATGCTGACCACGATCCTCAGACATGAGGGGTCGACCAAGAGAGAGAAGGTGTTGATTTTGATCATATTTTCTTAGTGTTTTTGTGCTTTTTCTTAGTCATAGTTTCTTAGTTTTGTCATATAAGTAACACTAATGCTAAATTGCAAGCGTTTAGACCCAGCGGTTCAGGCTGTGTGTTGTCTGTCAGTAAATGATATAAATAGATGATTAACGGATAATTCACAGAAAAATGAATGTTTGGGCAATTCATGTAGTTCGAATTTCTGTGCTTAAAACCATCCGGTGATGCCGTGTGTTTTCAGCATTTGAGTTGCTTACCAAGAAAGTTTTTCCATGAAAATTACGCAGTTTCCTTAAAATCGTCGCATCAACAATATTATGCTTCTAATATCCTGTGCCTGACAATAACCATTTTCTTAAAATTTTCTTCGTGAGATGCCATTTCCTACATCTATTAATCAAACCTGCAATATTACTGTAGAGTTCTCGAAGTTTTCTTAAAGCATTATGAAATATTGATGCAATAGGAAGCTGTGCTGTTTGCCAACGTTTGTTATTTTTAGCTTGCTGCCAAGGAAATGAAAGAGCAACTGTTTGTTGTGAAATCAAATTTAACTCTTTCTTTTTTTATTTTTTTGTTTATTTAAGGACAGTTAGTCAAGCTGCACGGGGCTGGTCAATGGGCGACTCTTGGAGGAGGCCTATGTACAGCAGTGTACGTATTTCGGCTGAAATGATGATGATGAAGGACAGTTGGGATTTTGGGATGCTAAGCATTGAAAAATATAGTGAAAGTAAAAACCGGCCAAGTGCGAATCGGACTCGTGCACGAAGGGTTCCGTACTATTATCGCAAAAAACGGCAAAAAAATCACGCTTATTGTATGGGAGCCCCACTTAAATATTTATTTTATTCTGTTTTTAGTATTTGTTGTTATAGCGGCAACAGAAATACATCATCTGTGAAAATGTCAACTGTCTAGCTAGCACGGTTCATGAGATACAGCCTGGTGACAGACAGACAGACAGACAGACAGACGGACCGCGGAGTCTCAGTAATAGGGTCCCGTTTTTACCCTTTGGGTACAGAACCCTAAAAATGAGTGAGCTTCTTCTTGAAAGTGTTCCTCTTACAAGTAAGTGTTTGTTGGTGGTGTGCTATGGGTATAGGCCTACTATTCTCGGGATATTTGTTGTACCGGCCGGACTTTGCTCGGCCCTTTAAATTTGTCCGGATTTTTCGCTTGGATGACTAATTTATGTTTTTTTTCCAATATAGCCTACATTAGTTACTATAAAAATAAAACAATAATAAATTAAGAATAATGATTTATTACACCTATAATGTACCTGCTTGAGCTTGTACTGCGCGGATGGGTACCCGGCTTGTTCGGATGTGCGTACAACGGGAATTAATGAAAACCTGACTTTTTTTATAAAGCTCGTCTTTTGCCAGGTCTTTTCAATTTCGGGAATAATATCCTATTAGGAGTGTCTATATATGGGTGCTGATAAAATGACTGTCAATTGACTGGTTTCAATTTGTTACATCAGAATTTATCTGCAGTCACAAATTACATGTACATACATAAATAAAGGTAATCTTACTCTTACTAATATTCATCTTCAATATACATCTTTACATAGCGAGTTTCTTCCGTGCTTCGGAAACCTCGTTAAGCCGTTGGTCCTGACTGCCATTTGATGATCTTTGACAGTCGTTACGGGTAGTTAGAAGCCTGAGATCTGACACCAGTCTAGCCAAGAGGTTTCGTGTTACCCAGTTACTTGCTTGTGGAGGTCAGATAGGCAGTCGCTCCATGTAAAACACTGGTACTCAGCTGAATCCGGTTAGACTGGAAGCCGACCCCAACATAGTTGGGAAGAGACTAGGCAGATTTATTCTTACTAATATATAATATTATAAATATGAAGTTTTGGACGTGTGGATGTATGTTTGTTACTCCAGAACGGCTCAAAGGATCTGGTTGCACATAGGCTACTTTTTGTCCCGGTATAAATAACAACTTTAATATATTCATATTAATATTATGAAGCTGAAGAGTTTGTTTGAACGCGCTAATCTCAGGAACTACTGGTTGGAATTGAAAAATTCTTTTTGTGTTGGATAGTCCATTTATTGAGGAAGGTTATAGGCTATATAACATCACGCTACAACCAATAGGTGCGGAGCATAAATGAAAAATGTTGCAAAAACGGGCAGAAAACCCTTTTTGAGAGCTTCCGTTGCGTGCGCTGCGTAAACGGTTTAAGTTACAAAACAATAAAGTATTTAGAGTAGATAGCCAGTTGATGGAATCGAAGCCGCGTGGGACAGCTACTTATAAATATTATAATAGTCTCCTACCGCCACAGTTACCTTAGAAATTGTCTCTTCTAATACTCATGCGGAGTTATGCAAATTTTAATTTATCTAGACTGTACGCTTTACATCTCATCTTTCAAGGCAACCCTGACTTTTCATATGCATGCAATAAATAACATTAGATCTATCGTAGAACAGTCGAATATCAAACGCAATCAAACTGGACGGAGATACGTATCTATTTGCTACAGAGCTTAGAACGACTGAAGGCCACAGCCACAGCCAAGTCAGAATTGCCTCGAGTCATCATCATCATCGTCTTACTGCCCTTGTCATACGTTATTTGACGACACGGTTGGCATAGTGGTGGAGCGAACGGCTGCTGCACTGCGTGCCGCGGATTCGATTCCCGCACGGAACAAATATTTGTATGGCCTGCAGATAGTTGTTCCGGATCTAGGTGTCTTTTTTATGTGAGTTTAAATGTTTGTAAACGCACCTACAATACAGGAAGACATTCCTAGTGTGGGGCAAAGTATTAAAAAAAAATGGAATCGGTGCAACACGTTTTCTTCTTCCATACCGTGCTGTTCCCTGTCACGCTATTACTGACTCTCTTTTCTTTCATATCACTCTACACACAATTCTTCCATCTTTTCTATGGCCTTCCTCTCCTCCTCCATCTACCCTCCTCGCCTCGGGTCGTCAATTCCTATGAGTAAACGGTGACACGCGCTGACAAGATTGTGCCAACTCGGCTACCGGAACTGGTGTTGTTGCCATATTTATAGTCTTTGACGGTATTACACTCACGCGCAAAGTTCACTTTTTCTTGTCGGGGTCACCACTTTAGGAGTAGTGTCTCAATAAAACAACAGGTTACCAAGTTCACATGTATTCACTTTATTTAGTTGACACGTCTACACACAGGAATGATCGCGTACGAGTGGCCACGTCACTTGTGCGCCTTACATTATGAAGTCTCATTTTACATACTAGATAGGTACCTACGTACATACTGTCGCTATAGTAATAATCATATAAAAAATAATAATAAAAAGTATTGACAATGCCGTCTTTGGCAATGGCCACTGAGGCATCTCGTTGATCTGTGGTACATATCACCGTAGTCGTTCGTATTGAACTGCAATCGCCAGCGATATTGCACCGATGCTTCATGTTGATACTCGTAGTCTCGAACACGGCGACTTATTGTTGCTTGTTTTCAATAAATAAACGGACAGGAAATTGAATGCTGGGTAATACGAGGGGTGGTATTTCCTTTGTTGTATTTACTGGGTTTTCTTCTAAGTAACGAATTGATAGAATAGGTATGTTAACATTATTTGCTCTGCAGTCATAAAGATTTTAATATACTAAATGCCTGAAATAGTATGTTTTTAGGGTTCTAGTTCTAGGTGATGCTATTCACTTGAAATTTGGAATAGTTTTAGATGATATTTGCTCAACTATTTTGTATATATATGAAACATCATATGAAAGAACGCTATTTGCACATTCTCAAACATTTTTTTTCTCAAACATTTGCGACTCGTGGATCTATTATTTTAGCTAATGAGTTGACTGCCGTTATAAAAAAAACATTAGAAAAATCGGGCGCCAATTTTATCTATTTAGAAACAAATGCCAAATACATTAACTTCGTCAACAAATGATTTGATTCCATTTTCTATTAGTAGCGAAATCTTTCAATCCGCTGGTAAATGCTAACATATATCACAGTTCGCAGTCATCTGCTGCGCCCATTTGTTTACTACGTGCGGGTATTGAAGCAATGTGAATAGTACGAGGGGAACGTTGCTAGTAGAAATAGAATAATTATGTCTTCGTGATAGTATAGCAAACAAGTGGCCTGTACCTTATGTAAAAATGTAATCGTTCATTATATAAAAGTTATGTAGTATCTGAATTTCAATCGAAAGACGTTTCACAACATCAATTAGTCCTGTGTTTGTTGCATCTTATTGCTCCGCCCACCAACAAGGTGGACCGATGTACTGATGAGGACTGATGACGGCTCTCATAAAATCATAGAGGCCCTGCACTCCGGCCCCATCGACTATCGGTTTTACACGCAATGAGCAAAAATAATAATACCACAGAAACGATGAAATTGCTAATACCATAGAAACAATGAAATGGTTAATATAATAGGTACGATCAAATGGTTAATACAATAGAAA
Organism: Orthosia gothica; assembly: GCA_949775005.1. Lineage (NCBI taxonomy): Eukaryota > Metazoa > Arthropoda > Insecta > Lepidoptera > Noctuidae > Orthosia > Orthosia gothica. The sequence continues at coordinate 2,713,913 of OX459063.1, forward strand.
CGATGAAATGGTTAACACAATAGAAACAATGAAATGGTTAATATAATAGATATAATAGAATAAGAATACCATAGAAACAATGAAATGGTTAACACAATAGAAATGATGAAATGGTTAATAAAATAGAAACGATGAAATGGTTAGTACAATAGAAACGATGAAATGGCTAATACCATAGAAACAATGAAATGGTTACTACAATAGAAACGATGAAATGGTTAATACAATAGAAACGATGAAATGGTTAATACAATAGAAACGATGAAATGGCTAATACCATAGAAACGATGAAATGGACAATACCATAGAAACAATGAAATGGTTAATACAATAAAAACGATGAAAGGTATAGTTATAGATAGGGAGGCCTGTTGTTTTATTGCCATGTATAAAAAATTATACATGGCAATAAAACAACAGGGCTGGAGAATACTATAATGAGTTTTCCATTAATGTTTCTACATTGAAAATATACCTGAACCATCGTTTACAGACATGCCTTTACAGTTATAGTGAAACAAAGAGACATTCCTTGTTCACTATCTTTTAAAATCTATTCCCTAACAATACCTCGTATTGTAGGACTACTGAAAACTGAAATCAATCCGCTGTTCAGTCTGGGACAGGACTGATGCTGTCGTTTATCTCGGACGTGACTCTGGGAGTCGAGACTAACCTTTATGTAAGAATGTCTTACACTAATGTACTGGATGTATTTCTTCGGAGTGAAGATACAGTCTGTAATGTATGTTGGGCAATTTAGTTTTGTAACTGGAGACTCAGTGATGTTTGATAAATTCAACTAAATCTTTCTTGAAACACAATGTTTATTTGTTGTTTTTAACCTCCGAAGGAAAAAGAGGGGTTTTAAAAATTTCACGTGTGTACCTGTGTGTTTGTTTATAATAAGTGTATTTGTGTATCCTAAACCGATGAACTGATTTTGGTTTCGTTTTTTTTGTTTCTATGGTGACTTTATCGTGAGTGTTCTTAGCTATGTTTGATGAATATCGGTTCTATAGATATGGATGTTTTACTTTTTTAATTGGGGTGCTATCGCAAGATATCGTGTCTTAATAATTGGTTTAATAAATAGTCGATCGAAGCGTGTCTACTACTAGATAAATTATGAAGCATGAAATAAAAAAAAGAGTTTTTTTTCATTTTACTTGTTGTTTAAACTGTTCTATACAATACAAGATGTTATTTTTATATATATAAAATTAACAACCGTACCATGGCCGCATAATAGCTCATTTGCATATTTGCTACTGTATTTAAAATGCATTGAGGCGTTAAAATGTTTTGAGCTGTGAATACTGGTCATAAAATGTCGTTCTATGCCATTTAAAATGCTTTTAATGAGTTTCATGGGTATTAGGTGTATAAACGTAAACCTAAACTATTCATCTAATAAAATAAGCCAGACCTCCTACAATAAGTTTTGCTTTAACATAGCTAAAGTCAGCAACGTTTACTTGATTGAATCTGCGTACATACACAAACAAATGCATATGAAACATACCTTATATAATCTATGTACTGGTTAATTTCCACTAGATATAGGTACATACGAATGTGCCTGCCGTTAGGGGCATCGCAACTACCTTCCACTCAAAGCAAAGATGTCCACAAACTATTTACCTTGAGAGAGCAACTCCAGGGATTGCGGGCAAATATGGAAACTTATTACTTTGCTCAAAGCTCCAGGTAAGGCAGAGAAATTGCCCCGATATTAATGTTCTAGTTCCAATAATTGAGATTTATCGAAACTTCATAAGTTTTAAAGCATATTTTGAGTGATGTGAGCAATAGATTCGGAAGTGGACACTTCGGATTATTGAAAAGAAGACTGACGGCTAAAATGTAATGAAAAGTTGTGAGAATGTTTAAAGTTTAGGGCGAGGTGTAGGTTAAGTTTTGCTTTTTTACCCCTGAAGGGCTGTTACAAGTTTGACGTACCTGTGTGTCTATATATTTGTGTGTCTATCTGTAGCATCATAGCTTCTAAACGGATAAACCGGTTTTTTTTTTGTTTGAAAGGTGATTTTGTCGAGAGTGTTCCTAGCTATGTTTGATGAAAATCGGTTCAGCCGTTCAAAAGGCGTTTTACTGTTTGAATCGGGGTATTTTTGTAAGATACAGTGTCATGATTACGTGTTCAATAGATTGCCGATCGAAGTGTCTACTGCTAGATAAATTATGTAGTTTAAAAACATGAAATAAAAATGTGTCGAGGGTAATTTTTTATTTTACTTGTTTTGCTGTTTCTGTTAGCAGCGTCAGTGGCGGTCATTAGGTCCTCCAAAGTGCAGGAGTATGGGCACTTGGGGGTATCCAGCATGATGACACAGACGCTGCGATTGGTGTCTCTGTTGGTGTTGCCCGCCAACTGGTTCCAAAAAAATTCAAGGGTTTTCCTTCAACTCAAATAGGAGAAGATATTATTCATAACTTTCATGATCTTCAAAATTCATGATTACAGAATACAGGTTTTTATTCAGTGCAATTTTATTCATCAGAATTTTTTTTTCTCTTCTTTTCTTTAATATTGTGTTTGTTGTGGTATGTCGTCGAATAAAAATCAAATATTGCTAAATGTGCATTTATAGTTCCATAATTATCAACGTGTGCTTTTAAAATAAGTACGTAAGGACTACGTAACTTTAAAAGGATTCCTGGAAACATGATTTTGAAAAGCCACTGTCGTTGGTCTAGTGATCGGAAGCTCTACTGCTGAGTATGAGGTAATGTATTCAATTCTCGGGTGAGGGTGTTGTTAGGTTTTTCCATCTGGTATTATTCAATAGCAGCCTGAAGTCTGGGTTTGTGCCCGGTTGATGCCAATAAGATTGCTCCCTATAACATAACTGGCGAAATGTATTATAAATGAACCTCTGTCTAATGAAACAGTGAAAATGTATCGGGGATTACAGCCGTGATATGTTATTTATTTCTTTATAACTAGCTGACCCCGCTGCTTCACTTCCGTCAAGTGTCTACCCTACCCTACTTACCTTGCTACCTACCCTACCTACTTACCAATATTTTTCCAGTGTCATTCTTCCGCAGATAATCATAACACCGCCACTCAGAAAATGAAATCAAATGCACTACGCCATCTATCGAATCTAGAGTTTAGCTTTCTGAGTGTACTAATTGCGTGTGTTGTGATATTTTACTTCTAGAACTCTTTAAATTCATCTAACTTTTGATAGAGTGAACCGATTGCTATGAAACCATTAATAAGTAGAAGGCTTTCGACAGGGTCTGGCACGAGAGCCTTATTGGTAAGCTTCCTTCCTTCGGTCTGCCTAGTGGTCTGTGTGACTGGATTGCTGACTTCCTGAGGGATCGGTTCATCCGAGTGGCTATCGATGGCTGCTCGTCCGGTCATTTAGGTATTAACGCCGGAGTCCCTCAGGGTTCTGCTGAAGCTCTCGGCTACACTGTTTTTTGCTGCACATAAATGACATGCTAAAACCCGAAACCTTTGGGTACGCAGACGACAGCACGGTTGTTGAGAGATACGTGTCCGGCGCACGGGCTACTGGGCCTGAGATCCGGTCTCTCCGGGAGGCCATGGTTGAGCGCTTGAACCTGTTTTTGAAGGCAGTCTCCCAATGGGGCGATGCCAATCTAGTCAGTTTCAATGTTGCTAAGACCCTGGCGTGTAATTTTTCCGCAAAAAAGAGCCTATTTCACCCTGCTCCATCTTTCCGTGGTGTAACTGCATGCACTGGTCGCCTCAAAGCTGCAGAGCCTTGAACATCGACGCCAAGTGGCCAGTCTGTCGGTTTTTTATCGGTTACATTTCGGGGAGTGTGCGATGGAACTGCACAATTTGATTCCGCCTAGCCCTGTCCATCACCGGACAACAAGACGTACGGCAATGCGCCACCGGTACATGGTGGACATCCCACCCATATGTACAAAGCGTTTTGCGAATACTTTCATTGTACGCACAGCTAAGGAGTGGAATTCCCTGCCGGAGTCTTTGTTTCCTGATAGCTACAACGTTGGGGTCTTTAAGTCAAGAGTGAATAGGTTACTTCTAGGCAAGCGTGCTTCACCGTCGACCACATCATCACTTACCATCAGGCTAGATGGTGGTCAAACGCCAGCATATCGATAAATAAAAAATAAAAGTAATACTTTAAGTTACGCACAGTTTTTATATATAAAAGTTATCTACATTGGTTTCGTACATTTCACGTGATGCCTGCACAAATAAACAGACAAAAATCCTGGAAATGGGTTCTGTTGGTTATCCTTTAACACCATGGCTATTTTTTTTGGAAATATTTTTGATGTACATAATCGACTTGTCTGCATGTGTGCGAGTCCTAGGTTAGAGGCCGTTGACTAGCACACCTATCTCGGACTCATTATTGACAAGCATTTCAATTGGGGATCTTACATTGAAAGTGTAAGTAACAAACTTAGATCTATTAACGCGAAGTTGGCTATCCTCAAATATAAACTTCCCTTCCATACGCTACGCATGCTATATCTCGCTCTGGCAGATTCCGTCATAAGCTATGGCCTAACTAGTTACAGACGTTCCTACAAAACTTATGTAGATAAAATATTTAGACTACAACTAAGTTTACTCAAGAAATTGTGTCAGTCTTTGATAAATTCAGGTCGGCAATTATCTTGGACAAATTTAATAATATTAGCTCCTTTACTTTAAACAATAGACCAATACAGTTACGTGATCTGGATTACTTGCCAACGTATAAACTACCTACAACTGTAAATGTGTATGGCACGAGAACGTGGGAATATATATTACCTGATACTCTGAATAAAATTCCTAAAACTGTGCAGTCAAATATTGTCACTAGCACATAATAAAAATGTAAATTTACCTTAAAAAAATATTATATTACTGGTGACATCACATATTAAGTGGGTATAAGTAAATGTTTACCTATTTAAATAATATGTGGTTCGAGTTTGCTTCCTCCACTTTGTCACATAAACCTTATAAGGTTTCAGACAAGTGTTATGTTGTACAATAGGTGTTATTTAATGTATTGGAAAATAAACGAAAAAAAAAATTACATGTGTTGATGATATTGATGATTGATTAGCACACCAACAGCACTGTCACTTAAAATTCAAATAAAATAACATCTAAAATCGGCATTTCAGTAACCATGCAAATAACAGGATGCATGACATTGACACAATGAATATTAGAGACAAAGTAAAAATAAAAAGTGTATCCAGTAGACCTAAATCTAGAACATAACAAAAACAAAACGAATTGAGCTATATTGACGTACATTGTTCGCACTGTTTATATAATTATGTTTGTAATTCTGTATGAAGCGAAACTCATAGAGAAAATGGTAATCCGTCTAGTTTGACCTTTCTTTATATAGCCAACTAAAATTTTAGTCCTTATGGAAATGTCATCATTCATCATCATTTCAGCCGAAAGACGTCCACTGCTGGACATAGGCCTCCCCCAGGCGTCGCCACATTGACCGATCCCGTGCGTCTCGCATCCAGCGCCTGCCCGCAACCTTAACCAGGTCATCGGTCCACCTAGTGGGAGGCCTTCCAACGTATCGTCTTCCAGTTCGCGGTCGCCATTCCAGAACTTTTCGGCCCCATCGGCCATCCGTTCTGCGAGCAATGTGCCCTGCCCACTGCCACTTAAGTTTGGCAATTCTTCGGGCTATGTCGGTAACTTTGGTTCTCCTGCGGATATCATCATTTCTGACGTGATCACGCAAGGAAATTCCGAGCATAGCCCTCTCCATTGCCCTTTGGGTGACTTTAAGCTTTCTGATAAGGCCCATTGTGAGCGACCACGTCTCGGTCCCATAGGTGAACCACACCATATGGAAATGTAAGAGAAAAAAAAGGCTTTCTTATTCATGGTACGGGGAAAAAGGGAATCATAACAAAAGCGAGCCTGTGTCTACACATTTTCTCGTACAAGCATAAACCTACGCCAATTCGACACAGAAACAAAACAACAGATTTTATTTCCATCCTAACCTATTTTTGTCTTTCCAGCGGTTCTCAAAGTGGCTCATTAAGCCGTAATCCTCCGTTCTCGTGTTATGATTGTGCCGATGGCCGGCCGGCCGGGATTAGGCCTGGTCATAAAACCGATACAACAATTAATTGGTCGGTGCTGAGATTGCCAAAGTGGTTTATGCATCTCGGGGGACAGTACAGTTTATGATGTTTTTAGTTGCTGATAGGATGGTGATAACTATTGAAATTGTTGGCGTTGATAGATGTGTAACGCACTAGATTATTCAACTGTTTATTCAAAATTATGCCACCATTACATTACCCGACTGCCGAAGGAGGTTAATTGGTTTATTAGTCTATGTATGTATGTATGTTTGTTCCTATGTGGCGTTCCAGAGACCAAACGCGTTGGCCGATTTTGATGATTCGTACGTCAATCGATTCGTCTTAACCCAGCTAGTGTCACTGGCTACATTAAAATTGAGAAAGGGCGGCTTTGGGGCGCCATATTGTGGGGGCCCATTGGTTTAAAGAGAAGGTGTTTTATCATCCCAAGGGAATACAAACTACCCTATGTCCTTCCCAGGGTCTCAAATTATTTGCATGCCAAATTTCATCTAAATCGGTTAACCTTACAACCTCAACCTCACAAACTCACAAAACTCACGAACTCACAAACTTTACCTCTTCATAATATTAGTATAGACTAGCTGACCCGCGGGGCTTCGCTCCCGTCAACTGGCTACCCTGCCCACCTTGCTTACCCTGCCTTCCCTGCCTGCCCTGCCTTCCCTGCCTACCCTGCCTACCCGTTGCCTGCCCTGCCTACCCTGGCTATCCTGCTAACCCTGCCTACCCTGTCTACCCTGCCTACACTGCCTAACCTGCCTTCCCTGCCTACCCTGCCTACCCTGCCTACCCTGCCAACCCTGCCTACCCTGCCTACCCTGCCTTCCCTGCCTACCCTGCCTACCCGTTGCCTACCCTGTCTATCCTGCCTACCCTACCTACCCGTTGCCTACCCTGTCTACCCTGCCTGCCCTGCCTAACCCTTGCCTATCCTGCCTACCCTGCCTAACCTGCCTACCCTGCCTAACCTACCTACCCTGCCTACCCGTTGCCTACCCTGTCTACCCTGCCTACCCGTTGCCTACCCTGTCTACCCTGCCTACCCGTTGCCTACCCTGTCTACCCTGCCTAACTTGCCTACCCTGCCTACCCTGACTATCCTGCCTTCCCTGCCTACCCGTTGCCTACCCTGTCTACCCTGCCTACCCGTTGCCTACCCTGTCTACCCGTTGCCTATCCTATCTACCCTGCCTACCCGTTGCCTACCCTACCTACCTAATAAATTTTATCTATCATCAATAGTTTTCTCAGCGCACGCCAAAGAATGAATTTTATAGACAAAATTTTGCTACCTTGGCTAACATTATTGTGATTTTCATAAGGATCTCTAATTTTTTTGAAAATTTATTATAGCCTATGACACTCAGGAATAATATAGCTTTCTACTGGTGAAAGAATTTTCTAAATCGGTTCAGTAGATCCAGAGATTACCCCTTACAACGTCACAAACTCACAAACTGTACCTCTTTATAATATTAGTATAGATAAGATAAAGATGGTGTTAAAATTCTACTTCAACTTTCCCAATATTATATGAATCTAATTTCAATGCTTTTTAAGATGATATTATTTTTAATATCTATATGATAATTGGGCAATTTGCACTTTGATGTTTTTTATATTGTTCCTCCGCTGGGCCTCCGATGTAAATCTGTAAAATAATCTCAGAAACTTAAAAACAATAATATTTGACAACCACTGTCCTAGGGTCGTAGCTAACGTTATCGGACCTCAGTCGCGTAATGTCATACTTTATCGAGCAGGCTTAGGGCGCCATTTTGTAATAATAATAGCGCGATTTGTTTCATATTGTAAGCCCGTAATGAAGTACGGACTGTACGCCAGATGTATTGGCTACGTTATCGGGACAATGCCGGAGGAAACTGATTTATTTTGCGATTTCTACTTATAATTGTATGGATTATGTGTGTAATTCGTGCATTTTGTGGTTTTGAGTTATTTAAGGTTCTCGGAAGGGGTAGATTATTATTGTAGGTACAGTTGTTCTATCTCAGGTGTGATGCACATTGTTTCTGTGTGCGTAAGCTCGGAAGCGCTCAGTATTGACATGTACGTTTCGATGGTGCGGCCAGGCGGATATTAAAAAAGAAACTATGCCAAGACTTTGTAAAAATTGTGAAAATTGATGCCCAAAACCATAAATTTGTCAAAGTTATGGTTAAAAAGTTTTGAGTGTTTGAACGTGGCCGCGCCATTGTAACACGGCGACCCGCGCGGCCACGGAGATCTTTAAAACTGAGCTTTGCAGAAACCTAAAATTTAGGTAAATAACTGACATAATTTGAAAAAAAAAAGTTAAAAAAAACTAGGCTTATATTTTGACAAATTCAAATCTGGCTCATACCAAAGACTTCAGACGTCTGCGATGCTTTTTCAGCGAGATATTGGCGATAACGTGTTTTTTACCGTTTCAATGGCGCGGCCATGGTCTTACAGCTCCTAAAACATACACCTCGATTTTTTTTTCTAATTTTTTCTTTATTTTAAATTCTATCTATTATTCACCTAAATTTCAGGTTCCTCCAACGCTTATTTTTATAGATCTCCGTGGCCACGCGGTTCGCCAACTACAGGCAAGTATAGTATTATGACTTGTTTTTAATTCTTTGATACCTACATGATTTCCATGAACAGCATAATCAGTCTGTTCTCCTCTCTACGAGAAAGAATGGGCCTGAAGCCACGCTGATCCAATCCGCATTGGCGGGTGTCTCATGTCTTACGAGTAGATTTTTTCTGACATGTATATGTCCGTTTCGTTACGATGTTTTCCTTGATCGTTTTAAGAGCAGTAGTAGATATAAATTACATAAAAGAACATTCTTGCTTGGGTTCGAACCCACGACCTACAACTGGCCAGTCGGCCACTGCTCTAAGGCCTCTCTTCTATGCATATTTTGAGCTGTGTCTACTCAACAATGTTTATGTTACCTGTAATTGAGTGTGCTTTACAGGATAATGATATGTTGTATACATTTTTAGATTTTGTACTTTTTAATGAGAATTCGTTGTTATCAATAAATAGAGCTTAGCCTGTTTCATACACACATTTCGTATTCATTTACCTCATACTCATAATAATATATGTCGCACAAAAAATAAATAGCGCAAACGAGGCGTTAGTATGTCACTATTACACTCGCGAGCAAAATGTGGCACATAACATATATAACTGAATAATTTTCACGAGCTCTGCGCGCCACTGTACTGAGATGCAGGGTTGGCAAATTGGCCAATGGATTGATGGAATTTGTACCTTTATGCCTTCTTGTGTCGTGTCACCCTGGATTATTCATATAGTTAACCCAGGGAATTAGTACATCACATTTAATAATAATAGTATAAAGGCGAAAGATTGTGAGTGTGTATGTTTGTTACTTATTCACGCCAGAACGGCTAAATGGATCTGGATGAAATTTGGCAAATAGATAGACTATAGTCAGGATAGCATATATGATACTTTTTATCCCGGAAATATGTTTCCTTGGGATAGCTTTCGACATACACGCGGGCGATGCCGCTGGCAGAAGTTAGTAAAATATAATGACACAAATACTTAACTAATATCTTACTAACTCCGAGTTAGTAGCTCACTCCGTGTTATTTATGAAATTATGTATGACATATTTTAATTTAACCTCGTGTTAGCAACTTACTCTGCGTTAAGTTTTTCGCGCAAGAGGGCCTTAGATGAAGAGTCACGTAAGTTACTTATAGGCTGCAACTGTTTAGAGCAGTGGTGGCCCAGTGATCGTGGGTTCGATCCCAGGCAGGCTCTTTATTTTGTGTAAATTATTTCATCACCACTGCTCTCAAAAACGGCGAAGGAAAACATCTCATCAAACATCATCTTATATAATATGAGACCGAAATAGTCTATACCAATATTATAAAAAGGAAAGATTTTTTTGTTTGTTTGTTTGTACCATAATAGGCACCGAAAATACTGGACCGATTTTAAAAATTCTTTCACCAATGGAAAGCTACATTATTCCCGAGTAACATAGGCTATAATTTTGACGGGAGCGAAGCCGCGGGGGTCAGCTAGTGTTCTATATTTTCAGTGCGTCAACCCTAGATTTAGTGCCGTTGAGATAATCGCGGTGCTCCTAAAAATGAACGATTACGGTCTCCATCCCTTACTCAGGTGACACACCAGCGTTACTGGATCCTTCGCACTTTATACAAGATACTTATAAAGTAAATTTGGGATATTTTCGGTAACTTAACAACAAAGGTTCATGTTGAAATGTGATATGTTTGTTATGTCCTGTACATGTTAATTGGCCCACACGTCACTGGTAGTTTTGACCTTGAACTGGCCCAGCGTAGTACGGAGTTTCGATAGAATGCTACGTCAGCTTATACTGGTTTTGTTACAAGTGTACTTACTACGACCGGGAATCAGCTGCTATCTAGGTTTTGCCTAATTCGAAATGTATGGAACAGATGATTTGAAAGAATGAATTAAAATTCATTTCAGTCGAAAGGTGTCAGCTGTTGGATATAGGCCTCCTTAAGTGTCGCCACACCGTTTTGTCCTGACGACTCGCATCCAGCGAATGCCCGCAGTATATATCGATTTAAAAGTCACCCTGCCAAACAAAAAAAGGTTGATTATAAACCTCTTTTAATTCCCTTTTTCTCTCTACAGCATAAAATCTGTTTATAAAGATAAATAAATAAATTCTAACTCATAATTTAAAAATCACACTACATCCGAATATCCGACAGTTCAGGTAATACTGGGCGGATCCAATTTATGCGTCTACCCATCCCTAGTGATACCGCCATATTTATCGACAATGACTGGGATCCGCGCTATTTGCACCGCTCTATCAATTGATATCGGCGTCGACAACATTTGGTACAAAATATGTTGATGTTCGGTATTCAATATACGGAATTTAGAGTTGTTGGATACCAAATAATAGTTAGATTTTGCTGAGTTTATGCCGATTATTCTTAACTAATATTGTAAAATAAGTTATGTATGTGTATGTTTATTTAAGGGGTAATCTCGAGTGGAATCCCAGTAGTCGAGGGTTTCGGTGATTACCCAGAGGAATCTCTGGAAGTACCTACTGATCCGATTACTAATATTCTTTTACTAATATTCTATCATGAGCAGATGTGAGAGAAAAGACAAGAACACTGAAGTATAGATGGACTGGACATATGTGGAGAACAAAAACAGACAAATGGACAAAAAAAGTTACAGAATGGTACCCAAGAAATGGAAAGAGACAAAGAGCAAGACAGATAAAGAGATGGGAGGACGATTTACCAAAGGAGTGGCGAAAAACAGCAAAGGACAGAAACAAGTGGAAGGAATTAGAGGAGGCCTATGTCAAAAGACAACCTGACCTGGTAGCTGATAGTTAGTTAAGATAATATTAAATTTAGATAAGTTAGTAGTGCATAGTTATCATAAGCTAGATGTAAGATTTAATTTATAAAAAAAGTATTGTAAACAGGTTACAGGGAATAAAGGCTATTTTTATTTTATTTAATATTCTATCATAGAGTGTCCACTTTTTATAAATATCAAAGTAAAAAAAATAACTGGTCCTGCGGGGTCGGCCACAGGAGCGAAGCCAGCGGAAAATGGTAGTATTTGATAAAATAACAGTTTATAGATTTTCTTTTTCTGGTAAGCTACTAAAAATGGAGCCGTATTGATCACAATCACAATACTTAAACAGGTTTGAATAAAACGATCCTTTAAGTTATGGACTTTACAAAGCCATTTTACGCCAGATTTTGAAACTTTAACCTATTGTCTGAAGAAAGCAGGTCTATAAAACTCCAAGCCCCGGCCAGGGTGAGGAGTTTGCGTGGGTGCTAAGGCGGGCGCGAAGTATGAATAGTAGATTATTAACCAAGGGGATAAAGCAGTGTCTTCTGTCGCGGGTGACGATTTAAATCGCGAGCGTAACGAAGTACTCGAGGTTTACTCCCGAGCGTAGCAAGGGTGTTAAAAACTTAAATCACGAGCGAAGCGAGGGATTTAAGACGAGCCCTGAGTGTAGCGAGGTATTTAAGTTCACCCAAGACTAAGACAGCTTTATCACCGTGGAAAATACTCTACTTTTCGTACCATTTGCGAAAAAATTTACACAATACTAATATGAGATAAGCATTTATTAAAAATAATGACATACAAAAATAAATTAAAATAAACTTAACGTTTATGTATTTGAAGAAAACAAAAACGCGGCAAATTCCTATACTAATATTATTTTGTCGGAAAAGCAAAGGCATCAAGCTCATACGGCCTCGTCGGTTTTCGTAATTTTATTTAATAATCATAACTGCATAATAAATGCGTATTCCTTTTTCAAAAAGATGTTCTAATACTTTATATACAAACTCAATGGTGTAAACACAGATGTAGTTCAGTATAAATTTCGGTAAGTATTCCAAATTTAAATCACATTCATCCTCTATGAATGAAATGCAGTACAATTTTCTTTCCCTGTTTTTAACAGATTAAAAATGACTATTGGTATGTTCGCTTTTTGAGGCATAGAATGTCACTTTTTTGAGCAAGTGGTACGAAAAATATATGAAAGGACGTTCAGGAGTCGCAGAGATTCATACAAAACAATAATAAAAATACAAGTACATTAAATAACACTCATAATGTAACTTAATTACTCATAATAATTATCGTTAAGGAAAAAAAGACATCACATTAATAAGTTATCCAGTTACATACAGTCCTCTTGGGACTTAAGAGGGAAAGATTAAATAGCTCTCTTAGTTAATCAATTGCGAGCACATACATACGTATTCTCAGTGGAACGTGTATTGCTAAGATTACTAAATATTTTAGCAAAAAGCGTTCCATGGATGAAAAAGTTAAGGATTTAACAAATCCTTAAAAAAAATGGTGAAACCCTGAAAAGCTATTAACAGTTGTAAAAGGTATTATTTTCCCCATTTACACATAGTCTTCAAACTTGATTTTAAATTTAAAAAAGTCGAATAAAATAACAATTGGCAGGTTGAACTGTGCAAAAAAGATAACTAAGAGTTAGGTTGCTAACACGAGGTTAAATTAAAATATGTCGCACATAATAGGCATGTGTTAGTTACTTGCTCCACGTTGGTAAGATAACTCAGACTGGCGCAAGCGGCCTTACTGGAATTAGGCTGAAAATCAGCACTTTTTCAAAATCGAAAATTACAAAAGAAAACTCCCAGTTTCCAAGTATTTTAGCTAGGAAAACGAAGAAACGCAACAAACTTCCCCAGCAACACATCTCTTTAACACCAGTTGCGTACTCAACATTTTTAATTAACACTGAATGAATACAAAACTGTGTACAATACAAGTTAAATACTCGTAAGTGCAAACAAAAGAGGTATACGCTTATTAAAATTTCACGGAAAAGCTCTCGCATTTTCTGTGCTATCAAGTATTTACCAACGGGCCAGCGTTCTACTGTTTCTCCAAGGTAATTGTGTAACAATACATGTAATTCAACCAACATTTACACAGCAGTTACGAAGTTATTCGCAACTATTCGCAAGCAACAAACCGACTGACACTTTCTTTTATTACTTTTTGTACTTATAAAAAATGACAAGTCATGAAATCATGAAACTTTTACGTAACAACCATCTAACTATTAGAATATAATTTTCAACATTGTCAAGTTCAGCATAACTTCATTATATTCAGTTTAGCAGTTCCCGAGAAAGTGGTCACTAAACATACATACGGCTTTCCTCCAATTAGCACCTGCTCGCGGTTTGAGAGGCTAAAAATTTACTGTATGAATGATCTTCGACCATTACACGATCGATTCATGGTGAACACAGACAATAAAATCTATATTTAAATAAAAAAATAATATTGAGGTTATTAATTTTTGGAGTTGCCAGTAAAAAATGTGTCAGTTGACAGTGTTGCTAGTGTTTTTGTATGTGGTGCTCTGTGAAGGTCTAGAAGATGCTGTTGAAGAGAGAGGGAAGAAGAAAATTGGACTGTTTAGTAAGTTTTCACGTAATCTAGATGAACTTTTAATTTAAATTGCGTTACTGGGCAATATCGCGTCCATCTATTTTCTAAGAAAACTTCAAGCGGAAATCGGTTGATTTTCATCGCATTGCATCCATGTAAACGTACTTGTAATTTAAATCGTTTATCAGTGTGATATAAATTGCATCGCGTCCAGCCGGAAGGTCGCGTATTCTAGGAAAATATAATAAAAAAAATTGTACTGACTGAATCTCTAATATTAAAAGTAAATGCAGTGTATCTCAAAACATTGATTTTAATTTATTTTGAAAAGGTTTTCTGATTTATTGAAATCTATAAAAATAATATCAAAGTACAATTTAAATATTATATTCAGTCGTTTAAATCAAATTTATTTGAGAGGCTCCGACAAATTCTGGACAATTCATTGGTCACAGAATGATATTTTAACATCACTTAAACAAAATATCTGTAGTTGGAACAAAGATATTTTATTAATGAATCGAAAACAAACTATACAAATAAATAGAGTTAAGATGTCTGTTTGTAATATCGAAATAACACCTTTTTAACCCCGGACGGAAAAAGAGGGTATAATTTTGACGTGTGTGTGACTTTGTGTCTGTCTATGGCATCATAGCTCCTAAACGGATGGACCGATTTTGATTTAGTTTTTTTGTTGTTTAAAAGGTGACTTTATCGAGAGTGTTCTTAGCTATGTTTGAAATCGGTTCAGCCGTTCAAAAGTTATGCGCGAACAACAAATGTTTTCTTATTAATTTTTGTCTGTAATTTCCGAAACAGCTGAACCAATTTTGACGGGAATTTCACTGGCTTTTAACTGATGTTATAAAGAGTAACTTAGACTTCTTTTAGCTTAGAAAATTAAATTATATTTCCGCCCAAAAAAATACTTACCATGTTTTGATTTTACGAGTTTGGCGCGGACGAAGTCGCGGGTAATAGCTAGTTGAATCGTAAATGGATCAGGTTCAATAAATTCAAATGTGCACGGCCATTGGAAAGCGATTATCGAATACCACTTTATTGACGCAGTCGGGTCAAGCTATCGTGCGAAGCTATTTGTCACCATTTTAATATTGTAATGTTTTATTGTTGGAGTTTTTGATTGATTTGTGGCGTTAATTTATTTTAGGTTGAAGAGATTTTGGTTTTTAGGCAAGCAGATTGTTAAATGAAATGTGAAAAGTTTTTTTTTTTTTAAAGATGGAGGTTACTCTAGAGTACATTTTCTTTAAACTTGTAGTGTTACTTGTAAGGAATCTTCCTGATGACGCGACATTTGATAGGCGATATCGTGAAGACATTTTCTAAGACAACTTCAAGTGCTAATCATTCGAATTGGATCTCATTGTGAGATTATTAGATTAATGTGCATTTCGATTAGTATTTTCTCTTATCGGTGTGATGTAAATCGAACCATCATGTAGGTCGCTAAGGATTGCAGCAGCAGATTCTCCTACTTCCATGTGCATTAGTTTATGTTTGTATGTAGTGTAACGTTTTTAATTAGGAGATAAATTATACGCCTTTACCACGGACAGTGGTATACAATGCCCAATGATACCCAACTGAAGTTATAGAAAATGTTCACAAAGTAATAGTGCCATTTTCGATCTACTTCAATTTTCGATCAGCTTTCGATCACTCAGGATACGACACTATTTTAGGATTCCGTATCCAAAGGGTAAAAACGGGACCCTATTACTAAGACTCCGCGGTCCGTTTGTCTGAAGAAGAAATCAGTCTGTCTGTCACCAGGCTGTATCTCATGAACCGTGATATCTAGACAGTTGAAATTTTCACAGATGATGTATTTCTGTAACCGCTATAATAAAAAAATACTAAAAACAGATTAAAATAAATATTTTAAAGGGGCTCCTATACAACAAACGTGATTTTTTTGCGATAATGGTACGGAACCCTTCATGCGCGAGTCCGTCTCGCACTTGGCCGGTTTTTATTTTATGTAACGATAAAGTGGCAAACTCCCAATGTCAGTTTAGTCTACGAAATTAAAAATTAGGGCTTACATGGATATTCAATTTCCTCTGAAAATTCGATAATCAAATCAATAAAATAAAAAGAGAACCATAGAGGCCTTTAGGAAAAGCTGATCCATTGGTTCTGAACGCCGAAAAAGAAAAAAAGAACTGCCGCCTTTTACAAATTTTTGTTTTCCTTTATTACAGATTAGTTACTCTAACATAAAGATCCCCATATCCTTATGATTGGAATGGACTACCTACCTTGGTGATATTAATAAAAAATAAATAAGATTAGTCTATTGAATTCCTCCTCACGCGTCACGGATGGTCGGGCGAAGCAATTACTTTGCTAGTCCACTTTATTGTTACGTCCGAAACCTACGGATTTGTGCTCGGCTTAGTATGAATATGAAGATACTTACGATAGAAAGTACAATCTTTTTATCTTTTCTATTTGTTAGGACGTAAAGAATGAAAGTTTTTGTCGAGAGGATTTTGGTAACATCCTTGATATTTATGTCAATCACAAAGCGTTATCATTTCTTAGGTAACTATATGTTACTAACAGGAAAAATAGATAAGTCTTTAATATACTTATTTAGTTTGTATGAATAACCATATTACAGTGCCTTGTGGGTCCCAACAACGAGGAAAAATACTCCAATGTAATAGTATCAACTAGCGCAAGGGGTATTGTGACTGTTTCTGGCGGCCGGGCGAACTTACTTAGTAAACCCCATTAATGAACCGACTTTCTAAAAATAAGGAGGTTCTATGTTCCATGTAGGAGGAGGTGGTTGCTTTTTTTCCGATTTCTCCGTCAGTTGTGGACCGATTTTGAAAAAAAATATTGTAAGATTATGTTCCCGAATCCCTAATGAATAACTTCGGAGATATATTTATTTATTTATTACTAGCTGACCCGGCAAACTTTGTTTTGCCATAAAAAGACCAAACATTTATCTACCCTACCCTACCCTACCCTACCCTACCCTACCCTACACTACCCTACCCTACACTACCCTACCCTACCCTACCCTACGTACCCTACCCTACCTACCCTACCCCACCCTACCCTACCCTACATACCTACCCAAACCAATAAAAAAAAAAAAAAAAATAGATTTTGACCTATTCTCAGACCTACTGAATATACATATAAAATTTCATCAAAATCGGTCAAGCCGTTTCGGAGGAGTTTGGCAACGAAGACTGTGACACGAGAATTTTATATATTAGATATGCTTTATTGTACACCATAAAATACATTAACAAAAAGAAACACATATACAATGGGCGGCCTTATCGCATGATGCGAACAACACAGAACTCTTCAATAAATGACAGCAAATCTGAATTTCCTATTTGTTTCATATGTCTGAAAAAAATGTCTGCCCGGCATCGTCTTTACCGCAATGAATGTTGTTGAGCTGTCAAAATAAATAAATGCTGCTAATTGCTAAATTGACTCATCTTTTCATCAATCATCTTCAAATAATCATTTTCTCTAACCACGTACCCTTCTCTTTTCAGTATACTTCGTGGACCTGGTAATCAAGAAGATTTTCATCCTTAAGCTGATCTACGCGTTTGCCTTCTGGCTCCTCCTGCACAAGGCTGGCTACATCTTCGGCTGGTTCCTGAGCTACATCAAGGAGAAGCCGGTTTACCACGACCATCATGACCATGACCACCATCATGTGGAGTATGGACCTCCAGGCCCTTATAGGAGGGGCAATCAGAAGCCATATAACCCGTATTCAAAGCCTAGTTCCTATGCTGCGAAACCTGTCTATATTCCCATGTCTTAAAAAAATAATTCGTTTGTGTCTCGTTAAAAAATTAGTTCTAAATTTAGTCCAAGCTTGAATTTAGAACTCGTTTTTAATGAAAAGGTTTTAAATTTTCTCAAGTTAGTTGTTGAGAAGATATAGGTTGTATACGTTGTATAGGTCCTTATTAATAAAAAAAAATTCCGTATGAGTAGTTTAAGCATTGATAAGTAGATTCCTAATTCAAATTTTTACCCGACTGCCGAAGGAGGGTAATGTGTTTATCAGTCTATGTATGTATGTATGTTTGTTCCTATGTGGCGTTCCAAAGACCAAACGCGTTGGCCGATTTGGATGATTTATACGTCAATCGATTCGTCTTAATCCTGCGAGTGTCATAGGCTACATTAAAATTGGAGAATATAAAAATGGCGGATTTTGGGCGCCATATTGTGGGGGCCCAAATTTTTTTTTTCTTCCAAACCCATCGTGTGGGGTATCAAAATAAAGGGTTTTAAGAGGTGATTTCAAAAATATATAACACTTATATGTTTAAATGTATCTAATTCGATAAAAAACTTAACTAAAAAGTTATAAATAAAAAAAGTTAAATCAAAAAATCAAAAAACCCGACTGCTTCAAAAGCGAACTAAAAAGTCGTAAACAAGGAAAAAATCATGCTGTGCAGGAGGAGGATACATCTGGTTTTGGTCAGCCAGCTCGCGCGTATGTATCCTCCGACTGCACAGCATGTTTTTTTCCTTGTTTACGACTTTTTAGTTCGCTTTTGAAGCAGTCGGGTTTTTTGATTTTATTCTATGGAGTATTTGAATTTAGAATCTGGTATTCAGCATTTAAATTCGTTTTTTTTTTGTAAGGCTGATATTAGTGTATTTGTGTATGTATGGTTTTGATTGTATTTTGTATCGCATTGAGTTTGTGTGTTTGATATTTATTATCTAAGTATGAATGGTATATGCTACCTATGTGTGTTGGCTTTTGTGGGTGGATTTGTAAGTTCCGAGTGTTACATCGAGATCTAATTTATTTTACTTGTATCATTTGATCCCACGTTCAGTAGAATCGAAAGTTGAATAAAGAGATGTTCTTAGAAAATTAACTTTATTTATTGTGATTGTAAATAAGTAGAATTAAATAAACGAATTGATTGGAGTGATTTCTTGTGTTTGTTACTAAATCGTTAGTTGCCCTGTCCTATTCTATTACAGTTCAATAAAAATGTCTGACTAAATGAGGATTCCAGTCTAACCGGATTAAGCTGAGTAAACCAGTATTGTATGTACAGGTGGCGACTGCCTACATGCTCTCCATAACCCAGTAGCTGGTAACACAATATCCTGTGGCAAGACTTGTGTCAGATTTTATGGCATTTTTTCTATTTCACTGCAGTTGATGAAGGAAATTGTCAATTGTGAGTTTGGAAATGAATCACACCTCACAGTTCTAGATCAAGATATCACAATTAATTGAGTTCCTTCTTATTTAAACAAAGACTCTGTAAATGATGGTAGAAGATGGAACTACTGCATAAAGTATAAAGTTAAATACGAAGTCATTACCGTATTCACCGTAATACAAGCTTATCAAGAAGTTGGCAAATATCACGCGAATACTGTACACAGAAAAGTATCCGTGCAGTTGAAATCAGTAATTTTGTATGTTGGTTCATGTTTTCTTTTAATTTTATTAACCTGGCTCAAAAGGTGGGAAGCGGGCAAGAGACAATTAAAACTCCTTAGCTACAAAGCTGTTTTAGTTCTAGCAGCTTGAGCGTCAGTTAAACATTTACAACAACTGCTTATTTCGTGAATAAGAATTACTTAGGGCGGTTACGCAATACATCCGATCCGTGTCTGTGAAATTTAGATTCTGATATACCCGTAGTACTTCTTGTAGGGAAGCTTACGCACTACATCCGAACTCTATCCGTCAAAATCTGTCATAATTCAGAACATTTTGAACTCGGAACTCAAATCAAGGACACGGATCGCAGACACGGATCAGGGACACGGACGTGTAGTATGTAACCGCCCTTAATGTTTTCTTTTTATAGTAGCAGTGTTTTTAAAAAAAGAATTGCCACACTTAAGTGGCAGTGGGCAGGGCACATTGCTCGCAGAACGGATGACCGTTGGGGCCGAAAAGTACTGGAATGGTGACCGCGAACCGGAAGACGTTGCATTGGAAGGCCTCCCACTAGGTGGAGCGACGACCTGGGCCTGCAGTCTCGACATAGCTAACGATCGTTACGTTAAGGCGGTACCCCGAGCAAAACACCGCGCAAGCCGTTTTTTGTGCTGTTTTTAGGAGCTATCTACTCGTTATTTAAAAAGAAATATCAATTAATAAAAATACATTAAATTTCTACATAATATTGATTCTAAAATGGTAGATTTTTTTTTTTTTTAAATGTTGTATATATTTCACTAATCTACATCCAAAAAAACATGAAAATGAGAAATAATTATTGATATTATGCATCTCCTCGTAAAGTGTTCATTGATTATTTTTTGTACTAACACTAATGGATAGACAATTTATTAACGAACATTTTTGTAGAATTATTTTTTTCAAAAGACCAAAATTCGATTTTATAAAGATTTTATTCTAAAATCTGGGCGTATTCACTACTGTAATTCATGCGCCACCAGTGCCGCTAGACCAATAGGAACGCTCATATCTCATGCCGATTTTTTGGTCAGGGTACCGTCTTAAGTAACATTCGTTAACTCTTACCACAAAATAGTAAGTATACAGAAGGGCCACTCCCGCCGTTTGGAAAATTGACAGCTAAACTTGACAGATTCACTAGGGTTGTAGTGTTCGTGATATTAAATGGATATTTGATGCCCTGTCTACCCTCTAAGGCATGTAAGCATGATATGATGTATGTTTAGACGAATCTATGTATTTATGTTTGTAACTTGGGCAACCTACCCTTTTTTTTAATTCGGAATCAATATAGTAGCAACCCTAGTGAATCTGTCAAGTTAAGCTGTCAATTTTCCAAACGGCGGGAGTGGCCCTTCTGTATAATTACTATTTTGTGGTAAGAGTTAACGAATGTTACTTAACGTAACGATCGTTAGCTATGTCGAGGCTGCAGGCCCTGGTCAAGGCTGCGGAAGTCCGGTGGATGCGAGATTCACAGGACCGATCAGTGTGGCGACGCTTGGGGTCTTGCATATATCTAGCAGTGGACGTCTTTTGGCTGAAATGATGATTATGATGAGTGTTTTTATAAAAATCTAGTCTTATTAAACTAGCCTATAAAAAGGTTTCAGTGCAGAGCAAAAGCCACACACAATCTCTGTCTTCTGTTAGTGTGGGCTTAACTTATTTTTAATCCCCGACGGAAAAAGAGGGGTGTATTTGTTTATCTATCTCTGGAATCATAGCTCCTAAACGGACGAACCGATTTTGATTTGTTTTTTTTTGTTTGATAAAATTCAGGTCAGCCGTTCAAAAGTTATGGTCGTTTTACTGTTTGAATCGGGGTATTTTCGTAAGATTACGTGTTCAGTAAATTTTCGACTGAAACGTGTCTACTACTAGATTGTATTATGGAGCATGAAATAAAAATATATCAGGGGTTCTTTAATGATGTTAATACCCTGATGCAGTGCCATTATACCAGTGAAGGCGATTGTCCAAGTGCCAAAATGTAAGAAATTGATCACGTGACTTTTCGATAGCGCGTGGAGATTTCCATGATCTATACATTTTTGACATTTTATCATTTGTTATCGCGAAATCTTCGTTGATATAATGTCATTTGTCTAAAGTCTCGGTTCTGCCGCTGGCTGCAATATTTTCTAGCGCTAAGTGGGACCCATATTGATTAACAATATGTTTACTGTGATTAATTTTGTTCGGCGGAGCTCGTGGCTAAATAATAAAACCCACTTGGGTCGATCATCAAAACCATCTTTACATAGCATCTTCCGTGCCTCGGAAAGCACGTTAAGCCGCTGGTCATTTGAAGATCTTAGACAGTCGTTACGGGTAGTCAGAAGCCTGAAATCTAACAGCAGTCTAGCCAAGGGGTACCGTGTTACCCAGTTACTGGGCTGTGGAGGTCAGATAGGCAGTCGCTCCATGTAAAACACTGGTAATCAGCTTAATCCGGTTAAACTGGAAGCCGACCCCAATATAACTTTGGAAAAGGCTAGATAGTTTTTTTTACTAGTAAGTAACACCGGGTGAAAAACTACAGTCCCCAGCAAGTAAATAACTAGCGCCCCCTGGCGACGACTGCAGCACATGCCTGCCACTTGTGGTGCCAAGTTCTGTGCGTTTTATCTTGACGTTAATATGCCGTTGTTTCCAAAGTATTGTCCGACAATAAAATGTAATGAGCGCCTTATTTCGCTCGCTTTTGTTTTAAAAGTCATTTACTAATGTTTATATACCTAGTTATACTGTTGGTAGTTAAAATGTACTAGAGTAAGATTGCAAAGAAAAGGTTATTTGGATTATGATTTGGTTTGTAACTTAGGTGCGATATCTAAATTAAGTATTTGCAGTTATGAACGTGTAACACCCTACTTTAGTTCAAAAAAAGTACAGGTTTTCTGGCTGGAGGAGTTTAGCAAATATACAATTTTTTTTTTTTTAAATTAGTAAACGGTAGTAGTTTGTTGTAACAGTGTTTCTTTTAGTATTAATTAAAAAAAAAAAAAAACATTGTAAAAATTTCGGAATAAAGGCTTTATTATTATTATAAACGGTAGTTTAAACTTTTTTAATAAAATGTTTTAAGAGTGCCGAACCGCAAACATCCAAACGGAACCCTATTGCTGTCACTCACGTGGATGTCTGTCTGTCTGACCATTGACCTATGAATTTCAAATTTGGTGATACTAACGTTTATTATAAAGTTTGTTTTACTAACAAATACAAATATATTCTACATTTGGTACAGAACCCTAAATGTGCGAGTGTGTCTACACACTTGGCCGGTGTTTTTTAGGGTTCCCTACCCAAAGGATAAAAACGGGACCCTATTACTAAGACTCTACGATCCGTTTGTCTGTTGGTCTGTCACCAGGCTGTATCTCATGAACCGTGATAGCTAGATAGTTGAAATTTTCACAGATGATGTATTTCTGTTGCTACTATAACAACTGTGGTATTCTGCTGTACAGATCCACATCTTTTAGTTTTTAGTCTATTTACGTTTTATAATACTATACAAACCACACCTTTTTTTCTTTTGAAATTGTATCAATTCATGTGGCTCACTTTTTTGTATTCTTTGATACTGTTAGCACCTGAAAAGCAAACTTTTAGTTATCTCTGGTTGTTTTAACACCCCCCCAGTGGGTTCCCGCATTGTCGAGGCGGGGGGGCTCAGTAGCCGTGGCTTGGTCAACCACGGTGAAGCCAAGAGGAACCCGAGGAGGGGCCGCTCGTCAGGGCTTTTGCCGATAAGCCGACGACGTAGCGGCCAACATGTAGGTTGCGGTGTTGCCTAGGCGACATCGCAACAGAGGCGGGCCGTGATGTGTTATGGAAGGCATCGCGGCTGAGGGTCGGAGGCCGCGGCGGGAGAGGAGTGCCGGTATTACGGTGCGCCGCTCGTCCTAACCTCCGCGGCCTGCACGGGGTCGCCACCGTCTGATGGCGGACGCGGTGGGGCCGCAGGGGAGGAGGAGTGTCGGTATAGCGCTGGCCGCTCTCCCTATCCCCTGCGGCCGAAAAGTGGTAGGTGGCGGGGCCACTGTCCTGACCCGTCACAGGGGGACCAAGGGTGCCATACACGGGGTTGTCTGGTACCCATGTGCTTGTTTGGTCCCCGAGGTGGTCACGGCGTACTGTGTGTTCTGGTGCGCCGGTGATGGGGGTGTAAACCCCAGAGGAGGGTCCGGAGACGGACAGCCGCGGCGGGTTCGCGGATGTATGCTAACGCGTTCCCGTGTTCCCGCCATAAGCGGCACAGGGGGACACCGTGGAGTTTTAGTGGGTTAGAGTCCCACATAACTGCGCTATCTCCCCGTGGTAGCGCAGTATGCATGAGCATTAATCCAAGCTAAAAAAATAAAAAATCATTGTTTTAACATCCACAACTTATTTTTACCGCTAATTTGTAAATTCTTAGAATATTTTATACTCTGACGTTTTCATCTGATCTGACATCGGTCTATCCAATTTATTTTCTTAAGCCATAGACAAAACATTCCATGGAGTCTTTTCTTCTACAACGCTCGTTGTAAATTATAATCTTCAAAATAAGGGCAGCGGCAGACTGTCCCCTCTGTAAATCGTTTTTTATTTGATCTGGTCATGATTTCTTATAATTGAGATATGAATTTGAATTTGAGCAGATATGACATGATACCCAGTGTTCCTGTTAAATCAACTTTTGCTAAGAGACAGTACGCCAGTCAATCTTCTCACTTATATAACTTGATAAACAATGAATTAAATTTTTACCCACTTTCGTATCGAGACTGTAAAATTGCTCTGACTGAATGGCTAAAGACAAAAACTTATGACGAGATTGAGAATATAGTCCAAACTATAAGTTCGTAAATATTAAAACAATCGATTATTATTAACTGAGACTACTTTTCCTCACTAATACATATCCACTGTTATTTCCAGACCATATACATAATTATACATACACACCTTCACACTACAGCGCATCTTTAATTAATCATTACCTACTTTGTTCAAGTTTTACTTTATATTTTGATTTATATAACTTTTTCTTTTCTAATACCTACTGTAATGAAGTGTCTATTCAATAGCCTATAAAACTTGTAACTACTGGAAGAGCGGAACTTCCTAACACAAGTATATTTCTTACTTAAATGGAAATTCCCTAAAATCAAATGTAATAGTATTCTTATGTTATTGAAATAAACATTATTTATTTATGACACAGAACAAGGAAAAAAAACCTTAATTGAAAAATCAAAAAACCCGACTGCTTCAAAAGCAACTAAAAAGTCGTAAACAAGGAAAAAATCATGCTGTGCGGTCGGAGGATACATATTCGCGGGCTGGCTGATCAAAATCTGGTGTATCCTCCGCCTGCACAGCATGATTTTTTCCTTGTTTACGACTTTTTAGTTCGCTTTTGAAGCAGTCGGGTTTTTTGATTTTTCAATTAAGTTTTTTTATTTATAACTTTTTAGTTAGTTTTTTTTTCGAATTAGATACATTTAAACATATAAGTGTTATATATTTTTGAAATCATCTCTTAAAACCCTTTATTTTGATTCCCCACATGATGGGTTCGGAAGAAAAAAAAAAATTTTGGTCTCTGGAACGCCATATAGGAACAAACATATATACATACATACATACATACAAATATACATACATACATAGACTGATAAACACATTACCCTCCTTCGGCAGTCGGGTAAAAACGGGCGTAATTTTTTTAGCTTGGTTTTGGTTGCGAAATTTGAAGGACATGTTTTAGCATTGAATTACAAAGTATATTCTTATCTACAAAGTACTACTAAAATTGTAATGAATTCAGTTTGTGAATGAGTGTTATAAATCCCTGAAGACTATAAATAAATAACAATAATACTCTCAAGTGAACTTTTTACTGTTTTAATAACAAGATGTGCCAGTCTGGCCAGTGGTGTATGAACTGCGGCGGTATGCGCGCTGTGGCCGCGCGCGCCCTCCAGCAGTACGCGCAGGGTGCGCACGCTGAACACGAGGGCCCACATCTCGCGGTAGCGTTCCACCAGCCATCCCATCGCACCGTACCACGCCGCCCTGGTCTGCGGTTGCCCCTTCGCCAACTTGGAAAAGGCTTGCATCTATGGCCACAGCGGATCCCATAATTGGACGTATTGCAAGGGTGGTACGTCGTTCGACGCCGGCCCTTATTTTTATCTTTTTTATTAACGTGGCAAACGTTTACCTCTTTTGAACTAAACGTAACAATACACAATAAATACTATAAACAGAATAAAATAAATATTTAAGTGGTGCTCCCATACAACAAATGTGTTTTTTTTTGTCGATTTGGCCGATAATGGTACGGAACCCTTCGTGCACGAGTCCGAATCTCACTTGACCAGTTTTTTTTTCGTATCCTTCTTTCTTCTCTTGTATTGTACTCATGTATGTAATGTAAACTCGGGGATGTAAGGGGGTACATTCACGATCTCAGTGCCCCAAGTCAACCTCACCTGCTCGCGGTGCATCCTGCTAAATAACAAACGAGGCTCTGACGTCAACCGACAAATGGCGGTATAACCATTTTAACAAATCTTCGCAGCTAAGTGGTACAGACTGGTGATGGGCAGCAGCGTCACCAGTGCGAAAAGCTGCGATCTGCGATCGCCAACCCGCATGCCCAGCGTGGCGATTATGGGCAAACCCTCCAAATGAAAAGTCGAAATCAACCACGGCCCCCAGTTCCCGGCCGCCCTGCTGTTACACCTGATTATGGCGGCGGTCACGGAGACGGCAGGGCATTCGGGGGTGCGAAGAATCACCGGGTTACGGATGGCCTCCGAACCCAACTGACCTTGGCGACGTATAATGGACGCACGTTACGGCTTGATGAACACCCCGTGCAGCTTGAAGAAGAACTCGAGAGTATAAGGTGGCACGTTCTAGGGCTGAGTGAAGTCCGAAGAGAGGGGGAGGATACAATAACACTCAAATCAGGCCACCTTATGTATTTCCGAGAGGGAGACCAGCTATCCCAAGGCGGCGTCGGATTCCTAGTAAACAAATCCATCTGTGACAACGTTGTGGAGGTCTCCAGTGTCTCGAACAGGGTAGCGTACCTCATAATTAAGCTAACCGAGAGGTATAGCCTCAAGGTTGTACAAGTCTACGCACCGACCTCGGCACACTCGGACGACGAAGTGGAGGAAATGTTTGAGGACATTTCCAAGGCCTTGCATTGCACCACTAAGACCCACTACAGCGTTCTCATGGGGGATTTTAACGCCAAAGTGGGAGTACAGAATTGCAGTGATTCGGTAGTAGGATCCTACGGGTTTGGTAGTAGGAATCATAGGGGCAAATGCTTGTCAACTTCCTAGAAAGAGAGGGGCTTTTCGTAATGAATTCCTTCTTTAAGAAACAGCCCCAACAGATAGAAAGCACATATTCAGGGATGTCTCAGTGATCAACAGGTTTAATACCGGCAGCGATCACAGACTTGTTCGAGGCTCCCTGAATATCAATTGCAAGCTTATTTTTTTTTTTTTTTTTTTTTTTTAAACATTGCCCCACACTAGGAATTTCTTCCTGTATCGTGGGTGCGTTTACAAACATATAAAGTCACATACACAACACCCAGAGCCGGAACATCTGTAGGTCATACAAATATTTGTTCCGTGCGGGAATCGAACCCGCGACACGCAGCGCAGCAGTCAATCACTCAACCACTGCGCCAACCGTGCGCTTGAGAGAACTCGACTCGACTCCAAACAATGCTGGAATCTGAAGCGTTCCAGTCAGACCTGGAGAACCGTTTCGCTGCCGTGGAAACCGCAAATAGCGTTGACCAGGCGCTTGAACAAATGGTGGAAATCCTCAGGGAGGAAGGTACGAGATTTTGTAAGATGCGGCGTACGGGCAGGAAGTCTAAACTTTCGGAGGAAACTCTGAAGCATATGATGGAACGACGTGAAAATCCACCGGCCACTTCGTCAGAACAGCGGGCACTCAATAAACATATAAGGAAAATGGTACGACGCGACCTCCGACGAGCCAACACGCTCTCTATAGAGAAAGCGATTGAGCAAAACCGGGGGTCGAAAGTGTTTGTCCAGTCACTTGGGAGGAGCCATCTGACGAAGTTGACTACATCTAATGGGAATATCGTCGTTTTGAAGCCGGAGATTCTTTCGGAAGTTGAAAACTTCTACGGCCGGCCCGGAAGCGGTACGCAACGCATGCATCTCGGCCTGATCCCGAAAATGAGGATTCTAGAGCCACCTTAACCCGCCATTTCACAGAAGACCTGCCTGAGATAAGCCAAGACGAAATCGAGGCGGCTCTCAAACAGCTTAAAAATGGAAAAGCCCCGGGCGAGGACGGGATAACTACCGAGCTACTGAAAGCGGGAGGACGTCCGGTACTGAAAGAGCTTGGGGAGCTATTCAATTCTGTCCTGTTCTCTGGGAGAACTCCAGAAGCGTGGCAAAGGAGCGTGGTCATTCTGTTCTTCAAAAAGGGTGACAAGACTCTTTTGAAGAATTATAGACCCATTTCGCTTCTTAGCCACGTATATAAGTTGTTTTCGAGAGTCGTCACGAATCGTCTAGCGCGAAGACTCGACGAGTTCCAACCACCGGAGCAGGCCGGGTTCCGTTGTGGATACAGCACTTTGGGGGTATGTGGAACAGGGTGTAAAGTCCCACATACCTCCATAGAAAAGGGAGGATCCTCCGACCAGACGGGTGTTGTGTCTGGTCCGGGCAACTGCCCAACGGTTGTTGTCGGACTGTTGTATGTGTTCTAATCGCGCCGAAAACTTTACTTGCGCGATGCAGGATTTGTGTGACGTCATGTCATTCGTTCGTAAGTGGCGGCGTCGGTGCCGCTACATCACTCCCCTCCGGAGACCGGAGGTCGATAGCAGGTTAGGTTGAGTCGTCCGTACATCTTGTGATGTGTGCCTGGCCAGTGGTAGGTTGGTTCCAGTGAGTCGGAACCGGAAGTCGCAGTGTTCGCGGTGAGTCGGAACTGTCTGCGGTTGTGCCCCAGTGAGTCGGGGTGATGATATCCCAGTGAGTCGGGATAGAGTTGCTGGCTCCAGTGGGTCGGAGCGGTGATGATGTCCCAGTGAGTCGGGAGAGTGCAGCTGGCTCCAGTGGGTCGGAGCGATGATGCTGAGAGAAGCTGAGGGTGCTGACCAGGAATGCGCGTCCGCTGCATGCTGGTGGTCAGGATACCCCCGTAGATGCCGTGGGTACTGGCTGGCTGTGTGACTCGCTGCTCGAAAGCTTGAGAAAGTGATGATGACGTCACGATGAAGAAGCTCTGCACGAAGGCTGCGCTGATGTTCATACTCGGGGTCACCAGTTTGGGGGTAAGTGGAACAGGGTGTAAAGTCCCACATACCTCCATAGAAAAGGGAGGATCCTCCGACCAGACAGGTGTTGTGTCTGGTCCGGGCAACTGCCCAACGGTTGTTGTCGGACTGTTGTATGTGTTCTAATCGCGCCGAAAACTTTACTTGCGCGATGCAGGATTTGTGTGACGTCATGTCATTCGTTCGTAAGTGGCGGCGTCGGTGCCGCTACAGCACCATAGACCACATCCACACAGTGCGGCAAATTATACAGAAGTCCGAAGAATATAATCGGCCCCTGTGTTTTGCTTTTGTGGACTATGAGAAGGCGATCTATCGAAACCTGGTCTGTTTCGATAGATCGCCTCTATCGAAAACTGGTCTGTTTTGGAGTCTATGCAGCGATGCCAAGTGGACTGGCGATACATCCAGGTGCTGAGATGTCTTTATGCAAGCGCAACAATGACCGTCCATTGTCAGGACCGGCAAACTAAGCATATCTCACTGCGTCGAGGGGTTAGACAAGGGGACGTTATTTCCCCGAAATTGTTTAGCAACGCGGTGGAGGATATGTTTAAGACGCTGGACTGGGAAGGACGCGGCATTAATATAAACGGCAAGTACCTCTCACACCTGCGATTTGCGGATGACATCGTCATAATGGCAGAGTCACTGCATGACTTGCAGCTGATGCTGGACGGCTTAGCTGGTTCTTCTGCACGCATCGGTCTCCGGATGAACTTGGACAAAACCAAGGTTATGTTCAATTCACACGTCACTCCGGGACCGATTGTGGTCAATGGCGGTGCTCTCAAAGTTGTTCGAGAATACGTTTACCTCGGGCTAACTCTGCAGTTTGGTAAGAACAACTTTGAGAAGGAGGCTAATAGAAGAATACAGCTGGGCTGGGCGGCTTTTGGAAAACTTCGTCGAGTCTTTTCGTCACGTATCCCACAGAGCCTGAAGACCAAAGTATTCAACCAGTGCGTCCTACCTGTTATGACCTACGGCGCCGAGACGTGGACACTCACAATACGGCTGGTTCATCGGTTCAAAGTTGCTCAGCGAGCTATGGAAAGGGCTATGCTCGGAGTCTCTCTAAGGGATCGAATCCGAAACGAGGTGATCCGGCAGAGAACCAAAGTTGTCGACATAGCTCACAGAATAAGTAAGCTGAAGTGGCAATGGGCCGGCCATATAAGTCGTAGAACCGATGACCGTTGGGGTAGACGTGTTCTTGAGTGGAGACCGCGAACTGGTAAACGTAAGGTGGGACGCCCTCAGGCTAGGTGGAGTGACGATCTTCGCGGGGCGGCTGGTAGCAGCTGGATAAGAGTTGCCGAAAATCGAAGCAAATGGCGTGCAATTGGAGAGGCCTATGTCCAGCAGTGGACTGCTATAGGCTGATGATGATGATGATGATTGTACTTATGTTTGCAAAATAAAATAAAACTTACTTTAGTTTACAAATAAGTTACAAAAGAGTCAGTTTTAAATATTCAGGTTATAAATATAAACACAACTACACCGAGACATCAAGTCGTCACATTAATCTGTTTTGTTTTCAGTCTAAACTGATTTAATCTTGTCTCCCTGTTAAAAACCCTCTTACAATAATATTCTAATATTATTCGTGACCTTTCGTTAAATCAGTGCATTAAAATTTAATCTTAACATCTCGTTCAATTTTAGCTCACATCCTAAAGAAAATAAAAATAACAATTTCAGCACGCCATCATGTCATAAACCGGATAAAACCAGTTCACTCCGGTTATAACCGCCCGTAACCAGTTTAATAATCTTTAGTATCGCGCGCGCGGTACTTAAGACTGTCATTTGAAACTGTACACATTTTCAGCGATTTTATTTACTGTCAAAAGCAAAAACTAACTAATTATGAGAGGTTTTCATTGACAAAGCTTTTTGTTTTTTTTAACGGTGATGACGTTGTTCTCTCTTTGGTCTTGCCATAACATATTGCTGTCAAATAAAAAACTTAAAAAAAAAAATACTATCGACTTCCAAATAAGAAACTACAAAGTGAAAAAGAACTTTATTTTTGGAACTCGGTGTCTTTGGTAGGTAGCATTTCTTTGCGTTATGGACACCGACTTCCAAAAATATATCATATACAATCTGGAATGCCCTAACCCGATAGCGGGTCCAGGTTGGCCGCTGTAGAAAGAACCTGGCCAAACGGAGTATCATAGTCCCATCCAAAACACAGTGCCAGTGTGGGGCCCCTTTTCAAGATATGGCCCACCTCCTTGTCTACCCTTCATGCCCGACCTGCACCTTACGGGATTTGAACATATCGAACGACAGAGCTGTCTGAGTGGCTACATACTGGTTGGACAAAATCTAAATGATTGAGACTATAGATTGAGTTAATCGACATGAAAGTGAAGAAGAAGTGTCACATTTATGATGACAGATCACGTCACCATCACAAACTTCATACAGCCAATTGTTTGTTTTCCCAGAACATCCACGACATAGATTTGTCACGTTCATAAATCAGGAATAACAGTGAGTATTAATTGATGTGCGCGACTGTACCGGCTCCTGCTGATAATTTGTAATTTAGGGCCGCACATTTGTTACTGGATGAGTTTTTGGGTGCAACGCAGGGACGGATCTTGGGTGCATGACCGACAGAGCTGGGCAAAATACATGCTTTGCTTTAATTAAAATACAAAATACTATTTTGCATGTATTTAAAATATAAATACAAAATATTTGTAAGTCGTATATTTGAAATATAAAATACAGTATTTGAACACAATTTTATTTAAAATACAAAATACAGTCGATCATCCATCGACAAACTTATTTAATACACAGAAGTTTCGTGAAAATAACCGTTTGAAATGAAAATGACAATTGACAAGATACAAGACAATTCGACACAGGCAGTCAATATTTTGCTTACGAAAGCGATCGAGCGCTATTTTCAGCACGCACGCATTAATAAGATCGCTAAATGTATTTATGTTCAAATGTATTTTGAGGCCATAAATATTTGAAATAATAAGTCCAGAATACAAATAAAAATTAAGAAGTGATTGAATTACAAATACTAAATACGTGTTTCTATTTTAATTACGGATTTTAATTACAAATAATTCAAATACTATTCCGGTTGCCTGGAAATTACTGCTATTTTTGACATAGTTATATTGTTGCCTGCTTTAAACACAATAAAAGAAAGCTCACATAACACTTCTCGGTTTTTGAATACTGTACACAGAAATGTATCCGTGCAGTTGAAATCAGTAATTTTGTATGTTGGTTCATGTTTTATTTTAATTTTATTAACCTGGCTCAAAAGGCGGGCAGCGGGTAAGAGACAATTAAAACTACTAAGCTACAAAGCTGTTTTAGTTCTAGCAGCTTGAGCGTCAGTTAAACATTTACAACAACTGCTTATTTCGTGAATAAGAATTACTTGGGGCGGTTACGCAATACATCTGATCCGTGTCCGTGAAATTTCGATTCCGATATACCCGTAGTACTTCTTGTAGGGAAGCTTACGCACTACATCTGAACTCTATCCGTCAAAATCTGTCATAATTCAGAACATTTTGAACTCGGAACTCAAATCAAGGACACGGATCACAGACACGGATCAGGGACACGGATCAGGGACACGGACGTGTAGTATTTAACCGCCCTTAATGTTTTCTTTTTATAGTAGGCAGTGTTAAAAAAAAGAATTGATAATCTTAAGTGGCAGTGGGCAGGGCACATTTTAAATCCCTGATGCAGTGCCATTATACCAGTGAAGGCGATTGTCCAAGTGCCAAAATGTAAGAAATTGATCACGTGACTTTTCGATAGCGCTTGGAGATTTCCTTGATCTATACATTTTTGACATTTTATCATTTGTTATCGCGACATTTTCTTTGATATAATGTCATTTGTCTAGAGTCTCAGTTCTGCCTCTGGCTGATATAATTTTTAGCGTTAAGTGGGACCTATATCGCTTACACAATATGTTTACTGTGATTCATTTTGTTCGGATGCGCTCGTGCTATGCTCGTGTCTAAATAATAAAACTCACTTGGGTCGATCATCAAGTTTAAGCAACGTTTGCCAAGGTCGATCCGTGGATTGGTGACCATCTTTACATAGCATCTTCCGTGCCTCGGAAAGCACGTTAAGCCGCTGGCCATTTGAAGATCTTTGACAATCGTTACGGGTAGTCAGAAGCCTGAAATCTAACAGCAGTCTAGCTAAGGGGTACCGTGTTACCCAGTTACTGGGTTGTGGAGGTCAGATAGGTAGTCGCGCCGAGTAAAATACTGGTACTCAGCCGAATCCGGTTAGACCGCCGACCCCAATATATGTGGTTGGAAAAGGCTAGATATTTTTTTACAGGTAAGTAACACCGGGTGAAAAACAACAGTTTCCCAGCAAGTAAACAACTAGCGCCCCCTGGCGACGGCCGCGGCACATGCCTGCCACTTGTGGTGCCAAGTTCTGTGCGTTTTATCTTGACGTTAATATGCCGTTGTTTCCAAAGTATTGTCCGACAATAAAATGTAATGAGCGCCTTATTTTGCACGCTTTTGTTTTAAAAGTCATTTACTGATGTTCATATACCTAGTTATACTGTTGGTACTCGTAGTTAAAATGTATTAGAGTAAGATTGCAAAGAAAAGGTTATTTGGACTATGATTTGGTTTGTAACTTAGAAGTGAGAGAATTAAGTATTTGTAGTTAAAAACGTGTAAAACACTAATTTAGTTCGAAAAAAAATACAAGTTTTCCTGCTGGAGGAGTTTGGCAAATATACAATAAATACTATAAACAGAATAAAATAAATATTTAAGTGGTGCTCCCATACAACAAATGTGATTTATTTGTCGATTTTGCCGATAATGGTACGGAACTCTTCGTGCACGAGTCCGAATCCCACTTGGCCAGTTTTTTTTTTCTATCCTTCTTTCTTCTATTGTACTGTACTCATGTTTGAAAAATAAAATAAAAACTTACTTTAGTTTACAAATAAGTTACAAAATAGTCAGTTTTAAATATTCAGGTTTTAAATATAAACACAACTACACCGAGACATCAAGTCAAAATCAAAATCAAAATCATTTTTTTTTTATTTCTTAATAGGCCTACATGGGCACTTATAAAACGTCGACAATGTGCACGGTTCGGGTTGGTCGATTCCTATGGAGAAGAACCGGCAAGAAACTCCATGGTTACTCTTTTAAAAAAAATGGTTTGGTTTTACAATATTTCCTTGTTACAGCATTAGTACAGATATGTGGGGACAACGTGGGCCCGACAATAAGTCGTAAGAAAACAAAAAAAAAAAGATTACATATTATTTAAACAAAAGAAAATAAAACGAGTTAAAAAGTTAACAAGCATCTAGAAGGCCTACAATGTTCACACATTTACAAAATAATCGGTTAAGGAATCTATACAAAAGTAAAATAAAAAAAAGACTAAATCTAACATGTGGCACAAATATTGTTATCAGTGCTGTAACTATTCTTAGCAAAGGGCTATGAAGATGATTGAAAACCATTGTAAAAAGAATAATCAAAAGAAGGAAAAAAAACAAAGAATTAATGAGATTGAGAATAGTTAGAGACAACCACATATTTGTGCCGTTTATGAGTTACCAGGGAAGCCGCATGCGCAGAAGGAGCTAAGGCCAAAATTTTTATCTTCAACGTAGTCCTTGATTTTATAATATGCTTTTTTAACAAGGACACGTTTGATGTAGTTTTTGAACTTTCCATCGGTCAGTTCTATAACTGACTTTGGCAACTTGGTATAAAAGCGTATACTGTTTATATAAAAAGACTTGCTAGTTTTTGTTAATCTGAATTTGATGAGATATGTATTCATTTTCCTGAACAAGTAATTTGTCAGAATAGGGCAATGCGCATAGTATCAATTTGCCTAATCTTAACTTAAGTAGGGTATCAATACCATTAACTATGTCCCTTTTTGTTACACTAAGGCTATTTCCAAAAATAAGAACTACAGTAGTTTGCTCATTCAATTGTGTCTGTTGAATTTTATGAATAAGCTCATTAAAATGCAATTTATGATAACAATGGTTCACTATTGTATGTTTAGAACGGTTATTTAACAATGATCCAAAACCTGTTCCGAAACTATCAGAATATACTAAGACATTACTTTTGGAGGGGTTCAAATTTGTTGCAGTATGATCGATGGGTAAAGTTATAGGAGCAACATGTTGTGAAATGAGAGGTGGCGAAGCGGCAGCACAACTACAGATGAGGTTGTTAGTCAATGACTCATACCTCTCTGCATTATACTTCACCAGGTCCACCAACTCACAGGCCTCCTGCATGCGCTCACTTAACATCTGTTGACTACATTCATATTTACAAAATATTTCTTTTATTGTATTTTCCCTACTCAATAACTCCCTTTGAAGATTCTGAATGTCAACATCATACATTTGTGTACTAGTTTCTAATTTACTATTACATAAAATTAATTGTTTTTTTAAATTTCTGAAATCTCTTTTAAGGTTAACATTATATTTGTAAACACTTTGAGTTTTTAAACGTTTCTTGTATTTCTTAATACTTTTATTGATTTTAATATATTTCTGAATTTTATTATGACTACTTAGAATTGGACATTTAGCAAGTCGTCACGTTAATCTGTTTTGTTTTCAGTCTAAACTGATTTAATCTTGTCTCCCTGTTAAAAACCCTCTTACAATAATATTCTAATATTATTCGTGACCTTTCGTTAAATCAGCGCATTAAAATTTAATCTTAACATCTCGTTCAATTTTAGCTCACATCCTAAAGAAAATAAAAATAACAATTTCAGCACGCCATCATGTCATAAACCGGATAAAACCAGTTCACTCCGGTTATAACCGCCCGTCACCAGTTTAATAATCTTTAGTATCGCGCGCGCGGTACTTAAGACTGTCATTTGAAACTGTACACATTTTCAGCGATTTTATTTACTGTCAAAAGCAAAAACTAACTAATAATGAGGGGTTTTCATGGACAAAGCTTTTTGTTCTTTTTAACGGTGATGACGTTGTTCTCTCTTTGGTCTTGCCATAATATATTGCTGTCAAATAAAAAACTTTTTAACAAATAATACTATCGACTTCCAAATAAGAAACTACAAAATGAAAAATAACTTTATTTTTGGAACTCAGTGTGTTTGGTAGGTAGCATTTTTTTGCGTTATGGACACCGACTTCCAAAAATATATCATTTACAATCTGGAATGCCCTAACCCGATAGCGGGTCCAGGTTGGCCGCTGTAGAAACAACCTAGCCAAATGGAGTATCATAGACCCAACCAAAACACAGTGCCAGTGTGAGGCTCCTTCTCAAGATATGGCCCACCTCCTTGTCTACCCTTCATGCCCGACCTGCACCTTACGGGATTTGAACATAGCGAACGACAGAGCTGTCTGAGTAGCTACATACTGGTTGGACAAAATCTAAATGATTGAGACTATAGCTTGAGTTAATCGACATGAAAGTGAAGAAGAAGTGTCACATTTATGATGACAGATCACGTCACCATCACAAACTTCATACAGCCAATTGTTTGTTTTCCCAGAACATCCACGACATAGATTTGTCACGTTCATAAATCAGGAATAACAGTGAGTATTAATTGATGTGCGCGACTGTACCGGCTCCTGGTGATAATTTGTAATTTAGGGCCGCACATTTGTTACTGGATGAGTTTTTGGGTGCAACGCAGGGACGGATCTTGGATGCATGAACGACATAGCTGGGCAAAATACATGCTTTGCTTTAATTAAAACAGAATACTATCTTGCATGTATTTCAAATATAAATACAAAATATTTGTAAGTCGTATATTTGAAATATAAAATACAGTATTTGAACACAATTTTATTTAAAATACAAAATACAGTCGATCATCCATCGACAAACTTATTTAATACACATAAGTTTCGTGAAAATAACCGTTTGAAATGAAAATGACAATTGACAAGATACAAGACAATTTGACACAGGCAGTCAATATTTTCCTTACGAAAGCGATCGAGCGCTATTTTCAGCACGCACCCATTAATAAGATCGCTAAATGTATTTATGTTCAAATGTATTTTGAGGCCATAAATATTTGAAATAATAAGTCCAGAATACAAATAAAAATTAAGAAGTGATTGAAATACAAATACTAAATACGTATTTCCATTTTAATTACGGCTTTTAATTACAAGTAATCCAAATACTATCCTGGTTGCCTGCCAATTACTGCTATTTTTGACGTAGTTATATTGTTTCCTGCTTTAAACACAATAAAATAAAGCTTACATAACTCTTCTCGGTTTTTGACCGAACGAGCGCGAAGCGCGAACGGAGTGTCCGTTTCAGTTTGGACAAACATGCTTTCGTATGTCCGGATGTCCAGCGCATTTCCAGCTGTTCTCCTCAAGAAGTCGCATTTCTCAACCGATTTTTATGAAATTTTGTGAGCAGGTTCAATAATTATATGGGATTTTACAAAATGCCCACACCCATGTTGAAAAAAATTCTAAAAACTGAATGATTAAAATTGAAAAAGATCAAAGAGTCACAAATCTTATTGCTTCTAAAACCATAACGACTGGTATATTCTAACAGTTTTAATTTTTATAATGAAACTAAAGTCATAAAAAGGCAGTCACAGAATCTCACACTTGCTCAAGAATATTACTACCCTAAACTGCGTCACTTCTGCACTTTTACCACATACTAAACTTGATTTAGAGACACGTTTATAACATAGCATAACATCCCGTCGGATGCACCATCAAGGTTGAAATAAGGTGCTAACGTTCAGGGGTGCAAAAATTATACGAACTGAAGTGCAAAAATGATGCGAAAACTTTACTAATTTCAGTTCGCTAACGTTTCGCTAAATAGCCGTTTTTACATCTTTCAGTTTATTGCAGATAAAATATTTTAAAATATATTTTTTATCATTTACGCTGACTTTATCGTGAGAATTTATGACAAGTTTTAAATGCTGATGGTTGAGTTTTAGTTTACTTATTGAACTTGCTCGCATTGAACTGTTTTTAATTTTTATTGACGTGAGTTATGTTTCTTTTGGCTTTTACCAAATCAGTCATGTAGAAAATAGAGAAAGTTAAGTTTCCGTAAAATAGTGTAAGTTTCCGTATGGTCTATTAGTGATATGTTTTGGAAAGAGTTCGAAATATGCCCGACCCAACTACATCCCTGCTCGCCCGAATACTCTTCCAAATAATGATCAACGTTTGCCGCTGAACATAAAGTTGTATTTAACCTTTCATATAAACTGCGTTATTTAACCAATCCGTTCAAAGCATGCATTCATACATCAGACTTGCTGAAAAACCGATAACCCATACATATTTGTTTCGCGAATCATTTGATATGAAAAAAAGCGTAAAGCCGTAGCCTTGGGTTATCTCTACCGGAAATTGTAAAGCGTGATTTATATTTAATTGCTTCCGGTATTAAAATAATCGATAACTGTTGAAAGTTTTTAATGTTTAATGAGTTCCAGTGGTTGCGGTTTCGGGTTCCATTTCCGTTGTTGTGGGAAGCGATAGGGATTACGGAGGATGGCCAGCTATGTAAGCCTTTTCGCTATTAGATTTGTAAAACTGTTGAGTTGATTATGTATCCTTTCCTTTGCATTTTCCATGGAAGGTGAGAAATGGAGATGTGTGTTGGAGTTTTAGTTTCTCATTATTAAGGCGTAGTAAAGTTATAGCATACGCACAATCAGCCTTATTACGTTCCCACTGCTGGCACGCAGGCCTCCTCTCTGTGAGAGAGGGAAATGGGACTTAATCCATCACGCGGTCCCAGTGCGGGTTGGTGGATGTCACATGTCTTCGAGATTTTGCCTCTAAGACATGCCGACTCCCTCACGATATTTTCCTTCACCGTTTTTAAAGCAGTGGTGATGAAATAATGAACACAAAGTGAAGTGACTGCCTGTGTTTGAACCCACGATCTACAACAGGTAAGTGGAAGCCGTTAACACTGGGTCACCGTTGCTATGCTGAACTTTAATCTCTATAAATAAGTTTGTGGTTAATCTGGTGATTGTTATATTGTCACTTTACTCCGCCTTGAGTCATATACATTTTGGCATGATCTTCAGGTTAGTTGTCACCATATGGAGTTAAACAAGAAGTTCTTCTTTGCCCCGAGGAACTGGTGATATGGCAGCCTGTCTGTACATCTGTGTCTCGTCAACGACACTGTCGTTTGGTGAACCATAAAGAAGGGGTTAACGAATTTGCTATAAATGCGATGCCGCCGGGCGCGATTATAAGCGTTTTACGTGCCACATAAAACAACGTGGACAAAGTTGGCGAGTAACAGATGGGAATAAGTTTTGTACCTACATGTTCAATATTGGATGGATTATTGCTTTATTAGATTGTGAGGTAAGTAGAGGTTTATGATCGAGAGTATACTATATTTCTCCCTGAAAGTAGACAAATTCACAAAATATTTAGCTGATAGAGAACCCAGAAGACTAATGCTAGGGTTTCCATGGGTAATGTGACAGTTTACTTTGAGTTTAATTGTATTGCCCTTTCCGAAGAAGCCTTGAGTGGGATATTATTTAAGCTACGGCACCACTATGAACTCAGCACTATAACCGTAGGCCCAGTGCGGGCTGATAAACGTCAATTTGGTTTTTCAAGCACCCAAATTATCTGTCTTTCTCTAGTCATTGTTTTGGCAGATTTGAAAAGCGCTCCATAAGTATAGCCTTTCTCGGTTTTTTGACCAAAATTTGAACTTGTGCTGTCATCTTATTTTTCAATGCGAATTTCACAAACGCTTTTTTTTTTTAATGTCACTCCCTGCCTGTGTCATTCAAGTGTCAAAAGATCCCAGTAGCACTGTAATGTCACATCTGGATTTGCCTGCTCCTTGACTTAATTTAACGATGATTGCTTCAATCTTTTGTAGCCGCGCGTCATACCAAGTTATTGTGTTTGCAGTTACGATGACTTGCCAATTATTGTGCTATTAATAGTTGATTACTTTGTTTTCCTTGTTTATTTTGATTACGATTGAATGTGATAATATTTCGGTTTGCTGCAGTGGAAAAACAAACCGATTTTACAAGACTGGTTATTTTCAGTGACTCGTTGCTGATAAAATCTATCTAATTTCACAATTCTTAAGGTTGCCCTAGTCGACGGCACGAATTATTTTGTGTGCAGGGTTAAAATGCATGCTATCTCATCCGACAACACGTGCGAAAGAGATAGATGCTGTGATGAGCCGTAAGAAGCTAGTTCGTGTACGAATACACACTTTTGCAAATTTGTAGCGAAATGGATAATGATTTAGGACGAAAACGGTGCGCGAAATTTTATAAACAGACTTTTGGGAGTATGGATATCATGAAAAAACTACTAAATGTATCTGTTCAAAATATAATTATTTGCATTGTTTAACTATTAATGTACCCCTGTATGGTGACTTTTGCAATTTTCTTCCTTCTTATGGTATTTATTAGCGCCCAAAGATGCGTTTAAATTAGTGTTGAAATATGCAACTTTCGACGCTCATAACTTTCAAATATATATCCCCAATATATGGCCCCTATAACACAGGATTTGCCTAGCATCGGGGCCAATATTCACAAGATTGAGCAGAAATATGCCATAATATTATAGTAATGCAACATGAAACTATGTATTTCTTAATTTTTTTGCTAAATAAATTATTGTTTATATATATTTTATTTACTTTTTGGTTTCCGTACACGGCTAGATAATGATGAGACAAATCGATATCATTTTTTATTTTTAACGTACACCGTCAAAGAGTGGAGTAATCGCCAGACTACGTTTGTATGGAAGAATGATCGACTAGTGCAACCTTAAACATAACTTATATTTATGCCTGTTGTAACAAAAAGAGTTCTGCAGCGAGTTATTCATTCACTTGTTACTAGTAATGTTTAAGTCCCATGTGATAGGACGAGCCTACTGCAATAAACCGGGCTATCATCAAATTTAATCCAAGCTTAAGCTCTGGGCTGCTACTGAGAAGTTCCTGATGGAAAACCCAATAACACTCTGTTCGACCTGTGCAACGAATGCACAGACTCGTGGTCAGCAGAAACGTCTGTGTCTACTACACCTTATGAGATTTTACCAATAGAGACGTCATACCCATTACAAAGAAATAAAAACATGGCGATATTTTACTTTACCTACCTACATAGGACCTATGGAACTTGAGCTTTATTTCTATCACTGAGTAGATTAAAAGATCACAGAGACTTAAATAGGACCCCGTTGTCAGAAACAGATAAGCAAACGTACCTACGTTCGTGTCGCGGCCAGACGTAGTACGGACTGACTTCACTCAAGCTGGTCAGCTTGTGTATGTACATTGCCGCGCAGGCGTCGGTAAGACGC
Organism: Orthosia gothica; assembly: GCA_949775005.1. Taxonomy (NCBI): domain Eukaryota; kingdom Metazoa; phylum Arthropoda; class Insecta; order Lepidoptera; family Noctuidae; genus Orthosia; species Orthosia gothica. The sequence continues at coordinate 2,755,308 of OX459063.1, forward strand.
GTATCTACCTCAGTATAAATATAACATCTTTGACTAGACCAAACTATAGCTACAACAAGTAGTTTATTTCAAAAATACTTTATGTAATTTAATCGGTCGGACTCAATAACACTTAAGTTTCTGTATGTACAAAGATACTTAGATCCCGTACCAATATCATAAAAACTGAACCGCAGAAGCGAGGCAATAGATTATTCATACGTTATTTTTTAATTTAAACTTGTTTTAAAATGCGGGGAGGTAACGTAGCGCATCGCGCACGGTGCCTAGTGAAACCAATTTTTGTCAAGACGTTCTGAGTTATCAACCGCTTGCATGTAGGGTGTGCATGATTTATGAAAAAGAGACTACGTATTTTGTGATTTGAAAAAGAAACTGTGGTAGAGACAGCTTATCTTATTTCCTTTTATTGCAGACGTTTTCCGTATTTGACTTCTCGTGTACAGTTTTGTTGACTGCCCCGATGGTATAGTAGTCGAAATCGCAAGGAGCATGATGTCCTGAGTTCGCATTCCCGGGCCACAGATAATATAATACTAGCATACAGATGCCTCATCCCATACAAAGAAACAAGCGTTTTTCATCTGATTAATCTTGTTATTTTTGTGAGTACATCAATCGCGTTCGATCCCGTTTAACGGCAATAGATGGTGATAGCAACGCCTTGCAAGTAAAAGGGTTTACTAGCTTCGTGAATATTTTTTTCTTTAAATACAGTGAAGGTTCGTTTTATAGTATTTTTTTTTTGTACGTTCTTACAGTTTTTTTTCTCCAAAATGTGTTAAAATGCAAATTTTAACAATCGAGTTGAATACCTCAGTAATTTAAAAATGCGCCATCTATGGCAACAATTTTAAATGATCCGTTCAAATAATCTTTGAAATGTGAATTACGAGCCCAATATTCCATAATTTTGTACTTAGGAGAGTTGATTAAACAAGAACATACAATGTTTATGCTCAATTCCAGAAAATGTTAATTTTACACACAATTTATTGAATTGTGTGTACATGTCGCGCCATCTAGTGAGATTTATTTGTACCAAATTTTGTTTCTTAGCAATGAGACCCCGTGCCCGGGCCGAGCTAGTTATTGAGTTTTGGAACGGAGTACCTTATCGCAAGTTATCGTTCTGATTTGTTTGCGGGCTGAGAGGCTGTAAAAATGAAAAAAACGACACCAAAAACTGTCATTTTGCAGTTATTTTTGAGGCACTTCCCGATCACCTAGGAAACTAAAACTTTTTTCAATTGTTGCTTGCCGTCAATTTTAAGAATGTACAAAAGTATTTATAAATTTAACGTTTAAATACCCTTTTTTATTAAAATAAATATAAATAAATAATCATTTTTACGTGATAAATTGTACGAGGCACAGCGTGCTGCATGCAGGAAACGCCCAAGAGAGAGCCGGGGCGTACAAAAAAAAACCGAAGACGTACAAGCAGAAGAAGCAGAAGACGTACCTACGCTAGCAGCCGCTGTTGTGTGTTAACACTGAGCATCAGCTGTGTTGTTGTTATTTCAGTTTCGTCATACTTTACGAAAATGAAAGAACGTAAATTGAATTAATCGAACCTTATCTCTCTTTTTTCATCTGGCTTTTCTTGGTTGTATGAATTTGTAATCTTTTGATGGCAACAGGCTTCCTCCCTCAAACGTAAGATATGAATGTTGTTTAGGTACCTACATCCCTGCCTAACCCTTTGGGATGTGAATATGGACATGATGTAACGTCATATCGCACAGTGATAACAACTATTATTTTGTAACTACGTTTTTTTTTCTTGTAAGGCCTTTAACTTACAAAGGGACGCAATTTAAATTGCATCTATAGGCAATATCGCGCACTATTTTCTAAGTAAAATAATATATATAGTATAACATTTTTATTTCCCTTTTGGTCAAATTGCATCGCATTACGTCCATGTGAACATACTTGCAATTTTGCATAGTAAAAATCGCTTACCAGTGCGATATAAATCGAATTGCATTGTTTCACCAGGAAAGGGGCTAACACTGTATAACATTTTCAAGAGAATTCTAATGAATTAAAATCTGAAGTAAGTATCCTATTAATAAAATGCACAATGAATAAAAAAAACAAATACATATATACAAAATAACCAAAACATTAGCGAGGAAGCAAACTGTTTGCGTCTCTTTGAGCCAAACCTCAGGAGATGAGCAACTGTTTAAACGTAGCCAGTAGCGACACTATCAAGAACATAGTTACATCTTATGTAATCACTAGCTCTTGTCGCCGGCTTTGTTCGTTCTGTCACTTTTTGTGGGCCCTTGGGGAGTTTGTTGTAGCCAAATCTAAATTTCGCTTTTGCTGTAGTTCCTTTATCTGTGTACTTATTCTAAAGTAGTTTCATTGCCTGGAGTTGTTATGTTCACTGCTTTGCTTGTGATGATTCATTGTTTTTCATAATTCATTTATTTATTTGTTAACATAGGTACCTACAAAAAATAGTTGTTATAAAAATGACAATCGCGCTATGCTAGGCCAGAAGGCGTACAAATATTGGGG